>CM061750.1:170408692-171107791 GCA_030979885.1 Lolium multiflorum
AAGTTAAACGCGGACTTTTTATTACTAAAACTGTTACCTATTCAAAGTCGGACTCTGCAGAACTGTCAATTTGATCTTTGATGAAAGCTTCCGGAGTTATCACTTGAATAACATCAATATCTTCATTATAAGAATCTCCAGAAATATAATGCTTGAGTCTTTGTCCATTCACTACTTGTGTGGCGTTACCTTCTAAAGTTATTGCTCCTGAACGATATACCTCCTCAATAACATATGGTCCTTCCCATTTTGAGAGTAATTTCCCTGCAAAAAATCTGAGACGAGACCGATACAATAGAACTTTATCTCCAACATTAAATTCTCTTTTAATAATTCTTCTATCATGCCACTTCTTAACTTTCTCCTTAAAAAGTTTAGCATTTTCATAAGCTTCATTTCTCCATTCATCTAAAGAACTCAATTGTAGCAACCTCTTCTTACCGGCAAGTTTAAAATCTTTATTAAGTTCTCTTATAGCCCAATAAGCTTTGTGCTCTAGTTCTAAAGGTAAATGACAAGCTTTTCCATAAACCATTTTATAAGGAGACATTCCCATAGGATTTTTATAAGCAGTTCTATAAGCCCACAATGCTTCCTTTAACTTACTAGCCCAATTCTTTCTAGATTTATTAACAGTCTTTCCCAAAATAGCTTTAATTTCTCTATTTGATAATTCTACTTGCCCACTAGTTTGAGGATGATAAGTTGAAGCAATTCTATGATTAATACCATATTTGGCAAGAGTTTTTCTAAAACCACCATGAATAAAGTGAGAACCCCCATCAGTCATAATATATCTAGGTACTCCAAATCTAGGAAATATAACATCTACAAGCATTTTTATAGAGGTCTCACCATCAACACTTTTTGTAGGTATAGCTTCTACCCATTTAGTAACATAATCAACAGCGACAAGTATATGAGTGTTACCTTCTGAAGAAGGGAAAGGACCCATGAAGTCAAATCCCCAACAATCAAATGGTTCAATAACAAGAGTATAATTCATAGGCATTTCATTACGTCTAGAGATATTACCAACTCTTTGACATTCATCACAAGATAAGATAAACTTCCTTGCATCTTTGAAAAGTGTTGGCCAATAAAAACCCGATTGTAGAACCTTTTGTGCGGTTCTATCTCCGGCGTGATGTCCTCCATAAACACTACCATGACACTTACTCAATATCTCTTGTTGTTCATATTCTGGGACACATCTCAGAATACCATCCACTCCTTCTTTATATAAGTGTGGGTCATCCCAAAAATAATGCCTCAAATCATAAAAGAATTTCCTCCTTTGCTGAGCTGAAAAGGTTGGAGGCAAATACTTCGAAACAATAAAGTTAGCATAATCAGCATACCAAGGACTATCTCGCGAGCTCACCTTTATTACAGCCATAGCCAATTGTTCATTTGGAAAACTATCATTAACAGGAACAGGATCATAAGCAATATTTTCCAATCTAGACAAATTATCAGCAACATGATTATCAGCACCTTTCCTATCTACAATATGTAAATCAAATTCTTGCAAAAGAAGCACCCATCTAATAAGCCTTGGCTTAGCATCTTTCTTTTCCATAAGGTACCTAATCGCAGCATGATCAGTATGAACTGTAACTTTTGAATCAACAATATAGGGTCTAAACTTGTCACATGCAAAAACTACGGCTAATAACTCTTTCTCAGTTGTAGTAATTTCTTTGAGCAGCATCAAGAGTTTTACTAGCATAATGAATAACATTTAATTTTTTATCTACTCGCTGTCCAAGAACAGCGCCTACAGCAAAATCACTAGCATCACACATAATTTCAAAAGGAAAATTCCAATCAGGAGGTTCAACTACAGGAGCAGTTGTTAAGGCTTTCTTTAGAGTTTCAAAAGCTTCCTTACAATCATCATCAAAAACAAAAGGTACATCTTTTTGAAGAAGATTAGTAAGAGGCTTTGAAATTTTAGAGAAATCTTTAATAAATCTCCTATAAAACCCAGCATGACCAAGAACACTACGAATACCTTTAACATCCCTAGGATAGGGCATCTTCTCAATCACCTCAACTTTAGCTCTATCAACTTCAATACCTCTCTCAAAAAATTTATGTCCCAATACAATTCCTTCATTAACCATAAAGTGGCATTTCTCCCATTTAAGAACAAGGTTAGTTTCCTCACATCTCTGCAAAACTTTATCGAGGTTTCGCAAGCAATTATCAAAAGAATTCCCATAGATAGAAAAATCATCCATGAATACCTCAACAATCTTTTCACAAAAGCCATGAAAGATAGCAGACATGCATCTTTGAAAAGTAGCAGGAGCATTACATAAACCAAAAGGCATACGCCTATAAGCATAAGTTCCATAGGGACAAGTGAAAGTGGTTTTCTCTTGATCTTTAGCTTTAACAGCAATTTGTGAAAACCCAGAATATCCATCAAGAAAGCAGAAATGAGTATTTTTAGACAACCTTTCTAACATTTGATCAATAAAAGGTAAAGGGTAATGATCTTTCTTAGTAACTTTATTAACTTTTCGAAAATCAATGCACATTCTATACCCTACAACTACTCTTTGAGGAATGAGCTCATCATTATCATTGGGCACAACAGTTATTCCTCCTTTCTTAGGAACACAATGCACAGGACTAACCCATCTACTATCAGCAATAGGATATATAATACCTGCTTCAAGAAGTTTTAATACCTCATTTCTTACCACATCCTTCATCTTGGGAATTAGACGACGCTGATGTTCAACAACAGGTTTTGCACCATCTTCTATATTAATAGCATGTTGGCAAATAGCGGGAGAAATCCCCTTCAAGTCATCAAGAGTGTAGCCAATAGCTCCTCGGTGTTTCTTCAATATTTCCAATAACCTTTCTTCCTCGATATCTGAAAGCTTAGCACTAATAATAACAGGATATGTTTTCTTATCATCAATATAAGCATACTTAAGATTATCAGGTAATGGTTTCAAATCAAATACAGGATCTTCTTTGGTGGTGGTGTTACACCTAAATCTTCAACCGGTAAGTCATGTTTAAGAATAGGTTGACGAAGGAAAATTTCATCAAGCTCATCCCTTTCTTCCCTAAAAACTTCACTCTCACTATTCTCCAAATGTTGCTGCAAAGGATTATTAGGAGCAAGAGCAATAGATGCACACTGTTCAACTCTAAAATCATCATTAGGCAAATCAGCTTTATAAGGAGTTTTGGCAAATTTAGAGAAGTTAAACTCATAAGATTCACCAACAAATTTAGTAACAATTTTCTCTTTCTTGCAATCTATAATAGCTCCACAAGTATTCAGAAAGGTCTACCAAAAATAATAGGACAAGACTTACTAGCAGCAGAACCAAGTACCAAAAAGTCGGCAGGATATTTAATCTTACCACATAGAACTTCAACATCTCGAACAATACCAATGGGAGAGATAGTTTCTCTATTAGCTAGCCGAATAACCACATCAATATCTTCAAGTTCACAAGAACCAATTTCATGCATAATTTCCGTGTAGAGCTCATAAGGCACTAATACTTGCACCAATATCGCATAAACCATAATAGCAATGATCACCAATTCTAACAGATAGCAGGAACACTGGCTTTCCTAGACTTATTAGGATGCGAAACAATATTAGAAGCATCTTCACAAAAAATAATATGACCATCTTCCACATTTTCAGTCACAAGATCTTTAACTATTGCAACAACAGGTTCAACCTTTATTTGTTCTTCAGGTTCTATGGGTTTCTTTGCACTTTTATTAACTACACTAGTTATAACAGAATACTCTTTCATCTTCGCAGGGAAAGGAGTTTTTTCAATATAGGCTTCTGGAAGAACATGATCAACAATTTTAATTTCAATACATTTACCTTTAGGTGAATCAGTTTTATCTTTATATGGTTCATGATACTTATCAAAATTCTTCCTAGGCAATTCAAAATGAGAAGCAAAGGCTTTATAAATATTTGCAACAACTTGAGAGTCAAGACCATATGTAGCACTTATATTACGATATTCATCAGTATCCATAAAAGTTTCAATGCATTCATAATTATAATTTATACCTGACACTCTACCTTTGTCATTCTCCCATCCTTCAGTATTTTCTTGGATTCGATCAAGAAGGTCCCATTTAAACTCTTCTTTATTGCGTGTGAATGATCCAGAACAAGCAGTATCCAGCAAGGTTTTATCTTGAAAAGAAAGTCTTGCATAGAAATTATCAATGATAATATTACCAGGAAGCTCATGAATGGGGCATTTGAGCATTAAAGACTTCAATCTCCCCCACGCTTGGGCAATACTCTCTCCATCATGAGGCCAGAAATTATATATGCGGTTTCGGTCTTTGTGAATTTCACTTGGAGGATAGAATTTAGAATAAAATAGAGGTATAATATCCTTCCAATCAAGAGAACGCCCATCCTTCAACAGTTTATACCAATGCGCCGCTTTACCAGATAGCGACATAACAAATAATTTCTTCCTAACTTCATCCATTGAAATACCTGCACATTTGAATAACCCGCATAATTCATGTAAAAACAGTAAATGATCTCCAGGATGCACAGTTCCATCCCCTTCATAGCGGTTATCCACAACACGTTC
Source organism: Lolium multiflorum (assembly GCA_030979885.1). Taxonomy (NCBI): domain Eukaryota; kingdom Viridiplantae; phylum Streptophyta; class Magnoliopsida; order Poales; family Poaceae; genus Lolium; species Lolium multiflorum. The sequence goes on from CM061750.1 coordinate 170,413,312, forward strand.
AATAATTTTCATAGGTATTTTATATGGTATTACTTCCTCACCTGGCGCTTCATCCACTACCGTTGCAGTAGTAGTAGATTTCCCAAATAGAAATTGAAGGGAGGATCTCTCCATAATGACTTATAGCAGCAGACAGAAAAAGTTCTGATAGACAACGTCTCAAAATCGTCCGCTAAGGGGTATTTTTCGTCGCCTATGGGCCTAACCCGACGATATGGGTTCCGTTGTGGAAACTGCGTCAGGCAAAGTCCAACGACGATTTTCGGTCCGTCGCGCTTGGGCGGCCTTCCGCCACGGAAAATCGGACCGTTATGGAAGTGTTTCTGGAGCCCGTTGACCGCTCGACGTCAAGTAAATCGACACGCAGGATGCTGAGACCGCTGTGACTGGCAGAATCGGGCGAAACCCCGGGTAGATGGTAGGTCTACACGAGGGCCCGCCACGTCTTAAGCGGGCTCATGATGAGACATAGTTTGACCGGTCAACTATATAGCTGGGCTGGTCCATTAGTTATGTGGGCCGGCCTAACCTCTAAGGTTGATCGGGTCAAAACTTAAATGGGCCGGCCCAACATGTGGGTCCACTCTTACAAAGAATCGGGCAGCCCACAGCTGCGGACCTGCCAAAATACATGTGTGGGTCCTACTCTCTGTTAAAAGGCCGCCCATTTAGTGGGTCCATCAGATAGCAATGGGTCAGTCTACTGCTTAGTGGGTCGTCAAAAACATGTGTGGGTCCCACTTTCCGCTTAAAGGGCTGCCCATTTCTGCTTGTGGGGCCTGCTACCATACAAGAAGGGCCGGCCCAACAAAATAGTGGGTCGTCAAAATACTGTGGGTCCTGACTTTCTTCTGTTAAAGGGCCGGCCCATTTAGTATGGGGGGTCCACCATATAGCAAGTGGTCTGGCCCACCAAGATAGTGGGTCGGGCCAAAAACACTGGTCCCACTTTCCTCGGTAAAGGTCGGCCCACTAGTATGAGGGGTCCACCATATAGCAGGTGGTTGCCTAACAAGATAGTGGGCCGGCCAAAATAAGCATGTGGGTCCCACTTTCCTCTTAAAGGGCCGGCCCATTTAGCATGGGACCACCATATAGCATGGGCTTCTGCCCAACAAGATACAGCGTGGCCGTGCCAAAACACATGGGTCCACTTTCTCCTCGTTAAAGGGCCGGCCCAACTAGTATGTGGGTTCCACTATATAGCAAGGGGTCGTCCAACAAGATATGGCCTGGCCAAAACACAGGTCCTACTTTCTCCTTAAAGGGCTTCACTTCATTTATTATGTGGGTCCACCAAAAAGCTAAATGGCTCATCTGACGAGTGGGTCGGCCCGTAGTTGGTGGGGTCCACCTGAAGCAAGGGCCAGCCCAATTAGTGCTGTCCACTCCAGAAACTCAGTCAATGCCCAAGAAGTAAGGGCCACCGCTTGTTGCTGCTTATATGCTCATGATAATATGCGCTTTAGATTTTATGGCAGGCACATATGTGATTTCGCTTAATTGGGCCGTTTAAGGGATTGGAATTCGTGATTTAGATACTGAGAATATTTACGCAGCATTGATTTCTCTCGGATAGCCTCACTTACCACAAGCACCAAAGAAAAAATGCGCGAAAGAACTATAAAAACTAACTAAATATTACATCAGCTGCAAGGCATTGAAAAAAATATTACAGAACCCAGAGAAATTGAATGGTAATTAAACCTAGCAATACAATGAAGCGATCCGGCAATCTTTTAAGTTGTCCATGCAACACCTATATCTGAAACAAAGACATTACAAGTTAAGACAACAACAATGGAAAGGCAAAGACACTACAATATTGTTTGGCAAAGAATTTGGAACTCATCATTTCGTCATTAACAAGATCATTGTAATGTGCACAATAAGCAAACAAAGAGTGCATGCCGCATACCAACAGCCAATATAACAGAGCATGTTAGAATGAAACAACAGACTTACTACTGTCGAGTCCCATGCAAACCAACATGTTCAGGGAGTACAAAATTGGTATGAACAACATAGTAGCAGGCTATAAATTTTGTAACAACGACTGAGCAAGATGAAGTTATGATGGCTACATCTACAGAGCAGGGAATGTAAACCAAAAATAGAAGTTATGATGGCAAAAGCTAAAGAGGAGGGAATGTGAACCAACATGTGCCAAGTGCAATTACTTCACTTTGGCCGTGAACTAAATAATACTCCTGAACTTATAGTGAAGGGGATGCAAATCAAGATGTTTCGGGATATAAACTTGTAATGAGCAACACATGGAGGATAGTTAATGCTGGAGCTTAGGATGGACCAGATACATAATATAGTGGGATCACCTGTGAACTTGTATAAGAGGGAATGCAAACCAATATGTTCAGCTTTCCATATGTGAGCGTCATGCCAAGTCAGAGAAACAAGTCAATAATGCAGCTTTTGAAGAACAAGATGGCACGCAAAATTATTATCTAGTAGTATGACAAGTTTATTTGTACTACAAGCTAGATAGCAGAGTGATAGCATGCCAAACTAAGTCCTTACTTTGTTAGCTTACAATGAACTAGATACAAAACAATGGCATCACCTGTAGTACATGGAATGCAAGCCAACATGTTCATGGAGTAAAAATTGGCACAAACAACATAGTAGCAGGCCATAATTCTTGTAACAACGACCGAGCAAGATAAAGTTATGATGGCTAGATCTACAGAGTAGGGAATGTAAACCAAATATAGAAGTTACGATGCCAAAAGCTATAGAGCAGGGAATGCGAACCAACATGTGCAATTACTTAAAATTGGCCATGAACTAAATAATAGCAGGATGTTACTATAATACCTACAGTATAATTTTTGTAACAACGACTGAGCAAGATAGAAGTTATGATGGCTACATCTACAGAGCAGGGAATGCAAACCAAAATGTTCAATCGCTTAAAGTTAGCAATGAAGTAGAAAATAGCAACGTGTTACGGTCATAGCTAGGAATGAACTAAAAGAGCTTCAGATAAACAAGCATCTGAACCCAGAACATGGCGCTAAAACAAGGGACTTACATTAGGAGAAGCACTCTGTGGGAGTCACAGCAGATCTTCCTGGGGTTGATAGATCCGGTGATGAAGTACGCTACATGTGCTACTTGGGGTTGGAGAGACGGCCATTACACTTCATGGTTACTCATCTCATCTGCAAAAACGTAACGGCGCGTCATTAGCACAAACATGTTCCCCCAAGATTAAACAAGAACTTGCAGTACATAGAAAAGCTAATAAAGAGAAGAGCTAGATCATGACCGCGCCGGTGGAAGTGATCCTCGGTCTATGCACGTGTTTGGTGAGCAAGATCCGGAGGCGTGGACGACGGATCCGGCGGGCGGCTCCGGTGGGGACGATACCGCAGCTGAAGCGACTACGGTAGACTGCTGGATGAGCATATGGTTTCGAGGTTCGGTGGGATGATCCGGTCCGTTGATGACGCGGTCATGAAGCGCCCGGCAGGCGCCGGATGGACCAGGATCGCGAGGGCTCGGCAGGCTGTGGAAGTCCGATGGGATGTTCCGGCAGGTCGGAGGTGGTAGAGAGAGGACTTGAGTAGTTCTGGGTGGTCCGATGAGAGACTCAAGGAAATGTATTTTTTTGGGAGGGTTTCCGGGCTAGGGAGGTGGTGATCGAAAAAATGACGGGCAAACCCCTCACCAACCGACTTTGCTGTCATCTCCACAGGGGTAGAATGGGAATTTGGAAGCGTGTGAAATTTTTGTATTTTGTGGGCGGGAAGTTTTGCCGCTATGAGATTTTGAATTTCGCTAAGGTACAAGTATAATGATAAAAAATTGTGACACCGTACTAGTACCTCTGTTCATGGCCGAGTGCAAAATCAAATCATCATCACGTTGAATATAGGTCACTACCATGATCATGATCTATCTTCTTAATCCCATTCAAAAATGCGTTTGAAATATTTCAGGATTGGTGGGAGATTTTGCCGCCCGACAGAGATTAAATTAAACCACACGTTCGACAATTCAAACTTGAGACCTTGGCTATGATACCATTTAAGTTCGAACTGATTCAAAAAAAGGCTAGGCAATTAATTTATATAACATCCACAGGAACAACTACCAAGTTGATCCCAACCGCAGATAAATGCATCCACCAACAAAAGTCTGAACGGTGCCTTAATCTAAGGAAACATTTCACAAGACCAATGTACTCACTATGTTAGTGTTCATCTCCAATTATCTATGGCATTTTCTTAGTCTTTGGGAGATTATAACGAACTTGATTGGCCTCGTGCAGTAGGGCATCACATGCTTCTAATCTCGATCTCAACATGTCAACTTTTGTTCTTAGCATAGCTGTTGCAACTCGTTCTACTTGGAGTTGTTCCTCCAAAACTTGAGCAGAGAAAGACTTGGACTTGGGCTTCAAAACCCAGCATTTCGCAGGAAAGAGTTTTTGGTGATATCTTTATCTTTCCCGGGTTTTGCCATCTCAAATTTCATATTAGCCAGACAAGTTTTGAGTTGTGTAAAAAGAAAAGTTATTACAGAGAAAAATGCAGATGGTAGATTTAATGTGTACGAACTACTTTTAATCATACAAGTTGACATGCCTGACTATAATAAGGACCATCTATCTTGCTAGCAGGCATAATTATTAATGGGCTACCATGTACGGGAACCGTATCCTCTAACGTGAAGGAGCTAAGTCAGGAAAAATAAAGAAGCAAAGTCAGGCTTCTGTAGCATAAGTACAAGGTTATGCACTGTCTTTAACTAATAAAGGTGATTACTGTAGATGTTTAAAAACTAAACTAAATTTTATTACACCATAATTTTCTCTGCATGTAATTACTTCAAATGCAAGACACAAGTTTGTATTGTGCAAATTAATTTAAATTATTTGGATTTTAGACATATGGTTTGGGGGAAGGAAAGTTAGAGTACTGTAGCTTCTCTAACTTTTCACCTTCAAGTTAGAGTACTGTAGCTTCTCTAACTTTTCACCCATGTACGTAGTCCTTCCAAGAAACAACCGTTATTGCATTACGAGCAGAAAATAGTTCACACGTGCGCTCAGATTCAAATTTTCAGCATGCAGCCGATTTATGGTTTAATTGAAGTACACATCAGGAAATTATTTCACACAAAATACAGCAGCCACATGGAACATATCTAATTTTAGTACAACAACAAAATTTGCAATTATTACAGACCACGAAATTTTGAATGAAATTTTGAGCAGTAATTAGTTACAGCATTGGCATCAGCAGTCCACTTGACTGAACAACAGAATCAAAGTTTATTTAGACACCTTCAATTCCCAGACACATCACAACTGGCTTACCATGACAAGTGCATAGGAGATTCTTTAGAACATTTTCTGTCAAAGTTTGCCTATTTTTCAATTCATGTATCTCTTGGCGTGTCTTGGCAATTAATTCATCAGCATCTTTGTTTTCCCGCCCAAATATATCAACTGCCTCTTGGAGTGCATCCCCGAAATCTCTTTGTGCCGGATTAAGTTGACCAATAGATACCATGGGCCTATGCGAGCAATATGCACTCTCACTGCTGCTTTGTGAAACATCAATACTTGAGGCATTGGCCCTTGCTTCTGGCATTGTAGCTTTATTTGAAGCCTGAAATTTAGATAAAACAAGTTACAACATCATATGATGCAATAAAAGACCTCCAATTTCAAGAACATCATTGAGCTGATATAACACAACAAGCAATCAAAAATAGAGCCTCGTACATCTATTTCTTCTGGAATGGTTGGTGTACCGGACTCAGTGGACCAATGAGAGCACGTGCCACTGTCACTGTTGCTCTGTGAAATGACCGCAACACTTGATAAATGGGTTGTCCCTACTGACATTACAGCTTTGTTTGCAGGCTGAAACTAAGACAAAACAAGTTAAAATGCAATACAATACAAGGCAAACAAACAGCATTGTTGACATAATTTTGAAAGAACCATGGGCAGATACAACAAAGAAACCAGTTAAGCCACATGCCTCTTAGAACAAACCAAACTAGATCATGGCGATGATGTATACAATGAACCAAGCAACTAGACATCATGTGCCCAATAACGAAGCCAGGTCACTGCACAGAAGAAATCTAGCAAATAGCCAAATACAGTCAAAAGATGTGCATGTTGGATTTGATACTATTAGGAAAATAATGTATGATTGATTTAAGCATGACTCAGATAGTGCCTTCGACATCGCAGAAGGTCAATGCAACAATTAATTGTATGGCTTGTATGAAGTGCCATAACATTTAAATTAAGCATAACGAGGCATTGCTTAATCTGAGAACTGAGTGCTAGCTCAGTGGCAAGGCTTGCGAGTGCGCAGCCAGCCCACCCGGGTTCGAGTCCCAACAGGACCGAATTAAACGGGGTGTTATCTAGCGCGTATAAATTCGCTGCTAGAGAGGTCTCATCATCTATCTCACAACGTATAGACAAGGGAGGGAATCTTCCTACGTTGGTCAACGTTTAGGCAATGCTTAATCTTGAATTCATGATCAAACTCAAACAAAAAAGGGCATATAACAAGTAGCACCATGTGCATCATGTATAATAGATTACTAGAAACTGAATGAAGCAATTGAACATGGAGCGTATTATATAAACAGCCAGATCATTTGAATATGGATATACCACATCATGTCAATGGGACTCAGAAAAACAAAGCTAGACATTTAAACAAGTAATATAACTATTTTTTCACCATGTTTCAAGTAGAATAGGAAGCTAGGTTAGGAATAAAGCAATCATGTTTCAAGTAGAATAGGAAGCTAGGTTAGGAATAAAGCAATAAAAAAACACAAAGTGCATCATTTCAGCTAGGATCATTTCTATCAAACTTCATGCACTAGCCATGGAACAACAGGCAAACTCAATGAAGCAACAGGCAAAAAATTAACATAATAGAATTTCAGGACTTGTATTAACATAGCCAAATCATGTAACTTATACCCAGGCATGCCGGATGCCAGATGGGTCAAAGGCAGTGTGCAATGTTCCATATGGTCATTGTTTATATTTTATTAGATTCCATTAGGCAACTTAGGTAGTGCAACATACAGAAAATGATGCAATTGAACTATGCACAGGAGGTAAATTAACATTCCAAAAAAAAAACAGGGAACTTACGTGAGCTTTTTTTTGAGTCACACGGACCTCATCGGGTACTTGGACAGAAGAACCTGGTGCCTCACTGTTTCTCCTCTGCATGAAGGAGAGGCCAATTGTAAACAGAAACAGGTCCAAGATATAGAAGTTTGCATTAAGCAATATACAAAAAACAGCAGGTACTTACATGATTATAGGCGAGCTTTACTCTACGTTTATGAGTGTAAGATGTGCCTGCTGCACGTGTAATAATAACAAACAGTTACGAGTCACGGCTTTGCTATAATTAAATTGACACCAAATAGTAGTAGAAGCCATGGTTCAAAAAAGCGTACGCCTAGGTACGCTTAAGCGCGCTTAAGCGCTGAGCGGTTGTCTTCCGCTTCGCTTTTGGCCTAAGCGTTCGATTAAGCGAGACAGGGAATCTGGTCGTGTTTTGTGCTAGAATCTCCTCTATGCGAGTGTTGGTGTGTTGCCTGTGTTGCTCTGCTCCTTGCTCGATGCATTGATGGTGATTAGGTCTGGCTTAGCTGCTTGCTACTCCTCTACTGCTTAGCTGCTTGCTACTCCAGTAAAGCTTAGCTGCTTGTTTGTGTTTGTTACATTGTTTGCTTAGCTGCTTGTGTGTTTATAAGAAATTGGAGCAAAACCGAGGCTAACCAAGGTATTAATCCCCGTATTCCTCAGAAATGTAGCATTACATGCTTAGGATACAAATTTACAGCATATTATAGGGGTATATGTGCCCATCTTGACTTCCCTGTTTCATGTTCGTACGATTTTAGCCTGAGCGCTTAAGCGGCGCTTAAGCTCGCTTAAGCAGCAGTTCCTCTAAGCAGTGCCTCACCGCTCGCTTAGCGCCTAGCGCTTTTTTGAACCTTGGTAGAAGCATTATGACGTGCATAAACATGTAATACAGGATCGCAGAAAGATATCAAACATGATGTAACTAGAGCAGTAGCCTACGGCCAAATAGTGAGAAATTGTAATCGTGTCAATTGTGGACTTGTATAGCCTACCCCAACTTGTTTGGGAATAAAGGCTTTGTTGTTTTGTTGTTGTCAATCGTGGACATGTAGAGCATTCAACGGCTCATGATTGGTGGCTCATATTTTGTAGAGTTTCAGCGAATGGGTGGGTTAGGTTACTCAGACCACCACACTGTATTTATATCATCTGAGTTAGGGTTACAATACTACTGGACATGGGCCTCTATGGGCCTCACACTGGATACAATATTACTACAGCGCTACTACTAAACTCACTCATGGTAACACACCCCCTCAAGATGATCATGGGTAAACAACCATGGCCATCTTGCAACAACAACATGACACATATGACAACTACCAGTAATGAACATTCAGCATAACTCCTAGGATACATGACAGCATTGCACTTTCCATCATCTTGTCATCTCGATTCATCTCTTCATCAGCAGCGAAGATATCCAGCTTCAACCATCTGGGATACGCACAACTCCTAACCATACACGTCCTCAACAACCCCGGCTGCCTCACCACACAAGTTCCGCAGAACCATCCACACTCGCCTCAATGTCCTCAGCCTCTCTTCTCCACTCTGCCCGGCCACCTCTTCCGTCTCTCCCACAAACCCCCAGCCAACTCCTGCCTCAACCATCCACTCCTCAAGCACCCATGCCTATCCCCCGGTCAGGCCTCAACCAGTCTCACCTCAGGCACGCATGCCTTTCCCCTGGACATATCCACAACCATCACCATCACCACTAAACCGCAGCCTCATCAACTCCATCACGACTCAACCGCAGCCTCATCAACTCCATCACCACATATCCTCACAGCCTCACATCTCCATTTTCTCCTCACTTCCACTCGGATGGCGCCTCGTCTGCGCGCCCTGGCCAACCTGGCGTACCGCACCTGGCCACATCGACCGGCTCGCGCTGGTCAACGTCCAGCACCAACCTCCGGCTCCGCCCTGCGCTCAAAGGCTCGCCCCACTCCGCACGCCTCCAACTTCTGCCCCTCACACGGATCCAGATCTCTCTGCCACGGATTCACTTCCTCTTCTCTCCTTTCTAAACCAAAACGATCTTCACCCTCTTCTTTCTCCCCGCGCGAGCAGCCGCCGATCTCACACAGCTCACATCGCTGTGTGTGATAGCCGCAACCGACGCAGAGCACCTGATGCGGCCTCCCGCCGCCTGGATTTCTACATCTCAACGGTGGGTTTTGTGATCAAAGGAAGAACTTGTTTGGTACTGTTTGTGGCGGCTAGCAGGAAGGAAACCTAGGCTCTGATACCATGTAGAGTTTCAGCGAATGGGTGGGTTTGGTCACGGAAAAACATACTTATGCGTCGTGTTTAAACCTAAAGGATGAGGTGGTTATCAACGAAAGCACTTGTAAGTTAGAAATATAGCACGAATTCAGAAATACAGTCAGCTGCAATACTCCTAACAGAACAAAACGCGCAGGGATGTCTGGTTACCTATTTCTGGGCGGCGTTTAGACGTGTTCCGCGTTCTTACGGGTGACGTGGAGGTCGGCGAGGGGACTGCTGTTGCGGTGGGTGCCGGGGAAGCAGATCTTGGGGGGTCGGAGAAGGACATGCTGGGCGGTCGATGAAGTGTTCAGCGCGCCGGCCGAACTAGAAGGTCGGTGAAGCAGATGATGTGCAGTGCACGGTGGCGTCGGTGTCGGCGAAGCTGGTCAGGTGCGGTGGTCGATAGAGTCGGCGAACGAGATACGGTGCGGTGGACGCCGGAGTAGGTGCGGATAGGGCAGCCTCGGGGTTTGAAGCCGTGGCAGCTTGAACGGCGAAGTGCGGCGGCCGGGAAGATCTGGAGGTAGGCAAGAGGGGCGGTTTCTCTGAGGGCTTGCGGGCGAAACTAGGGCGAAGCTGGGCGATAGAGGAGTAGAAGGGAATTTCGCAGTCCTTCTTTTGAGGAAAAAAATATTCGCAGATCTGAAACTTTGCGGCGCGAGATATTTGGGCGTTGGCGGGGAATTTTACCGCTCGATGATATTAAATTTTGGCTGCAGTAGGTTTTTTTTTTAGAGTATGTAATAATAATAAATAGTAGGCCCTACTAGTACTGTACGTCTGTTCAGGAATCCAAGGGGGTAGAGGTAGAGGTATAGATATATAGACAATATAGAGATATAAGAAATGGCGGGGGCTAGCGGAAATGCACTTTGCCTCATAGGAGCATATGCTCCCATTATGTGAATCCATATTTCAAAGTGTCAAAAAATTCTAAACTAAAATTTTACATGTATATCTAGACATTTTATGTTGGTACACAAGTTTTCTCACAAAAAAATTATGTGGCTCCTATAAAAAAGACAAATTTTGATGTTGTAACACGACTACGTACAGTATATTTTTTGCCTTTTTTTACACGCCACACAAAATGTCGTTTTTCCACGAAAACTTGTGAACGAACATATGATGTCACAATGTATACCAAAAAAATTAACATTTATATAATTTTTTTTAATCATTTTCTATAATTGGTGCATATGCACGCGTGTGCCAAAACGCCACCTCCGCAGGCTAGGAGTTTCTAAACTTCTTATGGCACATCAAATAAAATGTTGTTCAAACAATAATAATAATGTGCTTATGATTGTTACTCCCTTCCACCATGAATAAAGTCCACATCGGTTTCGTGTCAAACTTTGACTCGAGATTTAGGTACCCACATGATAGTGCTAGTATCATAGCTAGTATCATACACATTGGTCCCACAAAAATGTTGATCTGGCAGCTAATTAAGTAGGAGAGAGGAGATTAGTGTAACATAGGTAGATACTGTATCATAGCGCAAACAACGAGAAAACTTAATGCTAAACAAATCTTGTACACAAATTTGCATTGAGATTCTAAAAAATAATAAATGTAGCATTACTATGATACTACTCCATGATACTACCCACTATAGAAATAGTATGACCAGCCTAATTTTATGACATCCGCAAAATATACCATTGGAAAGTTCATCGAAACAAGCATCCGATGATATAGTTTTGAATGACATGCAACTCATAATTGGCGGGCCCAAGTATTAGTCTAAGTTTGCCTCTGAAAACAAATTGGCATTGTACTCTAGGACAAAGGGAGACTACTCGCAATGGCAATATCATAAGTAGTATCATGCACTACATGCATGCAAAATGTTGATGTGTCATATCAGTTAATGATGAAAGAGACGATAGTGGTATCATAGGTAGATATCGTATCATATCATGTAGAACTAGAAAAATTACTGCCAAACAAATCTTGTACACACTTTTGTATTGAGATTCTACAAATCCCTAAATACATGTAACATATTATACTACTACATGATGATAATATGGACTGTGAAAATAATATTGTACATTAGTATCATATGTATGATACTATTATATGATACTCCCCATTGTGACTAGTCTAATAATAACAATAGTACTCAAATTTGTCTTGTCCCTCGGGTGTTTAGAAGTATATGTTCGGTCCCTCACGTATTTAAGAATTATGTTTGGCCCCTCAACTCTAATGTGGTCAAAATTGAGCACTTGAACACTTAGTTAGGTCTAGCAATGATAAAAACTTGATTGGTCTGTTTATTATTTGTTATGTGGCACGGCGGCAAAGCATTTTGCTAAATCTCAAGCACACATAGTTGGGGTCCATTAGAGGGACTAATTAAATCAAAGTACAATGGATTATGAAAGCAGGTTTTATCATTGATTAGCTTTGCAACGGCCTATCAACTGTAAGTGTTGCATGTGTTCTAAAGAACTATGTTCATCGTCACAGATCAAGAGGAGTACGCAGTGGAGGACGCACAAAACAACCGTAGGCCAGGTGGGCACACCTTACTAATTTTCTTTTTTCCACTTTATATGTGATAATTTTTTACATAATTAATTAACTAAAACATTTTAAAATAGGGTGGGCCATTCAACCCAAACACCATGTTGCGTACGTCGCTGAGGGTAAGGGGTAGTCTAAGGGGGCAATGTAAGACCTAATTAAGTGTTTGAGGTTAGTTATGGACCGCTGTTATACCTAATTGTGTTTGAGGTTAGTTAGGGACCTTATTATACATAATTAAGTGTTAGAGGTGAGTTCAAATAATAATATATAGTTGGGGTCTAAAGTTCACCAACGTATGCAACACACGAGCTGCCAAATGTGTACTTAATTAACCCTATTAGGAAAACACAAGATTATCTCATTCAACAAAATATTAGGAAAGTGTATCACAATTGTATTTATCCCTTATCTCTCTCATGTTAACCGAGACAAGAGTTCGTTCTAGGTCAGCTCTACGACAATTAGCGTCGCAAGGGTGGTAACATAGGTGTGCAGTTGCGAAAGTTTTTTCCCAAGTTATCGACTTCCTCAATCCACACTTAATATTTGTGCATGCGGGCCTAAGTATATGGTACTACTTAGTTCTATTCCTAGTATATATGTTGGGTGACTTAGAAAAATCATACTTCGTACATGATTCCTTCGAAAATCCTTTAGGGCTTCTTTGATTCATATTAGGTTGGTATAAGATAATAGGATTTAGATCTTATAGGAATATTTCCTACACTAGTAGTTTGATTCATATGAACATATCCAATAGGAAATAATCCTATAGGAATCATCAAGTAGTGCAAATCCTAGTATAGGATTAAATATTTGGTCCTACCTCATGGAAAAATTCATTTGGCGCAATCAAACGCAACTCATCTTATTATAGGATTTAACTACACATGTCATCCCAAATCCCAATCCTACATTCCTACTCCTATGATTTCCCTATCCTGTGAATGAAAGGAGCCCTTAAAATCAAACTATCCCGCACCTCGTCGATTCGTATAAAACCGACTCTAGCCAACAACTCTTCGCCCGACCTTTCTTCTTCACCATCAGGCCACCACACACTGTCATTTTCCATTGCAACGCATTTAGGGTGTGTTCGGTTCCAGAACCAAGTGGAATGGAATGGAACCGTTCCGCACCTAGAGCCCATTCTTGTGTTCGGTTGTGGAATGGAACGGAACCGAGTGGTTCCTCGAAAGGGAATATTCTCCCCATATGCAGAATGCACCCATTCCACCGAATCGGTGGAATGTGGTGGAACGGCTGTTACTTAGCCGCTATTAATTACAAAGCACTTCACTAATCCAACCAAAAAAATTATTAGTTGTTGTTAATTATGATTTTGAGATTAAAAAGGCCACTATTAATTACGATATTTAGACAAAAGATTAAACTTTAACTTCATTCCGTTCTACTCTCCAAATTCCCCGACCATACAAAAAATAACATTAATTACGATTTTAAGATTAAAAAGGCCATTAGGCGTTGTTAATTACGATTTTAAGATTTAAAAGGCTATTTGCCATTGTTAATTACGATTCTTAGACAAAAGTTTAGTTTAACCACATTCCGTTCTGCTCTCCAATTCCTCCAACCGAACAAAAAACAGTACCATTCTGTACCTCCTTTTTGTCCAAACCGAACGCGGGGATGGAACCATTCCATTCCTCTGGAAAGGAACCATTCCTTACTAAAATCTTCTTGTGCCACCTCCCAGTTTAAAGGCCTACTCGCATAACCCTACAGCTCTGCACTCGCGTGGGCAACCGAACACACCTACATCATCAATGCCCCGCGTACTTATCCGCACCGCCTACAGCTCTGCACTCCTATGACCTATCCATGGCTGGGCAGTCAAAAAAAGCTGCGTCACCTGGGAAATCAACAAGCCGCGCAAGCAAGTCGCAAGCATCATAAATTCCGAATCAATGCCTAGCTACAGTCTACCTGGCCTCCTCCCAACTCATTGTCCTTGAGGCCTTAACAAAGCCTTCTAAAAGGGTTTTATCAAAATATTCCATATGGATTAGTAAAAAAACGCACCTGCTAAAGATTCATATATGCCCATTTGAATCTTGGTCAAATCCTAGGTTTGACCATGATTTAAACAAGTTTAAAACATGAATATGAAAATTAAGCATGTATCCTTCGTAGTCACTCCAAAATGAAGCTCTTGAGAGGGTTTTTGAAATTTCCATGTTTGAAACCAAAAAACCACGTACTTCTCTTCATGCATGCTTGACTTCATAAGACAGAGTTGAGGGCTAGGGTAGCTAGATACATGATGTTTCTGGTTTGAATATGTCTAGACCTTGTTTATCAACTTAATTGAATGCTTACTATATGACATAAGAAGACTACGTGCCTTGGTTTTTCATTTATTTTCATTTATTTTGAATTTTTATGCCCATTTGAATCTTGGTCAAATCCTAGGTTTGACCATGATTTAAACTAGTTTAAAACATAAATATGAAAAATTAAGTATCTATCCTTCTTAGCCACTCCAAAATGAAGCTCTTGGGAGGGTTTTTGAAATTTCCATGATTGAAACCAAAAACCACTTCTCTTCATGCTTGACTTCATAAGTCAGGGTTTAGGGATATATATATATATAGGGGGTACATGCATGATTTTTCTGGTTGGAATATGTCTAGAACTTGTTTTTCAACTTGAGCTTATCTAGAGCTTGTTTTTAAATTTTTTATACCCATTTGATTCTTCATCAAATCCTAGGTTTGTTGACCTAGATTTGAACAAGTTTAAAACATGAATATGAAAAGGTAAGCATGTATGCTTCTTAATTAGTCACTCCAAAATGAAGCTCTTGGGAGGGTTTTTGAAATTTCCATGATTTAAACCAAAAACCACTTCTCTTCGTGCTTGACTTCATAAGTTAGGGTTTAGGGATATATAGGGGGTAGATACATCATGATTTTTCTGGTTTGAATATGTCTAGAGCTTGTTTATCAACTTAATTGAATGCTTACTATATGACATAAGAAGACTATGTGCCTTGATATTTCATTTTTTTTAATTATGCCCTTTTGAATATTGGTCAAAACCTAGGTTTGACAAAGATTTAAAAAAGATTAAAACATGAAAATGAAAAAGTAAGCCTTGATCCTTCTTATTAACTCCAAAATGAAGGTTTTTGGGAGGGTTTTTGAAATATCCATGTTTGAAACCCAAAACCACTTCTCTTCGTGCAGAGTTTAGGGTTAGGGGTAGCTAGACACATGAATTTTCTGGTTTGATATGTCTAGACCTTGTTTATCAACTTAATTGAATGCTTACTATATGACATAAGAAGACTATGTGCCTTGATTTTACATTTTTTTAAAATTATGCCCATTTGAATCTTGGTCAAATCCTAGGTTTGACCATGATTTAAACAAGTTTGTTTATCAACTTGAATGCTTGCTATATGACATCAGAAGACTATGTGTTTGGTTTTTGTTTTTTGAATTTGTTATGCCCATTTGAATCTTAGCTAGTCAAATCCTAGGTTTGAATATATATGTCTAGACCTTGTATATCAACTTGAATGCTTACTATACATATGACATAAGAATGTTATGTGCTTTGGTTTTTCATTCTTTTCATTTTTTCTGAATTTTTAGGGCCATTTGAATCTTGGTCAAATCCTTGGTTTGACCAAGATTTAAACAAATTTAAAACATGAAAATGAAAAGGGAAGTCTGTATCCTTCTTAGTCACTCTAAAATGAAGCTTTTGGGATGTTCTTTAAATTTCAATGTTTGAAACCCAAAACGACTTCCCTTCATGCTAGACTTCATAAGATCGACAGGGGGTAGATACATGATTTGTCTGGTTTGGATATATCTAGACCTTGTTTATCAACTTGATTGCTTACGATATGACATAAGAAGACTATGTGATTTGGTTTTTCATTTTTCTGATTTTTTTGAATTTTGTGCCCACCCATTTGTATCTTCGTCAAATCCTAGGTTTGACCAAGATAATTTAAACAAGTTTAAAACATGAAAATGTAAAGGGAAGCATGTATCCTTCTTAGTCACTCTAAAATGAAGCTTTTGGGAGGTTTTTGAAATTTCGATGTTTGAAACCCAAAACCACTTCTCTTCACACGCTTGACTTCATAAGACAGAGTTTAGGGGTTAGGGGTATAGATACATGATTTGTCTGGTTTGAATATGTCTAGACCTTGTTTATCAACTTGAATGCTTACTATATGACATAAGAAGACTATGTGATTTGGTTTTTCATTTTTCTGTTTTTTAATTATTTTTCTGCCCATTTGAATCTTGGTCAAATCCTAGGTTTGAACAAGATTTAGACAAGTTTAACACGTGAAATTAA
The DNA here is from genome assembly GCA_030979885.1 of Lolium multiflorum. NCBI lineage: Eukaryota > Viridiplantae > Streptophyta > Magnoliopsida > Poales > Poaceae > Lolium > Lolium multiflorum. The sequence goes on from CM061750.1 coordinate 170,429,645, forward strand.
ACGAATAAGTAAGCATTGATCCTTCTTAGTCACTCCAAAATGTACCAATTGATAGTGTTAACTTTGCTTCATGGAAAAAATAATGTCATGTAAATGAGTTAACTTGGATTTCCTACCCTTGAATCCATAGGAAACTTTGTTCTAATGCACTATTATAATCAACCGAGTTTTTACACCAACAGGTCTGTCACTTACGTGTGGTGCCCACGCGTGAGGTCCCACACTTGAGTGAGCACAAGTCACGTGCAATAGGTACGCCAACTCCCAGCCATCTTCTTTGTCAAGAGAAGACGCATCAGGATGCGTATTGGAAGTCTGTGGGTCCTTCTGGATCCTTCGGTTGTCCCTCTCACACAAAAAAACAAATCTCTCTCATTCTCGGCCTCGCTCGACTCTCGCTCGCTCGCACCTCCTGCGCACTGACAAACCCTGCACAACAGTCAACATCATCATCATCACCCGAAAAAGGGAAGACACCATAATGCTCTGCCTTTTTTCTCTCCTTCCGAGTGATCCCTCTTCCTCCGAGTTTCACTCGACGGGCAAACGCACATCTGCAGCATAGTAATAATAAAAAGGTAGAAAAATCGATATACGAATCTATAATTAAATAGGTTAAACTAGGGTTTTGCCCTGTACTACAGATCAAGGTTCAAAAAAATCCAACTACGGGGTTCGAACAACACGATTCTAATCCAAGAACTTTTTCGACCTCATCCAAGTGGCCTCAAACTATAGGGTTAGCATCTAGTGCAGTATGTGTGAAAATGTATGCACTATGTGTGCTATAACTTGTATGTCTTTCAAATTTGAACCAACTTTGAATAAGTTTGAAATATTTGAAATGGGGCTTTTGGCTTAAACGTTTGAAACTCAAAACGATTCTCTTCATGCTAGACTTCATAAGACCGAGTTTAGGGTTAGGGGTAGATACATGATTTGTCTGGTTTGAATATGTCTAAACCTTGTTTATCAACTTTAATGCTAACTTCTCAGTCACTCTAAAATGAAGTTTTTGGAGGTTTTTGAAATTTCCATCTTTGAAACCCAAAACCACTTCTCTTCATGCTTGACTTCATAAGAAAAAGTTTAGGGTTAGGGGGTATAGATACATGATTTGTATGGTTTGAATATGTCCAAACCTTGTTTATCAACTTGAATATGCTTACTATATGACATAAGAAGACTATGTACTTTGGTTTTTAAATTTTCTGACTTTTTTAATTTTCTGCGCATTTGAATCATATCTTGGTCAAATCCTAGGTTTCACCAAGATTTAGACAAGTTTAACACGTGAAAACGAGTAAGTAAGCATGGATCCTTCTTAGTCACTCTAAAATGAAGCTTCTGGGATGTTCTTGAAATTTCCATGTTTGAAACCCAAAACCACTTCTCTTCATGATTGACTTCCATAAGATCGACAGATCAGTTTAGGGTTAGGGGTAGATATATACATGATTTTTTGGTTTGAATATGTCTAGACCTTGTTTATCAACTTGAATGCTTACTATACATATGACATAAGAATGCTATGTGTGCTTTGGTTTTTCATTCTCTTTTTGATTTTTTTCTAAATTTTTAGGCCCATTTGAATCTTGGTCAAATCCTTGGTTTGACCAAGATTTAAACAAGTTTAAAACATGAAAATGAAAAGGGAAGTCAGTATCCTTCGTAGTCACTCTAAAATGGAGAAGCTTTTGGGATGTTCTTGTAATTTCTATGTTTGAAACCGAAAACGAGTTCCCTTCACATGCTAGTAGACTAGCTTCATAAGATCGACAGGCCGGGGGTAGATACATGATTTGTCTGGTTTGGATATATCTAGACCTTGTTTATCAACTTTAATGCTTACTATATGACATATATAAGAAAACTATTGCTTTGGTTTTTCCTTTTTCTGTTTTTTATTTATTTTGATGCCCATTTGAATCATGTCGAATCCTAGGTTTGACCAAGATAATTTAAACAAGTTTAAAACATGAAAATGAAAAGGGAAGCATGTATCCTTCTTAGTCACTCTAAAATGAAGCTTTTGGGAGGTTTTTGAAATTTCGATGTTTGAAACCCAAAACCACTTCTCTTCACATGCTTGACTTCATAAGACAGAGTTTAGGGGTTAGGGGTATAGATACATGATTTGTCTGGTTGAATATGTCTAGACCTTGTTTATCAACTTTAATGCTTACTATATGACATAAGAAAACTATTGCTTTGGTTTTTCTTTTTCTGATTTTTTTGAATTTTGATGCCCATTTGAATCTTGTCAAATTCTAGGTTTGACCAAGATTTAAACAAGTTTAAAACATGAAAATGAAAAGGGAAGCATGCAACCTTCTCAGTCACTCTAAAATGAAGTTTTTGGGAGGTTTTTGATATTTCCATGTTTGAAACCCGAAACCACTTCTCTTCATGCTTGACTTCATAAGACAGAGTTTAGGGTTAGGGGTAGATACATGATTTGTGTATGGGTTGAATATGTCCAAACCTTGTTTATCAACTTGAATATGCTTATGTGCTTTGGTTTTTTATTTTTCTGATTTTTTTGAATTTTATGCCCATAAATCTTGGTCAAATCCTAGGTTTGACCAGGATTTAAACAAGTTTAAAACATGAAATGAAAAGATAAGCCTGGATCCTTCTTAGTCACTCTAAAATGAAGCTTTTGGGAGGTTCTTGAAATTTCCATATTTGAAACCCAAAACCACTTCTCTACATGATTGACTTCATAAGACATAGTTTAATTAGAGTTTTAGGGGTAGATATATACATGATTTTTCTGGTTTGAATATATATGTCTAGACCTTGTTTATCAACTTGAATGCATGCTTACTATACATATGACATAAGAATGCTATATATGTGCTTTGGTTTTTCATTCTTTTGATTTTTTTCTGAATTTTTAGGGCCATTTGAATCTTGCATGGTTAAACTTGGGTTTTGCCCAGTTCTAAAGATCAAGGGTTCAAAAAAATCCAACTACGGGGTTCGAACAACACGATTCTAATCCAAGAATTTTTTCGACCTCATCCAAATGGCCTCAAACTATAGGGTTAGCATCTAGTGCAGTATGTGTGAAAATGTATGCACTATGTGTGCTATAACTTGTATGTCTTTCAAATTAAGTTGATAAACAAGGTCTAGACATATTCAAACCAGAATATTATACTGCATTAGTACAAAAAGTTTCCTATGGATTCATCAAGGGTAGTAAAGCCAAGTTAACTCATTGTCATGACTAAGAAGGATCCATGCTTACTTTTTCATTTTCATGTTTTAAACTTGTTTAAATCTTGGTCAAACCTAGGATTTGACCAAGATTCAAATGGTCATAAAAAATCAAACAAAATCAAGAAAATCAAAAACCAAACCACATAGTCTTCTTATGTAATATACTAAGCATTCAAGTTGATCAACGAAGTCTAGACATATTCAAACCAGAAAAATCATGTATCTACCCCCTAACCCTAAACGTTGTCTTATGAAGTCAAGCATGAAGAGAAGAAGTGGTTTTGGGTTTCAAACATGGAAATTTCAAAAACCCACCCAAAAGCTTCATTTTGGAGTGACTAAGAAGGATCCAAGCTTACTTTTTCATTTTCATGTTTCAAACTTGTTTAAATCTTTGTCAAACCTAGGATTTGACCAAGATTCAAATGGGCATAAAAATTCAAAAAAGAAATCAAAAAAATGAAACACCAAAGCACATAAACTTCTTATGTCATATAGTAATTAAGCATTCATGTTGATCAACAAAGTCTATATATATTTAAACAATAAAAATCATGTATATATACCCCCAAACCCAAAACCACTTCTCTTCACATGCTTGACTTCATAAGACAGAGTTTAGGGGTTAGGGGTATAGATACATGATTTGTCTGGTTTGAATATGTCTAGACCTTGTTTATCAACTTGAATGCTTACTATGTGATTTGGTTTTTCATTTTTCTGTTTTTTAATTATTTTTCTGCCCATTTGAATCTTGGTCAAATCCTAGGTTTGAACAAGATTTAGACAAGTTTAACACGTGAAATTAAACGAATAAGTAAGCATTGATCCTTCTTAGTCACTCCAAAATGTACCAATTGATAGTGTTAACTTTGCTTCATGGAAAAAATAATGTCATGTAAATGAGTTAACTTGGATTTCCTACCCTTGAATCCATAGGAAACTTTGTTCTAATGCACTATAATAATCAACCGAGTTTTTACACCAACAGGTCTGTCACTTACGTGTGGTGCCCACGCGTGAGGTCCCACACTTGAGTGAGCACAAGTCACGTGCAATAGGTACGCCAACTCCCAGCCATCTTCTTTGTCAAGAGAAGACGCATCAGGATGCGTATTGGAAGTCTGTGGGTCCTTCTGGATCCTTCGGTTGTCCCTCTCACACAAAAAAAACAAATCTCTCTCATTCTCGGCCTCGCTCGACTCGCTCGCTCGCTCGCTCGCACCTCCTGCGCACTGACAAACCCTGCACAACAGTCAACATCACCAGAAAAAGAATATACACCATCAATAAGAGGGGCCCCGTGACTGCTCTCCCTTCTTCTCCTTCCGAGTGATTCCTCTTCCTCCGAGTTTCACTCGACGGGCAAACACACATGTGCTGCATAGTAATAATAAAAAAGTAAAAGAATCGACTACGAATCTATTATTAAATAGGTTATAAACTAGGGTTTTCCCCAGTACTACAGATCAAGTTGAAAAAAAAATCCAACTACGGGGTTTGATTTTGGCCTACAAATAAAAAATTAAATAAGTTGAACTAGTATTCCTCTAAAAAATCATTTTGGTTTGCATTGTTTGATAATTTTCATAGCTAGAGTGCATCACAATTTTTTGATTTCATGCTTTGCTTTGCCAATTTTGATTTTTTCTAACCACCTTCTCTTTGATTTCAAATTTAGGTCAAACTATCGGTGCCTACTATGTGTTCTACTTGAATTGGATGCAGCATGCGCACATGATATGTTTTGCCATTGTTTTGGGCTTCCACACATCTTGGGGCATCCAAGTATTTAAGTTACCTTGTTTTTTAATTGTAATTCATGTACCCTTTCCTCCCAATTAAATTTTGGTTTTACATTTTTAATTTTTTTAAATTTTTATGCCCATTCTGATGTCATATAGTTAGCATTTAAGTTGATAAACAAGGTCTGGACATATTCAAACCAAAAAATCATGTATCTACCCCCTAACGCTAAACTCTGTCATATGAAGTCAAGCATATGAAGAGAAGTGGTTTTGGGTTTCAAACATGGAAATTTCCATGCTTGAAACCAAAAACCACTTCTCTTCATGCATGCTTGACTTCATAAGACAGAGTTTAGGGTTAGGTGGTAGATACATGATTTTCCTGGTTTGAATATGTTTAGACCTTGTTTATCAAATTAATTGAATGCTTACTATATAACATAAGAGAAGACCTTGTTTTTTTTGAATTTTTATACCCATTCGAATCTTTGTCAAATCCTTGGTTCCACCAAGATTTGAATAAGTTAAAAACATGAATATGAAAAAGTAAGCATGTATGCTTCTTAGTCACTTCAAAATGAAGCTCTTGGGAGGGTTTTTGAATTTCCATGTTCGAAACCAAAAACCACAATGCTTGACTTCATGAAACAAAGTTTAGGGTTATGGGTAGATACATGCATGATTTTTCTTGTTTGAATATGTCTAGAACTTGTTTATCAACTTAATTGAATGCCTACTATATAACATAAGAAGACCTTTTTTGTATTTTTTAAATTTTTATACCCATTTGAATCTTGGTCAAATCCTAGGTTTCACCAAGATTTGAATAAGTTTAAAACATGAATATGAAAAAGTAAGCATGCATGTATGCTTCTTAATTAATCACTTCGAAATGAAGCTCTTGGGAGGGTTTTTGAAATTTCCATGTTTGAAACCAAAAACCACATATCTTCATGCATGCGCTTGACTTCATGAGACAGAGTTTAGTGTTAGGGGGTAGATACATGATTTCTCTCGTTTGAATATGTTTGAAACCAAAAACCACATATCTCTGGTTTGCCCGCACTTAGAAATGATATTTGCATCACTTATCATATGTTTGCCCATTTGAATCTTGTCAAATCCTAGATTTGACCAAGATAATTTAAACAAGTTTAAAACATGAAAATGAAAAGGCAAGCTTGTATCCTTCTTAGTCACTCTAAAATGAAGTTTGGGGAGGTTTTTGAAATTTCCATGCTTGAAACCAAAAAACCACTTCTCTTCATGCTTGACTTCATAAAGACAGAGTTTTTGGGGATATATAGGGGTAGATACATGATTTTTCTGGTTTGATATGTCTAGACCTTGTTTATCAACTTAATTGAATGCTTACTATATGACATAAGAAGACTATGTGCCTTGATTTTACATTTTTTTAAATTATGCCCATTTGAATCTTGGTCAAATCCTAGGTTTGACCATGATTTAAACAAGTTTAAAACATGAATATGAAAATTAAGCATGTATCCTTCGTAGTCACTCCAAAATGAAGCTCTTGAGAGGGTTTTTGAAATTTCCATGTTTGAAACCAAAAAACCACGTACTTCTCTTCATGCATGCTTGACTTCATAAGACAGAGTTTAGGGCTAGGGTAGCTAGATACATGATGTTTCTGGTTTGAATATGTCTAGACCTTGTTTATCAACTTAATTGAATGCTTACTATATGACATAAGAAGACTACGTGCCTTGGTTTTTCATTTATTTTCATTTATTTTGAATTTTTATGCCCATTTGAATCTTGGTCAAATCCTAGGTTTGACCATGATTTAAACTAGTTTAAAACATAAATATGAAAAATTAAGTATCTATCCTTCTTAGCCACTCCAAAATGAAGCTCTTGGGAGGGTTTTTGAAATTTCCATGATTGAAACCAAAAACCACTTCTCTTCATGCTTGACTTCATAAGTCAGGGTTTAGGGATATATATATATATAGGGGGTACATGCATGATTTTTCTGGTTGGAATATGTCTAGAACTTGTTTTTCAACTTGAGCTTATCTAGAGCTTGTTTTTAAATTTTTTATACCCATTTGATTCTTCATCAAATCCTAGGTTTGTTGACCTAGATTTGAACAAGTTTAAAACATGAATATGAAAAGGTAAGCATGTATGCTTCTTAATTAGTCACTCCAAAATGAAGCTCTTGGGAGGGTTTTTGAAATTTCCATGATTTAAACCAAAAACCACTTCTCTTCGTGCTTGACTTCATAAGTTAGGGTTTAGGGATATATAGGGGGTAGATACATCATGATTTTTCTGGTTTGAATATGTCTAGAGCTTGTTTATCAACTTAATTGAATGCTTACTATATGACATAAGAAGACTATGTGCCTTGATATTTCATTTTTTTTAATTATGCCCTTTTGAATATTGGTCAAAACCTAGGTTTGACAAAGATTTAAAAAAGATTAAAACATGAAAATGAAAAAGTAAGCCTTGATCCTTCTTATTAACTCCAAAATGAAGGTTTTTGGGAGGGTTTTTGAAATATCCATGTTTGAAACCCAAAACCACTTCTCTTCGTGCAGAGTTTAGGGTTAGGGGTAGCTAGCTAGACACCTGAATTTTCTGGTTTGATATGTCTAGACCTTGTTTATCAACTTAATTGAATGCTTACTATATGACATAAGAAGACTATGTGCCTTGATTTTACATTTTTTTAAAATTATGCCCATTTGAATCTTGGTCAAATCCTAGGTTTGACCATGATTTAAACAAGTTTGTTTATCAACTTGAATGCTTGCTATATGACATCAGAAGACTATGTGTTTGGTTTTTGTTTTTTGAATTTGTTATGCCCATTTGAATCTTAGCTAGTCAAATCCTAGGTTTGAATATATATGTCTAGACCTTGTATATCAACTTGAATGCTTACTATACATATGACATAAGAATGTTATGTGCTTTGGTTTTTCATTCTTTTCATTTTTTTCTGAATTTTTAGGGCCATTTGAATCTTGGTCAAATCCTTGGTTTGACCAAGATTTAAACAAATTTAAAACATGAAAATGAAAAGGGAAGTCTGTATCCTTCTTAGTCACTCTAAAATGAAGCTTTTGGGATGTTCTTTAAATTTCAATGTTTGAAACCCAAAACGACTTCCCTTCATGCTAGACTTCATAAGATCGACAGGGGGTAGATACATGATTTGTCTGGTTTGGATATATCTAGACCTTGTTTATCAACTTGATTGCTTACGATATGACATAAGAAGACTATGTGATTTGGTTTTTCATTTTTCTGATTTTTTTGAATTTTGTGCCCACCCATTTGTATCTTCGTCAAATCCTAGGTTTGACCAAGATAATTTAAACAAGTTTAAAACATGAAAATGTAAAGGGAAGCATGTATCCTTCTTAGTCACTCTAAAATGAAGCTTTTGGGAGGTTTTTGAAATTTCGATGTTTGAAACCCAAAACCACTTCTCTTCACACGCTTGACTTCATAAGACAGAGTTTAGGGGTTAGGGGTATAGATACATGATTTGTCTGGTTTGAATATGTCTAGACCTTGTTTATCAACTTGAATGCTTACTATATGACATAAGAAGACTATGTGATTTGGTTTTTCATTTTTCTGTTTTTTAATTTTTTTTCTGCCCATTTGAATCTTGGTCAAATCCTAGGTTTGAACAAGATTTAGACAAGTTTAACACGTGAAATTAAACGAATAAGTAAGCATTGATCCTTCTTAGTCACTCCAAAATGTACCAATTGATAGTGTTAACTTTGCTTCATGGAAAAAATAATGTCATGTAAATGAGTTAACTTGGATTTCCTACCCTTGAATCCATAGGAAACTTTGTTCTAATGCACTATTATAATCAACCGAGTTTTACACCAACAGGTCTGTCACTTACGTGTGGTGCCCACGCGTGAGGTCCCACACTTGAGTGAGCACAAGTCACGTGCAGGTACGCCAACTCCCAGCCATCTTCTTTGTCAAGAGAAGACGCATCAGGCGTATTGGAAGTCTGTGGGTCCTTCTGGATCCTTCGGTTGTCCCTCTCACACAAAACAAATCTCTCTCATTCTCGCCTCGCCGACTCTCGCTCGCTCGCTCGCTCGCTCGCACCTCCTGCGCACTGACAAACCCTGCACAACAGTCAACATCATCATCATCACCCGAAAAAGGGAAGACACCATAATGCTCTGCCTTTTTCTCTCCTTCCGAGTGATCCCTCTTCCTCCGAGTTTCACTCGACGGGCAAACGCACATCTGCAGCATAGTAATAATAAAAAGGTAGAAAAATCGATATACGAATCTATAATTAAATAGGTTAAACTAGGGTTTTGCCCTGTACTACAGATCAAGGTTCAAAAAAATCCAACTACGGGGTTCGAACAACACGATTCTAATCCAAGAACTTTTTCGACCTCATCCAAGTGGCCTCAAACTATAGGGTTAGCATCTAGTGCAGTATGTGTGAAAATGTATGCACTATGTGTGCTATAACTTGTATGTCTTTCAAATTTGAACCAACTTTGAATAAGTTTGAAATATTTGAAATGGGGCTTTTGGCTTAAACGTTTGAAACTCAAAACGATTCTCTTCATGCTAGACTTCATAAGACCGAGTTTAGGGTTAGGGGTAGATACATGATTTGTCTGGTTTGAATATGTCTAAACCTTGTTTATCAACTTTAATGCTAACTTCTCAGTCACTCTAAAATGAAGTTTTTGGAGGTTTTTGAAATTTCCATCTTTGAAACCCAAAACCACTTCTCTTCATGCTTGACTTCATAAGAAAAAGTTTAGGGTTAGGGGGTATAGATACATGATTTGTATGGTTTGAATATGTCCAAACCTTGTTTATCAACTTGAATATGCTTACTATATGACATAAGAAGACTATGTACTTTGGTTTTTAAATTTTCTGACTTTTTTAATTTTCTGCGCATTTGAATCATATCTTGGTCAAATCCTAGGTTTCACCAAGATTTAGACAAGTTTAACACGTGAAAACGAGTAAGTAAGCATGGATCCTTCTTAGTCACTCTAAAATGAAGCTTCTGGGATGTTCTTGAAATTTCCATGTTTGAAACCCAAAACCACTTCTCTTCATGATTGACTTCCATAAGATCGACAGATCAGTTTAGGGTTAGGGGTAGATATATACATGATTTTTTGGTTTGAATATGTCTAGACCTTGTTTATCAACTTGAATGCTTACTATACATATGACATAAGAATGCTATGTGTGCTTTGGTTTTTCATTCTCTTTTTGATTTTTTTCTAAATTTTTAGGCCCATTTGAATCTTGGTCAAATCCTTGGTTTGACCAAGATTTAAACAAGTTTAAAACATGAAAATGAAAAGGGAAGTCAGTATCCTTCGTAGTCACTCTAAAATGGAGAAGCTTTTGGGATGTTCTTGTAATTTCTATGTTTGAAACCGAAAACGAGTTCCCTTCACATGCTAGTAGACTAGCTTCATAAGATCGACAGGCCGGGGGTAGATACATGATTTGTCTGGTTTGGATATATCTAGACCTTGTTTATCAACTTTAATGCTTACTATATGACATATATAAGAAAACTATTGCTTTGGTTTTTCCTTTTTCTGTTTTTTATTTATTTTGATGCCCATTTGAATCATGTCGAATCCTAGGTTTGACCAAGATAATTTAAACAAGTTTAAAACATGAAAATGAAAAGGGAAGCATGTATCCTTCTTAGTCACTCTAAAATGAAGCTTTTGGGAGGTTTTTGAAATTTCGATGTTTGAAACCCAAAACCACTTCTCTTCACATGCTTGACTTCATAAGACAGAGTTTAGGGGTTAGGGGTATAGATACATGATTTGTCTGGTTGAATATGTCTAGACCTTGTTTATCAACTTTAATGCTTACTATATGACATAAGAAAACTATTGCTTTGGTTTTTCTTTTTCTGATTTTTTTGAATTTTGATGCCCATTTGAATCTTGTCAAATTCTAGGTTTGACCAAGATTTAAACAAGTTTAAAACATGAAAATGAAAAGGGAAGCATGCAACCTTCTCAGTCACTCTAAAATGAAGTTTTTGGGAGGTTTTTGATATTTCCATGTTTGAAACCCAAAACCACTTCTCTTCATGCTTGACTTCATAAGACAGAGTTTAGGGTTAGGGGTAGATACATGATTTGTGTATGGGTTGAATATGTCCAAACCTTGTTTATCAACTTGAATATGCTTATGTGCTTTGGTTTTTTATTTTTCTGATTTTTTTGAATTTTATGCCCATAAATCTTGGTCAAATCCTAGGTTTGACCAGGATTTAAACAAGTTTAAAACATGAAATGAAAAGATAAGCCTGGATCCTTCTTAGTCACTCTAAAATGAAGCTTTTGGGAGGTTCTTGAAATTTCCATATTTGAAACCCAAAACCACTTCTCTACATGATTGACTTCATAAGACATAGTTTAATTAGAGTTTTAGGGGTAGATATATACATGATTTTTCTGGTTTGAATATATATGTCTAGACCTTGTTTATCAACTTGAATGCATGCTTACTATACATATGACATAAGAATGCTATATATGTGCTTTGGTTTTTCATTCTTTTGATTTTTTTCTGAATTTTTAGGGCCATTTGAATCTTGCATGGTTAAACTTGGGTTTTGCCCAGTTCTAAAGATCAAGGGTTCAAAAAAATCCAACTACGGGGTTCGAACAACACGATTCTAATCCAAGAATTTTTTTGACCTCATCCAAATGGCCTCAAACTATAGGGTTAGCATCTAGTGCAGTATGTGTGAAAATGTATGCACTATGTGTGCTATAACTTGTATGTCTTTCAAATTAAGTTGATAAACAAGGTCTAGACATATTCAAACCAGAATATTATACTGCATTAGTACAAAAAGTTTCCTATGGATTCATCAAGGGTAGTAAAGCCAAGTTAACTCATTGTCATGACTAAGAAGGATCCATGCTTACTTTTTCATTTTCATGTTTTAAACTTGTTTAAATCTTGGTCAAACCTAGGATTTGACCAAGATTCAAATGGTCATAAAAAATCAAACAAAATCAAGAAAATCAAAAACCAAACCACATAGTCTTCTTATGTAATATACTAAGCATTCAAGTTGATCAACGAAGTCTAGACATATTCAAACCAGAAAAATCATGTATCTACCCCCTAACCCTAAACGTTGTCTTATGAAGTCAAGCATGAAGAGAAGAAGTGGTTTTGGGTTTCAAACATGGAAATTTCAAAAACCCACCCAAAAGCTTCATTTTGGAGTGACTAAGAAGGATCCAAGCTTACTTTTTCATTTTCATGTTTCAAACTTGTTTAAATCTTTGTCAAACCTAGGATTTGACCAAGATTCAAATGGGCATAAAAATTCAAAAAAGAAATCAAAAAAATGAAACACCAAAGCACATAAACTTCTTATGTCATATAGTAATTAAGCATTCATGTTGATCAACAAAGTCTATATATATTTAAACAATAAAAATCATGTATATATACCCCCAAACCCAAAACCACTTCTCTTCACATGCTTGACTTCATAAGACAGAGTTTAGGGGTTAGGGTATAGATACATGATTTGTCTGGTTTGAATATGTCTAGACCTTGTTTATCAACTTGAATGCTTACTATGTGATTTGGTTTTTCATTTTTCTGTTTTTTAATTATTTTTCTGCCCATTTGAATCTTGGTCAAATCCTAGGTTTGAACAAGATTTAGACAAGTTTAACACGTGAAATTAAACGAATAAGTAAGCATTGATCCTTCTTAGTCACTCCAAAATGTACCAATTGATAGTGTTAACTTTGCTTCATGGAAAAAATAATGTCATGTAAATGAGTTAACTTGGATTTCCTACCCTTGAATCCATAGGAAACTTTGTTCTAATGCACTATAATAATCAACCGAGTTTTTACACCAACAGGTCTGTCACTTACGTGTGGTGCCCACGCGTGAGGTCCCACACTTGAGTGAGCACAAGTCACGTGCAATAGGTACGCCAACTCCCAGCCATCTTCTTTGTCAAGAGAAGACGCATCAGGATGCGTATTGGAAGTCTGTGGGTCCTTCTGGATCCTTCGGTTGTCCCTCTCACAAAAAAAACAAATCTCTCTCATTCTCGGCCTCGCTCGACTCGCTCGCTCGCTCGCTCGCTCGCACCTCCTGCGCACTGACAAACCCTGCACAACAGTCAACATCACCAGAAAAAGAATATACACCATCAATAAGAGGGGCCCCGTGACTGCTCTCCCTTCTTCTCCTTCCGAGTGATTCCTCTTCCTCCGAGTTTCACTCGACGGGCAAACACACATGTGCTGCATAGTAATAATAAAAAAGTAAAAGAATCGACTACGAATCTATTATTAAATAGGTTATAAACTAGGGTTTTCCCCAGTACTACAGATCAAGTTGAAAAAAAAATCCAACTACGGGGTTTGATTTTGGCCTACAAATAAAAAATTAAATAAGTTGAACTAGTATTCCTCTAAAAAATCATTTTGGTTTGCATTGTTTGATAATTTTCATAGCTAGAGTGCATCACAATTTTTTGATTTCATGCTTTGCTTTGCCAATTTTGATTTTTTCTAACCACCTTCTCTTTGATTTCAAATTTAGGTCAAACTATCGATGCCTACTATGTGTTCTACTTGAATTGGATGCAGCATGCGCACATGATATGTTTTGCCATTGTTTTGGGCTTCCACACATCTTGGGGCATCCAAGTATTTAAGTTACCTTGTTTTTTAATTGTAATTCATGTACCCTTTCCTCCCAATTAAATTTTGGTTTTACATTTTTAATTTTTTTAAATTTTTATGCCCATTCTGATGTCATATAGTTAGCATTTAAGTTGATAAACAAGGTCTGGACATATTCAAACCAAAAAATCATGTATCTACCCCCTAACGCTAAACTCTGTCATATGAAGTCAAGCATATGAAGAGAAGTGGTTTTGGGTTTCAAACATGGAAATTTCCATGCTTGAAACCAAAAACCACTTCTCTTCATGCATGCTTGACTTCATAAGACAGAGTTTAGGGTTAGGTGGTAGATACATGATTTTCCTGGTTTGAATATGTTTAGACCTTGTTTATCAAATTAATTGAATGCTTACTATATAACATAAGAGAAGACCTTGTTTTTTTTGAATTTTTATACCCATTCGAATCTTTGTCAAATCCTTGGTTCCACCAAGATTTGAATAAGTTAAAAACATGAATATGAAAAAGTAAGCATGTATGCTTCTTAGTCACTTCAAAATGAAGCTCTTGGGAGGGTTTTTGAATTTCCATGTTCGAAACCAAAAACCACAATGCTTGACTTCATGAAACAAAGTTTAGGGTTATGGGTAGATACATGCATGATTTTTCTTGTTTGAATATGTCTAGAACTTGTTTATCAACTTAATTGAATGCCTACTATATAACATAAGAAGACCTTTTTTGTATTTTTTAAATTTTTATACCCATTTGAATCTTGGTCAAATCCTAGGTTTCACCAAGATTTGAATAAGTTTAAAACATGAATATGAAAAAGTAAGCATGCATGTATGCTTCTTAATTAATCACTTCAAAATGAAGCTCTTGGGAGGGTTTTTGAAATTTCCATGTTTGAAACCAAAAACCACATATCTTCATGCATGCGCTTGACTTCATGAGACAGAGTTTAGTGTTAGGGGGTAGATACATGATTTCTCTCGTTTGAATATGTTTGAAACCAAAAACCACATATCTCTGGTTTGCCCGCACTTAGAAATGATATTTGCATCACTTATCATATGTTTGCCCATTTGAATCTTGTCAAATCCTAGATTTGACCAAGATAATTTAAACAAGTTTAAAACATGAAAATGAAAAGGCAAGCTTGTATCCTTCTTAGTCACTCTAAAATGAAGTTTGGGGAGGTTTTTGAAATTTCCATGCTTGAAACCAAAAAACCACTTCTCTTCATGCTTGACTTCATAAAGACAGAGTTTTTGGGGATATATAGGGGTAGATACATGATTTTTCTGGTTTGATATGTCTAGACCTTGTTTATCAACTTAATTGAATGCTTACTATATGACATAAGAAGACTATGTGCCTTGATTTTACATTTTTTTAAATTATGCCCATTTGAATCTTGGTCAAATCCTAGGTTTGACCATGATTTAAACAAGTTTAAAACATGAATATGAAAATTAAGCATGTATCCTTCGTAGTCACTCCAAAATGAAGCTCTTGAGAGGGTTTTTGAAATTTCCATGTTTGAAACCAAAAAACCACGTACTTCTCTTCATGCATGCTTGACTTCATAAGACAGAGTTTAGGGCTAGGGTAGCTAGATACATGATGTTTCTGGTTTGAATATGTCTAGACCTTGTTTATCAACTTAATTGAATGCTTACTATATGACATAAGAAGACTACGTGCCTTGGTTTTTCATTTATTTTCATTTATTTTGAATTTTTATGCCCATTTGAATCTTGGTCAAATCCTAGGTTTGACCATGATTTAAACTAGTTTAAAACATAAATATGAAAAATTAAGTATCTATCCTTCTTAGCCACTCCAAAATGAAGCTCTTGGGAGGGTTTTTGAAATTTCCATGATTGAAACCAAAAACCACTTCTCTTCATGCTTGACTTCATAAGTCAGGGTTTAGGGATATATATATATAGGGGGTACATGCATGATTTTTCTGGTTGGAATATGTCTAGAACTTGTTTTTCAACTTGAGCTTATCTAGAGCTTGTTTTTAAATTTTTTATACCCATTTGATTCTTCATCAAATCCTAGGTTTGTTGACCTAGATTTGAACAAGTTTAAAACATGAATATGAAAAGGTAAGCATGTATGCTTCTTAATTAGTCACTCCAAAATGAAGCTCTTGGGAGGGTTTTTGAAATTTCCATGATTTAAACCAAAAACCACTTCTCTTGCTTGACTTCATAAGTTAGGGTTTAGGGATATATAGGGGGTAGATACATCATGATTTTTCTGGTTTGAATATGTCTAGAGCTTGTTTATCAACTTAATTGAATGCTTACTATATGACATAA
Organism: Lolium multiflorum; assembly: GCA_030979885.1. NCBI lineage: Eukaryota > Viridiplantae > Streptophyta > Magnoliopsida > Poales > Poaceae > Lolium > Lolium multiflorum. The sequence continues at coordinate 170,445,665 of CM061750.1, forward strand.
GAAGACTATGTGCCTTGATATTTCATTTTTTTTAATTATGCCCTTTTGAATATTGGTCAAAACCTAGGTTTGACAAAGATTTAAAAAAGATTAAAACATGAAAATGAAAAAGTAAGCCTTGATCCTTCTTATTAACTCCAAAATGAAGGTTTTTGGGAGGGTTTTTGAAATATCCATGTTTGAAACCCAAAACCACTTCTCTTCGTGCAGAGTTTAGGGTTAGGGGTAGCTAGCTAGACACCTGAATTTTCTGGTTTGATATGTCTAGACCTTGTTTATCAACTTAATTGAATGCTTACTATATGACATAAGAAGACTATGTGCCTTGATTTTACATTTTTTAAAAATTATGCCCATTTGAATCTTGGTCAAATCCTAGGTTTGACCATGATTTAAACAAGTTTGTTTATCAACTTGAATGCTTGCTATATGACATCAGAAGACTATGTGTTTGGTTTTTGTTTTTTGAATTTGTTATGCCCATTTGAATCTTAGCTAGTCAAATCCTAGGTTTGAATATATATGTCTAGACCTTGTATATCAACTTGAATGCTTACTATACATATGACATAAGAATGTTATGTGCTTTGGTTTTTCATTCTTTTCATTTTTTTCTGAATTTTTAGGGCCATTTGAATCTTGGTCAAATCCTTGGTTTGACCAAGATTTAAACAAATTTAAAACATGAAAATGAAAAGGGAAGTCTGTATCCTTCTTAGTCACTCTAAAATGAAGCTTTTGGGATGTTCTTTAAATTTCAATGTTTGAAACCCAAAACGACTTCCCTTCATGCTAGACTTCATAAGATCGACAGGGGGTAGATACATGATTTGTCTGGTTTGGATATATCTAGACCTTGTTTATCAACTTGATTGCTTACGATATGACACAAGAAGACTATGTGATTTGGTTTTTCATTTTTCTGATTTTTTTGAATTTTGTGCCCACCCATTTGTATCTTCGTCAAATCCTAGGTTTGACCAAGATAATTTAAACAAGTTTAAAACATGAAAATGTAAAGGGAAGCATGTATCCTTCTTAGTCACTCTAAAATGAAGCTTTTGGGAGGTTTTTGAAATTTCGATGTTTGAAACCCAAAACCACTTCTCTTCACACGCTTGACTTCATAAGACAGAGTTTAGGGGTTAGGGTATAGATACATGATTTGTCTGGTTTGAATATGTCTAGACCTTGTTTATCAACTTGAATGCTTACTATATGACATAAGAAGACTATGTGATTTGGTTTTTCATTTTTCTGTTTTTTAATTATTTTTCTGCCCATTTGAATCTTGGTCAAATCCTAGGTTTGAACAAGATTTAGACAAGTTTAACACGTGAAATTAAACGAATAAGTAAGCATTGATCCTTCTTAGTCACTCCAAAATGTACCAATTGATAGTGTTAACTTTGCTTCATGGAAAAAATAATGTCATGTAAATGAGTTAACTTGGATTTCCTACCCTTGAATCCATAGGAAACTTTGTTCTAATGCACTATTATAATCAACCGAGTTTTTACACCAACAGGTCTGTCACTTACGTGTGGTGCCCACGCGTGAGGTCCCACACTTGAGTGAGCACAAGTCACGTGCAATAGGTACGCCAACTCCCAGCCATCTTCTTTGTCAAGAGAAGACGCATCAGGATGCGTATTGGAAGTCTGTGGGTCCTTCTGGATCCTTCGGTTGTCCCTCTCACACAAAAAAACAAATCTCTCTCATTCTCGGCCTCGCTCGACTCGCTCGCTCGCACCTCCTGCGCACTGACAAACCCTGCACAACAGTCAACATCATCATCATCACCCGAAAAAGGGAAGACACCATAATGCTCTGCCTTTTTTCTCTCCTTCCGAGTGATCCCTCTTCCTCCGAGTTTCACTCGACGGGCAAACGCACATCTGCAGCATAGTAATAATAAAAAGGTAGAAAAATCGATATACGAATCTATAATTAAATAGGTTAAACTAGGGTTTTGCCCTGTACTACAGATCAAGGTTCAAAAAAATCCAACTACGGGGTTCGAACAACACGATTCTAATCCAAGAACTTTTTCGACCTCATCCAAGTGGCCTCAAACTATAGGGTTAGCATCTAGTGCAGTATGTGTGAAAATGTATGCACTATGTGTGCTATAACTTGTATGTCTTTCAAATTTGAACCAACTTTGAATAAGTTTGAAATATTTGAAATGGGGCTTTTGGCTTAAACGTTTGAAACTCAAAACGATTCTCTTCATGCTAGACTTCATAAGACCGAGTTTAGGGTTAGGGGTAGATACATGATTTGTCTGGTTTGAATATGTCTAAACCTTGTTTATCAACTTTAATGCTAACTTCTCAGTCACTCTAAAATGAAGTTTTTGGAGGTTTTTGAAATTTCCATCTTTGAAACCCAAAACCACTTCTCTTCATGCTTGACTTCATAAGAAAAAGTTTAGGGTTAGGGGGTATAGATACATGATTTGTATGGTTTGAATATGTCCAAACCTTGTTTATCAACTTGAATATGCTTACTATATGACATAAGAAGACTATGTACTTTGGTTTTTAATTTTTCTGACTTCTTTAATTTTCTGCGCATTTGAATCATATCTTGGTCAAATCCTAGGTTTCACCAAGATTTAGACAAGTTTAACACGTGAAAACGAGTAAGTAAGCATGGATCCTTCTTAGTCACTCTAAAATGAAGCTTTTGGGATGTTCTTGAAATTTCCATGTTTGAAACCCAAAACCACTTCTCTTCATGATTGACTTCCATAAGATCGACAGATCAGTTTAGGGTTAGGGGTAGATATATACATGATTTTTTGGTTTGAATATGTCTAGACCTTGTTTATCAACTTGAATGCTTACTATACATATGACATAAGAATGCTATGTGCTTTGGTTTTTCATTCTCTTTTTGATTTTTTTCTAAATTTTTAGGCCCATTTGAATCTTGGTCAAATCCTTGGTTTGACCAAGATTTAAACAAGTTTAAAACATGTGCCTTGATTTTCCATTTTTTGTTTTTTCTGAATATTTATGCCCATTTGAATCTTGGTCAAATCCTAGGTTTGACCATGATTTAAACAAGTTTAATAAACATGAATATGAAATTTCCATGATTTATACCAAAAACCACTTCTCTTCATGCTTGACTTCATAAGTTAGGGTTTAGGGATATATAGGGGGTAGATTCATCATGATTTTTCTGGGTTGAATATGTCCATAGCTTGTTTATCAACTTAATTGAATGCTTACTATATGACATATATAAGAAGACTATGTGCCTTGATTTTTCATTTTTTTAAATTATGCCCATTTGAATCTTGGTCAAATCCTAGGTTTGAGCAAGATTTAAACAAGATTAAAACATGAAAATGAAAAATTAAGCCTTGATCCTTCTTATTCACTCCAAAATGAAGCTTTTGGGAGGGTTTTTGAGATATCCAGGTTTGAAACCCAAAACCACTTCTCTTCATGCATAGTTTAGGGTTAGGTGTAGATACATGAATTTTTGGTTTATAGTAAGCATTCAAGTTGATAAACAAGGTTTAGACATATTCAAACTAGAAAAATCATGTATATACCCCCTAAGGCTAAACTCTGTGATATATATGAAGTCAAGCATATAAGAGGAATGGTTTTGGGTTTCAAACATGGAAAATTCAAAAACCCTCCCAAAAGCTTCATTTTTTGAGTGAATAAGAAGGATCCAGGCTTACTTTTTCATTTTCATGTTACTGACTTGTTTAATTCTTGGTCAAACCTAGGATTTGACCAAGATTCAAATAGGCATAAAAATTCAATAAAGAATTCAAAAAATGAAAAACCAAAGCACATAATTAAGCTTCTTAAGTTATAGTAAGCATTCATGTTGATCAAGAGAGTCTATACATATTTAAACATTACAAATCATGTATATACCCCAACCCTAAACTCTGTCTAATGAAGTCAAGGACGAAGAGAAGTGGTTTTCGTTTTTTTTTGAATTTTTATGCCCATTTGAATCTTGGTCAAATCCTTGCAGGTTTGACCAATATTTAAACAAGTTTAAAACATGAAAATGAAAAGTAAGTGTGGATCCTTCTTATTCACTCCAAAATGAAGCTTTTGGGAGGTTTTTTTAAATTTTCCATGTTCGAAACCCAAAATGATATCTCTCCGTGCTTTACTTCATAAGACAAAGTTTAGGGGTAGGGGGTAGATACATGATTTTTCTGGTTTGAATATGTCTAGACCTTGTTTATCAACTTGAATGCTTATTATGTGACATCAAAAGACTATGTGTTTAGTTTTTTTTTGAATTTGTTATGCCCATTTGAATCTTGGTCAAATCCTAGGTTTGACCAAGATTTAAACCAGTTTAAAACATGAAAATGAAAAGTAAGCCTGGATTCTTCTTAGTCCCTCCAAAATGAAGCTTTTGGGAGGTTTTTTAAATTTCCATGTTTGAAACCCAAAACCACTCCTCTTAATGCTTGACTTCATAAGACAGAGTTTAGGGTTAGGGGCCAAGTATATACATGATTTTTCTTGTTTAAATATGTCTAGACTTTGTTTATCAACTTGAATGCTTACTATATGACATCAAAAGACTATGTGTTTGGTTTTGATTTTTTTGAATTTGTTATGTCCATTTGAATCTTGGTCAAATCCTAGGTTTGACCAAGATTTAAACCAATTTAAAACATGAAAATGAAAATGAAAGCCTGGATTCTTCTTAGTCACTCCAAAATGAAGCTTTTGGGAGTTTTTTCAATTTCCAATGTTTGAAACCCAAAACCACTTTTCTTCATGCTTGACTTCATAAGACAGAGTTTAGGGTTAGGGGGTATATACAATATTTTTCTGGTTTGAATATGTCTAGACTTCGTTGATCAACTGTAATGCTTACTATATGACATAAGAAGCTTATGTGCTTTGGTTTTTTTTTTGATTTCTTTTTTGAATTTTTATGCCCACTTGAATCCTGGTCAGATCCTTTGTTTGACCAAGATTTAAACAAGTTAAAACATGAAAATGAAAAAGTAAGCCTGGCTCCTTCTTAGTCATGAAAATGAGTTAACTTGGCTTTCCAACCCTTGAATCCATAGGAAACTTTGTACTAATGCAGTATAATAATCACTCGAGTTTTTACACCAACAGGTCTGTCACTTACGTGTGGTGCCCATGCGTGAGGTCCCAAACTTCAGTGAGCACAAGTCACATGCGGTAGGCAGGCAAAATACCCGATCAATCCGGGCGGTGGCTGTTAAGGACCCGATCGCATTTCTTGCTTTCAGACTGGGGTCTACCATGTAAGAAGTTTGTTCCTTTTGGATGCATCACTCGTATTTGCAAGTTTTTTGGGGGTCCCGCAAATTCAGGGTAGCATCATGCCCCCCTTCCCACGCCAACACAAACAGAGTTCAACACAACCTAATTAAGCAAGGTTCAACACAGACATAGTTCAACAACCCCTAATTAAGCTAATAGGTTCACCACAAACGCTGCTGAGCAGCAAACATAAACAGAGTTCAACAAAAGATGCTGCTTTTGAAGCAGTAGGAGAGACAAACATGCACAACAGTTACGGAGTATATTTACCATCTTCTTCCTGGTCCCGCTTCTTCTGCTTCTTGCTGCCCATACCTTTAATCTTTGGTGGCTTGGGCTTGGGAGGAGGCACACGACCGGTCTCGATAGCTTGGTTCAATTTCTTCCTTAGGAATAGCCCATATGCCATGTGGTTGGCTATGAAGCCGGATCGGTTAACAGTTTCCCCAACTTTGAGACAGCCGGACCCACCGGCTTCGGCATGCTGCAGGACGCTTCGAAAGTCAACCTTTATGCTCTTTGTGCAGAAGGGGCAGCTGTTCCTGGCACCAGTCCAGGGTTCACTCCAATACTTGTCGAACTTCCCCGCCTTAAGCTTGTTGAGAGTGGCCCTGGCCTTCCTATGACGCGACTCGACATCGCTGTCAACCTCATCAGTAGCAACCTGATACATGCCAAATAAACAGGTGAAGCAAATATGTAGCAGTTGCAACTAATAATGAATATGAATCTAAAAAGATTCTGACGCTAATTCAAAACCCTATAGCGCAAAAAAAAGAGGGAGAGACCATAGAGCAAATCGATACAGGGCTATGTTAAATAAGGGAGAGAGGTGAATCGGATGTGAAGCAAATATGTAGCAGTTGCAACTAATACTGAATATGAATCTAAAAAGATTCTGACGCTAATTCAAAACGCTATAGCGCAAAAAAAGAGGGAGAGACCATAGCGCAAATCGATACAGGGCTATGTTGAATAAGGGAGAGAGGTGAATCGGAACATACTTCCTCCCCCTCGTCGACGATATTCTCGTCGAAGGTCGGCGGCGGCGGTTCAAAGATGAGTTCAACCTCGTCCTCGTCATCTAGGGGATGCTTCCCAAGAGAGTGGACCCATCTACCAACAGCATCAGATGCCGATGAGCGACCGATGGCCCGACCTTCGGCAATGGCCTCCGCTTCGTCTTTGGCATCCGCTGCGGCAATGATCGCCGCCGTTGCGGCCATGCGTGCTGCGGTCGCGGCTCTGCACGCCTCCTCTGCGGCTAAGGCCAGCCGCGCGGCTTTCGCTTTCGCTGCGTTGACGGCGTCGGTTGGGCTCTCCATCGGTGGAATGGGAAGGGGAAGTGAAGAGAGGGTTTTTTCCTAGTCCGTGGAGAGAGGGAGAAGTGTGGACGTGAAATGGATAACTGACGATATTTCAAGATTTGGGAGACATAGCACGAACCGGCAGATGACAGCGCGTGGGTGCATTACCTCATACTGCCTCTGTCCTAGAAAGAGCGTACGTGTGGGTTTTCAAGGCATATTAAGGATTTTATTATTACATTGGGAAACTGTCATCGACCATCACTTTCCTCTTCAACTTTTCCACCTCCAATGATCTAAATGCATGTAGTAAATAAGAAAACCATATTATGCTAAATACTACTACCTCCATCCCAAAGCGTAAGGCTTATATTATTTTTAGAAGCTCAAACTATGTCAAGGTAAACTAAGATTTTACCAAAAATCATTATCATGCAAAATACAAAATTAATATCAATACATAGACAACGATTTTTTTTGGTATGGTATCTACAAAATATTATATTAGTTGATAGATTGTTCTAAATTTTCGTCAACCTTTACTTGCTTTGACTCTTAAAAAAAGACTTAAGCTTTGTGATGGAGGTAGTACGTACTAGTCGTGAAGAAACTATATCCCTCGTGATGAGAAAGAAATATTTTTTACTACCACTCTTTTGTGGACAAATTTTGAAGTGCATTGCAAAACGAGAAGTACACTCTTTTATGGACAAATTTTAACTCTACACCCATTATTTCAGGATGGAGGGAGTATAACCCAACTTGTTTTTTTCTTCTGGGCACTACACTGCTTTTTCCCTGTGCAATGCTTGGTTCTACCCTTTTTCTCAATGTAATGGTCACTTTAAGTCATTTTTTCCCACACACATTTATTTTGTACTTCTCTACAGTGTTGACCGTGCTACTACTATTTGTGTTAGTGCGCCAAAAACAAAATGTTATTTTTTAAGTGCCAAATTAATCTAGGGCGTTGGTTGTGAATCGGTGAACAAAAAAGAGATAGCCCAAAAGAGGAACACACCAAGGTACAAAAACTAGTATATATGCATGTTTCTATGTACATATATATGACCCTGGGTTTGTAGATAAAAAAACATTCATATATGCGCTTACTATTAATATACATAAGTTTATGCTGATTCTCTTGGTTTAGGTATATATATGGTTAGGCATCACTACTAATTCAGAAAAAAACAAAAATGTAACTCTTCAAGTGAAGTCATTTTAAGTGACCTAACAACTAAAATTCATATATAGGATTTGTATAGGAATTATGTAGGATTTAGATCACATGTGAATTTTCCCCACACTAGTTGTTTGATTCATAGGAACATATCCTATAGGAATCTTGCAGTGCAAATCCTATAAGAATAAAACATTAGGTCATACCTCATGGAAAATTTCCTTTGGCACAATCAAACACAACTCATCTTCCTATATGATTCAACTAGCCATTAAATCTCAATCCTATGTTTTCCATATTTCTATGGTTTTCCCATCCTATGAATCAAAGGAGCCTTAGGGCTTATATCTTTTTTTAGAAAGGCAAACTATGTTAAGATTGGCCAAGTTTTACGAAAAACCTTTAACATGCAAAATACAAAGTTGAGTCATTTCGTTTGAATCGGAGGGAGTACATTTGACGTTATGGTACTATTTGACAGCTGCTTGGCACTGTATTTTTTTCGAACCAAACTTCCCCCTTCATGAAGCTTTTATTTTAGCTTCAGTGACTTGATACATCCATATATCTAGACAAAGTTGAGTCAATTCATTTGAATCAGAGGGAGTACATTTGACTATATGGGTATTGTTTGACAACTGCTTGGCACTGTCTTCTTTTTTGAACCAAACTGCCCCCTTCACGAAGCTTTTATTTTGGGATAGAGCTTCACTGACTTGATACTTCCAAGTTTCACAGTGACTTGGTGCCACCATCCACCATCCATCTCAGATCCAATGTATGCGATCGACTTAGAATTTAAACTAAATAATTATTATAATTGCTCAGAAATATTTCAAGAACTTCCAGTTAATCGTGCATATTTCGATTTATATTTTGGTGAAGTTTCATTCGATTTGAATCAAAGGTTTGTGAGCAAATATATACTCCCTCCGGTTCATATTAATTGACTCTAATATGGATGTACTAGACACATTTTAGTTCTAGATACATCCATATTGAAGTCAATTAGGGCTCCTTTGATTCAAAGGATTTGCATAGGAATTGTGTAGGATTTGGTTCCTATGGGAAAAATTCCTATACATGTTGTTTGATTCATAGGAACATATCCTATAGGAAAAATTCCTATAGGAATCTTGTAGTGTAATTCCTATAGGAAAAAAGCATTAGCTCATACCTCATGGAAAAATTCCTTTGCTACAATCAAACAAACTTCATCTTCCTATAGGTTTCAAGTAGACATGTCATTCCAATCCTATACCTTTCCTATTCCTATGCTTTTCCTATCCTTTAAATCAAAGGAGCCCTTAATATGAATCAGAGGGAGTATTTAGTTTAAACTAGTGCTCGTATACGTAAAAAGCTCTTTAATCACAAGCTAATCGTCCGAGTGGGATGAAATATTCACAGATTTTAGAACAAGGCATCTACATTTTACTGGATTTTTTTCGTAATTTTTGTTTTTAGGTTCGAAATAAGAGATTAGTTTGGAACGTTGGATCTCAAATGGTTGGTAGATGGTGGCACCAAGTCACAATGAGATTTGGAGACTTCAAGTCACTGCAGCTCTGTCCTTTTATTTTGACAAACTGCAGAGCCGCTGGTGCATCTATGCTTGCGTACGGCCGACGCCGATTCTTAGCAAGGAAGTTCTTCCTATAAGTAGTAGTAGTATCCATACTCCACTCCAAGGCATGTATAAAAAAAAGAACCCATCCCGTTCTCGTTTTCCCGATCACTCTTCTCTGAAGATGGAGGAGGCCCTCTTCTTGTGCCCCCTCTGCCTGCTGCCCTTCAAACCCCCCATATCCAAGGTCGCTCCCTTCCGATTTCATTCTTAGGTTCACCTGTGAGAAATGTCAATGACAACTGATGCCACGTACGTTGTTCCGTGCAGTGCAAGGGCGGTCATATGGGCTGTCGGCGCTGCGTCGGCGAGCTTGCGCCGAACCCGTGCAAGAAGTGCGAGCAGCCGGCGTGGTTGCCGCCGTCGAATCGATCTGGGCCAAGATTGCCGCCGTCGAATCGATCTGGGGCAATGGTCAAGTGCGTCGGCTGCCAGAGCTTGGTCGCCTCCACGGAGTCCTACAAGCACTATATCGCGTGCCCGCATGGTCCGTGCGGCTGCACAGAGGCCATCAATACCGGCTGCAGCTTCACCGGCCCGCCGCGGGAGCTCCTGGTACACCTCCAAGCATCCCACTCCATCCCAGTGTTTACGTTCCAGTATGGCATACCCGCCTGGTGCATAGTTCGTCTTCCGGTACAACCGCGGGGACACCTGTTCATCGGCAGTGGGGAAGAAGACGGTAGCGTGTTCGCCATCACCGTTGGAGCGCTCGGCCCGACCACCATTGTGTCCTGTGTGTGCATCAGGTCGGCCGCGTGCTTGTTTCCGATGTACAAGGCGCAGCTGTTGGTGATTGGTCCGCCGGCGCCGGCGACGGCTGGGACCAGTGACCTCTCGACGGACACCTTGATGGCGGTAATCGAGCCGACGAGCTCCCCGACGCCTAGCTCGATCATGTTGCAGCAGCTCACTTCTTTCCTGGCGGTGCCGCCCCGTTACGCGAAGCAGAATGGAGGGCAGCGTGTGTTGCCTATCTGCGTTTGCATCAACAAGAAGGTTATACAATAATCTTCGTTTAGTCATACTGCAATGTAGTTACTCGAAGATCGGAGGGAGTAGTTTAGTTCGAAGTAGGGTTCGTTCGGATGTATTTTGGACTTGTATAGTAGTAGTACTACTACTCCAGAACTATTACTAGCTAGTTGGAGTGCTAGAATGCAGCTCGGAGTATTATAGTATTTTGGCAGTACTACTAGTTATGTATGTGACTGCAAATTCAAACTAAAATGGACTATTTCTTGCTAATGTTGTTCTTTTGGAGTCATCATTTTTTTCTGAACGTGTTAACTATGCTATTGTCTAAGGATTCGTTTAGATTTCTTTGGTTGAATTCATATTTCGTCTCTTCCTAATTTGGCAAAACTGCACTGTCATGGGCATTCTTACAAGGTCGCTGAAGTTTCAAAGTTTCTTAATGTATATTGCGTAGGGTGTACCCCCTTAACATGGATCTGTTGCATTTTTGGGTTGTATTTTTTTTGGCAATTTTCAGGACCATAAAATAGCACGCCTTCAGTTGAAATTTGAATTAGTGGCCGATACTAGCATGGAGTAGTGAAGTTTTTTTGTACTCCCTCGGTCCCACCAAAAGTGTCTCACCTTTGTTAAAATTTAGATGGATAGATGTATTTTTTTTACAAAGTTGAGACAACTTTGGTGGGACGGAGCCACGGAGTCGTAGTTGATGGCGAGAAGGTTGATGCCTTGCTAGGTTGGTGTACGTTGCAAAAAGAACAAGGTTGGTGTGTATTTGTTTTATTTGTTCACCATAATACTGACATGGCCATCGATTTGATTAGACAACACAAGCCTGGGATGTTTCACTTATTTATTGTAGGAAGCACGATTAATGTTCTGTAATGATGGGGCTACTCCTATAGTCCGTCTGCTCGGCTCCTACTCGGGTGTCGGGTCACATTCACACTCTCCTCTTTTTTTGAACACATTCACACTCTCCTCTTTTTTTGAACACATTCACACTCTCCTCGAAACTGCAGTAGGCAGTATATGAGCGTCTCGGTTCACCTCCGTCGTCTATCCCCACTCCGCCCATCTTCCATAGCACGCGCCTGCGTTTCGCATCCTATCCAGCAGTGCCCAGTTTGAGAGCCTCTGTTCTCCAACTCAAACCCCCACCTGCCGCCATTGATCGCCATCTCTCTCCCAAAGTTCGAATCAGTAGATCGCCCAAGAAAATACCAACCCCATTGTACCACCTGCCTCATTGTGATGGCGAAATCGAGCAGGGTCTGTGGATCTGGGCTGTTTCACAAGGTGTTTACGGAAGGCCCCCTTGAAGTGCTCATCAGCCAGTGCGACGCCATCACCGCCGCGTCCCTAGTCGGTTCCTCCAAAAGTATTCTTCAGTCAGCCAAATACAGTGCCACTCTGCCTGCTTCTCAGCCGTTTGGCCTTCCGTGTGTTCTCTGTTGTGACCCGGCGGATAAACCATGGGCGGTGTTCAAGGAGGATTTGCCGGTGCACAGCAAGTGCAAACTACTGCCGCTGGACAGGTTCTCCTATGATGGCCTAATGCCACACGGTAAGGATGAGGAGCGGGCAGGCGCCAATGGAGATTGGATCGCCATGGTTGGCCCCGAAGGCAAGTGGAACCTCCTCAATGTGTACACTCATCGCAAGATTAAGCTTCCATCTTTGAGGAACAAGTTGGAAACCACACACAATCCACTTATATTCGAGTATCAGCGTTCTGCTATTCAACTGCAGAAGATAGCTATTTGCCAAGTTCCTACAGCTGCTAGGGGGTATCAAGATTTCTCCCTTGTCGCAATCTTCGACTTTGCAATTGCCTACCTCCATGGCGAATATCCTCGTGAATGGATATTTCTTGAAAACCAGTTTCAGTACGGCGCCATATACTGCGATGCAATTATACATAACGGACTTGTGTTCGCCGTTACTGAGCTTGGAAATGTTTATGCATGGGATCCTAATCAATTTGGTAACATTTCCTCCCTATCTTTTTTATATACGTAACTTATATAGTATTTCACCTCTTATTTGTTGAACTGTCTTGGCATCTTTTGGCTTAAAGGAATTCCATAGGCGCACACCATAACCCTCTTGTGGTATGGACATATATAGAATTTAACATCTATAGGAATTTTAGTATGGTCTAATGTGCATGTTGTTCCTTAGGAAAAAGGCCCCCTAGTAATTAAGTTTCTTTATTATTACTCCCTAGAAAATTTAAGGTAGAGTAGAAATAGAATCAATAAAGGTGCCATGCAATATTGATAAAGACTTTCATTTGTTTATATTCAAACCATCTAAAATTTGGACCAATATTTTCGGGAACATGTTTTAAATCCACATGAAGTTTTACCAAGATGTTCGAAATATATTTCAAACCATCTTATGTTCGACCATGATTTTATAAAGTACTAGTATTGGCATCCCAATATCAAATCAATATCACTAGTAGATAAATCATGAAATATATTTTCATGTGACGTGTTCTTTCCTTTTTCAAGGTCCTATAGTGCTCCCTGCTCCATTCATTCCGTGGACGGCTGGATTTGATGACGATGATGATTTTGACTCTAATAGTCGTACGTGGTGGCTGGCAAGATCTCAAGATCGTTCTAGACTTCTCCTGGTCTATGCACGTGGCGTAATGGATTTTGACGCTGACGGTGCTCCAACTCATTATGATAGTACCCCTTCTGTCCATTGCGGTCGCGCTGTTCACAGCTATTCGGGGTATACCTGCATTGTATTCTCGAATGACACTAGTCGGTTACTTCCAGCCAACCCGTGGGAAAGGGTTACTAATCTTGGAGACTATTCTATGTTCCTTGGGTTGAACTATCCGATTTTCATGCCAGTGGGTGGTGCAACATTTCCCCCAGGATATTTGACAAGAAGAAACTGCATCTACACCACGCCTCAGGCCATTGGCTCTCAGTTTGACACATCACATCAAGAAATTTTCCGCTTCAGTCTAAATGGCGAAGACCACCAAAGCATATCTTTCTCAAGCAGCGGTCCAGGGGCCAACTGGCATACGGGGTTTTGGTTCATCCCAAGCTACACCAACGCGCTGGACTGGAACAAAGACAATCAGAGTTAGGGATATTTATGTAATAGTAGGATCATACTACTAGCTAGCTCAGTTGGTCTTGACTCCTATTTAACTATTTATAGCTAATGTACTTAGGTGATAAATTTATGCTATTTGCATGAACCCAGGCGCTTCTTTTAATTTGATCAAATACGGTCTATACACATGCATGGTTGTTTGGCTGTTTCAGTGTCCCTAGAGGCATACATATATACTGTTATTTAGCAATCTTTATTACAGTACAAAGGTCTTAACCTCATGGTTCACAGAAAGTATAAACGTAGATCAACCATCTAAACATAGAAGACATTCTAGTGTATGATTCTTACATATACACATCAACATCCTATCAGAAAATCTTAATGTGAATTGTACTGGCTGTACAAACCCGTGCATCATTCTCTAGCCGGTTGCACCCAAAAACCAAATCGTGGTACTTCATAGTTGACTGTATGTAGGACAACATACAGATCCAATGCGAAGCCATGGGTATCACCTGCATGACAGAACCATATTTCACATGGTTGGAGGTACTCTATATGGCATTTAAAATCATTCCTTGTCTTTCATATGGTCCTAAAAATAGTACAGTTGGATTTGTGGGTTTTAATTTTTTATTAACACACTCAATTGATTGCCCAAACATTGATTAATAATATTATTAAGGGGTGTGATGTTGAAAGCCATAAGAACAATGTGCCAAACAATCTTTGCTAGCGGACGGTAAATGTATACCCATCAGAAATAATCAGCAGACGTGCATGTTTCTTTGGTCAGAATAACTGCTGCACCATCTTAAAAGTAAATGGCATGACCATTTATTTGATTTGATAGCGTGCAGCTAGATGGCGTACATTACTATCTCTACTTCCTTGGGTCGCCCAAATCTGGAGTACTAAAAGCAAATCCTGGTGATTCATTTGACAAGACAACACAGATGCGACCAAATTTCTCCGTCCATATTATTATAATAATCTGGAGTGCGTTGCCTCGTTGCCTTCCAAGAGAAGCTGCATTCCTTGCCAAAAAAGAGAGAGAGGCTGTATTTATAACTATCTCACCGGCCGCCACTAGTACAAACCATCACTCCCTCTCCACCTCCACCTCCATCTCTTCCCTAGTAGCTCCACCTCCATATCGGCGACGGACCACAATCGCGCGGCTTCGACTTCATCTTCGACGGCGGCGGCGACAGAGGCGTGAGGCACCTTCTCCGCGGCGCATCACTCATCCTCGTCCCGCGGCAACAATGGCTGTATGTGAAATCACCATACCCTTTTGTATGGTAGAGATGATGATGTGCGGATAAAATTTTATTGGCGGTTGCTCATCCTTGTTTGAATATTTGGTGTAGATTCACATCTAGGGCAGGGTGTCAAGCGGGGTGGGTAGCGGGCTAGCTAGTTTCAGTGCGAGTGCTTTAAATCTGCTCTAATCTCAACCACTATTTGCTCTAATTTTCTGCTTTGCGGGACGATTCGCGGACGCCGCTTGCAACCCTAATCTAGGGTATTGATCCTAGTTTAGTAGACTACTAGGATTTACATGCCAATTTGTTTTTAGACTAGATCCGGATATTTGTCAATACTACTACGTACTTCTTCCGTTCGTATTTAATTGACTCTAGTTGAAAGCATCGACAGTTCATTTTCTTCTCTCCCTCTCGTCGACTAATTAAAACCGAACAGAGGGAGTATTAGGAATCCATGTGCATCCGTACTACCAGTAAGGTATTGCGTTGTTGCAGAGGCTCAGTGTAATCAATATCTTTCGATATTAATATACTCACTTTATCAGAAAATAAATTAGTAATCCATGTTCAAACTTGCTAGTTTGATCGACGTTTGATGATGATTTGTGAGGCCATGTATGGGCCTAGTTTGTTTTGCCTGGTGGTCAGTAGGCTGATGATTTATTTTTTTGCTTGGTCGATCTGTGGTCGTTCCATGGCCACTGCTGATTAAGCATTACTAGAATCAACAATTTTTTGCTTGTCTGGTGATTGGAAGTGTATGCGCTAGCACCATCGCACGATGATTAGTCTTAATGGAGATGCAGATGTCGATCAAGAGGGAGAAACATATCTTGATCATGCATTTCTCACGAGATTACTTGGTGATTGGAAGTAGAATCCACAATTTGTTGTGCAAACTTCTCAACATATGCATATATTCAATGAATTGGCTTTATGTGATCAATAGTACTTCTTATTGCAGATGGATGGAGGGGAAAGAGCGAAAAAACCGATACTTAGTGAGATGACTTCTCATTCTTTGACTTCTGATATCCCAGATAACAAGGTAAATATATAGAACGACGATTCGTAGGTGATAAAAGCAGAATCCACAATTTGCCGTGCAAACTTCTCAACATATGCATATATTTGATTAATTAGTTTTATGTGATCAATAGTATTACTTATTCCAGATGGACGTAGGGGAAGGAACGAAAAAGCGGATGCTATGTGAAATGACTTCTAAATCTGTGTGTTCTGATATCCCAGATGACAAGGTAAACATATGGACCGACGCTTGTTTTGCCGCTGCCCCTGTTAGATGGCTAGATGCTCTGGTCTAATTTCTGTTCATGTGCTTATTATTGCAGAAACATAGAGTTGAAGAAAACTCTATATTGTCTGATGACAAAGGTGAAATGGCATGCCAGTCTTTTAAACCTCCGACGCCACCTTGTTTACTGTCTATGGAGACTGATGCAGCTGGACCTGGTACTGATGAGCCTATACCTGGCATCATCGTGTCACATGAAGAAGGTTGTGGATTGGGTTTACCCCCTGCTGTAGAAACTGGTGGTGCAGCTGGAGCTGCTAGTGTAGAGCCTCTAGTGAACGGTGTCGTGCCACGGGAATTCTCTGAACTGGAGCAAAACGGTTTACCTATTGTCAAGACCGATATAACTGGTGCTGATGCTGGAGTTGCTACTGATGATCCTGCACCTGAAGTATGTTTTGCATTGTTAAAACCCGTCCTGCCCAGAGTACTGACTGGTGGTGGACCTGGAGCTGGTAGGGTAGAGCCTCTAACTGAAGTGGATATTGGTGGTTTACCCTCTGGTATTGTAGAGATTTCAGCAAGCGGTCCTGTCCGAGAACATATCTGGTCCTACTATCCCTTTAGGTTCTACCGTGCTACCGACTCCTATGAACCGGAGCATGTACCTGATGTGCCTTCTGTTGAACCTGACGCACCTGTAAGTAGTGGTGATGATCAAGAAGGATCTGCATCTGATGATCCTGCACCCGAAGTTGCCACGCCACCCGAAGGAGGTTTTGTATTGGTAGAACCCGTCATGACTATGCCCACAGTACTGACTGGTGGTGGACCTGGAGCTGGTATGGTAGAGCCTCTAGCGAAAGGTGTCGTGCCACGAGAATCCTCTGAAGTGGATATTGGTGGTTTACCCTCTGTAGATACTGGTGGTCTACCTGGAGCTGGTATTGTAGAGATTTCAGCAAACAGTGCTGTCCCACCCAACTCCTATGAACTTGAGCATGTACCTGATGTGCCTTCTGTAGAACCTGATGCACCTGTAAGTAGTGGTGATGATTCCGCTGAATCTGATCAAGAAGGATCTGCATCTCGAGGACAAGATGTCAGCTGTCATTCACCTGAACCCGAGCTGAAGTCAGCAACGGTAGCTTATATGGCACGGACTGTCCTTCAAGCTCTAAAGATCCAGTTGGGTGGTTCACAGGACCAGCTACTCCAAGCCATTGTCACTACAAAAGACCAGCCAGCATGCTTCGTTATCTCCTGCATACTGTTTGACAAGCTGAAGCACTGCAACTGGCGCATTGTTCAATCCCATCAGCATGGAGAGAGGAGCTATGTTTATGTCAAGATGATTCATGCTGATTTGGTAAGGTTCCATGATAAGATGTATGGGTGGGGTGAGGCAAGAGCCACATTTTGCAGCATTCACACAGTCTTCGCTCTTGAGCCAGACCCCATGGATGCTTACCCAGTGGTGCAGCTGTCCTGACTTGATATATGTTTTATGATCAGTATGCTGCTGTCGTGGAACTGTGATGTCGAGCTACCTTTCTTATGGTTTCTAGGCTTTTGGTTTCAACATGTATTATGGAGCTTACCTTAGGACTTTCGCATGCGTTTGGCTGTTGACCTGTAATGTTTGTGGTTGGTTGTCTAATCTACTTGGCACAATCACATTGCAAAGGCAAATGTTCCTTTTCTCTTTAATTGTTATTATGACTTATGTGTTATAACCAGGCAAGAATATGCAATCTTGGTTCTCTGACCGATATATATGTACATACAACTTTTGTTCACATAATAACACTTACACGGGAAAAGAGTAGCTTTCTCTGTTGGACAAACACCAAACCACAAAAGGGTAACAACACAATATCCAAACTAGGTACGGCACCTGTTGAGCATACATGACTTTTGTCGTAAAATCACGTTAACCAACACTAGCAGCATCTTGTTCTTTGCAAGGTGCTATGCTTATCAGTCTAATCCCAATACACAACCTACTTCAGGTGGCACGATGATGTCAGGTGCAGGTTCACCAGTACCAACTCTCTTGCATCAGTCTCCATTGAAGGTACGCCACTGCTGCAGTAGACACCATTAGCAATGCAACCTGAAGGTGTTCTTATCCTCATATCAGGATCACATAATACAGGTGTCAAGCTTCATGCACTAGCCAACACAATGAAAAGTCCGAACTAGGATAGCTAGGAAAAAAACATGAAGATCTTTTTTTCGAATCCCACGCTGAACATCTTTTTTTTAACTAATTAGGTAAGCTCCTGCTGACAAACATATTACAGCAACTCCAGCAGTGGCTCTATATTTAGGCGCTGTGGGCTGAATGGCTGATGCTGCGCATGGAGCCGGCAATAGCTTCACCGGAAGCTGCAAACTGTGGCGGCCAAATGCAGGGCTGAAACAGCGTATTTTCAGAGGCGCTATAAATGCAGCGCCAAAAACAGAATATAATGAAAAATAGAGTGCAGTAAAACAGAAGATCAAACAAAGACTAGAAATAGACATAAAATAGGATAAAATTAGCTTGATAGATACTCCGTAGTTCATATTTGTACAAAGTAGTGCGATAAAACTAAACTAAAACTCGACATCTGACGAGTCCGGTGTCGTGCCCGACACCGGATCCGACGAGAAGAGGTCAATCCAACGGGGGTCGTCCTCGCCAATGGTGGTCGGCCCGGCGAGCTGCGCTTCGATGAAGGCCCGCTTCGTCGCCTTCTCCGCCCTCCGTCGTGCGCGGTCCTCCTTCTTCGCTGCCCGCCTCGTCGCCTTCTCCGCCCTCCGTCTGCGGAAGTGCTCGTTCTCGGCGGCAACGTCCTCGGGGAAGCGGGCCGCCCACTCGCGCGCCGCGCGCTCGTCCCGCTCGGCGATGCGCAAACGGCGCTCCGTCTCGCGGCGGCGGTGCTGTTCCTCCTGTCTAACGATGTACGGCGGCGGCGCGAGATCCTCGGCCTGCTGGCGCGTCCACACGTCATGGA
Organism: Lolium multiflorum; assembly: GCA_030979885.1. Taxonomy (NCBI): domain Eukaryota; kingdom Viridiplantae; phylum Streptophyta; class Magnoliopsida; order Poales; family Poaceae; genus Lolium; species Lolium multiflorum. The sequence goes on from CM061750.1 coordinate 170,464,678, forward strand.
AATTCATCGACGATCGCGGGCGCCCGAGCCGCCACGCCACGGCGTCGTACGCGCGCGCGGCCTCGTGCGCGGTCTCGTAGGTGCCGAGGCCGATGCGCTCGCCGCCGTCACGTATCTCCGCGTAATACGTACCTTTGGGGCGCGCGCGGACGCCGCGGTACCCCGTGCCCGAGACGCGGCAGTACCGCGAGCTCGACGCGAGACGAGGCATGGCGGCGGCGGCGGAAGCGGAGCCGCGGCGGCGATATTAGGCGCAGATGGGCAAATTTCAGCAACCCGTGTCCATCTTTTTTTTTGGCAGGATTACGCCATGTACCACCTTCCAATTAGAAAATAGTACTGTTCAGCATTCCCCTGTTGGGCCCAATATTTCACTTTGGGTTGCCAACGGCCATCTACATGGTAATTGCTCTCGGCCTACTTGCTCCGGCCGTCGAAGCCCAATAACTACAAATGGGCCTTTCTGCTCATGCAATTTCGGCCCTTTTCTAATGAAACACAGATCCTATGATTGGCAAAAAAAAAAATACACGGAGATTCTACATAAAAGTTGTTTTTATTTATTTTGAATTATAGGGTTCCAATTTTTGAAACTGCTCATGCCCAATATGAAAATCCTTGATCGCTCCATACCCACATGGATAACGGTATTTTTAAAAATTCATAAAGTGGATTTGAAATTTAAAACATATCCTAATAATTCCTTGATTTAATCTATCAACTTGCAAGATCTTGGAGCCAAAGAGCTTGTATTAGTCTGCGAAAATAATACTGATAAACCTGTCGTTAACAAGAAATGAAGGTTTATCGTTCAGAGAGGATGCCATGTGGGACCCATGAGACAGTACCGTCCTCAACGTTTCAAAGAAAAAGGCAAGTAGCCCGAAAATAGGGGTAAAAAATAAATCCTACAAAGGAAACATTTATTGTTCATAGAGGCTGACATGTGGGACCGATCTGCCAGCTGCATCCTCATCATTTCGAAGTCGGCAGGGATCAGAAGAAAAAGGCAAATAGCCAGAAATTAGGGGTCAAAAATAAATCCAAAAAGGAAACTTATATTCTTCATAGAGGATGACATGTGGGACCGACCTGCCAGCAGCGTCCTCATCGTTTCAAAGGCCGCAGGGGATCAAAAGAAAAAGGCAAATAGCCAGAAATTAGGGGTAAAAAAAATACAACAAAGGAAAGGTTTATTGTTCATAGAGGCTGACTTGTGGGACTCATGAGCCAGCGGCGACCTGAATTTCAAAGGCGGCATATGATCGAAAAGAAAAAGGCAAGTTAGCAAAAATCACTGGGTAAAAAAAATCTAAGAAATGAAACTTTATTGTACAGTCCCATGAGCCAGCACCTTACTCAACGTTTCAGTGGCGGCATGAGATAGAAAGAAAAAGGAAAGTGACCAAATATCAGGAGCAAAAAATAATCCAAGAAAAGAAACTTTTATTGTACATAGATGATGACATATGGGTCCCACTTATACAAGCTCTTTCGCTCCAAGATCTTGCAAGTTGATTGTACATAGAGGATGACATGCGGGCCCCTTGTGTCAGCATCTTACTCAACGTTTCCAAGGCGGCAGGGGATCAAAAGAAAAAAGGAAGTAGCCAGAAATTAGCGGTAAACAATAACTCCAAGGAAGGAAACTTTTATTGTTCATAGAGTATGACATGCGGGACCCATGCGCTAGCAGCTTCCTCAACGTTTCAAAGGGGGCATGAGATCGAAAGAAAAAGACAAGTGACCAAATATCAGGAGCCAAAAATAATCCAAGAAAAGAAACTTTATTGTACATAAAAGATGACATGCGGGTCCCATTTTGCAGCAGCGGTGTCAACGTTTCAAATGCGGCTTGAGATCAAAAGAAAAAGAGTAGCCAGAAATTAGGGGTAAAAAAACTCCCAGAAAAGAAAGTTGATTGTACATAGAGGATGGCATGCGGGTCCCATGACCCAGCACCTTACTCAACGTTTCAGAGGCGGCATGAGATCGAAAGAAAAAGGAAAGAGACCAAATACCAGGAGCAAAAAATAATCCAAGAAAAAGAAACTTTTATTGTACATAGAGGATGACATATGGGTCCCACTTATACAAGCTCTTCCGCCCCAAGATCTTGCAAGTTGATTGTACATAGAGGATGACATGCGGGCCCCTTGTGTCAGCAGCTTAATCAATGTTTCCAAGGCGGCAGGGGATCAAAAGAAAAAGGAAACAGCCAAAAATAAGAGGGTGAAAAAATCCAAGAAAAGAAACTTTTATAGTATCGAGGATGACATGTGGGTCCCATGAGCCAGCAGCTTCTCAACGTTTCAGAGGCTGCATGAGATCGAAAGAAAAAGGCAAGTGACCAAAAATAAGGGGGTAAAAAAAATCCAAGAAAAGAGACTTGATTGTACATAGAGGATGACATGCGGGTCCCACCAGTCAGCAGCTTACTAACGTTTCCAAGGCGGCAGGGGATGAAAAGAAAAAGGAAATAGCCAAAGATCAGAGGGTGAAAAAAATCAAAGAAAAGAAACTTTTATAGTACATAGAGGATGACATGTGGGTCCCATGGGCCAGCAGGTTCCTCAACGTTTTCAAGGGCGGCATGAGATCGAAAGAAAAAGGCAAGTGACCAAAAATCAGAGGGTGAAAAATAATCCAAAAAAAGAAACTTTTATTGTACATAGAGGATGACATGCTGTCCCAACGTTTCAAATGCGGTTTGAGATCAAAAGAAAAAGAAAGTAGCCAGAAATTAGGGGGTAAAAAAACTCCAAGAAAAGAAAATTGATTGTACATAGAGGATGACATGCGGGTCCCACGAGTTTGCAGCTTACTCAACGTTTCCAAGGCGGCAGGGGATCAAAAGAAAAAGGAAATAGCCAAAAATCAGAGAGTGAAAAAAAACCCAAGAAAATAAACTTTTGTAGTACATAGAGGATGACATGCGGGTCCCATGAGCCAGCAGGTTCCTCAACGTTTCAAACGTGGCATGGGATCGAAGGAAAAAGGCAAGTGACCAAATATCAGGAGCCAAAAATAATCCAAGAAAAGAAACTTTATTGTACATAGAGGATGACATGCGGGTCCCATTTTGCAGCAGCGGTCCCAACGTTTCAAATGCGGCTTGAGATCAAAAGAAAAAGAAAGTAGCCAGAAATTAGGGGGTCAAAAAAAACTCCAAGAAAGGAAAGCTTTATCGTTCATACAGGCTGACATGTGGGACCTATGAGCCAGCAGCTTACTGAACGTTTCAAAGGCGGCAGAGGAAAAGGGAAATAGCCAAAAATCAGAGGGTGAAAAAAATCCAAGAAATCAAACTTTTATTGTACATAGAGGATGACATGCGGGTCCCATGAGCCAGCAGATTCCTCAACGTTTCAAACGTGGCATGAGATCGAAAGAAAAAGGCAAGTGACCAAATATCAGGAGCCAAAAATAATCCAAGAAAAGAAACTTTATTGTACATAGAGGATGACATGCGGGTCCCATTTTGCAGCAGCGGTCTCAACGTTTCCAAGGCGGCACAGGACCAAAAGAAAAATGAAGTAGCCAGAAATCAGGGGGTGAAAAAAATCCAAGAAAAGAAAGATTTCAATTGGGCTACATCTAGACATCTGGGCCTTCGAACTATCCTTCTGGGCCTTTGGACACGTACAATTTCAGCCCACTCCAGAACATGATAGTTCGGATTTTTCTCAAAAAAAAAAAACAGGAAAGTCCTATGCTTCGCCAAAACAAAAAACAAGGAGATTCAAGATATATGTTGTAAAAATAAAGATTTAATTTATCCGTTTGCAATAGCTCAGAGCGCAATACACTGTTTATTGTCTGCAAAATAATCAAGATATCACATGTTTCTTGTACGGGGAGGCTGACATCGTGGACCCATGAGCCAGCAGCGTCGTTTTAAAGGCGGCAGGGGATGGAAAGAAAAAATAAACCAAAAATCTGTTGGTAAAAAATCCAAGAAAAGAAACATTTTCGTTCTGAGAGGATGACATGCGGGACCCATGAGGCAGCAGCGTCCTCAGCGCTTATTGTTCATAGAGGCTGACATGTGGGACCCGTGAGCCAGCAGCGTCCTCAACGTTTTAAAGGCGGAAGGATATCGAAAGAAAAAATAAGCCAAAAATCATTTGGTAAACAATATCAAAGAAAAGAAACATTTACCGTTCTGAGAGGATGACATGCGGGACCCATGAGGCAGCAGCATCCTCAACGATTCCAAGGCGGCAGGGGATCAAAGAAAAAAAAGGAAATATCCAGAAATTAATTAGGGGTTCAAAAAAATCCATCAAAGGAAACTTTTATTGTTCATAGAGGATGACTTGTGGGACCGACCTGCCAACAGCGTCCTCATCGTTTCAAAGGGGCAGGAGATCCAAAGAAAAAGGCAAATAGCCAGAAATTAGGGGTCAAAAATAACTCCAAGAAAGGAAACTTTTATTGTTCGTAGAGGATGACATGCGGGACCCATGAGCCAGCAGCTTACTCAACGTTTCAAAGGCGGCATGAGATCGAAAGAAAAAGGCAAGTGACAAAATATCAGGAGCAAAAGATAATCCAAGAAAAGAAACTTTATTGTACATAGAGGATGACATGTGGGTCCCATTTTGCAGCAGCGGTCTCAATGTTTGTAATGCGGCTTGAGATCAAAAGAAAAAGAAAGTAGCTAGTAATTAAAAAAAATCCAAGAAAGGAAAGTTGATGGACATAGAGGATGACATGCGGGTCCCTTGAGCCAACAGCTTACTCAACGTTTCAAAGGGGGCAGGGGATCAAAAGAAAAAGGCAAGCCAAAAATCAGAGGGTGAAAAAAATCCAACAAAGGAAACTTTTATAGCACATAGAGGATGACATGCGGGTCCCATGAGCCAGCAGGTTCCTCAACGTTTCAAACGTGGCATGAGATCGAAAGAAAAAGGCAAGTGCCCAAATATGAGGAGCCAAAAATAATTCAAGAAAAGAAAGTTTTATAGTACATAGAGGATGACATGCGGGTCCCATTTAGCAGCAGCGGTATCAGTTTGAGAGGTGGTAGGGATCAAAAGAAAAAAGAAATTGCCAAAAATCAGATGGTGAAAAAAAACCAAGAAAAAGAACTTTTATAGTACATAGAGGATGACATGCGGGTCCCATGAGCCTGCAGGTTCCTCAACGTTTCAAACGTGGCATGAGATCGAAAGAAAAAGGCAAGTGAAAAAATATCAGGAGCCAAAAATAATTCAAGAAAAGAAAGTTTTATAGTACATAGAGGATGACATGCGGGTCCCATTTAGCAGCAGCGGTATCAGCGTTTGAGAGGTGGCAGGGGATCAAAAGAAAAAAGAAATTGCCAAAAATCAGATGGTGAAAAAAAACCTAGAAAAAGAACTTTTATAGTACATAGAGGATGACATGCGGGTCCCATGAGCTGCAGGTTCCTCAACGTTTCAAACGTGGCATGAGATCGAAAGAAAAAGGCAAGTGAAAAAATATCAGGAGCCAAAAATAATTTAAGAAAAGAAAGTTTTATAGTACATAGAGGATGACATGCGGGTCCCATTTAGCAGCAGCGGTATCACTGTTTGAGAGGCAGCAGGGGATCGAAAGAAAAAGTCAAGTGACGAAATATGAGGTGCCAAAAAAATCCAAGAAAAGAAAGTTTTATAGTACATAGAGGATGACATGCGGGTCCCAGTTAGCAGCAGCGGTATCACTGTTTGAGAGGCAGCAGGGGATCGAAAGAAAAAGTCAAGTGACCAAATATGAGGTGCCAAAAAAATCCAAGAAAAGAAAGTTTTATAGTACATAGAGGATGACATGCGGGTCCCATTTAGCAGCAGCGGTATCACCGTTTGAGAGGCGGCAGGTGATCGAAAGAAAAAGGTAAGTGACCAAATATGAGGTGCCAAAAATAATTCAAGAAAAGAAAGTTTTATAGTACATAGAGGATGACATGCGGGTCCCATTTAGCAGCAGCGGTATCACCGTTTGAGAGGCGGCAGGGGATCGAAAGAAAAAGGCAAGTGACCAAATTTGAGGTGCCAAAAATAATCCATGAAAAGAAAGTTTTATAGTACATAGAGGATGACATGCGGGTCCCAGTTAGCAGCAGCGGTATCACCGTTTGAGAGGCGGCAGGGGATCGAAAGAAAAAGGCAAGTGACCAAATTTGAGGTGCCAAAAAAACTCCAAGAAAAGAAAGTTGATTGCACATAGAGGATGACATGCGGGTCCCATTTAGCAGCAGCGGTCTCAACGTTTCCAAGGCGGCAAGGGATCAAAAGAAAAAGGAAGTAGCCAGAAATCAGGGGGTCAAAAAAATCCAAGAATAGAAAGAATTTTGGTTCATAGAGGATGACATGCGGGACCCATGATCCTGCATCGTAAACGGCTCGTTGAACGAGATGGCGCGATGTAGAAAAAAAACAATGCCAGAGAGGCTGCCATCTGGGCCCTACATCCCTCGGCGGTGCGGATTTGCGTTGACTCGGCCGGCGAACCCGAGATTTCGAGATGCACCACGTCCCGGGCCACCATACGCCACGTTTTGGCCGCTTTCGTCGGGCTAGGTGGCCTCAAAAACGAGAAAAAAAAAGTTTTGACATGCACCACGGAGGGACCAAAATCGTCGGCCATGGTACACCAGCAACCACGGCGCGACTTCAACTTCATCGGCCATGGCAACTTTTCTTGTAGTGGCAAGCAGAAACAAAATCAGCACGTACAGTAAAAGTTTCCTTACCAATTCCACTTACCAATAGCGCTTCACTCCCCGGCAACGGCGCCAGAAAATAGTCTTGATGACCCACAAGTATAGGGGTGTATCGTAGTACTTTCGATAAATAAGAGTGTCGAACCCAACGAGGAGCAGAAGGTGTTGACAAGCAGTTTCGATGAAGGATTCACTGTAAATGCTCACAGACAAGTATTCAGGGGGTTTTGATGTAGCAGATAAATAAAGTACGAGTAAGTAAAATGCGAGAGAAATAATTGCAGCGAGTGGCCCAATCCTTTTTAGCACAAAGGACAAGCCGGTTTGTTTACTTATAATGACCAAACGTTCTCGAGGACACACGGGGATTTTAGTCTAGTGCTTTCGCTTCATACAGTTGATTAATCTTCATTGTTTTGATAAGTGTTGTGTGGGTGAACCTATGCTAATGCACCGCCCTTCCTAGGACTAATACATACTTGTGATTATACCCCTTGCAAGCATCCGCAAATACAAGAAAGTAATTAAGATAAATCTAACCACAACCTTAAACTCTGAGATCCTGCTATCCCTCCTGCACCGATATACTAACGGGGGTTTAGGTTGCTGTCACTCCGGCAACCCCACAATTAGCAAACGAATACAAGATGCACTCCCCTAGGCCCATAAAGGTGAAGTATCATGTAGTCGACGTTCACATGACACCACTAGAAGAGTAACACCACAACTTAAATATCATAACATTGAATATTACTCAACCATAATTCACTACTAACATTTAGACTTCACCCATGTCCTCAAGAACTAAACGAACTACTCACGAGACATCATATGGAACATGATCAGAGGTGATATGATGATGAATAACAATCTGAACATAAACCTTGGTTCAATGGTTTCACTCAATAGCATCAATAACAAGTAGAAATCAATACCGGGAGAGTTTCCCCTATCAAACAATCAAGATCCAACCCTAATTGTTACAGCGGTGACGAGGTGCAGCGGTGGAGATGGCGGTGATGATGATGAAGATGATGGTGATGATGATGGAGATGATGTCCAGCTCGATGATGATGGCGATGGCGTCGATTTCCCCCTCCGGAGGGAATTTCCCCGGCGGATTCCTGCCCGCCGGAGAGCTCTTTCTCTCTGGTGTCTCCCCGCCCCGCAGAGCCTGCTATTCTTCGTAACTCCCGTGCCTTAGGTTTTCGGGTGAAGAAGTACGCGAAGGAGAGGAGGCCAGAGGGGGCTGTGGGCCCCCACATGGCGGCGCGGCCAGGGCAGGGCCCGCGCCGGCCTATGGGGGGCCCATGGCGGCCCCTCTCGGCCCCTCCTTTTGGCTCCCTTCGTCTTCTGGAAAAATAGGATTTTTCGTATAATTGCCGTCAATTGTTGATCTTCCGAAATATGGTGTCCTGACGGTGCTTTTTCCAGCAGAATCCTGACTCCGGTGAATAATTCTCCAATGATCATGAAACATGCAAAATAGATGAAATAACATAAGTATCATCTCTAAATATGAAATATATCAATGAATAACAGCAAATTATGATATAAAATAGTGATGCAAAATGGACGTATCAACTATATGATAGATTGATAATCAACTTGACATAGTATTCTAGATTCATCGGATCCCACCAAACACAACATGTAGCATTACAAGTAGATGATCTTGATCATGTTAGGCAGCTCACAAGATCTAAACAATGATAGCACAAGCGGAGAAGACAACCATCTAGCTACTGCTATGGACCCATAGTCCAAGGATGAACTACTCACGCATCAATCCGGAGGCGGGCATGATGATGTAGAGCCCCTCCGGTGATGATTCCCCTCTCCGGCAGGGTGGAGGCGATCTCCTGAATCCCGAGATGGGATTGGCGACGGCGGCGGCTCTGGAAGGTTTTCCGTATCGTGGCTCTCGGTACAGAGGGTTTCGCGACGAAGGCTTTAAGTAGGCGGAAGGGCGGAGTCGGAAGGGTCACGGGGGCCCCACATGCTAGGGCCGCGCGTGGCTGGGCCGCGCCGCCCTAGTGTGTCGCACCTCGTGGCCCCACTTCCTTTCCCCCTTCTTCCGGAAGCTTCGTGGAAAAATATGACCCTGGGCGTTGATTTCGTCCAATTCCGAGAATATTTCCTTTGTAGGATTTCTGAAACCAAAAACAGAAAACAGCAACTGGCGCTTCGACATCTTGTTAATAGGTTAGTGCCGAAAATGTATAATAATGCTGTAAAGTATGTATAAAACATTCAAGTATTGTCATAAAAGTAGCATGGAACATAAGAAATTATAGATACGTTTGAGACGTATCAAGCATCCCCAAGCTTAGTTCCTAGTCGCCCTCGAGTAGGTAAACGATAACACAAATAATTTCTGAAGTGACATGCTACCAACATAACCTTGATCAACATTATTGTAAAGCATATGAGATGAATGGAGTGATCTGAAGCAAAAGATTGCTAACAAAAGATAATGACTAAACAAATGAATCATATAGCAAAACTTTTCATGAATAGTACTTTCAAGACAAGCATCAATAAGACTTGCATAAGAGCTAACTCATAAGCAATAAATTCAAAGTAGAATGCATTGAAGCAACACAAAGGATGATTAAGTTTCAGCAATTGCTTTCAACTTGTAACATGTATATCTCATGGATATTTGTCAACATAGAGTAATATAACAAGTGCAATAAGTAAACATGTAAGAATCAATGCACACAGTTAACACAAGTGTTTGCTTCTAAGATAGAAAGAAGTAGGTAAACTGACTCAACATAAAGTAAAAGAATGACCCTTCGCAGAGGGAAGCATGGATTACTATTTTTGTGCTAGAGCTTTTGTTTTGAAAACATAGAAACAATTTTGTCAACGGTAGTAATAATTCATATGTGCTATGCATAATACTTCCTACAAGTTGCAAGTCTCATGCATAGAGTACTAATAGTGCTCGCACCTTGTCCTAATCAGCTCGGATAACACGGATTATCATTGCATGACATATGTTTCAACCAAGTGTCACAAAGGGGTACCTCTATGCCGCCTGTACAAAGGTCTAAGGAGAAAGCACGCATTGGATTTCTCGCTTTTGATTATTCTCAACTTAGACATCCATACCGGGACAACATAGACAACAGATAATGGACTCCTCTTTTAATGCTTAAGCATTCAACAACAGAATAGTATTCTCATAAGAGATTGAGGTTGTATGTCCAAACTGAAACTTCCACCATGATACATGGCTTTAGTTAGCGGCCCAATGTTCTTCTCTAACACATGCATACTCAAACCATTTGATCATGAAATCGCACTTACTTCAGACAAGACGAACATGCATAGCATCTCACATGATATCCAACAAAGGTAAAAAGTTGATGGCATCCCCAGAAACATGGTTACCGCTCAACAAGCAACTTATAAGAACTAAGACACATAACTACATATTCATCACCACAATAGTTTTTAAGCTATTTGTCCCATGAGCTATATATTGCAAAGATAAAGGAATGAAATTTTAAAGGTAGCACTCAAGTAATTTACTTTGGAATGGCAGAAAAATACCACATAGTAGGTAGATATGGTGGACACAAATGGCATGAGTTTTGGCTCAAGGTGTTTGGATGCACGAGAAGCATTTCCTCTCAGTACAAGGTTTGGGCTAGCAAGGTTGTTTGAAGCAAACACAAGTATGAACAGGTACAGCAAAACTTACACAAGAACATATTGCAAGCATTATAAGACTCTACACTGTCTTCCTTGTTGCTCAAACACTTTACCAGAAAATATCTAGACTTAGAGAGACCAATCATGCAAACCAAATTTTAACAAGCTCTACGGTAGTTCTCCATTAATAGATTAAACTACATGATGCAAGAGCTTAAACATGATCTATGAGAGCTCAAAACAATTGCCAAGTTTCCAAACCATATGCAGCATTTTCTGATTCCAACCAAATAGCAATTTAACGAAGCAATTTCAGCCTTCGCCATGAACATTAAAGCACAATTAAGAACACAAGTGTTCCATATGAAAAAGCGGAGCGTAATATCTCCAATATAAGGATGGTGGGATCCAACTTTATTCAAACCAAAACGAAAATAAAAGCAAACCGACGCTCCAAGTAAAGAACATAAGATGTGACGGAATAAAAATATAGTTTCACTAGAAGTGACCTGATAAGTTGTCGATGAAGAAGGGGATGCCTTGGGCATCCCCAAGCTTAGATGCTTGAGTCTTCTTAAAATATGCAGGGATGAACCACCGGGGCATCCCCAAGCTTAGAACTTTCACTCTTCTTGATCATAGTATATCATCCTCTTCTCTTGACCCTTGAAAACTTCTTCCACACCAAACTTCAAGCAAACTCATTAGAGGGTTAGTGCATAATCAAAAATTCACACATTCAGAGGTGACATAATCATTCTTAACACTTCTGGACATTGCACAAAGCTTCTGAAAGTTAATGGAACAAAGAAACTCATTCAACATAGCAAAAGCGGCAATGCGAATTAAAAGGCAGAATCTGTCAAAACAGAACAGTCCGTAAAGACGAATTTTGTAGGGGCACTTAACTTGCTCAAACGGAAAAACTCAAAACTAATGAAAGTTGCGTAAATATCTGAGGATCACGCACGTAAATTTGCAGATTTTTTTGATTTTTTTACAGAGACTTCTGCGCGAATTCGTGACAGACAGCAATTCTGTTTCTGCGCAGCAATCCAAATCTAGCATCAACTTTACCATAGAGACTTTACTTGGCACAAAAACATGATAAGGAGAGGTTTCTACAGTAGTAAACAACTTTCAAGACTCAACAATACAGTAGTAAAATAAAAACATGGGTTATCTCCCAAGAAGTGCTTTTCTTTAACGCCTTTCAGCTAGGCGCAGAAAGTGCAAATCAAGTATTATCAAGAGATGAAGCATTGACATCATTTCATGAGGAGTTGGGAGTTTTCTCAACAATGCATTGTATCTGGTCTATATAAGTAACTCCTCTTTCATTGCTCCTAGGCTTACTATTCTCATCAAACAAATTTTCAGGAACAAGCCAAGCATAGTTATTTTCTAAAGCTTCATGCATCCCTAGGAGCTTACTAGGTATCGGTGCTTTAATTTCCTTACCATCATTAACATTATTAGTGTACCTTATTCTATCCATGTCCATCTTTTCAAGTGTTCTTTTAAAATCAGGAAAGAAACCAAGCCTCTTATGCTTGATAAAAACTTTTCTAGCTTCTTTAGCTATATCTTCAAATTCTCTAACAAGGACTTTTAAAACAAAATCTCTCTTTTCTCCCATCTCCATATCCGAAAGTGTAAGAAACATATGTTGTATTATGGGATTGAGATTAACAAATCTAGTTTCCAACATGTGTACTAAACAGGCAGAAGCACTTTCATAAGTAGGAGCAACTTTTAATAATGGTATATCTTCAAAATCTTCATCCATACTAACATGGGTGAAAAATTCTTCTATATTATCTCTTCCAATGATAGACCCTTGTCCTACCAGTATTTTTTCAGAGTGAACTTAGGAGGAAACATGATGAAATAAACAAAAGGTAAATAAAGTAAATGCAAGTAACTAATCTTTTGTGTTTTGATATAGAGCTAGTAAATAAGACAGAAAGTAAAACAACTAATTTTTTTGTGTTTTTGGATATAAAGCAAACAAGACAGTAAATAAAGTAACGTAAAGCAAGACAAAAACAAAGTAAAGAGATTGGATGTGGAGACTCCCCTTGCAGCGTGTCTTGATCTCCCCAACGGCAAATTTAGCTTGATACGCGCGAAGTACACGTCCGTTGGGAACCCCAAGTGGAAGGTATGATGCGTATAGAAGCAAGTTTCCCTCAGTATGAAACCAAGGTTATCGAACCAGTAGGAGCCAAGAAGCACGTGAAGGTTGTTGGTGGAGGAGTGTAGTGCGCGCAACACCAGTGAAACCGGCGCCAACGTGGAACCTGCACAACACAATCAAGATACTTTGCCCCAACGTAACAGTGAGGTTGTCAATCTCACCGGCTTGCTGAAACAAAGGATTAAACGTATCGAGTGGAAGATGGTGTTTGTTTGCAAAGAACAGTAAGAACAATGATTGCAGTAGAATGTATTCAGATGTAAAAGAATGGACCGGGTCCACAGTTCACTAGTGGTGTCTCTCCAATAAGATAAACTAGCATGCTGGGTGAACAAATTACAGGTGGGCAATTGACAAATAAAGATTCAATACATATCAACGATGATTACTATGAGATTTAATCAGGGCATTACGACAAAGTACATAGACCGCTATCCAGCATGCATCTATGCCTAAATAATCCACCTTCGGTTAGCATCCGCACCCTCCAGTATTAAGTTGTAAACAACAGATAATTGCATTAAGTATGGTGCGTAATGTAATCAACACAAATATCCTTAGACAAAGCATCGATGTTTTATCCCTAGTAGCAACAACACATCCACAACCTTAGAACTTTCTGTCACTGTCCCAGATTAAATGGAGGCATGAACCCACTATCGAGCATAAATACTCCCTCTTGGAGTTACAAGTATCAACTTGGCCAGAGCCTCTACTAGCAACGGAGAGCATGCAAGAACATAAACAACACATATATGATAGATTGATAATCAACTTGACATAGTATTCTAGATTCATCGGATCCCTGTAGTTGCCTATTCGACGGTACCCCGAAGGAGGGATCCTCACGAGGGGGGGGAAGAAGTAGGGGCCATAGGGCGGAGTGCACGCGGGACGGTAGTACGCGAGTTACCTAGCTTCGGAACACCTGCACGATGACAGGGCCTACTGCTGCTTGTCTGGAATTATCTGGGCGCTTACGCGTTGTTACAATAGTTGTGGTTGTGCCTCTAGGGCTCCCATGATCCGGCTTATATAGACGCACGGATCTAGGGTTTACACGGAGAGTCCTAGCCGGAATACAAGTTGCCTAACTACGGTACAATATCTTGCCGTGTACGTCAAGGATCCGCCTTCCTTCTTGGCCGTGCTGGATCCGGATACTTTATGGGCCTCCACGGATCCGGCCTCCTTCGTAGGTCGGTTGAGATCCGGCTCCTCGTTCCTGGGCTGGACTTCATCCTTCATGATCAACAGCAACTGGGCCGCCCGATGGGCCATATGCCACCATCACCATCTGTGGGCCACCCGGGCTTGCCGGATCCAGGCCATGTCGTTGATATACCCATAAAGTATACCCACAACAGTAGCCCCCGAAGTTCTCCGAGATTCATCATTCTTCCGTCTTCAAATAACTCGGAACCGAAGAGAATCTTGAAGAGCTTCCAAACTTTCTAGTTTCCGTCATCACCTTCTCGGAAATCTTGTCCTTCAATAATTGATAATGTAACGGAGTTTCACTTTTCCCGCGCACAACTTCCTACTTCCCGCGCTAAATTTTCGGAGATGCGAATCTTTAGCCGGAAATTTCGGGAGCGCATGGTTAAGTTACCTCCACGTCATTTTACCGCTTTTAACCTAAGACACGCGTCATGCATCCAACGGTGAGACCGTTCAGTTTCCGCCGTCGGATCCGAAACGCGAATCTCCGCGCGAGGTCTATAAATACCCCCACGCGCGGTAACTTCCCATTCTTTTCACCTCCTCACCACTTCGTCTTCCTCCTCGCGCCGCGCCGCCCGTTAGATCTGAACTCCGGCGAAATTTCTCCACGGGAAGCTTCCGCAGCCGCTCCAAGCCTCCCCTCGCACCAAGATTCCCACGGTTGATCGGGATTTTCTTCCCGCCGCTGATCTGTGGTCAAAACGCGAGGATTACTTCAAGTTCGGCGACCTTCACCCTACTGGAGCATCGTCGGTCCGCCGCGCCATTAACGGTACGTGCACCGGACTTGTAGAAGAAGAAGTAGATTAGCGTAGTTTCCGGTTACTCAACTTAGCTTGCATGGGTGCAGCCGGAAGCATGCCGCATGATTCACCCTGTACTGATAGTTCTCCGAGTAACCCGGAATTCAGCACCATAGAACCAATCTGTCCGGACTCCATTTCATATCTACCACCATACGTTTCCGACATTAGGCTTGCTCAACCATTCTCCGCCTCTTCCAGTACCAAACTAGGCCGGATTCCAACCGCTCAAGAGCTCGAAGAAGAACTCCAAGGCCAAGCTAGAATGGCAGCCAAAGTTCAGGAGTCGGAGAATAAGAGGGCGTCCAAGGCCCGGATCCGCGAAGGAGAGCGGGGTCAATGGTGGCCCTGCGAAACTACCGATGTGGAGCTTAGAGAGCTCCAGAACGAGGGTATGATCTCCGCTCACTGGAGCTTCATACGCGACACCGACGTCCCCAAGCCCGGAGCCGGAGAAGTCGTCATGACCAAGGCTTGGGTAGAGCGCGGATTATCGCTCCCCCGCTCGGAGTTCTTCCTCTCCATTCTCAACACATACGGGCTCCAGCCCCATAACATCTGCCCAAACTCATACCTCCTTCTTTCCAACTTTGCAACTCTTTGCGAAGGGCATCTTGGAATCCGACCAGATGTCAAGTTATGGCAATTTTTCTTCCGAGTGAAGAAGGAGACGAAGGACAAAGCTATGTTGAACTGCGGGAGCATGACGTTCATGCTCCGACCTGGCCGCATGTATCCACCTCACGACTCACACGAATCCGTCCGGTACTGGAACGCCGGATGGTTCTATGAAAAGAACGCCTCGGTTCCGGACATTCACAACGGTTTGCCCAAGTTCATCAACGAGCCTCCGGAAGAGCTCGCAAGCTGGAGCTTCGTTCCTTCGCTCGCCCAAACCCCTATCTTGGAGAAGGCGGCGCGGAGAATCTCCTGGCTAGTCCACGACGGGCTAACCGGAGCTCAGCTTACACTCAGCTGGTTCACCCGGTGGATCCAGCCACTGCGGTACAATGCGCGGTTAATCTGCGCATATACCGGGGCGGACGACCTGCTCTGAGCTACCCGCCACGATCTTCCGGCTGATTCCCTCAAAAGGAGAATCAAAACGCTCGTGAAGATAGGCCGGGGCCAACCGGTCCCGGAATTGATCAAGGATATCCATACAAACAACCAGTGTCCTCCGGTAAGCTCTGATCCCTTCGTTACTTCAAACTTCACAAGTTTTTGGATGTTGACTAACTTATAATAGCTTTCCCTCCAGCTCGAAACTTTGGCGGAGGAAAACTTTCGCGCCATACTTCGTGTCCCCGTTAGCGGCGACGCGGCGGAGGAGGTTCCGGAAGACGAAGAGGAGGAAGAGGAGCAAGCACCCCGCAAGGCGGCCCCTCGACCTTCGAAGCGTCCCCGCGCCAAAGCTTCCGGCTCTGAAGCCGGAGCCAGCGGCGAGGCCTCCACCAAGAAGCCCAAGACCACCAAGCCACCTCCGCTGAACTCGAAGAAAGCGGAGCGTGAACGTCTGAAGATGCTTGCGAACGCAGGCAAACGCTCTCGCCCCATCATCCCCGGCGCCCCGTAAGTTTCCGAGTATGGCACATCTCTATTTTGATGTAGTTGTTTCTTACGTAACTCCTTTTACTTGTTTACAGGAATCCGACTACTGCCGCCACCCGGACCATCAGCCAAGAACCCATCACCAAATACATGACAAAGTCTCCGGCTGTTGGCCCTCCTACTCCAGCTCCGCCAAGCACTTCCCACACTGCTCCTCAGCCATCTCCCCATCAGGCTGATCAATCTCCCCCTCCTGCCGCAAACACTCCGCCGGAAATAATTCCGGTTAGCAGCGAGAAGGTGGGCGGAGAGGATCCTAAGGCCAAAGGCCCTGCCCAAGAAGACGCAGAGAACAAGGCCAAGGAGAGGCTGAAGTCACCTCTTCTGAGAAGGCCGGAGCCGGCGCTGGCGACGTCGTCGTTTTTCCGAAAAACTTTGGAGATCCGGCTGACCTCACTTCCACCCCCAAGGCATATGCTACCAAGTTTTTCAACAAATTAACCGAGGCGGAGAAATGGGAGCTTGAACAAGATTTGCTCAACGCCATGCTGAACAATGCCTGGGGGAAGCCGGACGCCGGACATCGGAAATCCAGGACTTCAAGAAGGACGTCGGCCAGTTCTTCGACAAGCTCGTCTGCAAACAAAAGGTACTCCCAAGTAGCCCCCAAGCATGTAGGCGGAAAATAATTGCTAGTTAGCGCTTAGATGCTTTAAACAA
Organism: Lolium multiflorum; assembly: GCA_030979885.1. NCBI lineage: Eukaryota > Viridiplantae > Streptophyta > Magnoliopsida > Poales > Poaceae > Lolium > Lolium multiflorum. The sequence goes on from CM061750.1 coordinate 170,481,530, forward strand.
AGACTTTTGGAAAGATTGTTAAATTGTCGCAGTAGCCCCCAAGCATTATGGCGGAAAAGGTTCCGGCAATAATGCTTCAAAGACCCCACTATTAAAGGCGGAATTTTTACTCCTGCGCTGATCTTATTTTACAGGAACAGCAGGCGCTGCATTTTGAACTGCACAAGAACATTGCCCTGCAGCGCCGCGTTACTCTGGGTCAGGCGGAAAATATCCGGACCTTGAAGAATGAAAATGCAGAGTTGAGCAAACAACTGGCGGACGCCCAAGGTTGGTTTCCGCCTTTTTGTCATTAGCTCACATTCCGACCTTGAACTTGTTTTTGACGTATATAATTGCAGGCGCATCCTCTTCCCTTGCCACGGCCTCGAACTTGATAACCGCGCTCTCGTACCAAGAATTGGAAATGAAATTGAAGGAGGCGGAACAAAAGAAGGAGCAGGCCGAGAAGCAGGCGGAGAAAAATTCCGAGTTCATCAAGGAAAAGGGTGAATTCGCGCTGAAGAGAAATGCTGATAGCGAGACCATCAAGAGGCAGCAAAAAGAGCTCAACGGACTCCGGAAATACATGGAGACCGCAGAACGCCATTGGGATTTGCTGACCGAAAACATCCTGGGTACTTAACCGGAGTCTTTTATCTTGATGTCTAATTTTTGTGCTCGACTTGTATGCTTATACCTGTATCTTATGCAGAGCCGCTTGGATACCCGGAAAAGCGTCGGAATCTATTTCCCCGGGACGATCTCCTTACTCTCAGGTGATGATTGCAAAGATCTCATCTCCGCCTCCCGGAAGATATGCCACAACTTGTCGTTAAGAAGAGCCGCACCTGCGGTCTGCGCAAACTTGTTAAGAAAATGGACATTCTTCCGGAGCTGGTGACGGATCTGCAAGCTTCATCAGCCCGAGGCGCAGCTGCAATGACCTTGACTATGTGCTTGGCGCATAACCCGGAGATGGATCTTGACCGGGTAACCACTGGCGTTCCTCCGTCAGCAGATGTCGGTGCGCTTCTAGACGCAGTAAGTGGCTATGATACCCGCATCGCGCGCAGGATCCGGCACGAAGAATTCTACGACAAGGTCGTTCTTCCTGCTGACGAGTCCCTTGAAGCTGAACTTCAAAAGGAGCGCGACGCAGAGGCCTGACCTGCGGAATCCGGAACCCAGTTTACCTGGACCAGCTCCAAGGATGCTCCCCAAGAAGAACCCAAGGACAGTGCTGCAACTTCTGAAGAAGAGGAAGAAAGTGACGAGGATGTGTCGTCTCCGGCCGAGGGCACCGAGGAAAAGATCCAGAGGGCAATACTCCGGCTAGGAGTGAAAACTGTTTAAAAAAAAAACAATGCATCATTTTGGCCCCAGCGAGGGTTTGTAATATAACTTAAATTCTTAAGTAGTTAGGGACGAAACATGCATGCGTGGGCGGAACTCATCCTGCTATCCGTTTAATATTTTTGCATGTTTATTTGATTGAAAAAAGCAAGTGCTGGTTTGTGAATGTTCCGGCTTGCCCTTTGACCTTCCACGAGCCGGAAAACCTTTGCCGGAAACGCTCGCCAGCGGCGACGAAGCCCAATGGCATAACCGCGGAAACAAGCCCCCAGCCTAGGTGCCGGAAGTCGCTACCAGGAATCCATGAATTCGCAACGGAAAATTTTCCACCAGAAAACTTAAGCTTACGTCCTAAAGGACGATTTTGAAAATCACAACTTTCATACACGCCTAGGCGGAAATATCCAGCTCTGCGGTTTTAGTCGGAAAACATACACGATCCAAAAATGAAAAATTAAAGGAGGTAAAAGACTCTAAGAGTGAACCAAAAGCTTTATTTCATTGATCATGTATCATATATATTACAAAGTATGTAATGCGTAAAGCGCTAAGTGTGGAAAGGACGTAGCTGTGCTATGTTCCAGGGACGGTCTGTTTCATCATATATGTCACCCGGATCCTCTCGTTTTCGTTTCCGGTGCCAGTTGGCAGGTCTATCTTTTAGTTTCCGGAAAGCAACAAGGTAGTAAGATCCGTTGTGTAGTACTTTGCTGACGACAAAAGGTCCTTCCCATGGAGATTGCAACTTGTGATCTTTCACCTGGCGAAGGCGGAGGACTAAGTCTCCGACCATGAACGAGCGGTTCCGAACTCGACGGCTATGATAGCGTCGGAGCTTCTGCTGATAAATGGTGGAGCGTTGGTCAGCTAAATTCCGAGCTTCTTCGATCAGGTCCACAGATAGCTGTCGAGCCTCGTCAGCAGTTTCTTCATTGTAGGCGGAAACTCGCGGTGAATCGTGGATGATGTCAGTGGGGAGCACAGCTTCGGATCCATATACCAGGAAGAACGGAGTAAATCCGGTTGACCTGTTAGGGGTAGTTCGTAAACTCCACAGAACAGAGTCTAGTTCATCAGCCCAAGCTCCGGCTGCGCGACGCAGCGGTTCTTCAAGGCGAGGTTTGATTCCGGCTAGTATAAGACCATTGGCTCGTTCGACCTGACCGTTAGATTGTGGATGGGCCACAGATGCAAGGTCAAGCCGGATCCCAACTTCATCGCAGTAATCCTTGAGTTCTCCTTGTGCAAAGTTTGTGCCATTATCTGTGATTATGTTGTGTGGGATGCCGAATCTCGTCACGAGGCTGCAAACAAATTTTAGTGCCGTAGCACCGTCGGCTTTTCTCACTGGCTTTGCCTCGATCCACTTACTGAACTTGTCAATAGCGACCAAGAGGTATTCATGACCACCAGGAGATGATTTCTTTAACTTACCAACCATATCGAGCCCCCAGACCGCGAACGGCCAGGTGATAGGTATGGTCCTCAGCTCTTGGGCTGGAGCGTTTGGTTGAGTAGCGTAGTACTGACAACCTCGGCAAGTTTTCACCAGCTTCTCAGCGTCTTCTTTAGCTGTTAGCCAGTAAAATCCTAACCGAAAAGCTTTTGCAACGAGGGACCTGGGGGCGGCATGATGCCCGCAATCCCCTGCGTGGATCTCTCGGAGGATTTCAATGCCATCTTGATTAGAGACGCATTTGAGAAACACCCCGTTTGCACTTCGTTTGTAGAGCTGTCCATCAACAATTGTGTAGGATCTTGCTCGCCTGATGATCTGTCGCGCGTGGACCTCGTCCTCCGGCAACTTTCGATCGATGAGGTAATCCAGAAACGGCTGAGTCCAGGCCGGAATGACTGCCATCACTTCCTTAGCCGGAGAAACTGCCAGATCGGGATTTTCCGGGTTTGCGCCCTTCACCGAGGGTACTCGCAGATGCTCAAGGAAAATTCCAGGCGGAATTGGCTTCCTGCCGGATCCGAGCTTAGACACATATCTGCTCTGTGTTATCGTCTCTTCGACGTACTTGACTTCGTATCCGAGGAAGCACTTGGCGATCTCGTCAACTTCGTCTCTGTAAGCCGCCATGACTGAGTTTCTGGCGTTCCAGGTTCCGACTACTTGTTGTGCCACCAAGTCGGAATCTCCGCAACATATGATGTGCTTGATCCCAATCTCCTTAGCGATGCGCAGACCGTGTAGTACAGCCTTGTATTCCGCCTTGTTGTTGGTAACTTCGAAGTGAATCTGCAGAACGTACTGCAGTTCTTCTCCGGTAGGTGACTTCAGGGTAACTCTAGCCCCGAGCCTTGATGTTGCTTGGATCCGTCAAAGTGCATGACCCAAGCTTCAGGTTCCGGCACAGGTGTGCCCTCCGGTGCTTCAGTCCAATCCGCGATAAAATCCGCTAGAACTTGAGACTTGATTGCAGTTCGGCTTCGTAGTTGATGTCAAAGGCAGATAACTCGATGCCCCATTTTGCTACGCCCTGTTGCGTCGGAGTTGTTGATGATGTTTCCCAGGGGAGCCTTGCTCACCACTGTCATGGGATGCTCCTGGAAGTAGTGTCTCAGCTTCCGGCTACCTAGGAATACTCCATAAGCTAGCTTCTGAAAGTGAGGGTATCTTTGTTTGGATTCCGTCAGGACTTCGCTAATGTAATAGACGGGCCTTTGGACTCCATGCTCATGTCCTTCTTCCTGTCGCACCACCACGATTACGAGACTAATGACTCTGTTGGTGGCTGCCATATAGAGGAGCATAGGCTCTGACTCAGCTGGAGCTGCCAATATGGGTGGTGAGGAGAGTATGTTCTTCAATCCCTGAAGTGCTTCGTCTGCTGCCTCGTCCCAGACAAATTTGTCTGTTTTCTTCAGCAGCTTGTACAGAGGTAGGGCTTTCTCGCCAAGACGGCTAACAAATCTACTGATTGCCGCAACGCAACCAGTTAATCGTTGCACATCTTTGAGACAAGTTGGCCTCTTGATGTTCAGGATAGCCTTGATTTTTTCCGGGTTAACTTCAATGCCCCTGTGGGAAACAATGAAGCCAAGGAGTTTTCCGGCTGGTACGCCAAAGACGCACTTCAGCGGATTTAACATCATCTTGTACCGTCGGAGATTGTCAAAGGTTTCCTTAAGGTCGCTGATCAAGTCGGATCCCTTTCGGGTCATGACCGCGATATCGTCGACGTAAGCGTGCACGTTCCGGCCGATCTGGTCCTTCAGGCACCGCTGCATCGTACGTTGGTATGTGGCACCTGCGTTTTTCAAGCCAAAAGGCATGGTAACGTAGCAGTATGTGCCAAAAGGTGTGATGAAAGAGGTCGCCTTTTGGTCAGACTCCTTCATCCGGATCTGATGATACCCGGAATATGCGTCAAGAAAACACAGAAGTTCCGCCCCTGCCGTCGAATCAATGACTTGGTCAATGCGCGGCAAAGGGAACGGATCCTTCGGACAATGCTTATTCAAGCCGGAGTAATCGATGCACATTCTTAGTATTTCAGAATTCTTTTTGGGTACAAGGACGGGGTTTGCGACCCAATCAGTATGGATAACTTCTACTACAAAACCTGCCTCTAGTAACTTTGCTAATTCCATTCCTATGGCGCGGCGCTTCTTATCTCCAAAGCATCGCATAGCTTGCTTCACCGGTTTTGCACCCGGATTTATGTTGAGGTAGTGCTCGGCGAGTTCCCTTGGTACTCCGGACATGTCAGAAGGTTGCCATGCGAAGATATCCATGTTAGCTCGGAGGAACTCGACGAGCGCGCTTTCCTATTTGGGGTCCATGTTGGCTCCGACTGAAACCTGCTTGGAGCTGTCGCCTTCAACGAGGTCATGCTTCTTGGTTTCTATCGCGGCCTTGAACGAGGTTTGGAGATCTGCTTCTTGGTGGTCTGCATCTCAGTCGGATCCACCGCGGCTCTGTAGCCTTGCAGCTCCTCTCCAGATATGACGGATTCTGCAAAGGCGGCCTCGCCTTCCTCGCAGTCCCTAGCTTTCTTGTAGTCTCCGGACACGGTGATCATGCCGTTAGGACCCGGAATCTTGAGCTTGTTGTAGATGTAGCATGCCCTGGCGTGGAACTTGTGGTAGGTGGGCCTGCCGAAGATCACGTGGTAGGAGCTTTTGAAGGGCACTACTTCAAACGTGATCATCTCTTCGCGGTAATTGTTAACATCGCCGAAGGCCACGGGAAGTTTGATGCTACCCAGGGAGTTTGCCTTCTTACCCGGAACCACACCATGAAATTCAGTGGTGCTGTGCTTGAGCTGTTCCTTGGTGAGGTTCATCTTCTCCAGGGTCTCCAGGTACATGATGTTCAGGCTAGCTCCTCCATCCATAAGGCACTTGGAGAAGTCATACCCGTCTATGCGGGGACTTACAACCAGAGCGTAGCACTCTTTGGGGATGACGGCCGGGTGATCCGACCTGTCAAAAGTACAGGCTTTCTCCGACCACTTGACATACTGCGGCACAGCCGGAACTGTGGCGTTCAAGAGCCGGAGCGCCGATTTTTTCGCGCGGACAGTTGGGGTTCCGAGGAAGGTGTGGTAGGTTCCGACACTCTTTTTGCCGAAGGGGTTGGATTTGTTAGCTGCGGTACCCTCCTTGGGTTCCGGCGAAGCGTCATCCTCGTCCATAGCCTCGGAACTGTCCTCTTCTTTGTCCTTGTTCTTGCCCTTGCCTCCTTTGCCGCGTGGGCGGTGCTTCCGGGCTCGCTTGTACCCTGCCTCCGGGTCGTTCTTCAGATCGTTGACCCACTTGCAGTTGCGATTGGTGTGAGTGGATTTGCCCGTAGCCGGATCTAGATGAGCCAGGCACGGCATATCCCTGTATTCTTCGTACGTTTGGGGGGCGCGGGATCCGGCTGCGGTGACCTCGTCAGCGCGCTGCTGGCCCCTGCCTGCTCCGCCTCCACGTCCGCGGCCTCTTCCTCCTCCTGAACCTCCACGTTGGAACGTCATGGCGACCATGTCGGATCCTCCGCCTTTCTGGTCTTCAGGGGGGTTCTTCCGCTTGTTGCTGTTGCTGACGCCATTGTCACGGTTTTTCTTTTGTTGGTGCAGGGGTATGGCTGTAGCTGCAAGATCTCCGCCTGCGTCGTCATCGGCGGCAGTGTGATCGCTGGCGATGTTTATCATCTCATCAAGGGTGAGCTTGTTCGCATTCACCAGGCAGGTAAGCTTGTGGCGCAGCAGCCCTCCACGCTGCAAGCCACCAATGAAGGCGTGCATTGCTGTGCGGTTATCTACGTTCTCGCACTCGTTTCTGGTTGCCAACCATCGGGTGAGGAAGCTTCTGGATGTTTCACCCTTCTTCTGGATGCAAGCTTGAAGATCGCTGGTGGTGGCCGGTCTCTTGTAGGTGCCCCTGAAGTGGTTCTCGAAAGCCTTCTTCAGGTCAAACCAGCAAAAGATGGTGTTTTCCTCGAGGTCGCTGAGCCAAACACGAGCTGGACCAATAAGGTACAACTGGAGCATGCGGCAGGCTATATTCGGGGTTCCTCCGGCAAAGGTTACTGCATTGTAGTAATCCTCAATCCAGGTATCCGGCCTCTCGCTGCCATCATAATGCTTCAGGTTTCCGGGTAGCTTAAGGTTCAAGCTTCTTGGCTTTGGTTCCTCTCGGATCATCCGGCCAAAGCACTTTGGGCCGATGTAGTCGGATCTGTACTCGTTGAGGCGTTCCCGAGCGTCGCGGGGACCGCCGCCGGGTGATTTTGAGCGGGAACGGGATCTCCGGCCTCCGCCTCCGCCTCCACCTCCGCCTCCACTGGGTGGTGGCGAGGGAGATCTGCGAGGGGGCCTGTAAGATGTTCTTCCGCCTTCGGATTCCCGGCGCTGCTCCCGCGGCTGGCTCCGGCTTCGGTGGCTTCCTTCCTCTTGGGGGTGGTCGCCTCCGTCGTTCCGGCTCCTGCGAGGCTCAGGCGCGCGCTCTTCGTTCCGACTCCTTCTGGCCTCAGGCTCGCGTCCTTGGCTTCTGCGAGGCTCAGGCTCGCGGTCTTGGTTCCGGCGTACGCTCCCTGCTCCTGTTCCTAGGCGGTGGCATGTTGTCGCGGATGTTGATTCCACCTGGCCCATGGGGCCTGGTGTTTCCGGCAGGACTGCGACGTCGAGGGGGTAGCGGAGGACGCGAAGCTCGGGGTGGTGGTGATGGAACACGATACTTGTCTCTGCCAGTATACATCGGGTCCTTTCCCTTTGCCGGGTTTTTCGGGGTTGAATCCGAGGGCACCGGGATTGGATTCGGATGTTCTCTGACTTTCCTCCTGCGCTCCGTGGATCCGGTGCGCGACTCACCATCACGGTGTTGATTTGCTATGGCGTCCTTCTGCGCGGTGGATATGCAATGTTCCGGATTGGATTCTAACCTGCGCGAAGTGTCTGCCTTGCTCTGCTGCTGCATTGCTGAGGCAACGAGCTTCCGGACGTAGTTGATGTCAATCTCCTCGTCCTTCTTTTTCAGGAGCTCCGCAGCCTTCTTCATGTTGTCCTTTGGAGTTGTGAGCGGCTGCTGCTCTGTGGGTGTTGCAAAGGTAATCTTGCGGGGAAGGATGGCTTCTCGCCTAATTCTAGCTTCTTCCTCCTGAACAAATTTCACCTTGGCCTCCCAGTGCTTCTCGAGTTGCCTGACCTTTGCAAGAGATTCATCGACCTCGCGATCCTTCTTCTGAAAGTGGACCACAAAGTTCGCAGCTTCTGTCCTCTCTTCCAGCATCGCAGCTGCGGTGTTGGCAAACTTCTTGGCTGTAGCCAGCATCTCCTTCCTTGTGGCTTCTAGAGCCTCCGATCTGCGCGAGGGTTATTGGTTTGTTGAGGACATCAGACTGTGCGACTAAATCCATGCGTGCTTGCTCGACCATCTCTTCTGGTGACAGGACATCCTTTCGTGGTCGTACCCGATATAAGGGAGATCCTACGTTGGATGGTCCTGGGTCGGAGGTGGAGTCTTCATCTTCTGTTTCCTGCTGATCCAGCGGTGCTACGGTTGCTAGAACCTGCATTGGCTGGGCGGATTCTACGTCAGCTTGCTCACCGCCTCCGAGTTCCTCGAGCTTGCGGTTGAATTCTTCCGTATCCATGGAGGAGGAATCGCCGGAAGTTGGGCTTAAGTTGCCGAGGATTGATTCCTCGGGATTTCCGGCTCCATCTTGTTCCGGGCGTCGCTGTCTCCGACAGCCTCTTGCTGATCCGGAGCGTCGCCGTTTCCGGGTGCCTCAACCTGCAAGGGGTCAGCTCCGTCCTCAAGGGGGGCGGCTCCTGCGGTGTGGGCCAAGAAGTGCACGAAGTGACACCTTTGCTTCTCTAACACCTGGGAGACCCAGGCGGATCTGCATTGGTCTTCCACCGTTTTCTCCTGCTCAGGGGCGGATTGGGTGGGCTTTGATTTTTCCAGATCTAAGGCGGAATCTTCCTTAGGAAGTTCCTGCGACTCAGATCGGATCTTCGCGACGGCGTCCAGCTCAGCGGCGGACGCGTCAGCGTTACTTACCAGTGCGTTTCCGTCGGAATCGACGGTCTCGCCGATGAAGATGTGGATGCCGCCGATTGGGACGATGGAGAGCTTGACGGGGTTTGACCTAGCCGGAATCCAGAATTCGTCCGGAGGGACGATCGGAAAGTTTCCGGCGTAAAGTACACGTGATGGCGTGTAACTCACACGTTCGTTGGGAACCCCAAGAGGAAGGTATGATGCGCACAGTAGCAAGTTTTCCCTCAGAAAGAAACCAAGGTTTAATCGAACCAGTAGGAGCCAAGAAGCACGTTGAAGGTTGATGGTCGCGAAATGTGATGCGGCGCAACACCAGGGATTCCGGCGCCAACGCGGAACCTGCACAACACAACCAAAGTACTTTGCCCCAACGAAACAGTGAGGTTGTCAATCTCACCGGCTTGCTGTAACAAAGGATTAAACGTATCGAGTGGAAGATGTTTGCAAAGAAAACAATAAACACAAGTATTGCAGTAGATTGTATGCTATGTAAAGAATAGGACCGGGGTCCACAGTTCACTAGAGGTGTCTCTCCCATAAGATAAAAGCATGTTGGGTGAACAAATTACAGTCGGGCAATTGACAAATAGAGAAAGGCATAATAATGCATATACATGACATGGTAAATATAGTGAGATTTAATTGGGCATTACGACAAAGTACATAGACCGCCATCCAACTGCATCTATGCCTAAAAAGTCCACCTTCAGGTTATCATCCGAACCCCCTCCAGTATTAAGTTGCAAAGCAACAGACAATTGCATTAAGTATGGTGCGTAATGTAATCAACAACTACATCCTTAGACATAGCATCAATGTTTTATCCCTAGTGGCAACAGCACATCCACAACCTTAGAACTTTCTGTCACTGTCCCAGATTAAATGGAGGCATGAACCCACTATCGAGCATAAATACTCCCTCTTGGAGTTAAGAGTAAAAACTTGGCCAGAGCCTCTACTAGTAACGGAGAGCATGCAAGATCATAAACAACACATGAACAATAGATTGATAATCACCATAATCATAGTACTCTCTATCCATCGGATCCCGACAAACACAACATATAGAATTACATATAGATGATCTTGATCATGTTAGGCAGCTCACAAGATCCAACAATGAAGCACAACAAGGAGAAGACGACCATCTAGCTACTGCTATGGACCCATGGTCCAGGGGTGGACTACTCACTCATCACTCCGGAGGCGACCATGGCGGTAGAGTCCTCCGGAGATGAATCCCCTCTCCGGCAGGGTGCCGGAGGCGATCTCCGAATCCCCGAGATGGGATTGCGGCGGCGGCGTCTCGAAGGTTTTCCGTATCGTGGCTCGGTACTGGGGGTTTCGCGACGGAAGCTTTAAGTAGGCGGAGGGTCAACGCGAGGGCCACACGAGGGGCCGGGGACAGGTCGGCGGCCGGGCTTGGGCCGCGCCGCCACCCCCCTCCTCGTGGCCCCACTTCGTTAGGTCTTCGGTCTTCTGGAAGCTTCGTGCAAAAATAGGACCCTGGGCGAAAGTTTCGTCCAATTCCGAGAATATTTCTTTACTAGGATTTCTGAAACCAAAAACAGCAGAAACAAACTGGCTCTTCGGCATCTTGTTAATAGGTTAGTTCCAGAAAATGCATAAATATGACATATAATGTGCATAAAACATGTAGGTATCATCAATAAAGTGGCATGGAACATAAGAAATTATCGATACGTTGGAGACGTTTCAGCATCCCCAAGCTTAGTTCTGCTCGTCCCAGGTAAAACGATAACAAAGATAATTTCTGAAGTGACATGCCATCATAATCTTGATCATACTATTTGTAAACATATGTAATGAATGCAGCGATCAAAGCAAAGGTAATGACATGAGTAAACAAGTGAATCATATAGCAAAGACTTTTCATGAATAGTACTTCAAGACAAGCATCAATAAGTCTTGCATAAGAGTTAACTCATAAAGCAATAAATCAAAGTAAAGGTGTTGAAGCAACACATAGGAAGATTAAGTTTCAGTGGTTGCTTTCAACTTATAACATGTATATCTCATGGATATTGTCAACATAAAGTAATATAACAAGTGCAATATGCAAGTATGTAGGAATCAATGCACAGTTCACACAAGTGTTTGCTTCTTAAGGTGGAAGGAGATAGGTAAACTGACTCAACAATAAAAGTAAAAGAATGGTCCTTCAATGAGGAAAGCATCGATTGCTGTATTTGTGCTAGAGCTTTTATTTTGAAAACATGAAACAATTTTGTCAACGGTAGTAATAAAGCATATGAGTTATGAAAATTATATCTTACAAGTTGCAAGCCTCACGCATAGTATACTAATAGTGCCCGCACCTCGTCCTACTTAACTTGGACTACCGGGTCTTCGCATGCCATGTTTCAACCAAGTGTCACAAAGGGGTACCTCCATGCCGCCTGTACAAAGGTCCAAGGAGAATGCTCGCATTTCGGATTTCTCGCTTTTGATTATTCTCAATTTAGACATCCATACCGGGACAACATGGACAACAGATAATGGACTCCTCTTAAATGCATAAGCATGTAGCAAAGATTATTGTTCTCATATGAGATTGAGGATATATGTCCAAAACTGAAACTTCCACCATGGTTCATGGCTTTAGTTAGCGGCCCAATGTTCTTCTCTAACAATTTTGCATGCTCCAACCACTAAAATGATAGACCTTCAGACAAGACGGACATGCATAGCAACTCACATGATATTCAACAATAGTTGATGGCGTTCCCCAGAAGCATGGTTATCGCACAACAAGCAACTTAATAAAATATAAAGTGCATAAGTACATATTCAATACTACGATAGTTTTTAAGGCTATTTTGTCCCATGAGCTATATATTGCAAAGGTGAATGATGGAATTTTAAAGGTAGCACTCAAGCAATTTACTTTGGAATGGCGGAGAAATACCATGTAGTAGGTAGGTATGGTGGACACAAATGGCATAGTAGTTGGCTCAAGGATTTTGGATGCATGAGAAGTATTCCCTCTCGATACAAGGTTTAGGCTAGCAAGGTTATTTGAAGCAAACTCAAGGATGAACAAGTGCAGCAAAACTCACATAAAAGACATATTGTAAACATTATAAGACTCTACACTGTCTTCCTTGTTGTTCAAAACTCAATACTAGATATTATCTAGACTTTAGAGAGACCAAATATGCAAATCAAATTTTAGCAAGCTCTATGTATTTCTTCATTAATGGGTGCAAAGCATATGATGCAAGAGCTTAATCATGAGCACAACAATTGCCAAGTATCACATTATCCAAGACATTTTAGAATTACTACATGTAGCATTTTCCAATTCCAACCATATAACAATTTAACGAAGAAGAAACTTCGCCATGAACATTATGAGTAAAGCCTAAGGACACATGTGTCCATATGCAACAGCGGAGCGTGTCTCTCTCCCACAAAGTGAATGCTAGGATCCATCTTATTCAAACAAAAACAAAAACAAAAACAAACCGACGCTCCAAGCAAAGAATACAAGATGTGATTGAATAAAAATATAGTTTCAGGGGAGGAACCTGATGATGTTGTCGATGAAGAAGGGGATGCCTTGGGCATCCCCAAGCTTAGACGCTTGAGTCTTCTTAAAATATGCAGGGGTGAACCACGGGGGCATCCCCAAGCTTAGAGCTTTCACTCCTCTTGATCATAGTATATCATTCTCCTCTCTTGACCCTTGAAAACTTCCTTCACACCAAACTTCAAGCAAACTCATTAGAGGGTTAGTGCACAATTAATAATTCACTCATTCAGAGGTGACACAATCATTATTTTCACTTCTGGACATTGCATAATTCTACTGGACATTAATGGATCAAAGAAATAAATCCAACATAGCAAAAGAGGCAATGCGAAATAAAAGGCAGAATCTGTCAAAAACAGAACAGTCCGTAAAGACGAATTTAGAAATGGCACCAGACTTGCTCAAATGGAAAAACTCAAAACTAATGAAAGTTGCGTACATATCTGAGGATCACGCTCGTAAATTGGCAGATTTTTTCGAATTTTCTACAGAGAATTGTGCCCAGATTCGTGACAGACAGCAATGCTGTTTCTGCGCAGCGATCCCAAATAACATCAACTTTGACATAGAAACTTTACTTGGCACAAAAACATGATAAGGAGAGGTTGCTACAGTAGTAAACAACTTCCAAGACTCAACAAAACAAAAAATTGCTGTAGGTAAAAACATGGGTTGTCTCCCATAAGCGCTTTTCTTTAAGCTAGGCGCAGAAAGTGCAAATCAAGTAACATCGAGAGTAGAAGCATCAACATCATAGCTTGTTCTAATAATAGAATCAAAAGGCAACTTCATTCTCTTTCTAGGGAAGTGTTCCATACCTTTCTTGAGAGGAAATTGATATTTAATATTACCTTCCCTCATATCAATAACAGCACCAACAGTTCGAAGAAAAGGTCTTCCCAACACAATTGGACAAGATGCATTGCATTCGATATCCAAGACAACAAAATCAACGGGGACAAGGTTATTGTTAACCGTAATATGCACATTATCAATCCTCCCCAAAGGTTTCTTTTTAGCATTATCGGCAAGATTAACATCCAAATAACAATTCTTCAATGGTGGCAAGTCAAGCATATCATAAATCTTTTTAGGCATAACAGAAATACTTGCACCAAGATCACATAAAGCATTACATTCAAAGTCATTGAATTTCATTTTAATGATGGGCTCCCAACCATCTTCTAACTTTCTAGGAATAGAAGTTTCAAGTTTTAGTTTCTCTTCTCTAGCTTTTATGAGAGCATTTGTAATATGTTTTGTAAAGGCTAAATTTATAGCACTAGCATTAGGACTTTTAGCAAGTTTTTGTAAGAACTTTATAACTTCAGAGATGTGGCAATCATCAAAATCTAAATCATTATGAGCTACAGCAATGGGATCATTGTTCCCAAGGTTGGAAAAAATTTCAGCAGTTTTATCACAAGCAGTTTCAGCAGTTTTAGCAATTTCAGGCAGTTTTGTTCGCTTTGCATTAGGAGTAGAAACATTGCCAACACCAATTATATTTCCATTGATAGTAGGAGGTGCAGCAACATGTGAAGAATTAGCATTACTAGTGGTGGTAATAGTCCAAACTTTAGCTACATTATTCTCTTTAGCTAGTTTTTCATTTTCTTCTCTATCCCACCTAGCACGCAGTTCAGCCATTAATCTTATATTCTCATTAATTCTAACTTGGATGGCATTTGCTGTAGTAGTAATCTTATTATCAATATCATTATTAGGCATAACTTTCAATTTTAAAAGATTTACATCAGAGGCAAGTCTATCAACTCTAGAAGCGATAGTATCAATTTTATCAAGCTTTTCCTCAACAGATTTGTTAAAAGCAGTTTGTGTACTAATAAATTCTTTAAGCATGGCTTCAAGACCAGAGGGTACACTCTTATTATTATTGTAAGAATTCCCATAAGAATTACCATAACCATTACCATTAGCAGAAGGATATGGCCTATAGTTATTACCAGAGTTGTTCCTATAAGCATTGTTGTTGAAATTATTATTTTTAATGAAATTCACATCAACATTTTCTTCTTGAGCAACCAATGAAGCTAAAGGAACATTATTTGGATCAACATTAGATCTACCATTCACAAGCATAGACATAATCACATCAATCTTATCATTCAAGGAAGAGGTTTCCTCAACAGAATTTACCTTCTTACCTTGTGGAGCTCTTTCCGTGTGCCATTCAGAGTAATTTATCATCATATCATCAAGAAGTTTTGTAGCCGCCCCCAATGTGATGGACATAAAGGTACCTCCAGCAGCTGAATCCAATAAATTCCGCGAAGAAAAATTTAGTCCTGCATAGAAGGTTTGGATGATCATCCAAGTAGTCAGTCCATGGGTTGGGCAATTCTTTACCAAAGTTTTCATTCTCTCCCAAGCTTGAGCAACATGTTCAGTATCTAATTGTTTAAAATTCATTATGCTACTTCTCAAAGAAATAATTTTAGCGGGAGGATAATATCTACCAATAAAAGCATCCTTGCATTTAGTCCATGAATCAATACTATTCTTAGGCAAAGATAGCAACCAATCTTTAGCTCTTCCTCTTAATGAGAAAGGAAACACTTTCAATTTAATAATATCACCATCTACATCTTTATACTTTTGCATTTCACAAAGTTCAACAAAATTATTGAGATGGGCAGCAGCATCATCAGAACTAACACCAGAAAATTGATCTCTCATAACAAGATTTAGTAAAGCAGGTTTAATTTCAAAGAATTCTGCTGTAGTAGCAGGTGGAGCAATAGGTGTGCATAGGAAATCATTATTATTTGCATTTGTGAAGTCACACAACTTAGTATTTTCAGGGGTATTCATTTTAGCAAAGGTAAATAAAACAAACTAGATAAAGTAAATGCAAGTAACTAATTTTTTTGTGTTTTCGATATAGAGAGCAAAGCAGTAAATAAAGTAAAACTAGCAACTAATTTTTTTGTGTTTTGTTTAGGTGCAGCAAACAAAGTAGTAAATAAAATAAAGCAAGACAAAAACAAAGTAAAGAGATTGAGAAGTGGAGACTCCCCTTGCAGCGTGTCTTGATCTCCCCGGCAACGGCGCCAGAAAATTATGCTTGATGGCGTGTAACTCACACGTTCGTTGGGAACCCCAAGAGGAAGGTATGATGCGCACAGCAAGTTTTCCCTCAGAAAGAAACCAAGGTTTAATCGAACCAGTAGGAGCCAAGAAGCACGTTGAAGGTTGATGGTCGCGAAATGTGATGCGGCGCAACACCAGGGATTCCGGCGCCAACGCGGAACCTGCACAACACAACCAAAGTACTTTGCCCCAACGAAATGTGAGGTTGTCAATCTCACCGGCTTGCTGTAACAAAGGATTAAACGTATCGAGTGGAAGATGTTTGCAAAGAAAACAATAAAACACAAGTATTGCAGTAGATTGTATGCTATGTAAAGAATAGGACCGGGGTCCACAGTTCACTAGAGGTGTCTCTCCCATAAGATAAAAGCATGTTGGGTGAACAAATTACAGTCGGGCAATTGACAAATAGAGAAAGGCATAATAATGCATATACATGACATGGTAAATATAGTGAGATTTAATTGGGCATTACGACAAAGTACATAGACCGCCATCCAACTGCATCTATGCCTAAAAAGTCCACCTTCAGGTTATCATCCGAACCCCCTCCAGTATTAAGTTGCAAAGCAACAGACAATTGCATTAAGTATGGTGCGTAATGTAATCAACAACTACATCCTTAGACATAGCATCAATGTTTTATCCCTAGTGGCAACAGCACATCCACAACCTTAGAACTTTCTGTCACTGTCCCAGATTAAATGGAGGCATGAACCCACTATCGAGCATAAATACTCCCTCTTGGAGTTAAGAGTAAAAACTTGGCCAGAGCCTCTACTAGTAACGGAGAGCATGCAAGATCATAAACAACACATGAACAATAGATTGATAATCACCATAATCATAGTACTCTCTATCCATCGGATCCCGACAAACACAACATATAGAATTACATATAGATGATCTTGATCATGTTAGGCAGCTCACAAGATCCAACAATGAAGCACAACAAGGAGAAGACGACCATCTAGCTACTGCTATGGACCCATGGTCCAGGGGTGGACTACTCACTCATCACTCCGAGGCGACCATGGCGGTGTAGAGTCCTCCGGGAGATGAATCCCCTCTCCGGCAGGTGCCGGAGGCGATCTCCGAATCCCCAGAGATGGGATTCGCGGCGGCGGCGTCTCGTAAGGTTTTCCGTATCGTGGCTCTCATCGGGGGTTCGCGGAAGCTTTAGTCGGAGGGTCAACGCGAGGGCCACACGAGGGGCCCAGGGGACAGGTCGGCGCGGCCAGGGCTTGGGCCGCGCCGGCCACCCCCTGGCCTCCTCGTGGCCCCACTTCGTTAGGTTCGGTCTTCCGGAAGCTTCGTGCAAAAATAGGACCCTGGGCGAAAGTTTCGTCCAATTCCGAGAATATTTCTTTACTAGGATTTCTGAAACCAAAAACAACAGAAAACAGCAACTGGCTCTTCGGCATCTTGTTAATAGGTTAGTTCCAGAAAATGCATAAATATGACATATAATGTGCATAAAACATGTAGGTATCATCAATAAAGTGGCATGGAACATAAGAAATTATCGATACGTTGGAGACGTATCAACACGCCCCACAGCGATCGAGTCGTCGTAGCTTCCCATGGCGGAACCCTCCCGGTTCCGGCCTCCAGACGCCTCAGGCCCCACGGTGGGCGCCAACTGTCGTTGCCTATTCGACGGTACCCGAAGGAGGGATCCTCACGAGGGGAGAAGAAGTAGGGCCATAGGGCGGAGTGCACGCGGGACGGGTACGCGAGTTACCCAGCTTCGGAACACCTGCACGATGACAGGGCCTACGCTGCTTCTGGAATTATCTGGGCGCTTACGCGTTGTTACAATAGTTGTGGTTGTGCCTCTAGGGCTCCCAGGATCCGGCTTATATAGACGCACAGATCTAGGGTTTACACGGAGAGTCCTAGCCGGAATACAAGTTGCCTAACTACCGTACAATATATTTCCGTGTACGTCAAGGATCCGCCTTCCTTCTTGGCCGTGCTGGATCCGGATACTTTGTGGGCCTCCACGGATCCGGCCTCCTTTGTAGGTCGGTTGAGATCCGGCTCCTCGTTCCTGGGCTGGACTTCATCCTTCATGATCAACAGCAACTGGGCCGCCCGATGGGCCATATGCCACCATCACCATCTGTGGGCCACCCGGGCTTGCCGGATCCAGGCCATGTCGTTGATATACCCATAAAGTATACCCACAACAATCCCACCAAACACAACATGTAGCATTACAAGTAGATGATCTTGATCATGTTAGGCAGCTCACAAGATCTAAACAATGATAGCACAAGCGGAGAAGACAACCATCTAGCTACTGCTATGGACCCATAGTCGAAGGATGAACTACTCACGCATCAATCCGGAGGCGGGCATGATGATGTAGAGCCCTCCGGTGATGATTCCCCTCTCCGGCAGGGTGCCGGAGGCGATCTCCTGAATCCCCGAGATGGGATTGGCGGCGGCGGCGTCTCTGGAAGGTTTTCCGTATCGTGGCTCTCGGTACAGAGAGTTTCACGACGAAGGCTTTAAGTAGGCGGAAGAGCGGAGTCGGAAGGGTCACGGGGGCCCCACACGCTAGGGCCGCGCGGCCAGGGCCTGGGCCGCGCCGCCTAGTGTGTCGGCGCCTCGTGGACCCACTTTTTCCCCCTCGGTCTTCTGGAAGCTTCGTGGAAAAATAGGACCATGGGCGTTGATTTCGTCCAATTCCGAGAATATTTCCTTTGTAGGATTTCTGAAACCAAAAACAGCAGAAAACAGCAACTGGCGCTTCGGCATCTTGTTAATAGGTTAGTGCCGGAAAATGTATAATAATGCTGTAAAGTATGTATAAAACATTCAAGTATTGTCATAAAAGTAGCATGGAACATAAGAAATTATAGATACGTTTGAGACGTATCAACGGGCTAGGTTCGAGTGACACGCCGTTCATCTGTAGCGCCCAGTATTCATCGGGAGAGGACAACGTCGACAGCATCATCAAGGGAGGCTCCTGGAGAACAGCACGCCACCAAGTCTACGCTGCCAATAACACAGGAAACGCAAGGAACAGGGGAGAAGGCGAGCACACCCCACGCTCCAGCAGACGACGAAGCTTCGGAAACAAGCCAGAACCATAGTAGTGACTACACCATCGCAGGAAGAATGGGCAGCTGCCAGGGCTGCCGTGCTTAATAATACACCACTCCCCGCTGGAACTTCGGTTGGAACCCTCAACGCCTTTCGCGAAATATTGGATAAGAATCGGGAGAGCCTGTCACTCGAGCAAACCACCTTCGAGAAACGCCTGCTTGCAGCAACGATCTAGCGAACGACGAAGGGGCTCGCGAGGAAGCGCCTCCCGAAGCAGTCAAGGTGCGGGGAAACACCGATCGAGATTATCCAGGCTTTCGGAAGATGATGCTAGGGAAATAACATCAAACTTATCCAGGTCGTTCATGACCACGGATACCGCAGGAATGCTGAGGCCAAAAACCGTCGAGGCAGCAACTGCCAACCTCGCGGCGTACCTCGTCAACCAACAACCCGAAGGTTCTATGGTCCAAGCTCATCGGGGCACTCTAGAAAGCCTCGCAATCCTGGGAGATAAACTGGTTCCGCGGAAAGAAAAACCTCGCCCAAGCCGAGGTTCAAAACACCGTTCAAGGGACGAGACGAGATCCCAGAGCAGAATCGATAAAGCCAGACGACGGCGAGCTGCGGGGGGGGAATACGACAGTGACGCCTCAGTGGAAAGCGAGGAGTATGATGGCGAGCTGAGGGGGGCCGATTGCTTGAGTTACAAGATTCGAGAAACGATGCCACCTAAGAAGTTTAAACCTACCCCTACTGACGCCGCTAAATATGATGGACAACAGGAGCCAAGATCATGGATAGATGATTACCTGCAGACTGTGATCCTACACAAAGGAAACCAGATAGCGGCAATGCAGTGTTTGCAGCTTTACCTGAAAGATTCGGCACGAGCCTGGCTGAGGGGCCTGCCGAAGGGATCTATCAAGTCATGGGACGACCTGGTGGATGCTTTTGTCGCTAACTTCCGCAACGTACAAGAGACCTGTTGGGATCGAAGAGTTGCGGCACTGCCAGCAGAAGCCGAAAGAGTCGATGCGCGCATACATCGGGAGATTCACTAAACTCCTGAACGCTGCCGAAGATGTTTCCGTCGACAGGGCAATCGATGCCTTTAGTGATGGCATCCGACGTGAAACTTACATAGAAGAACTTGGACGCAAGAAGCCAAAGACCATAACCAAGTTGATGGAGATCGCCAACAGTTGGACTGATGGCGAATACAATGTACGAAGACCACGGCAGCGCAGTGACGATGAAGACGACGATCAACCGAAGAACGATTCGGGTGGGCGCAGGGATCGTCGCAAAAAGAGGAAAGATCGCAGTTATGATGAAAACAACTTGGTAGCTGCTGGATATTCTAATCGACAAGAAGATCGATATGATGACATGCGAGATGATCGGCAGGATGGCAACCGGAGCAACTCTGGGAACCGTAGCAATTACAAGCCACGACCTCAGAGGATACCCGAGTTACCCTTTGCCGAACAGATAAATGCACCTTGCTATCTGCACGCATACATTGACTCTAAAGACAATAAGAAGAAATCAAGCCACCTGCTCAGAGATTGTCGACAGTTCATTGAAATGCAGAAGCTCATTCAGCAGCAGCAGCAACCGCCACCACCACCAGCTCCACCTCAGCACCAGGTCCAGCAGGTTCAGCCTTACAATCCCAATGAATCCTTTCCACCACCTCGATGAGCATGATTCATAGGACTGGCGTGTCGAGAAGGGAGATGAAGAAGCTCACCCAAGAAATCAACCTAGCAGAAAGCATCATGGCAAACATCCCTGAGTATATCGACTGGTCATCCCAGAGCATCACGTTCAGCAGGGCAGATCACCCGATGACAATCCCAAAACCGGGACATGCTGCGCTAGTGGTTGAGGCACAAATTGGAGGCTTTAAGATGAGCAAAGTTTTTATGGACGGTGGAAGCAGGTTAAACCTGATATTCCTTGACACGATTAAGGCTATGGGAATCACGATGAGGATGCTAGAAGATACAGACACCTGTTTTCATGGGATCCTCCCCACCTCACCGGCGTACTCTATTGGCAAAGTTTTCCTGAACGTTGTCTTTGGTAAACCCGATAACTTCAGGAAGGAAAAGATCGAGTTTGAAGTAGTGAATTGGGAATCACAGTACCACGCTATACTTGGAAGATCAGCTTATGCCAAGTTCATGGCTGTGCCGCATTACGCATACCTCAAGCTGAAAATGCCTGGGAACAATGGGACAAACATCACAGTCTATGGAAGTTTTTCACGCTCAGACAATTGTGATCGCGAGTTTCAGAAGATTGCTGCAAAGTTTGGGCTCAGGCAGCAAATTGTCGATCTCCCTTCGAAAACGTCGGCACATGATAGTAAGGAGGATGAGCGCGCCAAGAAGATGAAGAAGAAGCCAGCCGATCTCGCTATAGAAGTTCCTACGGAAAAACTTCAGCTTGACGGCACTGCAATCACGAAAGAAAACAAGAACCTGGCAATCACCGCCAGGACCCGTGGTGAAATCAACGATGCTTCCAAAACCGCTGACGCAGTGGACAAGCTAGAAGACAAGAAGGACCTTCCTCTTGCTTAGGAGGATGGATAGTAATTCGTTTTTTACTTTTTAGGCAGGGTGCTTTTTCGTCCCTTAGTTATCTGTTTACTCTATTAATGAAAACTTAAGTTTCGCTTTTCTGAAGCATTGCAGTACCTCGGGTCACCCGAACCATATCATCTTGAACCTTATTTTGCATATTTCTGGCAAAAGGAGGTGCGATGAAAAAACACGTTTAGTGATTGCACTCTAAAGCCTCTGAAATTACGAGTGCTATGAGGCAAAACTGACGAGGATCATACCCTTCCGCTATAGATGCCTCAACGAGTGCCGAAAATAGCAGGGAACATGGAACAAATAAACTAACGACCCACGCTCGGCACTTTACTTATGGAAGTGCCAAAGAGCGACGGAGTCATCGGCAGAGCTGGTGCTCCCGATATATTCGGGAGCTGCTGTCAAGACATACATCGGTTGAAAGCAAAGTTGCACACACAACGGGTTTAGCAAGACCCGCAACACGAGCTGATCACTCAAACAATTTGCTGACCAACGAATATACATACACTTTAACGAGCAATTTAGATATGCTCCTTTAAAATTTGCCAACGGCATTACCATGGTAAAAGTGCATTTACATGCAGTTTAAAACATAACAACCGAAAAATTCGAATGTCGTAAGTAACTACAAGTCTCCTATTTACAGTGGGAGCATGACCCTGAATTACTCCTGCGGAGCTTCTTTTTCTTCAGGTGTCTTCGAGTCTTGTTCAAGTTTGTCGACAATCATATTGGCAGGCAGCATCACCTTCGGGTACATCAGCTCCAAGTCACCTGTCGCTTTGGCAATTGACAGCAGGTTTGCTGAAGGCACTACAAGAGATGGGGGGTTTGTTGACGAAAACCCTGGTGACAAAAATGCATACCGTCAAGGATGTGTCCTTATAGGTGACGAATTCATCTTTCGTCAAGCATTTAAGGTAATGCTTGACGGTATGATTTTTCGTCAACAAAAAATCGTCACCCATTACCCAAGCGGGAAGGGCTTCCATCGTGTCTGTTAATAGGTGACGAAATCAAAGATCGTGGTGACGAAATAATACTAAGTTACTTTATTAAATGTTATTAGTTTTATATATCATGCGTGACCCACTTGTCAGGAACATATTTAATTAAGTAAAAATTGTGGTTTGGAAGAATCGAACCAGGGCTTTGGCGTGACCGACGCGGAGTCTTACCGCTAAGGTAGATATGGAATTTTGATCTGGATCCGTAACTTGTCTATTCTACATATTTATTTCAATGGTGTGATCTAGATGTTACGACATAATAATTCCCTTATTAATATTTATGTCGGCCGAGGGTGCCTCGTTTAAGTCGCGCCGCTAGCAGACACGGCCTATATAGGTGATCTTGCTAACAGTCGAATCGACTAGGGTTCTCGTCGAGGTGAGAAGAATTCCGTGAAGGCTCCATTGTGGTGGCGGCGAGACGCATCATCGGTGAGTTCTCCTGATTGTTCGTTAGGTCTAGATTTTTTAATCAGTTGTCAAGATCTGTTCTGAAGAACGTTGGCATGTTCTTAACTGAATTGTAGGCAATGGATCGAAGTTGGATAACTGATGGCACCAAGAAGTTCACAACAAAGTACATGGCAGGTGTTAGGGATTTCATCAAGTTTGCGCAAGAACACTTGGACAATACAGATGAACCAATCTTGTGCCCTTGCAAGGACTGCCTAAATCTGATACGTCAGGATATAAAAACAGTCGAGGATCACTGCAATTGTTCAGGTATGTCCATGACGTATACAAGATGGACTAGACATGGGGAAGATTTTAGTGATGACGAAGGGCGGTATAGAGACGACGATGGTGCGTATGATAGTGACAACGATGAAGAGGAAGACAATGGTGATTGTTATGTTGATGATTCGTCTAGTATGATCGATGAACTGCAGAAGTCTGGAAATAAAGGTCCTGACCTGCCAAATATGTATGCTAATCTAATTGAGTCAGCGAAAAAAGAACTTCATAAGGGATGCACCACTTTCACTAGGTTGTCGTTCATTATTAAGCTCCTTCATGTCAAATCATACAGCCGGATAACAAACAGAGGATTTGATCTCTTACTTCAGCTTTTACGTACAGCTTTGCCAGATGTGGACTTTCCCAAATCATATGCTGATGCTAAGAGTGTTCTTTCTGATGTTGGGCTTAGTTATGAGACAATTCATGCATGCAAGTTTGATTGTTCTTTATTTTGGGGAGATCACAAGGACGATACGCACTGCCATGTTTGTGGAGTATCAAGATATAGAGACCCTACTGGAAAAAAGAAAATCCCTCACAAGGTGTTAAGGTACTTTCCTATAATTAAAAGGTTGCAGAGACTATTTGTCAAAAAGGAAATGTCGACACATACTAGATGGCACAAAGAGAAGAGGGTTGTTGAGCCCAATGTACTGAGGCACCCTGCTGATGGTGAGGCATGGAAGCACTTTGATGGCAAGTTTGATTGGTTTGCTAAAGATCCTCGTAACATAAGACTAGGTTTTGCCACAGACGGCTTCAGTCCCTTTGGAAGTATGAGTAATCCTTACAGTATGTGGCCTGTTTTTGTGATTCCTTACAACTTCCCACCATGGATGTGCATGGATCAATCGAATTACATGATGGCATTGCTAATTCCCGGAAAGTATTCCCCAGGGAAAGATTTTCATGTATTTATGCAGCCTCTGATAAAAGATATGATGCAGCTATGGAGTGGTGTGCAGACATTTGATGCATGCACAGAAGAATATTTCCCATTGCATGCTGCGTTTCTTTGGTCTATTCATGATTATCCTGGATATGCCACTATGTCAGGCCGAAGCACAAGAGGATTTCATGCGTGTGTGCATTGCGATGAGAATCCTTGCGCTGAATCTTTGAAAAACAAAATTGGATATATTGGGCATCGGCGATTTCTTGATAAAAGTCACCCATACAGGAGAAGCAGACTTTTCAATGGTAAAGCTGAGACTAGAGATCCACCAAGGAAGTACACAACCAAAGAGGTAGCTGCGAAGGTAGAAAGTGTTAAGGATTTTGAACATGGGAAAAATCCAATAAGTAGAAAGCGGAAGCGTGCAACTGTACCCGGTGAACCAACATGGCACCTGAAAGTCAGCTTACATCATCTACCGTACTGGCCAGAACTTAAGATAGCTCACAACTTAGATGTGATGCATATTGAGAAGAACATATGTGACAATATTGTTGGTACACTACTTGAACTTGAGGGCAGGAATAAGGACACTGTTAGTGCTAGAATTGATTTGAAGAAATTCAAAATGTGGGAGAAGTATTGGTTGAAGAAAATTGTGAAGGATGATGGTGATGCAGCAGTAACTTATGCGAAGCCCCCTGCACCGTGGACGCTTTCGAAGGAACAGAAGAGACATTTGTGTAGGTATTTGGCAAACACTAGGTTCCCAGATGGTTATTGCGCAAACTGGGGAAGATGTGTGAATATTGATGGTTGTAAGGTTACCGGTATGAAGACGCATGATTGCCACATACTTCTGCAGCGAGTGTTGCCGGCTGGGCTCAAGGGAATTGCATCCAAGGAAATGTATGTGGCTATTGCAGAGCTAGGAAGATTTTTTAGGGAGCTGTGTGCCAAAACACTGAAAGTTGATGTGCTGAATCGATTGAAGGTTGAAATTGTTGTGATCCTATGCAAACTTGAGAAGCTCTTCCCCCCAGCTTTTTTTGATGTAATGGTGCACTTAGCTATTCATCTTCCTGAGGAGGCTCTTTTGAGGGGTCCTGTTCATTATGGTTGGATGTATCCAGTTGAGAGAAGATTAGGTTATCTAAAGTCTACGGTCCGTAACAAAGCAAGGCCAGAAGGTTCTATCGCAGAGGGGTACATTGTTGATGAGTGTTTGATTTTTTGCTCTAGATTTTTCAAGGATGGCACAGAAACAAGATTTAACAGAGATGATAGGAACCAAGACATACGGCGAAAACCTGATCGTGACGAGATGGAAGTATTTTCAGTTGGAGCTAAAGGTCTTGGGAAATCCATTTTGAATCATTTTGACAAGGAATTTGACAAAATGGTTTGGTATGTGCTGAACAACTGTGACGATGTAGAACGTTATATCAAGTAAGTAGTTAGCTTCACTTTAATAACTACTTCTCAATGTTGCAGACATAATTGTCCTGTATTTCATATGTGTTTTTTCTATGTTTCAGTGAATTCCGACAAGAATTGGGAGGTAGGGGTGTGCGTGACACCGAGGAGACGGTTCAGAGAGAGTTTGCAGGTTGGTTTGCAAACCATGTGAGACAGTTGGACAATGCATCAGAAGATTTGAAGTCTCTGGCTGCTGGGCCAGACCGGCGTGTAGTAGTATACGCTGGTTGCAACGTAAAGGGTGCGAGGTTTCGCACGCTTACTCGGGATAAAGACCTGAAGACTCAAAATTCGGGCGTAGCGACTAAGGGATCTTTTGGTGATGCAGATGAGACCGAGTACTATGGTGTTCTGCAAGAAGTTCTTGAACTGCAGTACGGGAGTAACAAGCACGGTGACAGGTCCGTGTACTTGTTTCGTTGCGACTGGTTCGACCTTGCGAGCAGGGGTTCCAAGATAAAAGATGATGGTTATTTTAAAAGCGTTAACACTTCTGTCCTATGGTTCAAGAATTCACCATTCATATTGGCCAGTCAAGCTGAAACATGCTTCTATTTGGAGGATACAAAGTTTGGTGATCCGTGGAAAGTGGTGCAGAAGTTCAGCCATAGACACGTGTACGACGTTCCAGAATTAGAAGATGGTAACGATGATGCATTTGTACGGAATGAAGACGCATACCAGGAGGATGAAGGTTCAGTCGACCATACATTTCATGATGTTGTCGACCTAGACGAGGAAGCAGAGGTGGAAGCAGAGGAGGATGATCATCGTGCTGATGAAGTTGTACGTATTCATGATGCTCGTACAATTCGTGAACTAGAGAATGGGGAAGATAGTCCCAATGTTGACATGGATATGAGCGAAGATGAACTACAGAATGAGGAAGAGAGTCTCATAATGGAAGAGAACATACATGATGACGAGGGAAAAAATTCAGAAGAAGATAGTGATGTTGATTGATAGAAACATGTAATGCATACATACAACTATATGTTTTGTTCCAAACATTTGAAATGTTCTTATTTATATGTTCGGTACCATAACTTGGACAATGGTTTTAATTAATCGACACTTGACACGATTACAACCAGCAGCACGATATGACTAACTATTGTTTTAACACAAGCAAAATCGACAATCGCATAAAGAGTTTTACAACTTAATTTAAACCTAAAGGGGCTGCATAGTTGGACTCACGGGCACCATGAATCACTGACTAGTTACTCCAGATCGATTTCAGGCACATGGGTAGCAAACAAGTAAACCCCTGCATTTCCCAGGTAAAGCAAGAACAACATCTTGTCACCCATCTCAAGGTGCTTTTCCTTGTCCATGAACTCCTTCCACCCACTGACGCAGAGACGACCATCGTCAGAAGAAATTGCGTAGGACGCACGCACCAAAGTACTGGGATGGCACACAATACTGATTGCACCATATTGTTCCATATCTTTAGGAACCAAACGGCTAGGGATTTTCTGTTCCAACAGTAGAGACATAGTTTAGTTAAACAGTTGTACGTAATGTAGGTCGCAAAGTTAATGAAATGATATGATCTACTGCTTACCACGTGTTTGTTGTAATTTTCGCTGTTTGTCCAATTCAGAGTATGCAGCATTGGGACAACTAGTGCTCCTTGATCATAATCTCCAGCATTGTGGTACTCAACAAGGTAGTCCAAGTTGTCCACCTGAAGAATGACGGTATGCATCATCCTCCAATTTATCATTGTTCCATCAGTAGTACTGAGCGAGTCAACAATGTCACGCTTCGTACGGGACAACTGGTAGTAAGCTGCATAATTAAAATAACTGACTTAATATGGAATAATTAATATGATCAATCATTCTGTCCAAAGGTGGAAAATTACCTGGATGGATTAGTGGTTCAGTTCCAGTTATTACAAGAGTATCCTGACCAGATGAGTTAATTCTGAAAATTAACTCCATGCCAACCTTAAAATTGTACACTCTAGCAAATTCGTTCCAAAATCTTCCGTTGATATAGGTTCTGCCAGCTCTGTTGGTAACATTAACAACAAATGCATGGCCATCTTTGGTTCTAAGTGCAACTTCAAAAGTTGTCCTGTCGGAGGTCTCGACACCATACTTCTGAAGGAAATACGGTCTATAGTAGCAAGGGATGACCTAAATTCAGTAGAGTTAATACAAAAGTAAGTTAACTATTCTCAGATCTCATTAATATATAGGGGAGGTACATTGTTGCGCAACTAATACATCGTATGTATCTAGGACTTCTATCAGCACATATCTGAACTTCTATCAGAACATATCTGAACTTCTATCGGTATAGGACTGATTTTCTATGACTGAACTTCTACCGATACCTCTATCTCTAACAGCTACAACTATCGTAAAACTCATATGAACGTAAAATTTATCACAACTATCCTAAAACTCAACCATAAATAAGCGGTTAATACATATGGTGAAGAACAATTATTACACACATCTGAATAATAGTACTAAACTAGCAATAACTAATAGGATCACGTGTTAAACTTTGATGTGGCGGTGAATTAATAAAACATCTGAATGAATTTTAAACTTATAAGCGCATGTACCGTCTTCTCCTCAAAACCCTCTTGTAGTGTTTGCACGAAAAAACCTAACGTGACTCCCCCTCCGCCGCACATCCCCTTCTTGTCAAAGCAAACTGGACACTGGAAAAAATATGAAGAAAGATTACAAATCGGAAACAACGATCGATCGCGAGACGTACATTTTATTTACTTACTCCACTAGTAGGCGCCATCCTTGGTCTCGACGCGGAGCGAGAGTCTTACAAGTGTCGCCGGCGAGAGACGTGGCGAGCTGTGGCGGCGAGAGACGTGGCGAGATCTGGCGGCGGCTGAAGGAGGTCGTGATATGATGGCCAGTTATATCGTGGAGTAAATTTCGGTAGGTCAAGAGGAGGGCAAATGGGCGGTGCTGGGTTTTGACGTGACAACACGATCGAATGCGCAGGCCCCACTGGTCAGTTGGACTCCACGTCAGAAGTCAAGACCCGCGTCAATATTCTCGTCGTCTACGCGTCTCAATATTCGCACGGAGTAATTAATGGGGATGATTTTTATCCCCTTCCCCCTCCCCTACCGTCTCAATATTCGCACCGCTTCCTGGTTTCCCACTTCTCGTCGTCTCCGCTCCCTCACTGTCCTCGTCTCCCGCCGCCGCGTCGCCATGGACATGGATGAGCAGGAAGTGTACTACTGGTCCAGCACGCGCGTAGTCCACATCCACGACGGCCAGGAACTGGAAGTCGTCTACACCAACGACCCCTGGCAAGTGCGCCGCGTCCTCGACATGTACACGGAGTGGCTCAAGGAAGAGGAGCACAAGTTCGTGGGCCTCGACTTCGAGTACACCAACCATCGAGCCGAGGACGAGAAGAAGATCGCCGTGGTTCAACTCTGCATGCGTCGACATGTGCTGGTGTTCCACTACGCAGCGTTAGAACTAATCCCCTTTTTGAATCTTTGGATTGGGGTTTTTTAGTTTCCGCCGTTGTGTCTCTCTTCGACTCTCGTTACACATTGTTCCCGAAAATCATTACATTCCCGATCTACAACTGCTAGACATTGTTCCCGAATATCAGTACATTCCCGATCTAAATCTGCTAGACATTGTTCCCGATTTATTAATTTGTTTCATCTTCGTCTCCTATATATGTAGGTTCTTGCATATTTGCTACTTAGTTTACTTGATTCGTCGTACGATTGACTAGTTCATATGCTCGATCTGTGACTCTTTTTTAGTTTTCTTGATTCCTCATTTGATTTACTAGTTCATATGGTCGATCTGTCACTTCCTTTTTACATTACTTGATCCCCAATTTGTTTCCTAGTTCATATGCTCGATCTGTGACTAGTACATTACTTTGTTTACTGCAGTGCTGCCCGGTGGGACGCTCCGGCTATCTGCGATTTCTTTCGAGAAGGAATCACCTTTGCGAGTGTTGACATCCGTGGTGACACGAAAGTTCTGTGGAGGTCATGGCACATGCAGATTCCTCCTGAGTACTACGTCGATCTCCAGGACGAGTACTTCAAGTACACTGGTCATCCGAGGGCTGGCATGGCTACCATGGCAGCCAGACTCATTGATTCATCTTACGGTGATATGAAGAAGAAGTTCCACCACCATCGGCACAGACTGTGGGGGGACTTCCCACTTCCAAATATGAACATCGACTATGCAGCCATTGATGCTTGGGTCTCTTACGAGCTCTACCGCAAGATCGTGGTCGACAGAGTCCTTGATGCTGCATGACCACCTGATATTTTGGTTTTGTGTCCCTCCTGCGTGAGGTGCTTTTGGCTACTACTCAGTTATTTTCAAACTGTAGATGCTTTTTGCTAGTTGGTTTTTACTATATATAAGTAAATATTTTGCCATGAAATGTCAACAATTGTACTGTGAGGTTTCAATTTTGCTGATTACCAACACAGATTGTATTTATGAAAACAAAACTTGAAACTAACAACAGCAACTACAAGTCGAAAAAAGGAGACATAAAAGTACTAAACTTGTGGGACAAAGGGATATGTAATCTACACAACTCTTCACGCAAAAAAGATAAACCATCAACGATTTGTTGTACCCATTTGTTCAATTTCCGTCAAGATAGTCTGCATTACTTTTTAGTTGAGATATGTACCCCCACAACGGTCTTCTCCTCCATAATTTATTGTGTAAACCCCCACAACGGTCATCTCCTCCTTATTTTATTGTGTAAACACCTACAACGGTCATCTCTCCCTTATAAACACCCACACGGCCATCTCTTCTGTCAATAGGTTCTGCCTCTCTCTTCTTGGTTCTGCCTCTCTCTTCTTTGTTCACATACAGTTGATCCATTGCCATGGCTTCCACGTCTCGGACGCGGAGGGGAAGGGGAAGGGGAAGGGGAAGGGGAAGTGGATCATCATCATTGCCACCACCACCGTCAACACTGCCATTGATCATAGAGGAGTTCTTCATCGTCGTCTATGAAGACCCTTTGGTCAAGAAGGTATGTACGCGTTCCCACATATATGATGCATGTGATTAATTATGGGCATGTTTTAAAAAACCTTTAATTTGAAACGATCGGCGCTCGATCTCTTTGCAGAAACTACCAAACAAATTTGCGGACTATCTTCACGGCCAGGAGCCAGCTAAGGTGTATCTGCGAGCAGCTGACTGCGGTCCTCGTCTCTGGACCGTGGAGGTCCTATTTGACGGACAAGGCCGGATGTACCTCGACAAGGGCTGGGAGAAATTCGCCATCGCGCATGGTGTGGATTTCGGCTGGTTCTTACACTTCAAATATGAAGGCGATGATGTGCTCACAGTGAAGGTGTTCGACGGAACAATGTGCAGGAGGTACTACTACTCAGACGGCGAAGATACTGACGATGAAAGCGACGACGACGTGAAGCCATGCATCCATCCCCTTTAGATAAGGGGATTATGACCAAGAATTTATATGTAGCTTCATATGCATCGATTTAGAGATCTAGCTATTTTCTATATATTATGCATGTAAAAAATAATATCACATTTCCACTATTATTCGAGCACCACATCCTCCAAATTGTCATGTGAGGTTTCAATTTTGCTGATTACCAACACAGATTGTATTTATGAAAACAAAACTTGAAACTAACAACAACAACTACAAGTCGAAAAAAGGAGACATAAAAGTAGTAAACTTGTGGGACAAAGGGATATGTAATCTACACAACTCTGCTGTAGCCAAACATCTACACAAATGCAGCGTGCATCAACATGAAAAAAGAGATAAGATGTGCAGCAGTAATGCTTCTGCAACAGCAAACAACATATAAACATGACATAGTCTTAAACAACTGGGTATGATTGCCCAGGTTCCAAATAACAAAAGTAGAACATAGTCTTTGAAACATGACATAGTTTAACCATGAACCTCCAGGGGAACAACTAAACAGAAACTAAATTTAGTGGACAACATGAGGGCCAACAGCTGGACCGACGAGCGGGATGAGGCCAGTCTTGACGTAGTCCCTGAGGAACTTGCCAAAGGCAGCGTGCTTCGCCTTGCTAGCAGCCTTGTGCTTGTGCGCGCTACCTTTTCCAACTCCCGTCGCGTGCTGGATCAGACTCTCAATATCCTTCGGGAAAACCCTGCCGCAGAATGGGCAATTAGGCTTACCGTCCCGGCGGAAAGGGATCTGGCCAGTCTTCAGCTTCTTCAGAACGAAGCGGCTCTTCCGGTCCCGGTCCTCCTTGTCGCTGCCAATGTCGTCAGAGTCTTCCTGCGAATTTGAAAGTAAAGAAGAAGTGAGAGAAGGAAATTAACTGAAATACAATTCAAGCATTAAATATTTTTTATGAACATTACTAAGAAGTAATCATCATGTAGAATCAACATTTATGATCCAGATCCAACCATACATAATTAGTTCACTAATATAAATATGCACCAATTTAAAGTGTTGTCACAAATTGTTCATGGGTAGTCCAATCATTATTTCAGTAATATAACTAAGCACCAATTTAAGATAAAATGGTGATTATAAATATCATGGATCAGGGATCAATCATTTGTTCCCTGAAGATGTACTGATTCATAAAACAATATGGATTCATGACGTCAATAAGCAGGAATTCAAGAATGGTGGTCATAAATTACATGCATCTGATCATTCATTTGTTCCCTAAATAAAAATGATGTACACACTATTACATGCATCTGATCACTCTGGTATGATCCATATTCGGATGAATTTAAGTTTGAAATGCAGTGAGCATTACACTAAGCAGGTATGATTCATCACACACAAGGAATCATGACCTAATTAAGATAACTGTCATCTACTAATTTGAAACATGCATGAATATTCATGGTACCATAAATCATTTGGTTGATACTTTGGTACAGTTGAATCAAGATGTGCATCAAATATTACAAATCTAGTAACTACAAACCATAAATCGGATGAGTAAGAACCCCCAGAATCATCAATTTGTACAACAAGTTGCAGACAGGGCAAATCAATCTACCGTACGAGCAAACCCTAAGGTGAACAGTAAGATCAAGAAAAACAGGGGATCGATCGGAAAAGTAGAGTACCTCGCTGCAGTTGTCCGAGGCCTCCTCTTCGAACTCGTCGCACTCTCTGGGGCCATATAGCTCGCGGTACTGCCTGGAGTGGCGGTAGAACGGGTCATTCGGATCAAAGCCCTGGTCATCTGCTTGTGCCGCGGGAGCGAGGACGTCTCCGTTGGCCTCATCAGCGACGGCGACCACGGCCGGTTGGGCGGAGCCCTCCACGGTCACGGCGCGGCGAAGAGCGGCTCTGCTAGTTCCGGAGGAAGATCCCGCCTCCGCGGCGTCGACGACTACCGGAGCATCGCCGTCGCTTCTGTCGACGTTGACGACCGCACTCGCCTCCGGCTCGTCTCCGCGAACACGCTTCATCTTCGGGATCTTCGGTGGAAGGGGAGGTCGGTGGTGCGCTGGTGGAGGTGCAATCAGGGTTTTTTGCCAGATTGGGGAATAGAAGTTGCGGGTGGGAGAGACGATGGGGCCGATGGATATACAGTAGATGCTGCCGTTTGGGTTCCTCTGTGTGACGCGTGCGTGTGAAAACGTGGATTCCTGCATGTAGTCCACTTTCCCATTACTTTGACATGGGTCCCACGCATGACGGATGGGCAGGCACAGAATTTTCAAGATGGGTATTAAAAACTATAAAATATTTTAAATACGAATTAGTGATCACACATAGAAAGAAATAAATAAAAAATGAATCGAGTATGTAAATTCTTTCAAATTTCTAAGAATTTCATAACATGATTAGGGCTGGAATTTTGAGTGTTTGGTCAAACCTAGGTTCACCCCATTGTACTAAGAGGTTGTCAAACCTTTTCAAAGTGAAACTTCTGTTCTAGGGTAATGTGGTGATGCCAAATCAGACCAACACGTGTTCCCAATTTTCCCAATACCCTAAGATGTACATGCTTGACAAGTGATGCCTCTTCTTGAGTTTAGGGGATGAATTTTTGAAAATTTTCAAACCAAACTGCCAAGATAGCATGCAAGCGTCATTACCCACATGTTGATGCACCCTTGTGCCAAATTTCAGTCCATTTCAAGTTAGGTACCTCAAAAAATGGTGTCCCCATGGTGTAGATGTGTCGAAAGAGGGGTTTTCTCGGACGAAAAGAGGGGGAATGGCCAAAAACTGACCAAACCACCATGGATTGGGGCATGATTTGGCACCCTTGTGCACATTGTGATATGACACCTTGGTTGCTATGGGTTTTGATTTTTTGGAGTTGGTGGCATGGTGTCCCCATGGTGTAGATGTGTCGAAAGAGGGGTTTTCGGACGAAAAGAGGGGGGAATGGCCAAAAACTGACCAAACCACCATGGATTGGGGCATGATTTGGCACCCTTGTTCACATTGTGATATGAAACCTTGGTTTCTATGGGTTTTGATTTTTTGGAGTTGGTGTCATGGTGTCCCCATGGTGTAGATGTGTCGAAAGAGGGGTTTTCGGACGAAAAGAGGGGGAATGGCCAAAAACTGACCAAACCACCATGGATTGGGGCATGATTTGGCACCCTTGTTCACATTGTGATATGAAACCTTGGTTTCTATGGGTTTTGATTTTTTGGAGTTGGTGTCATGGTGTCCCCATGGTGTAGATGTGTCGAAAGAGGGGTTTTCGGACGAAAAGAGGGGGAATGGCCAAAAACTGACCAAACCACCATGGATTGGGGCAAGATTTGGCACCCTTGTGCACATTGTGATATGAAACCTTGGTTGCTATGGGTTTTGATTTTTTGGAGTTGGTGGCATGGTGTCCCCATGGTGGAGATGTGTCGAAAGAGGGGTTTTCGGACGAAAAGAGGGGGGAATGGCCAAAAACTGACCAAACCACCATGGATTGGGGCAAGATTTGGCACCCTTGTTCACATTGTGATATGAAACCTTGGTTTCTATGGGTTTTGATTTTTTGGAGTTGGTGTCATGGTGTCCCCATGGTGTAGATGTGTCGAAAGAGGGGTTTTCGGACGAAAAGAGGGGGAATGGCCAAAAACTGACCAAACCACCATGGATTGGGGCATGATTTGGCACCCTTGTTCACATTGTGATATGAAACCTTGGTTTCTATGGGTTTTGATTTTTTGGAGTTGGTGGCATGGTGTCCCCATGGTGTAGATGTGTCGAAAGAGGGGTTTTCGGACGAAAAGAGGGGGAATGGCCAAAAACTGACCAAACCACCATGGATTGGGGCAAGATTTGGCACCCTTGTGCACATTGTGATATGAAACCTTGGTTTCTATGGGTTTTGATTTTTTGGAGTTGGTGGCATGGTGTCCCCATGGTGGAGATGTGTCGAAAGAGGGGTTTTCGGACGAAAAGAGGGGGAATGGCCAAAAACTGACCAAACCACCATGGATTGGGGCAAGATTTGGCACCCTTGTTCACATTGTGATATGAAACCTTGGTTTCTATGGGTTTTGATTTTTTGGAGTTGGTGTCATGGTGTCCCCATGGTGTAGATGTGTCGAAAGAGGGGTTTTCGGACGAAAAGAGGGGGAATGGCCAAAAACTGACCAAACCACCATGGATTGGGGCATGATTTGGCACCCTTGTGCACATTGTGATATGAAACCTTGGTTGCTATGGGTTTTGATATTTTGGAGTTGGTGCCATGGTGTCCCCATGGTGGAGATGTGTCGAAAGAGGGGTTTTCGGACGAAATTGGGGGAATGGCCAAAAACTGACCAAACCACCATGGATTGGGGCATGATTTGGCACCCTTGTGCACATTGTGATATGAAACCTTGGTTGCTATGGGTTTTGATTTTTTGGAGTTGGTGGCATGGTGTCCCCATGGTGGAGATGTGTCGAAAGAGGGGTTTTCGGACGAAAAGAGGGGGGAATGGCCAAAAACTGACCAAACCACCATGGATTGGGGCATGATTTGGCACCCTTGTGCACATTGTGATATGAAACCT
The DNA here is from genome assembly GCA_030979885.1 of Lolium multiflorum. Taxonomy (NCBI): domain Eukaryota; kingdom Viridiplantae; phylum Streptophyta; class Magnoliopsida; order Poales; family Poaceae; genus Lolium; species Lolium multiflorum. Next base: position 170,516,852 of record CM061750.1, read on the forward strand.
TGGTTGCTATGGGTTTTGATTTTTTGGAGTTGGTGGCATGGTGTCCCCATGGTGGAGATGTGTCGAAAGAGGGGTTTTCGGACGAAAAGAGGGGGAATGGCCAAAAACTGACCAAACCACCATGGATTGGGGCAAGATTTGGCACCCTTGTTCACATTGTGATATGAAACCTTGGTTTCTATGGGTTTTGATTTTTTGGAGTTGGTGTCATGGTGTCCCCATGGTGTAGATGTGTCGAAAGAGGGGTTTTCGGACGAAAAGAGGGGGAATGGCCAAAAACTGACCAAACCACCATGGATTGGGGCATGATTTGGCACCCTTGTGCACATTGTGATATGAAACCTTGGTTGCTATGGGTTTTGATTTTTTGGAGTTGGTGGCATGGTGTCCCCATGGTGTAGATGTGTCGAAAGAGGGGTTTTCGGACGAAAAGAGGGGGGAATGGCCCATTCATGTTCCATTCATGTGTCCAAAGAGGGGTTTTCGAACGAAAGGAGGGTCCCAAATTTAGATTTTTTTCATGCATCCCATTCATGTTCTGGTATTTTTTAAATATACATGTACAGTTCCATTTTCAGAGTAATATTTTTTCTTCCACGGCAAAACCTTGTTCCCTCCAAATTTTAGTACGACGGCTGCCAAAACACACAAATTTTTCGTTCCCTCCACTCCTCCCGCGCACCCCACCTATCAAATATTTCGCCCTCCCTTATATACGTCGTGCCTCTCCCCCATGATTTACGAGCATCTTAACTCCCCACCCCCCCGACCTCATCCTCTCGTGCTCACCCCGATCCGGTGTCTTCGCCGGACGTTCTTCCATCTCGCAACTATCTCCCCGGCCGGTGGTCGCCATGGCCGGCAGTCGTCGAAACGTCGGGGGGAAGGAAAATCGCGCACACACGCCGAAGAAGGCGCCCAGCTCGAAGAAACGCCAAGGTAAATCTGTCGGTGATCGGCTTGTTGTTGTGTTTTTCGGATGGTTAGATCGAGAGATCGGTTTTACATGTCTACCACGCCCGTTTGACCTATATCTAGATCTTGCATATTTGATAGATCCAATCCCGACATCATACGTATAGGGTTTATCGTTTTTATTCCAGAGACAATCATGCCGTGCTATACAATCTTTGCCATCCCGCTGCTGTACAATCTTTTGCATAGACAATTGTTTGCCGAAACACTTAACTGAACTAATTCCAGCCGTTGCCGAAAACAGCCTGACGAGCTACAGTGAACAACGACATTGCTTCAGACTTTTATTCCTCAGTTTCAGAGGGAAGCAGAGTTTGATCTAGAACAATTGTTTGCTGTTTTCTATGGAACTAGTTAGTTTGCACGTGCAATGCACGTCTTAACAATGTAATGAAGTTTTTTTAATCATGTACTTTGTTTCATCAGTCTATTTATTTCCACAATTTTTGTTTATCTATGTCTTTCAAAAGTCAAAAATCAAATTTCAGCACATATCTGAACTTCTATCAGCAGAAATCTGAACTTCTATCAGCACATATCTGAACTTCTATCGGTATAGGACTGAACTACCCATACCTCATTACGTGCATACCAAGCCCGCCAAGCTATCAACAGACATGCATAATTCAGTGTGCGAGGGGAGTCTCTTGTGTCAATTATTTGTTACGAGTAGATATCTAAAATCACATGATGTCCCTTAGCCTGGCATATGCCCCCTCTTATGTTTTGTTCGCCGACATCATACGTAGACTCTTATGTTTTCAATCATTTGCTGCTGTACAATATTTTGCAAAGACAATTATTTGCTGTTTTCTATGGAATTGGCCCCCTCTTATGTTTTGTTCACGCTCCGCTCTTCCGATTATTTCAGCGGAGACACAAAAACCCGTCAAGCCGGCATATGAGCTTGCCAAGGAGAAACAAATGCAAGAAAATGTAGTACGCATGGAAAAAATTTTCGCTGACAGATATGGACCTGGCCACAAATTTCAGAAAGATTTCACTGGTTTTGCACGTACATTAGTGTATGGTGGGGTACAAATAGGAACTAGTAACAATCTAAAGGACACAGACTGCGAAGAGATGGAGGTCGAAGAGGACCCTTCGTATGAACCGAATCCAGAAGAGATAGCTACTGCTGATGATGATCTTCATTCACATGAGGATCAGCGCACTGTCGGCAAAACTTCAGCTCAGGTCTGTGGAACTATGTCTGAACTATGATAGGAAATACGTACATGCTAAATGTTTCCTACTAATGTAGCCTCTACTGTGCTTGCAGATAGTTGCTTCTTCTGCAATAGTTGCACAGAAGAAGCGATCCAGACCTGAAGTTGCACCATCCAACATTGCAACAAGATCAATGGCAACAACTGAACCTCAAGCTGGGTCATCTGATGAGCCGACGGCCACTGCTGGTCTGAACACTGAAGGAGCACCCTCACCTAACCAGATCATGACATCTGGAGGCAGCACCTCATCTCCTGAGGACAATCAAATTGTAAACTTTGAGCGGCAAGGTATGAAAATTTGTAAAAACTAAACACTGTACCGCATATTTTCATATAAAAGAGAATCATTTCATATCTCTTATTTCAGAGACATTGACAACATCTGACGGTAGTAAGAGAAAGAGAGGTGGACGCAGACGTACCATGGGCCATGGACTACATGAGTACACAAGAAGACATGGTGGCAATAAGATGCCAATTGAATTCACTCCTGGTGTCAGGAGACCCAAGGATTATGTCCAGTCAGCAAAGCTGAGCAATGAGGTTGGTATTCACATCCGTGAAAAAATGCCGCTTGCAACACACTGGACACAGTACAGGAAAGATGCAACTCTCAAACATGTCATTCCTCATGCTATAAGTACAGTAGCGGTGAGTCCTGTACAATCTTGGTTTAACCTAATTAGTATGCTACATGATCAACTATCTAAGAATCTACTGATTAATGCTTCACTATTTTGCAGGGAAAGTTTAATATGGACAAAAATGATGAGGTGGCTCAAGATGTGTGCACTGATATGCTGCAAGTTAGTATTCGGCAGTTCCGAGATCATGTAGAAGAGAAAAGCTGGAAAGAACTGGTGAAAAGATGGTTTGATGAGAAGTACCAGGTACATAAACGTTATTCCTTTCAATAACAGCTACTGAATTCTTACATTTCTCTGATCTGGATAAATAAAATGCATGTACTGAACATAGGGACTGTGTGTAATAAATGGAAAGAACAGAGAAGCTGTGAAACAGTTCCATACCACTGGATCTCGAAGCTATGTTGCTCACTGGGAACATCTAGTAAGTGTTCTGAATTTCCCAATACAGTTCATACTTCTGTCATACACAGTGTACAATGGTAATGTGCATTCTACATTTTTTCAAGCAGAAGGCTAAGCAGCAGGAACAAGAAACCTCTCCAATTGAATTTTTTAGAATCACACACACTACCAAGGATAACATTATGAGTGCTGAAGCAAAAAGTGCATATGTAAGAAATATTTCTTATTAGCACAATATAATATAATCCAGTTTTGTATGTTGTCCATGCAATGATTGTAATCTTTATGCAGGATCAAATGGTGGCAAAAAAAGCGGCGCCACGCAATGAAGATGAACCTGATTTGACTGATTTGCAAATTGTTCAGCTAGTTCTGAGCGAGAAAAGCCCATCCACCACCTGCAACAGCACATTCCTACCAAGATTGGGCGTCGCAACAAGTTCCAGGAAGTCTTCTGTCTCAGCTACACGCATCCGAGAGCTACAACAAAGACTGGCAGATCAAGAGCAGAACTCCATACAGGCAGCTGAAACGTACCACAGTGAGATGCAGGCAAAACTGCAAGAACAAGATGAAAAATTTGAAGACATCAGGAAGAAGCAGGAGGAAGAACTTGAAGCTGTGAAGAAAGCCCAAGAAGAAAAGACTCTGGCTTATGAAAAGAGGCTGACAGAAATGGATGCCGTGCTTAATTTGCTCTTGAGGACATCCCAGCCACCATCCATGTCTCAATCCCAGGGCAACTAATCTATTGCACCACCGTCCTACAACATTATTAATCATAGGTCTTTTAATTTCTTTGTGTTCCAATTGTAATTTTCTTATGAATCTTTCGGTCTGTGAGAGACATATATACTTCTTGTGCCACCATTTAAGTATGATATTTATTGTCTACTTTTTGATATTTCGCCAGTTTTTTTGTTCCCCAAATTTCGCAAATAATTCAAATGCTCTCAAATTTTGTCAAATTCAAAAGGTGACGGAAAATGTCACAACGTCACTATTAAATGAAACCACGTGGCACCAATTTGTGGTCCCACTTGTCAGAATTTGTGGGTCCCACCAGTCAGCATTATTGGGACCCATATGTCGGCAACAACCTGGTCCCACTTGTCTGAATTTTGTGGATCCCACCGGTCAGAATATTGTGGGTCCAGCTTGTCATAATATTTTGTCGGTCCCACCAGTCAGCACCATGCCGGTCCCACATGACAGATATCCATGTCAGCGCCGTCGGACCCATGTTGTCAGAAGCCAAATGGGACCCACATGTAAGGCCACGTATGCTTTTTTTGGACCAATCAGAAACTTCCCAAGATTTAGATATTGACGAAAGTTGCAATTTTTCGTGACAAACCTGTCTGTCAACAATGAACCTTTGATGTTGACGAATTTGCAGGTCGTCACCATCAAACATTTGACGTTGACGAAAAAATGCATACCGTCACCCCCGATATTTTATGACGGAGCTTCCTTGACGAACCCCATGACGATCAAATTTTGTCACCGCGAAGTAATCCTTGACGAAAATTGGCCTTAATATGACGAAAGTGATTTGTCAAAAAAATTGTTTTCCTTTGTAGTGAGGATAACGCGCAAGGACGAGGGCAAGTGTAAATCTAGCTCCTGCAAACACTTGAGCTCGAACCAAGTCTCGGATCTTCTTGGCATTGCTAAATTCTGACATCAAAGTTAGAAGTGTGGGAGGGACCGCATTCAAAGGAAACATCGTCTTCCAGTTCAGTCTCAGTGCTTTGTAAACCTTGTCAAAGAAACGGTGCACTTGCTGAACCCGGTCCTGGAATTTGGCGACAGTCGAAGCCTTCGCTTGTTCCCTCCAGAACACTTCATCTGCCGATGATAGTTGGGTTAATGCATGTACACGTTCGTGTATGCGCTTGTTTTCCTCAGCCTTGTTCAGAGCTATGACTAGCAAAAGAACCAGTGGAAGATGAGAAAGTGCGTTTCTTAGAACAGCAAAGAGCAAAAGTACCGGAGCACTTATAGTTTAAACTTTCGGTGGCCTTATGCAATTCAGTAAGCACGTAGTGCTCAGTGTTAGCCGCAAGTTCGTTCTTCTTGTTGACAATGGCAGCTAAGGCATAAGTATTGCGCATGTCCTTTTCCATCTGCGCGACTCGATCCCTCATGCGCTGGAGTCGATCACTTTCAGGAAGGGCACCCGAGGAATCATCGACAAAAGAAGGCACATGACAAACCTGCAAAAAATTGTTCAAAAGGCGCGATGGATTACATAGAATCAGCAATGGAAAATTACTCCCATCGGGAGCGTGCGAATACAACTGTTATAGCAAAGGATATGGTGGCAACATTGCCAGCATGAAATTCATTACAACTGCATGAGTTTTATGACAAGACATTGTTTGATCAAGCAAAATTACAAGGTTCAGGGGGCTTGGGTCTGGTTCGATAAACTAGGACCAGCCGATGACTTTTTTGTCTCGACCAACTCAAGGAGCTGGCGAGCGCATGTAAGGGCCGAGGTTTTGAAAGCACCTAGATCAAAAAAAATTCCATCGGGTCCCTTTGGTAGCTCTTTGGACATCTCTTCAATATTCGCTTTGAAGTCGTGACCCATCATAAGTTGGAAGGCTAGGAGGGCGCCGTAGGTACGCGAAGTACGTTTGAATACCTAGATAACCTCCCTTGTGTTGATGGCAAAAGTGTCGATCAGTTGTCCCAGAGTCTTGTCCTGGCTGATCTTGGGAAAAATCATCGAGTGGATCCGCGCCATGGCTCCCTTGCCTTTCTGAAGAAGATCTTGAGCAAGTTGATGAGACGCAAGCGTCATCGACAGAGCGTTTGAAGGAGAGTTGCTCTGGACCTCGTCCAGAGCCTCGACAGGGATATCAGCAGCCCCTGGGAAGAATAAAGCATGAAGAAGACATTAACACAAGAACCAATGCTTGCAAAATCAATAATCAACAAGGGTGCAAAAGGAGTATTACTGAGCAAATCCAAGGAGGACTGGCGAAGAAGATCATCCTTCTCCAATGCCCGAGCCTCGGTGAGTTTGGCTGCCTCTTCGTCCTTCAGCTTCTTCAGCTCCTTGAGCTCCTCCTTCAGAGTGTCAATCTTGCGAGCTTCGGCAGCAATCTTAATTGCGCCTTCCAATTTCGAGGAGGAGGATTTGACTTCCTTCTGTAGTTGAGCTTTTTCGACCTCCAAGGAAGCGTAGTGGGAGGCGAAAGATTCCAAAGAGGATATCACGGCTCGCAAGTCCTTGAAGATGAAGAAAAAGTTTTATCGGGTGAAGTATGCAAGGCCTATTTAAGAGCTGTTTGACTCAAACAGAGAAAAGACTTACATGTTTTCCTGAAGGAGGATATGCAGCAGCGTCAGCCGAAGGAATATTCTTCCCCTTGGACAGGGAAGAAGCAGTCGATATTTGGGCGGGGGCAGTTAGGGGCCGAAGCCTCGGAAGCTGCAAGATCCGACGGGGCAGCGCGGGTTTTAGATTTTTTGGGCGGAGGCTCGATGAAGCCTTCATCACTACGAAAGTAAATGGTTGGCAGAGTCAAAACAGAGGATAACAAAGGCAAAAATGAAGGTTTTGAAGAAAAAGCAAGGACTTACAGATCCCAAAGGTCATCTTCATCGGCGAAACCGCCGGATGACCTCTTCGAAGGCGGTGCTTCGGCCTCCTCTGCAGCTGCATCAACAAAGGCAGCGTGACCAGCGTCGTCATCGTGCATTGATCCCGCTGTGTCGCTAATATCATTGGCTGCAGATTCGTGTTAACCAAGAAAAAACAGTACAATGAGAATGTGAAAGTAAGAAATTACCTCGGTTGGCGGGTGATCAGCATCAAAAGGTATATGGGAAGATGTGAGAGGAATCGAGTCTTCCTGACTGAAGTGAGTAAGACGACAAACTTCGTCAAGTAGCCCTTTCTTAGATAGTTCGGCAGCATTTATCCTAGTCTCGTCCTTAGGACCCGAATACAACCACATCGGGTGAGCTCTGGCCATGATCGGCTGAACCCGACGTTTCAAGAACACAGTAGCTACCTCCGTGCCTATCATGGTTTGGCCATCGGCTTCCTTGATCCGAAGGAATCTGGTAAATAATCTATCGACTGCTGGTTTTTCGTCGGGAGAAAGGATATTTTTCCAACACTGTTTAGGCTTAGCTTCAAGGACATCGGAAAAGCTGGAGTTCGGCTATTGGAGAGTCTCTAATATAGAACCACTTCAGCCTCCATCCTTGTACAGACTCCCTCATCGGGAAATTGAAGTAATTAACTTCCTTGCGAGCAACGAAACCAACTCCGCCGATGACGAAGGATCCGCCACTACTGTTGTACCTTTTCACGAAGAAGATTTTCTTCCATAGGCCGAAGTGTGGTTCGATGCCCAGGAACGATTTGCAGAGAGTTATAAAGATGACAAGATGAAGGATAGAGTTGGGAGTTAACTGCCACAGCTGGATCTCATAAACTTGAAGGAGATGGCGAAGAAATTTGTGGGCAGGAAGCGAAAGACCTCGATGCAAAAAAGATAAGAACATCACGGTAAAACCAGCAGGGGGATTAGGTCGCGAAATCGCACCTGGGAGAATGACATTCCCCTCTTCAGAAGGGATATATCTGAGTCTTTTAGCCTTCTTCTCATCCCGCTTCATGGTGGTGGAAGCAGGCCAGTCGCCGGGGACGGACCCAGCGGTAGAACTCGATGGCGCTGGCGGCGCCGGAGCTAGAGGAGGAGCGTGGGAGGCGCTCCTTTTCGGAGGGTTTGGAGAAGTTCTGGCGGCGGCACCGCTGCTCGCAGCACTGGTAGCAATGGTGGAGATCTTCTTCTTCCCCATCTTGCGTATTCACGAGAGATCTGAGTTCGGCGGTGGCAGCGCAGTAGTTTTGAGTGCAGAAGATTAATGAGGAAGAAAAGGATGCAATGATGAAGTGTGAAGAGGAGAAGATTTGCCACGAGATATTATAAGGTGCAGAGCCAAGGATCGAACGGGCACGTGTCCCCTACTTACTGAAAGAGTCTCTTTTTCATCAACAAATCACGGGAATCGAGGAGACGTTTTGGTAACCGCACGCGAGAAGCGGTCATTTCTTAAAAAAACATGACCACACAGAGTAATGGGCCCAACAGGTCGTGTCTTGTCATGTCGGATGCGGTGGACGTCATCACTGACATCATAAAGCTCGATTGAGGAGTCAAAGAAACAAAACTGTCGAGTGGTCAACTTGAGTCTATGCACGGATTGCAAGCATCCGCACCTAGACTCGGGGCTACTCCCATCGGGAGCGCAGGACGCGCACCCGATAAACATGAACTCGAAGATTTTTCCATAAAGAAGAGCGTGAAGAAGCATTTGAAGAAAAGAACAGTATGTTTAGCTCGAGTCTGCACCCGGTCACAAGCGCCGTGCCCAGACTCGGGGGCTACTCCCATCGGGAGCGCAGGACGCGCACCCGATAAAAGTTTTTTGCACTCCAGGATCATGCCCGGGGACTTGATTCTGTGTAGGGTAACGTTTTTTTGCCAACGGTAGTTAACCAGTGATGACCCACAAGTATAGGGTGTGTATCGTAGTACTTTCGATAAATAAGAGTGTCAAACCCAACGAGGAGCAGAAGGTGTTGACAAGCAGTTTCGATGAAGGATTCACTGTAAATGCTCACAGACAAGTTTTCAGGAGGTTTTGATATAGCAGATAAATAAAGTACAAGTAAGTAAAATGCGAGAGTAATAATTGCAGCGAGTGGCCCAATCCTTTTTAGCACAAAGTACAAGCCGGTTTGTTTACTTATAATGACCAAACGTTCTCGAGGACACACGGGAATTTAGTCTAGTGCTTTCGCTTCATATAGTTGATTAATCTTCATTGTTTTGATAAGTGTTGTGTGGGTGAACCTATGCTAATGCACCGCCCTTCCTAGGAATATTACATACTTGTGATTAAACCCCTTGTAAGAATCCGCAAATACAAGAAAGTAATTAAGATAAATCTAACCACAGCCTTAAACTCTGAGATCCTGCTATCCCTCATGCATCGATATACCAACGGGGGTTCAGGTTGTTTGTCACTCCGGCAACCCCACAATTAGCAAACGAATACAAGATGCATTCCCCTAGGCCCATAAAGGTGAAGTATCATGTAGTCGACGTTCACATGACACCACTAGAAGAATAACACCACAACTTAAATATCAAACCATTAAATATTACTCAACATAGTTCACTACTAACATTTAGACTTCACCCATGTCCTCAAGAACTAAACGAACTACTCACAAGACATCATATGGAACATGATCAGAGGTGATATGATGATGGATAACAATCTGAACATAAACCTTGATTCAACGGTTTCACTCAATAGCATCAATAACAAGCAGTAATCAATAGCGGGAGAGTTTCCCCTATGAAATACTCAAGATTCAACCCTAGATGTTATAGCGGAGACGAGGTGCAGCGGTGGAGATGACGGTGTCGATGGCGGACATGATGATGATGATGATGATGATGATGATCCCAATGAAGTCCAGCTCGATGACGGTGACGATGGCGATGATTTCCCCCTCCGGGAGGGAATTTCCCAGTTTCTGCTGCCGGAGAGCTCTTTTCTCTCTCGTGTTTTCCGCCTCGCGAGCGGCGGTGTCTATCCTCGATGCCTCTGTACCTTAGGGTTTTCGGGAGATGAAGTACGCGAAAGGGCGATGGCCGAGGGGGTCGTGGGCCCCCTCCCGACCTGGCGGCACGCCTGGCCTGGTGGCCGCGCCAGCCTATGGGGAGGGCCCATGGCGGCCCTCCTCGGCCTCCCCTTTTGGCTGGCTCCGTCATCTGGTCAACTGGGAGCTTCGGTATATTTTCCTTCAATTGTTGATCTTCAGAAATATTGTATCCTGACGGTGCTTTTTCCAGCAGAATTCTGACTCCGGTGAATAATTCTCCAATAATCATGAAACATACAAAATAGATGAAATAACATAAGTATCATCTCTAAATATGAAATATATCAATGAATAACAGTAAATTATGATATAAAATAGTGATGCAAAATGGACGTATCAACCAGCAAAGCTGGGCACGTTACTCAATATCCTTTACGCATTAAATCTTACTGAGAAAATACAAGCCTCGATATGCATGTATCGGATGGTTTATGAAGACTTGCAAGAAACTTCGGCAGAAGAAAATATTCGAGTGGCACAACTTGAGTCTACACACGGATTGCAAGCATCCGTATCTAGACTCGGGGCTACTCCCATCGGGAGCGCTGCACGCGCACCCGATAAAAGAAGACCAATACAAGATGGACAAGAAATATCGAGAGAAGAACTTTCAGCGAAGGCATGCTTTAGTCTCTACCGGAAGTATCTTCGGCTAGACACTCGGGGACTACTGACGTGTGCATTACCCTTCGGGTTACTGGTATTGTCCTATCCCATGTAGCCCAGCTGGAGGCCCATGAAGACAACTGAAGGCAAGGTAGGCCACTAGACCGGTGCCGAAGAAGATTCCTTGAAGACCAAGACGAAGCTCAATCAAACAAGGAAAGTTTAGAGCTAGGTCTCTTGTAAACCTAGTCGTACTTGTGTAGATCTCTTGAGACCTGGCCCCTTTATAAGGGCCTGCCGAGGGACACAATCAATCTTAGCAACTTTAGCCACCGCAAGTCCAGAGCTAGGTCACCGTAGCACTTAGCCTCTCGACGAGAACACAGCCGAAACCTTCGGCACCCCATTGTAACCCGATATTCGCATAATCAAGATCAGACAGGAAGGACGTAGGGGTGTTACCTCATCGAGGGTCCTGAACCTGGGTAAATTGCTCTCCCCGGTTAACCGATGTCTCGTGTCAGCCTACAGGATTCCATCAACCCTAAGCCCCAATCGGAGGGCATTGTCGAGGAGCACCCTCGCCACCGGGAGACTCTTTTAAGTTCGACCCGTGAAGTTACAAATCTCTCTATTCCTAATCTATCTCTTCTTGCCATAGTCGATGCTTTAGTGGGCTTTCGGGTTTCATAAACTTCGGGTCATGGGCCTTCAATAAACCCCTGGTACTATCTTTGACAGGCCCGTCCGGGATGCCTATGTCAGTGACCTTCTGGACACTTAAAAATCGAAAAAAAATACCAGACAAGTTTTTCACCTGAAGAAGGACTGTGGGCCAAAGAATCACACGAGAGGAGCCACGAGGACAAAAATAGGACTGGTGACACGCCACCTATGCCCGTTTTGCCTCGAGTGTCGCCTCGGCCCCCCTTTATACATACGCCTCCGTTTCGCCCAAAAACCTAAGCCATATTTTTTCCAAGATTTATTGAGGCGGCGGCGGAGGCGAAAGTCCTCTTTTAATCCGAGAGAGGGCAGATCCTGCCTGGCTTAGTATGATGACGTGCCTTTGACTGCTTTTCCTTTGGATACTTTGGGTGGGCATGGATCTCACATCCCGAAGGTATATGATCTAACCGCAAAGCCCTTTTACCCATGAATAATCCGTCACTACTTGCATATCCCCCGTGGATCAAGGCCACGGCGTGACTCATGGAACTTCTTGGCGGGTCCTGACTGGGCTGGTTGTTGGCGCGGCCCGCACTAGGAGGATCTCAGGTATCTTGGTTCCCGTGGATATGACATAGAACATTGAGCTTTTTGACAAAGCGAATATATTAATATCGAAAGATACCAATTACACCCGTGCAACAACGCACCGTCCTAATGACAATACGGATGCACACAGCCAAAAAAGAGAAAAGAAGCTAAGAAAAAAGAGTCCCGCCATAGCATTCCGGGCCTAGCAACAACAACCACCACCATGACAACACCTAAACTCCAGACTATTCAAAAGCGACGCCTCCAAGAAGGGAGCGGTGCACCAACGCCGTCGTCACCCTATCAAAGATCTTAGGTTTTCACCCTGAAGATAGTCCGCACATTCAAAACAATGCCTTCAACAAGGTCATTGCCAGGCACAACCAATTAAGACCAGACCTTGGATTTTCATCCGGAATGGAAGGACTCTGAACTTCACCTGTGCTGCCACGCCCACTTTCATATTGTTGCTGCAAGCCGAGAACACCAAGCTAGTTCCTCACCAGCGCATAGAATTTGACCTCCATTTCTAGACCTCCCAATCCGGCCATCATGATATTCTCCGCCTCTGAGTTCACCCAGGACCAAAGTCACTGTATGGCAAGAAAGAACAGAGCTTCGTGACGCTCCCTCCGAAACCAAACGGTCGGAATAAATGCATGGGTGCGCACGACCGAATACCACCACGTCCGGCAAACTCCGGCAATATGTGCATTACATTCGTTGGTGGTGCCTTCCGGAACTCAACACTCCGGCCAGATCAAAGAAGGACACACTCAGCCAGATCTTCATCTTCACGCAAGAGAAACCCTAGGACAACCACCTTTATTCAAAGCAGCCGCGCCAACAACCCCCATGCCATCGGCAGGCAGCAGAGGAGGAGACGACGTGCCACGATCGAGGAAGGCAACCTGCTCGGCTACAGGCGTGGTGGGAACGGCCCAAGCAGCCGACTCGGCCCAGATCAAGCCGCCGCTGCTACCGGAATCCCACCACAGCCGGCCGCCACACCTCCGTGCCGCCCACCGCAACCCTCCTCTGCAGATCACCCAAACCCACCGACACCTCGCCCCCCCCCGCCCAGATGCGAAGCTGTACGCGCCCTCCCCTGCCCTCCGCCTTTGCCGAGAAGGGTGCCGCCACCGCTGCCGGTGAGGGCAGCGGCAGCGGCTAGGTGGGGCCCGGAGAGGGGCAGACTGGAGGCGGCGACGCGGATCCTCCGGGATCGCCCGGGCGGGGGTGACCCGGGAGGTTAGGGGGAGGCCGACATAGGCATCCCCAATGGGCCTGCCGAAGATGGTACCCGGGGTTTACTGAAGGCCCAGGACCCGAAGAATATGAAGCCCGGAAGCCCAATTAAGTATAGGTTTGGAAAGATAGAGTTGTATTAGGAATAATGACTTGTAACTATTACGGGACGGACTCAAAGAGTACCCCGATGTTTGTAACTTGTACATCACGAAACCCTCGGCTCCACCTACTATATAAGGGGAGTCGAGGGAGAAAGAGAGGATCGATTCATTGTCAACATAACCCTAGTTTTCTAGCAGTCGAGTACTTTTCCGGCTGAAACCCTCGAGATCTACTTGCCCTCTACTTCCAGCAAAACCCTAGTCTACAACTTGTAGGCATTGACAAGTTAATCCCTTGTCAATTGGCGCCGTCTGTGGGAATTAGAGGCGACAAGGAGACGATCTCGATGGCATCATCAACATCTTCGGCAACATCGATAACATCTTCGGTAGCAAGCAACGCGATGGATAGAGGTAAACAGATCGAAACTGGTATAGTCGATTTTGTTCCTCACCCGCCTCCCGTGTGGATGCATATGCGTATCTGGAGGAGCCCATGGAGATGACGTTCGGAAGGTTCCACTTCCGCGTCGGAAAGGAGGGATCTTACCGTCTCGCGATACCGGATTCTTGGGGATCGCTTTTGGTCGATTCTGATTTCTCGGGATCGTCATCATCGTTCGAGGCAGGCGAAAAAGAGATCTCGCCACCAAGTTCTGCCAGGCTCGCCTCAAGCGGAGAACTCGTCAAGATCTTCAGCAGCATGTCCTTCGGGTCATCTGCAGACTTAAATATAAGCAGTGACTCAGACAATGTCGATAGTTTTGATTTCATCGACAGATCTACTTCTGTTAGGGAGGTCCTCGCTGATCTATACGACGGTGTCACCGATCCCGAATAAAATCAAACTCCGAGATATCATCAAGTCTATGTTATTGGAGAGACAAGTCGACCAGCGGTAGAAACGTCGAAGGCTTTCGATGATGTGGGAAATCCATACATCGATCCCACCGACCTTACGAAAGGTTTAGGCACCAAATATGTCGGGCCCACAACACGACAGATGGTGCAGCTGCCGCAAGCAGCTTGGGGCAGAGCGGCAAAAGCCATGGATGGCACAGAGCCGATGAATACGACCACCACAGCTGAAGAGTTGCAAGCGTACCAATATAAACTCGCCCGTGCTGCGTCGCCGTAAGGGTCGAAGGCATCTCCGTCCGGCGGTCAAGAGTGTGCTGTATTTGGCTTTTGCCATAGAACATTGAGCTGTACGCATGAAATATGTTGTTGGAATTTTTTGAATTTAAAAAATGAGTTTAAAACTCATTTCAAAATGCTCCTCGGTGCCAAAACATCGTGTCGAGAGATATATCAGTATTTGACATAAGTTATATCTTTATGCATCATGTCATACTACTTTTGAGAAAATGTTAGACAAGTATATAGCTTATGTTTCTGTAAGTGATAAGCTATTTATATTAAGAACAATGACATTATGTTTTAATCAAAATAAATTGACCTTCTCACACAGCGGTCTACAATGGAGTCATCGTTTGATGCATCGTCGCTATTCTCCAAAAGTATACGGATGATGTGGTGTGGTATATGGGGTATTTCTTCACCATCTCATGATACCCGCTCAAGTGAAAAGATCTGAAACCAGATTAACGCTGACTCCACTTAGATGGAGCGTGCCCAGTTGGCAAAGGCTAAGGATACTGCTTATATCTCAGGTATTTCCCATGGTACAAAATAATCTCTTTCTTCTATTCCAAATGGTGTGTTTTTTCATAGGGAAATAAAATGGGGGTATCGGTAGGTTCGTCATTGAGTCAAGTTGCTGCATCTATTGCTACCACAAAAGAGGTTGATAATAAGAAAACGTTAATTGTGAAATGAATCACCAATCTGATACTATTGAGCATACATCTGATTTATCACTTGATCTTCACAATGAGGAAGGGCACCGAAGAGGTTGCTCCTGCCACGGAGAAAAAAAATACAAAAGGTGTATAAACGTAAAGAGAAAATTGCACCTAAAGTGGCGCGTATAATCATGAGGTTAAATAAGAAAATCAGATTGTTTTTCTAATGAAAGGTAGCTTTTCAAATAGCGGCGGGTTTAAGGATCCGAAAAAACATAATTTTGTTCCTGAAACTATAAAGAACATAAACTTGATTTCTTTATCATTCTAGAGAGATCATTCTAGAGAGAACAAAGTCCACTTTTGGTCCTTGAATTCTAGTAAAAGTTCACTTTTGATCCTAGAATTTTTGTTTGGTTCAAAATAAACCTTGAACTCTCAGAATCATTCACTTTTAGTTCTTACGCCGACTGAGCTAGAAAATGTCTGCCATAGATGGCCAAAAATTCAAGGTAACAGTGCAAGGGTAGAGAGGTGGGACGATGCTGATTGGCAAACAAGCAGACCTTTGTGGCGCAATGCTTCACGTGAATTAGAAGGGAGATAAATCCAACGGGAGACTGGTTCACGGACCCACGGGTTTCGTTGTTTTTTGCATTGTGACGTTTGGTTTGACATCTCAGCTAGTTTAGCTTGGTCTGGTTCTAAACCAATTTGGCAGGTTCCCTATTTTTTCTTTCCATGCCACTAATTTGCTCAACTTAACTGCCAAGAGATGAAAAGTGAACTATTATGAGAGTTAAAGATTCATTCTAGACTAAAAATAAATTTAGGGACTGAAGGTGAACTTTTTCAAGAGTTCAAGGATGAGAATTGGACTTTCTTCTTCTAGAGATTGGTAGAGGTAATTTTTCAGCGCCGTTTCTGCACAATATTTCTGGAGGATATGACCTCCAATGATATTGTGTCCCCACTCCCCCCTATGGGGCAATCTGGAGGCATTCTGGTAGGTATTAACACAATTTTGCTGACCGTTCAGCATGTGGTCACCGGAGATAGATGTGTTAAATTGATGTGACTTGGAGCATTTGTGGAGTCTCAAAGAAGTAGTCTAGTTTGTTTATTAATTTTTCATTGTAATTCAAACTTGTTAAAATATTTCCGTGCTTTGTTGAACTTAAATTATTTGTTTACAATGTTGAACCTTTTGAATTATTTCCTTGATTTCTTAAACTTGTAATAAATTATTGTAATTCATTTGTTGTTTCAAGTTTAGTTATATCAAAAATAATGTTTGGAGAGCCGTATGGGGTGAAAGGTTGGGTGCTGGCACCTCCCATTATCACATCCACGCCCGGTGCCTCCCATACAGGTAAAAAAGAAACAGTTTCATCGAACATCGTATGAGAAAGACGAGTGAAGATGCTCTAAGTCAAGCGTTCCAACCGGCTGTAGCAACAGGCCAACAGCCGGTTGACTACAATGCTTTCCCTATTAAAATTTAAAAGCCGGTTGCTTGCCCTACGTACAGTTCCATTCACGTACAGTTTCCCTTTTCGGCGATCGAACGCTCGAGCGGTTAGTTTGATTCGTGCGGTGGCCAACTCCTTTTTTGTGGTGATGTGCGCTAAGAGCATCTCCACTCGCCCCCCCGACGAGGCCCCGGCGAGCATTTTTTACATCCGGACGGCGAAAATCGGCCGTGCGCCCGGTTCCTCGTTTCGTCCGGATTTGGCCCTTCATCCATCCGGCGAGCCCACGCCGTCCCCGGTCCCCCGGGCGCTCGGGACTCCGGATGAAACGTTTTGGCGCGAAACACCGTGTGGACCCGCGTAGTCGGCGACAGGAAAACCAAATCCTGTCGATTTTCCCTCCATTCCCTCCAATTTGCTTGCATATCCCCATTCTCTCCCGCCGAATTTCTCCATTCCCCTCGTCTTCCAGTTCCAGTTCCCGGCGGCGCCTCTCCTCCACCACCGCTCTCCTCCTCATCTTCTCGTCCACCACAATGCCGCCGAAGGGGACGACGAGGAAGCCGCGGGCGAGGAAGGAGCGGCCGCCGGGCATGACGAACGCACAGTGGGCGGCGGACGAGAAACGGCGCGACATCGAAACAAGCTGCAGGGCGGCGAGGGTGAAAAAAGCCGCCGCTAAGAGGGCGGCGGAGGCGGCCCAGGAGGAGCAAGCGAGGAAGATGAGCATGGCCTTCAGCGGCGGCGGCGGCTCCATGTTCCCCGGCCAATGGCCGGCGCAAGGTACAAGCAGTTCCCCGTCGTCCTTCTCCCCTACGATGTACTCGCCGTCGACGACTGCCATGTTCCAAGAGGGCGCCTACGTCCAACCGTCCAGGTTCACGCCGTCGCCGCCCGAGCTTGACATCGGCGGCAGCGGCGGCCAGTTCGAGGGCACCTCGCCGGTCATGCGACGAGGGCCGCTCCCGTTCGGTGCCCCGTTCGGTGCGACGGCGGCGCCGAACGATGAGGCGATCCACGAGATGATCACCTCCGGCTCCGCCGCCGCCGCTGCGAGCCCGAGGTTCTTCATGGACGCCGCCGCCGCGAGCCCGGGGTTCTTCACGCAAGAGGAGGCGAGGGCGACGGCAGCTGTGGCAGCGCGCAAGGATCATGTGGAGGATGTTGCCGACGGAAGCCAAGCCGTCGAAGAACAAGAAGACGAAGAACAAGGAGAGACAACTCAAGCCGACGTCAACCTGTCGAAGGGGAAGAAGAAGAGGAAGAAGGACTCGCCGCCTGCCGAACCGCGTATCAAATGGACGTCGAAGGAAGAGGAGTGCCTCGCCGAAGCTTGGATGACCGTGTCCATGAACGGCATAATCGGTGCCAATCAGTCGTTCGACACCTATTGGCTTCGAGTGAAGCAGGCGTACGAGGAACGCAAGCTCGTCGATCCCTACTTCAACAAGACGAACATGAACGTGTACCGGGGAGAGAAGGCAATGGCCACCCATTGGGGGATCATGCAGACGGCGTGCAGCAAATGGCACGGCGTACAGGAGGAGATCGAGAAACGGCCGATCAGCGGCCATGACTTGGAGCAAAAGGTATGTTCCGTCGACCCTGCATCACCGAGGTATATCGTCGTTAGCTGACCCGTTTCGCCGTGCTCTTTTTTCCCCAGCTGCGCCGAGCTTTGGACATGTATGCGGACGACACCGGCCTGCAGTTCAAGTTCCTCAACGTCTACGCCCGCCTCGAGCACTGCGAGAAGTGGAGGGAAAATCGCACAACCCTCTCGAAGAGCAAGACCGAGCAGTACAACCCCGACGCGCCGGCGGCTTGCGCGTCGGAAGGGCGCCCTGAACTCGGCCAGAAGAAGCTGAAAGAGCTCAAACGGACGGACAGTCCCGCCGACAAGATGCAGGCGTCGATCGACAAGTGCTTGGCCGACTTGATGTCGCACGCCGACGGAAGGAACGACAAGTTCGACGGCAGGTGGCGGGAGATGCTCGCCAACCAGGGCGCCCGGATCGCACTGCTGAAGACGACGGCGGCGGCGAAGAAGAGGAATACAGACTTGGCGTTCCTGATGGGCGGCGGCGACATGGAACTGATGGACGAGGAGACGAGGAATTGGTACCAGGGCCACCGCAGCGACATCCTCCGAGCCCCTCCGGCGTGTCCTTCGTCTTCTCCACCGGCTCCTACCTGGTCTACCTCACCATCTACCTCGTCGACTGCGGCTGCTTCGACGTCCACTGCCGCTGTTTCCTCGCCGGCCGCCGCAGCCGTTTCGGCCACGGCGTGTGAGGAAACTGGTCCGTCGGACACCGCCGTGCCGGCCGGGACTGCCGACGAGCCTGTCTCCGTGTAATTTCCCTCCGATCGCCGATCTGTGGCTGATCCTTTTGCTCCTTTTGCCGATCAACTGGCCGTGCTTGTAGCGCGGGACGGCGATTTGTTTGAACTTAAACTCTATCCGCCGAACTCCGGGTGGACGACTGGAAATACGGTACTCCCCACGACTTATTTTCGTCCAATCCGGCGGTTGTTTCGTCCGGATTTGGGCGTGGGGAGCGCCAACGAGTGGGATGCTCTAATCTTCTGTATAGGCTGTTGCCAGCTAATCCGACATGGCAGAGCTGTTGCTTCACGTAAAACAAAGGATTTGGGGAACACTCGACACCCAATAGGGTTAGCGTTGGTTTATATTTATAGTGTACAAGAGTACAAGAGTTACAATATATGTACATATACGGAAGCCATTATATACAGTCTAACACCCTCCCTCAATCTTAACCATATCATCGAACATCCAACAGGTTAGGATTGCGCCTACAGCCTTGAAACAACGGCAAGGACAGCGGCTTTGTGAAGATGTCTGCAAGTTGATCCTTAGAAGAGATAAACCTGACTCGCAGAGCTTCCGTGCAACACGTTCCCTCACAAAGTGATAGTCAACTTCGATGTGTTTCGTTCGGGCATGAAATACTGGATTAGAAGACAGATAGGTTGCACCGATGTTATCACACCAAAGAATAGGAGACTGAGACTGCGAAACCCGCAGTTCACGTAGGGACTGGACCCAAATCAACTCAGCTGTAGCATCACCAACAGCTTTGTACTCAGCTTCAGTACTGCTTCGGGACACTGTAGCTTGCTTGCGAGCACTCCAGGCAATCAGATTCGAGCCAAAGAACACTGCATATCCCCGTGGATCGCCGATCATCGGGATTGCCAGCCCAATCAGCATCAGTACGCAGAAAGCAAGCCTGAAGAAGCGAAGAGAGACGCAAGCCATAGGACGCCGTATGGCGTACATAGCGCAGAATACGCTTCACAGCAGTCCAGTGTATCCGTGGTGAATGTAGATACTGACAAACACGGTTCACAGCATAAGATATGTCAGGCCGAGTGAGAGTAAGATACTGCAGACCACCAACAACACTGCGGTACTCGTAGCATCCTCAGCAGACAGAAGCGTGCCATCATCAGAAGTAAGTGGATCAGTCACAGACATAGGTGTGAAAGCAGGCTTACACTGAAGCATACCAGCACGTCGCAGAGATCCTCGAATACTTCTTCGTGTCATAGAAAGGCCGGTATCATCATGAGTGACCTCCGACCCAAGAAATAATGAAGCTTGCCAAGATCCTTCACAGCAAAAGCTGTCCGAAGAGAGGACACAAGACGGTCAGCAGCAGAACCGAGGAACTGACAAGGATGATATCATCAACATAAACCAGGATGTACATAGTAACCTGGGGTCGCTGAAACAGAAACAAGGAGGTGTCTGCTGTAGAGGGAATAAACCCAAGAGCTCGTAGAGCTGTCGAGACGCGCATGCCAAGCGAGAGCCTGCTTAAGGCTGTAGAGAGCCTTCACCAGGCGACAGAGATGAGCAGGCCGGTCTGGATCAGCAAATCCAGGAGGCTGGTGCATATAAACCTCCTCATCAAATACACCATGCAGAAAAGCGTTCTGCACATCCAACTGGCGAAGAGACCAACCACGCGTAACAGCCAACGAGAGGAGCACACGGATGGTAGTAGGCTTCACAACTGGGCTGAAGGTGTCCTCATAATCAAGACCATAGCGCTGCTTGAAACCCTTAGCAACCTGGCGTGCCTTGTACCGCTCAATGGATCCATCAGCATGCTTCTTGACTTTGAAAACCCATTCGCAATCAATAATGTTGACGCCTGGCTTGGGAGGAACAAGAGTCCAGGTATCATTCTTGAGAAGGGCCTGATATTCTAGTTCCATGGCACTGCGCCAATGAGGAATTTGCATCGCAGCAGTATAGTGACGAGGCTCCGCAATAGGATCAGCAGTGCTTTGAGCAAGACAGCCGCAAGCCAAGCAACAATTCCATCAGTGCGCTCACGAGGGCGAACAATACCACTCTTGCTGCGTGTGTGAGGTCGATGAAGCACATGCGCAGGTAGAGGTACAGAGCGCACGCATCCGGCGTCGTCGACGTAGAAGACACAGGCGGGGGCAACGGAGAATGTGCCACGGGCGACGGCGGAGCAGGAGAGGCCTGCGGCGTTGTCGGGGGGAAGACCCCGGGTAGGGCAATGGACGCGGAGCGGCCGGCTTGAGGTCGGCCGGCTCGCGGCAAAGGCCGGCTGAGGAGCAGCCGGCTGGAGCCGTGGCCGGCTGCCTCGGGAGCCGGCTGGCTCTAAGTCCTAGTCGGCCTGGCTACGGCCTTCAATGCTGTAGCTGGGCCGGCTTCTACAAGCCATATCCGACTGGGGTTTGTACCTTAGACCGACTCGAGGCTGGCGAGTCTTGCACTGGAAGGAACTGGGTAGGTGGTCCGGGTTCAAAGGTCCACGCTGACCTCATCTCCCGTAAAGCACGGGGCACGTGGAGCAACAGTGCCACGCGCCGGACAGGCCATCATGGCGTACGTCGGTCCGTACCGGCTACAGGGCATGATGGCGACAGAGACACCACCTCGCCATACCGCTGACCTGAGCAGGCGGATGGGACGTGCCACTACGCCTCAACGGCTCCCTGACGTCAACGCCTCGGGAAGGAGCGGGAGCCGGAGCCGGCCAAGCCGGCCACTAGACTATAGGGACTTATATGTAAAGTGCCGGTGCCTATATAAGCCGGGCTACCCCCTCGTGCGGGGGACGATCGATCACTTCCCATTCATTCTAGTCTTAGCGCTGCCCTGTGAGAGAGACCTTCGTCTACCTTAGCCTCCCAGGGGCAGCCGGATACAGCTCAAGGAGCACCATTGTACTGTGTGATCATCATATACACTCATAGCAGGAGTAGAGGTGTTACCTCCACAGGAGGGCCTCGAACCTGGGTACGTCGACCGTGTCACTCGTCCCCATACCCGCATCCGGATACCACCGTGAGACCACTTAGGAACCACCTCGATTAGCCACCCTATGGCATATGTCATGACGATACCACGACATTTGGCGCCCACCGTGGGGCCTTCAGCGTCCGCGGCCGGTGTCTTCATCCGGACGGGCCTCACCATCACCACCGGCGAGCGGATCGCTTCAGGCTTGATCTGGAGGTTCGGCTCCCTCGACTGCGTCAGCGACAACGCTGGCTGCTTCGCCGACCGGCCGTTCCCCGCCGGCGGCAACGTCATCAGCTTCGGCGGCTTCGACGTCTACGTCGCCACCGTCGCACCACCGCGCTACCCGCGCGAGATCGTGCGCTGCGCAAGCCCTCCCCACTGGAGCCGGCGCCGCCTCACCACTGCCGGCCCTGCGTCATACGGAGGTCATGGCCACCGGCGACGACGCCGACAAGTCCACACGCGTCCGCGGCCCCGAGTTGGAGCGCACCAACGGGACCGGCGCATCCGGCTCGGGCCCAAAGGCCCCAGCACCACCATCCCGGCTGGATGAAGTCCAAAGCGAGCTCACCGCTCACGGCGGAGGCGACCCCACCACCATCGAGAAAGACCTGGAGGCGCACCGCCAGCTCCTCCTCAGGCAGGCTGAAGAGCTGGCTGCTGCCAAGCGCCAGCTGGAGATCAACCGGCGCGAATACAACCGCGCCCACGGCTTCACGCCAGGCGGCGACAACCCAAGCCGAGCCGGCCAGATCCGCCGGAGGAGGCGGCCTGGGCGCAGAGATCGCCCGGGACGGCGCAGAATCGCCGGCTCCGTCCACGGAGCAACCCGTCTACAACACCCCCGACAAGAACATGCACGCGGCGCAAGCTGCCGCAGAAGAGCTGAACCACCTCGAAGGCGAAGAGTTACGCCGCCAGACGAAGCGGGTAGCTGAGTTGATCAACGCGGCCACCAAGCAGTCGGCCGACCCCAGGTGCGCCTTGCCCCCAGAGCTTCTAACGCTCGCGGCGCTGCAGGCAACGACGACGGCCCAAGGGACACGGCGAGTCCGCCCCCACTAGCCGGCACCTGGACTCCGGGGCACCCACGCAAGTTCCGCCGCACAAGCCGGCGCCTGGCAAGGCCGCGCCGCAGCCGGCCACCATCGAGCCGGCGTGATGAGGAAGAATACGAGAGGCCGGCGCCAAGACGCCAGCATCGCGCGGCCCCAGCGAGTGGTCACGCCAGCCGCCCACTCCAGCCGCGCATCGAGCCGGCGACGCCGAGATCGCCTCGACCGGCTGGTCGAGTCCCATTGCGGAAGAAGAAGGGCCAGCCGGCCCAAAGTGCTTCGGGCCGCGCATCCTCAACGAGCCCATGATTGACCGCTTCCAACTCCCCCGCGACACGCCCAAGTACGACGGCACGACCAAGCCGGAGGACTGGCTGCAGGACTACTCCACCGCAGTCGGCATCGCCAAAGGCAACAAGCGTTGGGCTGTGCGCTACTCCCCCCTCATGCTCGGCTCCGCCCGCACATGGCTCAACAACCTGCCAGCCGGCAGCATCAACGGCTGGCTCGACTTCGAAGATGCCTTCATCAGCAACTTCACCGGCACCTACCGCTGGCCGGGTCGCCCCCAACAGCTTGAGATGTGCAAGCAGGGCCCGGACGAGACGGACCGTGCATACCTGACGCGTTGGTGCGAAATGCGAAACTCCTGCGAGGGCGTGCACGAGATCCAGGCAGTCGGCTTCTTCATGGCCGGCTGCCGGCCCAACACCATGCTGTGGCACAAGCTGTGCCGCAGCGAGCCCAAGACGATGGCCGCCTTGATGGCCATCGCCGACAAGTATGCGCTGGCTGAGGAAGCCAGCAGCACGCCGGCTGAGATTTCGCCGGCTCCGTCCAGGCGGGACAACAACAAGCCGGCCGAGCACAAGCCGGCGAGGGCGGCCACCATGGCAGCCGGCGGGACAACTACCGCGGCAAGCGGCACAGCGACCAGCCGGACCGCCGGTACGGCTCCGCTCATGTGGCAGCCGTGTCGGATCACGCGGCGGCTGGCGGAAGCCGGCGCCAGAAGCAAACAGACCGGCCCTGGAAGCCGAAGTACACCTTCGAGCAGATGCTCGACTCGCCGTGCAAGTACCACAGCGGCAAGAACCCCTCCAACCACACCACCCGCGACTGCCACTTCATGAAGCGGCTGACAAGCGGCGAGCCACTTCCGCCTCCACCCCCGCCTCCACCAGCCGGCGGGCCGGGTGGCCAAGCCGGCGCAGAAGCCAACAACCTCGAGCACCACGAGGCTAACCAAGTGCACCATGGCGGCCGGTACCTGGCTGAGGATGCCACCTACATCATCTTCACCACCGAGCCGGAGGACAAAACGAGCCAACAGCGCCGTTCCCTCGAAGTCAACGCGGTCATGCCGCCGGTCCCCCAGTACCTAAACTGGTCAGAGCAGGCCATCACCTTCGATCGCCGCGACACACCGGCTGTCCTGCCAAAGCCGGGCAGCTACGCCATGGTCCTCGACCCCACCATTGGCACAAGCCGGCGCAGCGTGCGTTTCTCGCGCGTCCTCATCGACGGCGGCAGCAGCATCAACATCCTCTACCGCGACACCGCCCGCAAGCTGGGCATCCAGGAGGCCGAGCTGCGCCCCACCCCCACCGTCTTCCACGGCATCGTGCCAGGCCACTCGTGCCAGCCGATCGGCCGGATCACCCTGGAGGTCATGTTCGGCAAGCCGGACCACTTCCGCACGGAGAACATCGAGTTCGAGGTGGTGGACCTGGTCAGTCCCTACCACGCGCTCCTAGGCAGGCCGGCCCTGACCAAGTTCATGGCGGTGCCCCACTACGGGTACCTTAAGATGAAGCTGCCGGGCCCAAAGGGGGTCATTACCGTAGCCGGCGACTATCGCCGCTCTATGGAGTGCGCCACCCAGAGCTCGAAGATGGCCCAGACGCTGGTCATAGCTGCCGAGAAGCAGCTCATCAGCGACGCCGTCGCCATGGCCAAGGCCGCGCAGTCGGGCATGCCGGCTGTGGGCAACCCGGCTGGGACGACTCACTTCCAGCCGGCCAACGACACCAAGAAGATCCTGCTCGACCCGGCGCAGCCGGACAAGTTCGTCACCATCGGTGCCGGCTTGAGCAGCAAATAGGAAAGCGAGCTCACCAGCTTCCTCCGTGAGAATCGGGACATCTTTGCATGGTCTCCAAGGGACATGCCGGGTGTGCCGAGGGAGTTGGCTGAGCACCACCTCCACGTCAGGCCAGAGGCCAAGCCGGTGAAGCAGCCCCTCAGGCGCTTCGCCGAAGAAAGAAGGAAGGCCATCGGTGAAGAAATCGCCCGGCTCCTAGCTGCCGGCTTCATCATGGAAGTGCTGCACCCGGACTGGTTGGCGAACCCGGTCCTGGTTTTGAAGAAGAACGGCTCCTAGCGCATGTGTATCGACTACACCAGCCTCAACAAGGCGTGCCCGAAGGACCCCTTCCCCCTGCCGCGCATAGATCAAGTCATAGACTCGACTGCCGGCTGTGAACTGTTGTCTTTTTTAGATGCTTACTCAGGCTACCACCAGATTCCTTTGAATCCGGCTGATCAAATAAAGACTTCGTTCATTACCCCGTATGGGGCTTACTGCTACACGACTATGCCATTCGGCTTGAAAAACGCAGGCGCCACCTACCAAAGGTGCATGCAAAAGTGTTTGCAGGATCAAATCGGCAGAAATGTTCACGCATACGTGGATGATGTCGTTGTAAAAACCAAGGAGATGCCTACCCTCCTTGATGACCTGAGAGAAACCTTCACCAATCTGCGAAGATTCCGGATGAAGTTGAACCCGGCCAAGTGCACTTTCGGCGTGCCGTCTGGCCAGCTCCTGGGCTACCTCGTCTCTCAGCGGGGAATCGAAGCCAACCCGGAGAAGATCAGTGCCATTGAGAAGATGGAACTGCCGCAGTGCCTCAAGGACGTCCAGAAGTTCACCGGATGCCTGGCCTCCTTGAGCCGCTTCGTCAGCCGGCTGGGGGAGAAGGCACTGCCCCTGTACCAGTTGCTTAAGAAGACAAACTCCTTCAGCTGGACGCCGCAGGCGGATGAAGCCTTCCGCGATTTGAAGCGCATGCTCTCTTCTACGCCTGTCTTGGCATCGCGGGCTTCAGTGGAGCCGATGCTCTTGTACATCGCAGCCACCAACCGAGTGGTTAGCGTTGTCCTGGTGGTGGAGCGCAAAGAGGCCGGCAAGGAGCAGCCGGTCCAGCGCCCAGTCTATTACCTGAGTGAAGTGCTTTCCCAGTCGAAGCAAAACTACCCCCACTACCAGAAGGTCACCTATGGCGTGTACATGGCGGCCAAGAAGCTCAAGCACTACTTCCAAGAGCACCCCATCAAGGTGGTGGCCACAACGCCCTTGGCGGAAATCATCGGCAGCAAGGACGCCAACGGCCGGGTCGCCAAGTGGGCAGCTGGCCCCATGCTATCCAATACGAGCCAAGAACAGCCATCAAGTCGCAGATCCTAGCCGACTTCTTCGTCGACTGGGCCGAGATGCAATACCTGCCGCCTGTGCCGGACTCCACGCACTGGAAGCTGCACTTCGACGGCTCGAAGATGCGCACCGGCTTGGGAGCCGGAGTCGTCATCACCTCTCCTAAGGGGGACAGGCTGGACTACGTCCTGCAGATCCACTTCGCCGCATCCAACAATGTGGCGGAGTATGAAGCGCTCATCCATGGGCTCAAGCTGGCCAAGGAAATAGGCGTCCGTTGCATCCTCTGCTTCGGCGACTCCGACTTGGTCATACAGCAGGCGTCTGGCGACTGGGACGCGAAGGATGCCAACATGGCGTCATACCGCTTCCATGTTCAGCAGCTAGCCGGCTTCTTCGAGGGCTGCGAATTCCACCATGTGCCAAGGGCCAACAACGAGGCGGCTGACGCCCTGTCCAAGATAGGCTCAACCCGGCAATTCCGCCGGGTGTGGCCCTGCAGCATCTGCGCAAGCCGTCCATCACTCCATCCCCGGACTCGGATTCCATATTCGTGCCGGCTGACTCGGGGGCTCCACAGCCTGACCCGGGGGCTTCGCAGTCAAAGTCGGGGGCTTCTCAGCCGAACCCGCCGGCTCCACAGCCGAACCCGGGGGCTTATCAGCCCAAGTCGGGGGCTTATCAGCCAAACCCGCCGGCTCCACAGCCGAACCCGGCGACCACGCAGTCGAACCCGGAAGCTCCGAAGATGGAGGCCCTGATGGTTAGCGTATTCGAGATAAAATGCGTACCATCATGGGCACAAGAATTCCTCTCCTACCTCACCGATGGTGTGCTGCCCAATGATAGGGTTCAAGCCAGGCAGATTGAGAGAAGGGCCAAGGCCTATACAATCATCAACCACGAGCTGTACAAACGCAGCGTAAGTGGGGTGTTCCAGCGGTGCGTCGAGCCGGCTGAAGGGATTGAACTCCTCCGGGAAATCCATCAGGGAGAGTGCGGCCATCACGCCTCCTCTAGAGCCATAGTAGGCAAAGCCTTTCGGCACGGCTTTTATTGGCCGACTGCGCTAAGAGACGCAGAAGAACTGGTGAAGAAGTGCAACGGCTGCCAGCGCTTTGCAAAGCAAAGGCAAACGCCGGCTTCCGCCTTGAAAACCATCCCCATTACCTGGCCGTTTGCCGTATGGGGCTTGGACATGGTGGGCCCATTCAAAACAGCCCGAGGCGGCATGACCCACCTCCTGGTGATGATTGACAAATTCACCAAGTGGATTGAAGCCAAGCCAATCAAGAAGCTGGACGGCTCCACAGCTGTCACATTCCTCAAGGAGATAATTGTGAGATACGGCTACCCCCACAGCATCATCACCGACAACGGCAGCAACTTCGCCGAAGGCATATTCAAGCGCTACTGTGGGGAGATGGGGATCCGATGGACCTGTCATCAGTGGCGCACCCGGAAACCAACGGCCAAGTGGAGAAGGCAAACGGCCTGATCCTAGCCGGCATCCGGCCCCGGTTGGTGGAGCCGCTTGAGCGATCAGCCGGCTGCTGGATAGAAGAGCTGCCCTCCGTGCTTTGGAGTCTGCGCACCACGCCAAACCGCTCCGTCGGCTTCACGCCATTCTTCCTCGTATACGGGGCCGAAGCCGTCCTGCCGACTGATATCGAGCACGACGCGCCTAGGATCAAGCTCTACACGGAAGCTGAAGCTAAAGAGGCTCGTGAAGATGGAGTCGACCTGGTCGAAGAGGCCCGGCTGCTGGCTCAGTCCAGATCGGCCATATACCAGCAAAGCCTCCGACGCTATCACAGCCGGAAGGTGCAGCCCTTAGCATTCCGAGAAGGAGACCTAGTGCTCCGGCTGATCCAACGGACAGCCGGACAGCATAAACTAGCATCCCCATGGGAGGGTCCCTTCATCGTGAGCAAGGCAGTAGGCAATGATTCCTACTATCTCATAGATGCCCAAGAGGCCAAAAAGAACAAGGCAAGCAAAACTGACGAGGAGACAAAACGTCCCTGGAATGTCAGGTTGCTTCGACCATTTTACACTTGAGAGCAGGAATGTATGTATCCCTTGTACTCCCTTTTGTAAGCTATGAAAAGGCAAGCGCCAAGAGCGCCGATTTCGACAAATTTTTCGCATACTCTACTGTTTTCGCCGATTGGCTAACACCCTCTCACGCGGCCGGCTCGTAACGTGATCCGGTTTCCGACAGCCGGCTTCCGACCAGCTACAGACCGCAACCCGGCTGTCCGGCTGGGGGGAGTAAGAGCCTAGGGAGCCGGCACGCGAAAGACGACTAAGAGAAAGAGTGAAAGCGAATTGACTTCAACTCTTCATAAAAGTGCCGGATTGCCGAATTCAGCTCGTTCGACTGAAATACTGTCGGCCTCACCCAGCGGCACGCTCTTGATCCGGCGACGGATCGCAAGTCGAACGTACGATCGGCAAGAGCAAAGCCAAAGAGTGGGGCGGATGGGAAAAAGCGAACAAGTCGAAAGAAAGCAAGCCAGCACACAAATGATTAATAAACACATTAAAGTGTGCCATAATAAAAAGACGATAATATTGTCATTACATATGCACCCGGCATCCCGGGGATTTAACGACTTGTCTTTGCAAAACGAGATTACATAAACAGGGAAGTCTAAGCGCCGGCTGGAGGAGGACCAGCCGGATCAGCAGCAGGCGGAGACTCCATCTCGATCTCATCTTCGAACTCCTCCTCGTCGTCAGACGGCGGGTTCGGGTTCTCGATGAAGATACGCTTGTCGACGAAGTCGGCGATGGTGCAGGCGCGGGCAAGCCGGGCGGTCTTGTTCTCCGCCGGGAGGTTTTCCTCCACGTCGGCCCGCCGGCACTCCAGCTGATCAAGGCTGACCTCGTCGTACCAGAAGAGCACGAAGGAGAGGGCCATATCGGCTCCAGCGCGCGGCAGCTCCTTCCGATCGTGGAAGTGGTCAGCGCCGTCTCCAGCCACTTGATGAGGTTGGCCTGCGGCAGCGTCTCGGTCGGCCACAGCAGCCGGATCAGCTCCTCCGCCGCCTTCCGGAGTTCCCAGCCGAGCTTCGTGATGGGCTCGACGCGGGCGGCCATGGACGCCAGGTAGTCGTCCATGGAAAAGCAGGCCGAGCTCTGCTCCCCGGTAGCCTGTCGGCGCGCATCCCGCGCCCTGCCGGCTGCCGCTAGCGCCACATCCTGCGCCTCAGGGAAGGCCGCTGCAAGGAAAAAGCAAGTCAGAAGCTTATCAAAGACAAAATAAATGCAAATTTTCAAAGTAAGACTGGCGGCAGGCAGAGCCGAGCCCCACCCGAAGATAGATATTCAAGCTCTAAAGTAAGGCGGCGGCAGCCGCAAGAACCGACTGCCCCCAGCCTGGAGATGGAGATTTCGAAGTCAAAGTAAGATGGCGGCAGCCGGCAAGAACCGAACGCCTGCTGAAGATGGAGATTCGGCTCTGGCGGCAGCCGGCAAGAACCGTGCCCCCGGTCGAAGATGGAGATTTCGAAGTCAAAGTAAGGCTGGCGGCAGCCGGCAAGAACATTGCTCCCAGCCTGAAGATGGAGATTCGAAGCTCTAAAGTAAGACGCGGCAGCCGGCAAGAACCGGCCCCAGCCTGAAGATGGAGATTTCGAAGTCCAAAGTAAGGCGGCGGCAGCCGGCAAGAACAGCCCTTTGCCTGAAGATGGAGATTTCGAAGCTCTAAAGTAAGGCTGGCGGCAGCCGGCAAGAACCGACTGCCCCCAGCACGAAGATGGAGATTTCGAAGTCCAAAAGTAAGGCGGCGGCAGCCGGCAAGAACCGAGCTGCTCCCAGCCTAAAGATGGAGATTCGAAGCTCTAAATAAGGCTGGCGGCCCGGCAAGAACCGACTGCCCCACACGAAGATGGAGATTTCGAAGTCCAAAGTAAGACGGCGGCAGCCGGCAAGAACCGAGCCTGAAGATGGAGATTCCGAAGCCAAGTAAGACTGGCGGCAGCCGGCAAGAACCGACTGCCCCCAGCCTGAAGATGGAGACAGCGAAAATCCTAAAGTAAGACTGCCGGCAGCCGGCAGAAGGACTGCCCCCAAGCCGAAGGAAGGAGATTACAAGACTCACCCAAGCCGGCGGTCGAGCCGGCAGCACCCACTGCCCCGCAGCTGAAGATTCAGATTCCGAAGCTCAAAGTAAGCACTGGCTCCACCGGCCAGGCCCTTCTCCCCCAGCCTTCCTGAGGGTGGCCAGCTTCCTTGAGGTGGTTGGCCTCCAGCTTGCGCAGCCGCGTCAGCTCGCGTCGGCCACCCTAAGCTTGGCAGCAGCATCCCGGCCCGCCTCCTCGCTCTCGGCGCACTGGGCACGGGCGATCCGAAGATCCTCCTCCAGCTGCGGAACCCGGGCAGCTTCGGCTGTAAAAAGACAAGAAAAATCATCAGCCGGATGAAATCAGAGAAAAAGAGTAAAAACAAAAGGAAGAAAATCTTACCCTTGACGGCCTCCAGCTCGCGAGCCAAGGCGGCCCGCTCGATCTTGGCCTTGTGGTAGCTGGTCACCACCTGGTTGTACAAGACGGTGCGCGCTCCGCAACCGTCTGAAAGAGAGTCAGTTGCTTAGGCGAAACCTGGACCGGCTCCAAGCAGCCGGCCCATGCCTCGGAGGGCTACCAGGATAACAATAAAATTGCAAAAATAAGATGAGAAGACACCTACCTTGTCAGCATCCTCCAGCGTCGCCAGCTGGGCAATAGTCTCGGCGGCCTTGGCCTTGAGGCTGGCTCGGTAGCCGGAGAAGAGCATCTTCATGGGCGCCGTGCCAGGGTGCCCCTCCCGGCTGATCACCTCGCAGGAGTCCGCCTGGTGCCACGTCTTCTCCATGGTACCAGCCGAGCCAAGGCTGGAGTCGGAGGCGGACGGCACGCTCAGCAGTCGGGCACCCTTGGCCACGTGGAGGCCTGAGGGCGGCTCCGACGGGTCCTTCGTCCTCACCATTGCCCGGGAGTCGGCGTCCTTCGAGCGCGCTGGCTCCTCCCTCAACGGCTCCTTCCCAGCCGGCTCCCCCCTCGACGGCTCCGAAGCCGGAGGCGGCGCAGTTGGCCCTGTGTGGGCCGCCTTCTCCGGCGTCGAAGGCGTCCTCTCAGGCGGCGCGGCCCCGCCGGCTCCAGTCTGAGGCGGCACGGCCCGCCGACTCCAGCTCCGGCCGCGGCGCACCCCTGCGGCCGGCCGCAGCCCCACAGAGGCGCGCGGCGCGGAAACAGCTCATCCAAGGGGGGCCGACTCACCCTGGGCGCCACGGCGGCGCTGAAGGAGGCGCAGCCGAAGAAGACGCCCGCGGAAGGCGGCGTAGTCGCAGGCGGCACGGCGACGACCGGCGGCGTGCGCGCAGGCGGCGGCGTCGGCTCCCTCTGCCGCCGGAACGGCGGTGCAACGCGAGCAGCCGGCCCAGAGCCGCCGCCCTGGGTAAACTTTATGGCGGCCCTAATCGAACAAACAAAAGAAGATAAATACGAAGAAAGGAAAGAAAAGGAATCAAACAACGGAGAAAAAGGACGTCCCGGCCTTCTTGGGCCCCAGCTGGCGCTGCTTCTTGGCCCGGCTCTCCAGCTTGGCCGTGGACCCGCCGGCGGCCCGCTTCTTCCTCTGGGGCGCAGAAGTCGCCGAGGCGGCAGGCGGCCTCGTGCGTAGAGGCACCGCCGGGATCGGCCCCGTGGCGGATGTCGCCGGCTCCTCCTCCTCCCGCTGCTCCGGCGAGGGCGGCGGGTTGTGCTCCCCCTGGCCGCCTTGGTCCGGCACCTCCGGCAGATCGTCGTCGCCGGCTTGGTCAGCCGGATCAACGTGATCCGGTGTCCAGATCTTCTGCGCCAGGTCGCCGTCCTCAACACCTTGGCGGCCGAAAAGCTGAAAGCAAAACAAATAAGTAACAAGTTGGCCACGCAGCCGCAAGTCGAAGAAAACAAAACTTACCAATTCGGGCGGCGATGACCGGTCGTAAGGCGGCAACCCCCAATTCCAGTCCTCCGGCATGTTGGCCTTGGTGATGTTGTTCACCCGGCGAGCAACCTGGGCCTTGGTGAGCGCCACCCTCGACGTCCGGGTCGGATCCAGCCGGCCGGACATGTGCCCGATCTTGTGGACACGGCCCTGGAGCGGCAGCACCCGGCGCTCGGTGTAAGTACAGAGGAGGTCCTCGGCGCTCAGCCGACCCCCCGCGACGCACTCTCCCAAGAAGTCCCACATGAGGTTTACCTCCGCGTCCGGGTCCGCCGACTTGGCGTTGTGGCCCCAGTTGAGCCGGCCGGTCGGGGGAGCCGGGTTGTACTCCGGCAGGTTGAGCCAGTCGAAGGCCGGGTTGGCGTTCGCACGTAGAAGAACGACATCTGCCAGTTCTTCACCGAATCCACCGTTGGGATCTTCGGGAAGGACGACCTGCGCGGGGGTATATGGAGGCGGCGCCACAGGTCCTCAGGCGGCCCTCAGTCATCTGCGACTTGAGGTAGAAGAGCCGGCTCCAAAACTCCACGTCCGGCCACAAGCCGGCGTAGCCCTCCATGAAGGCCACATAGCAGCTGAGGAGGACGCAGGCGTTGGCCGGCAGGTGGTGAGGCTGCAAGCCGAAGAAGTCGAGGAACCGGCGGAAGAAACGCGGCCGGCAGGCCCAGCCCTCGATCGAAGTGTGCTCCGAAGACCACACGTTCGCCGGGTTCCGGCGCGGGCTCGATCTCCTCGCCGGGCACCCTCGTGATCACCTCCTGGGGAATCCGGCGAAGGCGCACCAGCCGCGCGATATCATCCTCGCGCATGTACGAACCCCTCCAAGAACCGCTCGGCTGGGCCATTGACGGAGAGGAGGAAGAAGAAGACCAAGAGAGGCTGAACGGCGAGGAAGAACCGCTCCTCGCCGGGGGAGATTGCGGCGGTGATGAGCGTACCGTTGAAACGCGGGGCCCCGTGGCGCTGGCTTGGCGTGCGGACGGCTGCCGGGCGGCGGAGGAGTCCGGCCGCGTCTGACCGCCGGAGTTCGCCAGAAGGTCACCGGAGAAGAGGTGATGGCGTGCGGGGTGCTTGAGCGAAGAGGAGTGGAATGAGAGCGCGACGAAGAAGAAGGGCGCCTCGGTACCGCTCCCAGGGGCATTTATAGCCGCCTGACGCGCCAGTTGCACGGCCACGTGGCGATCGTGGGCCACGACTGGGATTTACTGCGCCATAACTTCCCCCCACGACGGCAGCGGTTACCAGAAACGGCCGCACCACGTCGCCCACGACCGCAAAGGATCCGGAGGAGACAATGATGTTGTTATCACCAGTATTTGACCAAGCCAGAGGTGGGCCGCGATCAAGACGAATTTGAAGATATATGCGTGGGGAGATATGTAAATCGGCCTTGTGTATCAAGTTTGGGCTAGTTAGCCCGTGTATCTTTACTTAGTAGGTTACGTAGAGTTTGTCTCGTGCACGGTTTAGTGCACGCCCGCATTAGAAAGTCCCCTGGACTATAAATATGTAGCTAGGGTTTATGGAATAAACAACAACCAACGTTCAACACAAACCAATCTCGGCGCATCGCCAACTCCTTCGTCTCGAGGGTTCCTCCGGTAAGCATCATGCTGCCTAGATCGCATCTCGCGATCTAGGCAGCACAAGCCTGCCTAGTTGTTCATGCGTTGCTCGTACTGAAGCGTTTTTGATGGCGAGCAACGTAGTTATCGTAGACGCGTTAGGGTTAGCATCGTTCTTAGCATCATATGCTTGCGTAGTGCAACCCTTGCGCGTCTAGCCCCTTGTGCCTCATCATGGGTGCAGGGGCGGCACCCCGCTTGATCTTTATTTAGTAGATCTGATCCGTTATGGTCGATCCTTGATTCATCAAGGATTAGTTTAATATCTGCAATAGTTAGGCCTTACAAAGGGTTGGAGGATCCAGCGGCATGCAGGGTGTAGTTTGCTGCCCCTAGACAGGACGTTCCGAGGATCAACCTAGTGTTGGTTTTTAGGCCTTGTCTAGGGCTGGCTTACGTTTACCGTGCGTGAGCGCGAGGCCCAATCGTGAGTAGGATGATCCGATTATGCGGTGAAAACCCTAGATCGTCGTGGATCTCATACGCTTTATATTGATCAAGCAGGACCACCATATATTCGGCCACCTTGGACGAATCATGGGTGAATCGGCTCTCTGAGCCGATTCACAGACAACCCGAGAGCCGATCGAGGCTCGTATTTAACGTGTACGTGTGTGCCCTGCAGGAAACTAAGCGAGGCATCATCCACACCTTCCTGACCAGGTATAGGTCAGGTGGCACGCCCTTGCGACCCAGCATCGGCGCGCGACCAGGAGGCTTTGCGGGCCGTCGCTCTCAGGGACTGGGGCCAGCCGCAGCCCTAGTCATTCCCGGCTCTACCGTGTTGGCCAGTCACTGCCCGCCGGTGGGTTTCGACGCCAACACATTCTGGCACGCCCGGTGGGACAAATCTTCAACGACAACCATCTCGCTATCCACATCAGAGATG
Source organism: Lolium multiflorum (assembly GCA_030979885.1). Classification (NCBI taxonomy): domain Eukaryota; kingdom Viridiplantae; phylum Streptophyta; class Magnoliopsida; order Poales; family Poaceae; genus Lolium; species Lolium multiflorum. The sequence continues at coordinate 170,551,607 of CM061750.1, forward strand.
GCGAAAGACACCATACCGTCTTCATCAGAAGTGGCAGAAGAAACTCCGGTCACGTACGGGGATCTCACTGGCGAGCTCAAGAAGAAGTACGACGAGATCAAGTCTGCCCTCGAAGCCGACCTAATCGGCTCTTTCCACAGGACCCGCTCCCATGGCATCAGATGGAAGGGGTTCACACCTGAAGGCGCGCTTGATGGAGTGGACCTGTCCACCCCGTCCGAAGAACGCACCAGGTCGCTGCGTCAGGAGATCAACTTCATGGTGGCTCATTCGCTGCACCGCCATTCTGAGAGCCTGGTGAATACGTTGGAGCGCGTCGCGCTGCGCGTGATCCAGGAGATCATGAGCCATCAGTACTCTCCGTCAGGACCAGCCCTAGGGACTCACCAAGGGGAAGCGCTGCTTCATTCCCGTCCCCCGCTGCCATTCGCATTGGCAGCGCCCGAAGCGCCGAACTCATCGGCTTTTGTCGTCTACAAGATTGGTGGTGACCCCAGTGACTACCAGTTCCTACAGGACGCGCCCAAGGAGATCCCGCACGGATACGCATGTGCATACGTGCCAGACTGCAGCACCTGGGCACCCTCGAACCAGGTGGCTATAGCAGGGACTTCTGGGGCAACAGGAGGAGCGTCGGAGGCAGACCCTGAGAAGCAAACGTGGCTAGCTAAATACGCCACCCCGACAAAGCTCCCGAGCCCAGCTCCTGCAGTTGGCTCAGAACCGAGAAACAGGCGTGGCTGGTTAAGTACGCCACTCCGACGAATCTTCAGGGTTCGGCACCTGCAGCCATCACCGCGGATCAAATTTGTACGATCCTGAAAGATCAGTTCGGCATGATGCCGAAGAGAAAGGCGATCGGCTATACCAAGCCGTACCCCAATGAGTACGAATTGATCCCGCTACCACCCAAATATCGGCTCCCGGACTTCACAAAGTTCAGCGGATCAGATGGCTCCAGCTCCATCGAGCATGTGAGCCGATATTTGGCACAACTGGGCATGATCTCAGCGTCAGATGAGCTGCGCGTGAGGTACTTCTCGCAGTCCCTCACAGGATCGGCTTTCGGATGGTACACGTCGCTGCCACCGAACTCAATCCAGACCTGGAAGCAGCTGGAAGAACGGTTCCATGAGCAATATCACTCGAGGCTTCCGAGGCTGGCATTGCCGATCTAGCCCAAGTACGACAGAAGCGCGGAGAAACGGTGTCCGAATACATTCAGCGCTTCAGGACCGTTAGGAACCGATGCTATTCGGTTCATGTAAGCGAAAAGGAAGCAGTCGAATTGGCGGTGGTGGGTCTATCATCATCGATCAAGGAAGTGGCCTCCCAGGCGGACTATCCTTCATTAGCACACATGGTGCAGAAGTTGTCAGCATATGAGCAACGCCACCCGGATATCTACCAAGATAAATTCAAGCGCGTGGTTACCATGGTTGACGCAGGCGAAGATGAAGGTCCTACGGGAGAGCGAGAGGTCGCAGTAGCTGAGTGGACTCGAGCTGCAGGCCCAGTAACCTGCAAATGGGTAAAGCCACCAGGGCCTCCAAGAGGGTTCGACTTCGACGTGACGAAAACCGAGCAGATTTTCGACCTCTTACTCGCGGAGAAGCACATAAAGGTACCCGAAGGCCACAAGTTTCCTACGGTGCAAGAGCTGAACGGAAAGCCATACTGCAAGTGGCATAACACGTTCACCCACACCACCAACGACTGCAGGGTGTGGCGTCAGCAGATCCAAGTGGCGATAGAAAATGGGCGATTAATTTTTAACCAGTACGCCATGAAGGTCGACACACACCCCTTCCCCGCCGTCAACATGGTGGAGTTTACCCACCTTGGAGGGTGTCAGCCTGATTTCTCAGCCAACATCAGTATGGTAGAGCTTGGACACCGCTCTGAGAAGGACGGGGATGAGGACAGCTGCTCTCAGAGCAAGGACACTGAGGGGGCCGCTCCATGCGATCGGCTCCGTCAAGATGGCAAGCGCTACGTCACAGAGGGGGAAGTGAAGAACATAAGATACCAACGACCCCTCTCTGATCACCTCCTCAACAAGTATGTTAGTCGATATGACCAACGCCGGCGATACAACAACAATGATGAAAGAGGTCGTCTGACCAGAAACGACGAAAGGCATCACCGGTATAATCATGACGAGGAGCGACAGGAGCGCCATGGCAGGGAGCAGGACGATACGGACAGGCATTGGCATTGCCCCTTCTTCAGACACTGCTGGGATTCAGGAATGAGCCGATTACCAACAATCGGCAACTGCCCAGAATGCAACCGGAAGAAGAAGGAGACAGCCAACGTATCTGTGTTCGAGCGCTTAGGGCCCCTCCCACCGCAAAACAGACGGGCTGAGACCCCTCCGTTGGAAGATCTCGATGATTCAGAAGACGAAGGGGAATACGAAGAAGACAGGTGCCACCGTCCAAGGTGGTGCCCTGACGGTCTCAGCCATACACAAAAACGCAGGGTTCAGCGATTGCGCGGTCTGGAGGAAGCTGAAAGGATGTACTTGCATACGCTGAGGAAGGCGCGGCCTGATCTGGCTGCGAAAGTCCAGAGGACCCTGGATGAGGAGGGGCTACCACAAAGAAAAGAGTGGCGCCCCAAGCAAAAGAGAGCCGATGATGACACATCGGCTGGCACAAACATGGTGTTCATTCGTCCGGCGGGGTGTAGTGCTCCACGATTACACAGTGCACCCGACATGGATAACAGCAAGCACACCAACGTGCTAAAGTCAGAGATTGGGCTGGTTTTATCCGCCGACATGGACGAGTAGCAAGACTACGTCAATAAGCAACATGGCGAGGCCGATCCTTGCGATCGGCCCTCCGAAACTGATGAAGGGATATTACAAAACCTTCACCGAGCAAGCAACGTGGAGGCCGATTCGAGCAATCGGCCAAAATTGTCCTCACCATCTGCTTTGCCTGGGATCAACGTTTGACCCAATAGGGACTACCTAAGAGCCGATACCATCAATTCTCTTGACAGAATCGGCTCGGGGGGCACCTAGATGGATAAAACACTAAGTATGGAGGCCGATACACAAGTCGGCCTGAAATTTTTAAATTTTTCATAGCCGATGCATGGCCATCGACTTTAGAATTGAGAAGCAGCCGATGCATGGCCATCGACTCAAGAAATACAATTGTCAACCAGAAGGTCAGCCCTAGTAAATTATGAAGAGAAGCCACAATGGAAGAACTCCTCAAGAGAGAGGTTTAACAGCTCAGATCTTCTCTTCAAGAACAGTGCTAAGGGCAGCTTGGGCGTCCAGATCAGGTTAAAGGTGGGTCGCATCAGATCCACCAAAGGAAGGGAGCCGATCTGACTTGCAAGGGCAAAGAGGCGCACTGAGGAAACTCGGGGGGCAGCCCACCTTGAAGGTTCTCTGCAAACCGATTTACGTGCAAATCGGCTGGCTCTGCATGATCAAGCCCAGGCTAATTCGGCTGAGTGTTTGCCTTGGCCAAGACTCGGGGGGCAGCAGGCCTGGTGGATGTTCTGCCTTGCTCTGTTTTTTACGAGCCGATTGAGCGATCATCGGCTGATCCTTCATTGCAAACCTTCGACACAAATGATGAGTGCTAGAAAGGATTATTGGGTTTGGTTGGGAAAGTTCAAAAGTTTCCTGAAGATCCTACATTTTTCTGCCAGATTTAGAAAATCATCAGTTGAAGAAGGAAAGAGCAAATCTCGAAGGACCGATGCGGTGCTATCGGCTCGTTACGCATTGGTAAAGGGGGCGAGTCGGCAAGGACAGTAGAAGAGGGAATCGGCTTAATTAAGCTCGGAAGAAATCGGCAAAATCAAATTGGGAAGAGATTCTTCATTGATGGGCAAGATTTCTTACATGAAGAGCTAATTGCTCTCAAAAGGAAATATGCGGGGTACATTGCCCCGTCTGGTCCTATTCTAGAAGTCCTAATCTACGGGCCGTCACTGCCCTCGTCGTCGCCTTCGTCGCTGCCGTCGGCGCTGCTCCCGGCGGGCTCGTCATCGCTCCAATGGCCGCCGACTGGGCCCTCATCGTCTTCATCTTCTCCGACAGCGTCGTCCTCGTCGCTGTCGAAGTCACTGAAGTTGCCCGGCCAAGGGCAGAACCGCTTGGCCGGCGGCTCGTCGGAGGAGCTCTCATCGTCGTCTTCCTCCTCCTCTCCCTGCTCCCCTTCCTCCCCGGAAGAGGTGAAGTCGCAGGAGAAGTTGTCATCGTCGCTCTCCTCCACCGGTTCCCCAACGGCGAGGAAACGGAGGTCACTCTCCCCGTCGGTCGAGGATTTGTCATCCTCGGACCATACGAAGGAGTCATGATCCTCTTTGTCCCACTTCGTTGGGGCGAGGATATCGTACGCCGCCTGCGTGCCCCACGAGGGCGTCTCCTCTCGGATAGGAGAGGACACGTAGGAAAGACCCGATGAGGAGGAAGAAGAGGAGGACGAAGACATGGTGGTAGAGGAGGGTTTTTTGGAGGCTAGTGCGAAGGGGATGAGGAAGATGACTGTTTGCTGCGGTTAAATAAAAGGGAGCATAGTAAAAATTCAAGGCCACAGCAGTTCCCGAGGAGGTGGTGCCCGAACAGTCTAATCGCGCAGAGAAGTTGAGAAGGCAAGCTATCATGATGAAGGACTCTGCGACGTTTCTGCTCTGCCACGACATGACCCGACGAAAGAAAGAGCGTAATGATTTTGGAAATGTCATTTCCAAAACCAGGGGGGCATGTGTTATCACCAGAATTTGACCAAGCCAGAGGTGGGCCGCGATCAAGACGAATTTGAAGATATATGCGTGGGGAGATATGTAAATCGGCCTTGTGTATCAAGTTTGGGCTAGTTAGCCCGTGTATCTTTACTTAGTAGGTTACGTAGAGTTTGTCTCGTGCACGGTTTAGTGCACGCCCACATTAGAAAGTCCCCTGGACTATAAATATGTACCTAGGGTTTATGGAATAAACAACAACCAACGTTCAACACAAACCAATCTCGGCGCATCGCCAACTCCTTCGTCTCGAGGGTTCCTCCGGTAAGCATCATGCTGCCTAGATCGCATCTCGCGATCTAGGCAGCACAAGCCTGCCTAGTTGTTCATGCGTTGCTCGTACTGAAGCGTTTTTGATGGCGAGCAACGTAGTTATCGTAGACGCGTTAGGGTTAGCATCGTTCTTAGCATCATATGCTTGCGTAGTGCAACCCTTGCGCGTCTAGCCGTCCTTGTGCCTCATCATGGGTGCAGGGGCGGCACCCCGCTTGATCTTTATTTAGTAGATCTGATCCGTTATGGTCGATCCTTGATTCATCAAGGATTAGTTTAATATCTGCAATAGTTAGGCCTTACAAAGGGTTGGAGGATCCAGCGGCATGCAGGGTGTAGTTTGCTGCCCCTAGACAGGACGTTCCGAGGATCAACCTAGTGTTGGTTTTTAGGCCTTGTCTAGGGCTGGCTTACGTTTACCGTGCGTGAGCGCGAGGCCCAATCGTGAGTAGGATGATCCGATTATGCGGTGAAAACCCTAGATCGTCGTGGATCTCATACGCTTTATATTGATCAAGCAGGACCACCATATATTCGGCCACCTTGGACGAATCATGGGTGAATCGGCTCCCTGAGCCGATTCACAGGACAACCTGAGAGCCGATCGAGGCTCGTATTTAACGTGTACGTGTGTGCCCTGCAGGAAACTAAGCGAGGCATCATCCACACCTTCCGACCAGGTATAGGTCAGGTGGCCGCCTTGCGACCCAGCATCGGCGCGCGACCAGGAGGCTTTGCGGGCCGTCGCTCTGAGGGACTGGGGCCAGCCGCAGCCCTAGTCATTCCCGGCTCTACCGTGTTGGCCAGTCACTGCCCGCCGGTGGGTTTCTGACGCCAACAGATGTGACCATACGAAACGGCCACACCGACCAGCCGTCAGAACGGTCAAGTCGGGCGCAAGGCTCGAGGCGGCGGAAACTCCGGCGCGCCCAAGCCGAAGCTGGACGATAAAATCAATCCGGCCCCAAACTCTTACAGCAAGACGGAGGCGTCACCCACACTTGTAAAAAGCAAAAGCTGCAAGAAAGAAACGTCCGGCTGGAGGAAGCCGGACGAAGCGAGCCGGATGAGGGCGCAGCCGGCTGAATGAAAATTCTCAGTCGGCCCTTCCAGGAGCCGCCGGATACAAGCGAGAGATATCTAGAAGCCAGGAAAACCTGCCTAGGTCCTTCTTAACGCAGGACCTTGCCAGCTTCGAATGTCGGGGAAGACCCCGGGTAGGGCAATGGACGCGGAGCGGCCGACTTGAGGTCGGCCGGCTCGCGGCAAAGGCCGGCTGAGGAGCAGCCGGCTGGAGCCGTGGCCGGCTGCCTCGGGAGCCGGCTGGCTCTAAGTCCTAGTCGGCCTGGCTACGGCCTTCAATGCTGTAGCTGGGCCGGCTTCTACAAGCCATATCCGACTGGGGTTTGTACCTTAGACCGACTCGAGGCTGGCGAGTCTTGCACTGGAAGGAACTGGGTAGGTGGTTCGGGTTCAAAGGTCCACGCTGACCTCATCTCCCGTAAAGCACGGGGCACTGTGGAGCAACAGTGCCACGCGCCGGACAGGCCATCATGGCGTACGTCGGTCCGTACCGGCTACAGGGCATGATGGCGACAGAGACACCACCTCGCCATACCGCTGACCTGGCAGACGGATGGGACGTGCCACTACGCCTCAACGGCTCCCTGACGTCAACGCCTCGGGAAGGAGCGGAAGCCGGAGCCGGCCAAGCCGGCCACTAGACTATAGGGACTTATATGTAAAGTGCCGGTGCCTATATAAGCCGGGCTACCCCCCGTGCGGGGGAGGATCGATCACTTCCAATTCATTCTAGTCTTAGCGCTGCCCTGTGAGAGAGACCTTCGTCTACCTTAGCCTCCCAGGGGCAGCCGGATACAGCTCAAGGAGCATCATTGTACTGTGTGATCATCATATACACTCATAGCAGGAGTAGAGGTGTTACCTCCACAGGAGGGCCTCGAACCTGGGTACGTCGACCGTGTCACTCGTCCCCATACCCGCATCCGGATACCACCGTGAGACCACTTAGGAACCACCTCGATTAGCCACCCTATGGCATATGTCATGACGATACCACGACAGCGTCGGCCCAGCCGGCGGGGTGGGCGGGGCGGACGGTGAGGGCGCTGAGGGCGACGGCCCAGGGCTGGGCGGAGGAGACGCCGACCCAGTCGATGGGGGCGCCAAGAGCGACGGGCCAGCAGCAGACTGCCGCGGCGACGCGGGAGGCGACGTCCCGATGGGCGGCCCAGGCGCCGCACGCAGCAGCGCGGGAGCCGGCACAGGCACCGAGGGCGCTGCATGTCCCATGCGACGATCGTTGTCAGCGGCAGGGGCATCGCACACAGCCGGTGCGGGAGCAGCAGGAGAAGGGGCAGCATCCGGAAGCTCGAGGCGAGCACCACGACCAATTCCTGCACCATGGTTAGACAACAACACAGGCGAATACGCAATATCCAAAAATTGACCAGGCAACGCAGGAGATGAAGTGGTAGGCGGTGTATAGGACTCGGCTATGGGAAGAGAGGCAAAAGGAAACAGTGACTCATCAAACACAACGTCGCGAGAGATATAGACGCGATTGGACGGAACATGGAGACACTTGTAACCCTTATGCATGGAATTGTAGCCAAGAAACACACATTTTTTCGAGCGAAAATCGAGCTTGCGACTGTTATAGGGACGAAGATGTGGCCAGCATGCACACCCAAAAACTTTGAGAAAGCTATAGTCAGGTGGCTCATGGAAGAGAAGCTCAACTGGAGACTTCATAATAAGAAGACGTGTGGGCAAGCGATTGATGAGATAACATGCAGTGGTGAAGGCATCGCTCCAAAAGCGAAAAGGCACAGAAGCATGAGCTAACAAGGTGAGGCCAGTTTCAACGATGTGACGGTGCTTGCGTTCAGCGGCACCGTTTTGCTGATGTGTATGAGGGCAAGCAACACGATGAGCTATCCCATGAGTCTGAAAGAAGGTGTTGAGGTTACAGTATTCGCCCCCCAATTCGACTGTACGTGAACAATTTTAGTTTTGAGGAGGCGCTCAACATGTGCCTGGAACTGAAGAAAGACAGTAAACACATCAGACTTACGCTTAAGTAAATACAGCCATGTAAAGCGACTATAAGCATCAATGAAACTGACATAATAATTATGACCACTGACTGAAGTTTGGGCATGGCCCCACACATCTGAATACACAAGTTCAAGAGGAGCTGTAACTATATGAGTAGACTCAGAAAAAGGTAACTGATGACTCTTGCCCTATTGACAGGCATCACAAACTGCTGGTGCTTTAGTACTAGACACAAAAGGGAGATCATGGCAACGAAGCACATGGCGAACAACTGGGGTAGCAGGATGGCCAAGGCGAGCATGCCACTGTGAGGGGGCGGAACGCACACCACTGAAGACCTGAGGGGCGGTAGGAGCGGCAGGGGGCAGGGGCATCTAGCACATAAAGACCATCATGACTCCGACCTCTAAGAAGCACGTCCCGGGTAACTCGGTCCTTAACAAAAAAATGAAACGGGTGAAACTCAACAAAGACATTATTATCAATGGTAAGCCTTTTAACCGAAAGAAGATTACGAGTGACCGAGGGAACACGAAGAACATTACGAAGATGAACATGTCTAGAGGTATGAGAAAGGAGCGATGCCTGGCCAACATGGGAGATGCGCATACCTGTGCCGTCGGCAGTACGGACTTGGTCGTGGCCGGTGTAGGTCTCCCGAGGGTTGAGCCGAGAGAGCTCATGTGTCAGGTGATCAGAGGCACCCGTGTCCATGTACCAAGTCGCATCGACGGGATAGGTTGTAGTAGACCCGTGTGAGTGATTTGCAAGAGCAGCTTGCTTCTCATTGCCGCTACCGTCATTCCCAATGCCCAAGAAGTCCTGCTTGAAGCGGCGATGACAACGGGAGGCGAGGTGGCCGGCAATGCCACAGAGCTGGCAGGGAGCCTTGGTGCCGCATGTGGTGCACACCCAGGACCGGCCACGTCCAGCCATCGTGGTCGCGGGGCGCGGCTGCGAGGCCGGCTGCTTGGACGGCTGCGGAGGCGGCCCGCTGAGCGGGCGAGGCTGTGGCTGGTTGCGTCCGCCGCGGTACGCGACATTGGCGGAGGCGTCAAAGGATGGGCCATCCGGGCGGCGAGCTCCGAGGCGTTGCTCCGTGTTTAGGAGACGTGCATACAGATCATGGGCACTAATAGGATTAGTGCTATCGCGCCCTTTAACGTTCTCCACAAGAGAGTCATAGTCCTCGCCAAGGCCCTTAAGGATATACCCGATAAATTCAGAATCACGAAGGGGCTGACCAATAGAAGACAAGATATCAGCCAGCTCTTTAGCCTCATTGTAGTAAGCCGTCACAGATTTGTCCAGTTTCTTGAGATCACCAAGTTTGTTGCGAATGGCCATGGACCGCGCCATGGACTGAGAGGAGAAACTGGGATCAAGAGTACTCCAGGCTTGGTGCGAGGTGGCAGCGAAGAGAACCATGCCCGCCACAGTCGGCATAAGGGAAGACTGTATAGCGCTGAGAATAGCCTGATCCTGCGCCGTCCATTGCCGATGGGCCGGGTTTGGGAGTGCCATAGGTGTACCATCAGGAGCAAGCACATGCACCATAGGCGGTGGACACGGGACAGTGCCATCAACATAGCCATCAAGGTAGTAGCTGCGCAGAAGGGGGAGCACTTGAGCTCGCCACACCAAGTAGTTGTCGGGGTTCAACTTGACTGTCACAAGATGTGCCAGATGTACTGGCGGCGGATCACGCACGGGTCCAGCCTCATGGGTGATAGGAGCAGGCGGCACATAGGCAGCCGAGGGCGTTGCCGAGGTCGGAGGTGGGGAGTGGACGCCATAGGCCATGGGCGGAGCGCCGTAGAACAGAGGCTGCCCATAGAGTCCCGCACCATACGGTATGGGTGACGTAGCCTGGGCAGCGGTTGACGAGGGGGCGGGCGCCGGGGCAGCAGCGAACGGAGCCAGGGCAGAGGTCCCTGGAGTCAGCGCGGGGACCGGAGAAGGCGCGCCCAACGACGAAGAAGGGACCGCGATCGGCCCGGCCATGCCAGGCGATGAGGAAGCGGCCGGCAGAGGGAACTGTCCGACCACAGCGGGCGCGGACGCAGCGGCCGAAGCAAACGGCCACGAAGCACGAGGGGCGGCACCCATGTAGAGGCCCGCCGAGGTGGAGATCGGGGCGCTGCTAAGCGGCGGCGGCGTGCGACCGTCGAGAAGCGCCGCAAGGAACGGCGACACAAGGGGCCGCGACGAGGAGGAAGCCATCGCGGCGGTGGTGGAAGTGGTCGAGGCAGCAGGGAGCGTCGCGGCGGCGGCCGAGAGGGCGGCGGCGGCGGCGCAGGTGTTGGCAGCGGAAGACATGACCTAAACCTAGTCTGATACCATGTAAAACAAAGAATTTGGGGAACGCTCGACACCCAATAGGATTGACGTTGATTTATATTTATAGTGTACAAAAGTACAAGAGTTACAATACATGTACATATAGGGAAGCCATTATATACAGTCTAACACTTCATTTATCTGCACGATGAGCAAGTTGTTGCTTGGTTCTTTATTTTCTTTCTGCATGGTTGCTGCTACTAACCCCGAATGCACGACGAGACGTTGCTTTTTTTTTTTGCGCGAGGTGCGGCCGTTTGCTGTATTTAGTATAAAATTTATTTTCAATTCCCTTTCAATTCTGTATTACCGATTCCCTTTAACATTTCCCTTTATTTGGTATCCTAATTCATGATTTTTGTATGAAATTTTATAATTCTTTGTTTTGGGCCAGTGAGTTTTTAAGGAGAAAATAACAGGTGAGTAAAACCACTTGCAACACAAATAAACTACCATTTATAAAAATACCAACTCGCTCTTCAGCTCCCATAACCACTCCGCACTACTGTTGATAAATAACGGGCAAACGGGTTGATAAATTTAAGCTAAAAAGTCATCAAATATTGTAAATAAAATTTAGCTTTTTGAATCGATAACTTTTTACATTTACCGTTGATAAATAACGACGGAGGGCTGATAAATTGTGAGTTAAAAAAGTAACCAAAATATTTTAAATTAAATTTGCCTTTTTGGGGCGATCACTTTTTGCATTTACCGTTGATAAATAACGGGCAGAAGGGTTGATAAATTGTGAGCTAAAATAATCGCCAGAATATTCTAAATGAAAATTGACTTTTCGGATCAATACTTTTTTGCATTTATCGTTGATAAATAATGGGCAGTGGGGTTGATAAATCGTGAGAAAAATAATCGCCAAAATATTCTAAATGAAAATTTACTTTCGAATCGATAAGTTTTTGCATTTACCGTTGATAAATAACGGGCAAAGGGGTTGATAAATTGTGAGCTAAAAAAATCTTCAATATATTTCAAACAAAATTTGGCTTTTTGGGTTAATAACTTTTTACATTCACTGTTGATAAATAAGAGGCGGAGGGGTTGATAAAAAGCGGGCGGAGATGTTGATAAATTGTGAGCTAAAAAAATCGTGAAAATATTCTAAATGAAATTTAGCATTTCAGGTCGATAACTTTTTACATTTACCATTGTTAATTAACAGGCAGAGGGGTTGATAAATTGTGAGGTAAAAAATTCGTCAAAATATTCTAAATAAAAATTTAGCATTTCTGGTCGGTAACTTTTTACATTTACCATTTGATAATTACCTGGGAGGGGGTTGATAAATTGTGAGCTAAAAAAGTCGCTAAAATATTATAAATAAAATTAATTTTTTAGGTCTATAACTTTTCATATTTAGTGCCGACAAATAACGGGCAAAGGGGTTGATAAATTGTGAGCTAAAAATAATCTTCAAAATATTATATAAATTAAATAGTAAAACTAAATTGCCGATGCGTGATCGGATTTGACATGAAAACTGTAGGACAGATTCAAATATTCGTGGGCAATCATTTTATCGGTCGGAAATGGTTGTTTAAAAATCGAACCAGTGAGTGAGGCGGCGAGCCTCGTGTTACAACCAACACTGGTTCCGATTTATTTGCTGTACAATAAAGTTTCTAGCAATAATGTTCTAATGATAGATCATTTGAGATTTGGTAGGTAAATAAATGGTAGTAAAGCAAGTGAAAAGGGCTTGGGACTTTTAAGTAGTATCATTGTATGGTTTTGTGGATGGGAAAAATAATGAGTTAGTAGAATCGGAAAAATCCATAAAAGGTATCGAGATTCTACATTATTCTAAAGGATTCTATGATTTGGATCGGGACTTAACATGGATTCTACGCGATTGGGATTCATAGTGGGATTTGGATCGATACAGTGATGTAAGATCGTCAAATCGTAGGATTCCGATAGTAGGATCGGGATTCTGACAACTGGTACTCTGTTTTGTAGCCTGTATGAGGTGAGATTGGCTCAAAAACTAAGAAATTACAGAGAGGTCCAAACCTTTACACAAACGCCACTGAACAAAAAAAATAAAAAGCAAATCGGGTCCTTATATACACAACATCCTGCTGGGAGCCTCTTGGCCGGCGGTGGCGGGCCGTGGGGTGGCGGCGGGCCGGAGGGTGCCTGCGCGAGCTCCTGGAGCAGCGCGTTGAGGCCGTGGTAGGCGGCGCATCCTGGCGGCCTTGGGAGGCGGCGCATCCTGGCGGCCTTGGGAGGCGGCACGTCGGGGCAGCCGTGGGAGGCGGCTTGGGGATTCAGGCACGTCGTGGCGGCCGTGGGAGGCGGTGCGTCGACCCAACTCATCCTGGAGGAGGTTGGAGGTGGTTGGAGGCGCATGGAGGCGGCCGTGGGAGGCGACACGTGGATTTAGGCGCGTCCTGGCAGCACATCGATGCAGCTTATCCTGGCGGCCGTTGGCGGCGATTGGCGGCGCAGGGAGGCGGCCCTTGGTCAAGCTCATGCTCGGCCGACGCTAGAGGACGGGAGGGAGGCGGCAGCGTGGTCTTGCTCCTGCTCGGCCCAAGGATACTGGGGTGCGGGAGAACGATGGCCATACGAGAGAGAGAAGATGGGGGAAATGAGGGAGAGAAAGAGGTGAGGGTGGGGGTCTAGGGGGCCGCGGGGTGGTGCTACAGTGTTTTGCGGGATGTGGTCAGTCTGGGTTGTGAAGCTCGATTTGAGCTTCACAACCGGGCCTGGCTGAGAGCCCTTATTCGCACGAGGTCGGCATTGCCCACTTGAGCCGACCCGACCTACCAAACAACTGAAGTTGGAAAAATCTGGGTTGAGATGAGAATTTGTGTGTCCACCCAGTCTACCAAAGACACCCGTAGAAGAGACACAAAGAAGTAAACAAATGAATCTCTTGTTTGATTGCAATGTGGGAGTCCCACTCATATACAGGCTGAAGGGGTGTGTTGGGGAGACACCTCTTCCCCAATAGACACCTCCTGGGAGGCATCCCTCCCAATACAATTGATTACATGTTTATTTCTCAACAATCCCCCTTGATCAATTCGTCATCTGTATATTGCAATCCAAAAACTCCTCCTAAAAAACCCTATGGGAAAAATTGAGGAGTAATATTATAACGACATGCCGCTGAAAACTCCTTTAAACACCCAGTGGGAAAATATAAGGAGAAACCATATGGCATACGTTCACACTTGTATTATATTGTCTCATTAAAAACCTTGTATGAGAAACCTTAGGGAAAACTCATAAAGGGAAAAAGAGTACAATATCAGTGATCGGAAGATCATCAACGAGTTATAACTAGGGAGTTCACTCCCCCTCAATATTGCAAACCTAAAGGTTGTCTTATAGCAATTCCACAAACTTAATTATGGAATACAACTGGGTAGAGATACCGTGAATATCAAAATATTTTGTTTGCAAATTACCCTTTTACATTTCTGTAATTTATGAGGATAAATATAACTCATAAGCAATACAAGTGACATTATCTTGACAGATAATGATAGGTGATTCGAATGAATCTCCACATGAACTCACATGTGGCCAATCATTCTGCAAATTCATACACATCTTGTGATGTTTCATATAATTTATGCAGAATGATCACTGGAATGACCCATTTAGAGTCTATTCTGAAGACTTGCTTCTGAATACTCTTCCAGTAAATCCAGTCTTTGATATGACACTGTTGGAATCAGATAATTAGCCACTATCAAATACTCCCTCCGTTCCTTTCTATAATGCCTATTGTTTTTTCGCATTTGTTTTAGAATATAAGAGTAAATCTATGTTTTTTTTGCAAAGAACCCCTTCCACCGATCAGGTCAAGTCCAGAAAATCTGGAAACCGATCTGGTCATGTATTTCTAAGATCTGTTTTCAGTTTACTATTTTGTCTGTGATATCGCTATGGGATTTTGTGTCAAAAAATGGCTTGCGCTAATTTCCGTGCCAAAAAACAATAGGCACTATAGAAAGGAACGGAGGGAGTATCACACATTGGTCCCATCTTGATTTTCATACTAGAATTAATCAAGAGTTTTGTGCCTTGGATATATCTTAGAATAATCCATACACAAACCTTATACCTTTCGGGGGATTGCACTCTCAATAAATTGCCAACAAACTTAATGTCAGGCCTGACGTATTTTGCAAGATATCTCAGTGCTTCGATGGTGGATATGGAACTTCAGCTCCATCTATCACTTCACAATCATCCCACTTTTTCAAGGATCGGTATCCCATATTACGTATATTATGACCATATGTGTCTCTGATATTATATATTCGTATTGAACTTGTTCAATATTTCGGGATATATGAAGACGGGTATACATTTATTCCTGGGGGAATAAGCTCAAGTTAAAAACTTAAGAATATTTGGTTTGTCCCAAATCTCCGTCTTAAAATGATTGTGTGTATCTCAAATGTCTCGTATAAAGACATTGATGATAAGATCATCAACACCACTTAGGTGACGTAAAATCCAATTAAGGATTTAGCCATGAGTACATATCAACAATCATTGACATTAGAGTTATCCTTATCGCGGAAGAACTCACACAGTCGGTTGTACCACACAATTATCTCCGACTACTTCAAGTCATAGAATGACTTCAGAAGTTTCACACACACATGTTGCGATTTTTCTTTGTATTCAGAATATTAAGTCCTTCAAGACTTTAACATATAAATCCAGATCAAGTGACCCGGGGAGAGTATGTAGGCACAACTACATACATCAACCACATGGATCTGTACTGCCAATAACATTTAGTATCGAAACATAATTCCACTCATACCAAGAAGGTATGTCACATCATGACTGATGCCAGGTTTCTGCGAAAAACCCTTGTGCTACAAAAGCCTCGCTTTATCACCACCTCATTCTCTCTTCTCTATGGAAGATACTTATGGACAGAAGGTTTTACTATCGTAAATACCTCTATCTGATGAGCGAGCTCTATTCTTCCTCAATTGCTTCCTTTCATTTGAACCAATATAAGTGCAACAACACTCTCCATGGATTTTAGTTCAGGGCCCAAAAGGATTTTAGCAATTCCCAGGAAGATTTATATGTCGACATATGTAGACTTTCTCATATACGATTCTCATGAATCGGTATCATTTGTGGAATTCTCATTGTGCCTCTCAACTCGTTGTGACTTCCCATAACAACAGAGTCAAGGTGTTTCGATGTCCCATCACACAAAAATGTGTGCGCACTGTGCTGGGTCCTGGATGATACACATCCTTCAGGTGTCATTCAACCTCAGGTTGAACCACATTTAGTGATTGGGAGACCATCTCTTTTGTTCCAACAAAAACAAAGAGAACTTAGTCTCATATGTCAGAATTCTCCCCCTCTTGCTCTCATATGGGGAGACGAGTGGTTTATTAGGTACATCCACTCAATCCGATACATGATCAAAATGACACCTTTGTCACTAGTAAATATATTGAAAGATTATTTGCAATAAAATGCAAATTTGTCATAACATGAACCTTTAGGTCATATTCTTAAGTACGTGGATCAAATGTCTACGGCATTTCTTAGCCATTTCCTGGCTTCTGTGTGGTACACATCTCCCCCCTAATACCAGAAAATGTCCTTATTGCAAAAGCAATCAGCGTACAGGTTGCAAGTAACTCCCTTTTCAAGGTTAAGGTATGCGACGGATTAACAATCATACCACAGTTATTCCTCACATAGATACCAAATATATGTTAGGGCCCATGACATACGCCGGGGTGGTGATATCGGATGCAACCGATTACCGCAGATGGGAAATCTTATTTCCATGTTCAAACTGCAGGGGGGTGTAGTATTAAACATGCGGCGTGTGATTTCGCATGTTACCACCAAC
The DNA here is from genome assembly GCA_030979885.1 of Lolium multiflorum. Classification (NCBI taxonomy): domain Eukaryota; kingdom Viridiplantae; phylum Streptophyta; class Magnoliopsida; order Poales; family Poaceae; genus Lolium; species Lolium multiflorum. The sequence continues at coordinate 170,567,955 of CM061750.1, forward strand.
AAAATGTTGGCAAATCACAATTCTGTAACATTGGCCATGCAACTTTGACTCTCTTTCAGAAGAGATCTAGCCAAACCATTGTGGGTATGTATAAAATATACTAAATATGACCATTAAATGTTCGTGAATCAAATTTAACGACAATTCCATTCAAATGCCATTATCCCATGTTAGGACACTCTGCTCTAAATTCGTCAATTTGAGCACTTAATTCAGTATTCACATGGTTTTGTGTGAATGATACACACATAAGACCATCTTCAAGATGTATCTGTGCAACCACGAAGCACCAACATAACCCACACAATGGTTGAGTAATTCACATACATTCTTGAATACTTTCAAGAGTAGTGTGTGGCTCATTCTGAATTTTAAGGTCAGAGTGCCTTATTAATTCCCCTATGGCACGTCCAGTGCACATAAAATCTTATGATTGTTGGGAATATTGCAACAGTCAAGTGTTGGCCAACATAATTATCAATAATTTCTCTAACTTCCCATACCATGGTGATAAAGGAGGAAAAATTATTGTGTACGCAACAAAATCGAGTATGGGATGATTCATACACTCAATTTTCTCAACTATCATGTCGTCGGGACATAATGTTGTGAATTATACTACATGTAGTAGCGCAATTATAGGCTAATGATATTTGAGATAACCACGAGACTACACGAGATCTCCAACATCTTGGGAATAACCATCCACAAGTATATCATCACTGTAGAGGAGTTAATTTTCCATCTTGAAAGTTGTCATAGAGATCATTCCTTTTAAATGATCCATGCCTTTTTGAGAGATATACTCCTTTTCTATTGTCATTTGTCATTCACTTTACATTCAACTCTTGGTGGTTCTCTAACCACTAAATTGCTTAACACTAAGGGCACATGCATGAATTTCAGGCAATGGTATCACACCCATTGAACATGACGATCCTTCGTAACAAGTTCATCAGATTTTCACCCTGAAATACTAATGGTATTTATATTTACCATCATAGGAGAATGTAAAGTGCAGTAAGGGCTTACAATCAAATATGTATCTGAAATTACATTATCATATATCTCAACTTGTTGTTGAGTTATAGACAAAAGACTCATAAGCATCAACGGACTTGAAATCCCAAACCCGAATCAATGGTCATTCGTGTGATGCTTATACCAATATATCTCTCCTTAAGGAAGTCCCAAAAGGACAAATGGATATGCAGCATCCATTTAATTACTCAATTTGAGAATCGAGTCATTGCGATTATGTTATTTTATAAATAGTCATGACATTATCTACATGTGGAGTTTCTGTGGCGACATGGCCACGGGTCGACAAAATCATCACTGTCCAAGACCCATGTTAAATGATTACTTTCACATAATGTCATCTCATCGCACTACCTTTCAAAAAAGGTCAGCCATATGTTGCATGAAATATTCATGCATTAATTTACCATCAGTAAATTAGGTAGGATGAAAATGCTATGGCTAAGCATATTCATGGAAACGGTGATTCTTAGTGACCCATAGGTCAAGCCTTCCACAAGAACACCACAATGTGGTGTAGATCTTAAAATTAAAGTTAGTCACCTCAAAAAGGGATAAACCTTTAATTTCCTTAAAACACATGGAGGTAGTCAACCACCTAGTGGCGCCTCACTCTTATGGACATTCTCATCGATCATAGCCTCCACAACCTTATGTTATTTATAACACAAAGGTAATCACCATAAAATGGTGTTAAACCTCTCAGTTGTGCATGAAAATTAATTCACAGCTATGATGACGTCTCATAAGTTATGTGTGCATGGGAGGTAATCACCAAATTATGAAAGTATGTTTGCACAATTCTCTTCATAGCATAACATGCGAGGCTATCGTCGCCAATGTCTTGGTTCCACATTTGATGGAGTATGTGACACTAAAGTCACAACCAACGACAAATGCTATGAAGCTGCCAAGCATTTGGAAAACCTTCATCAAGGTAGTCACCACATGTGTAGACATCATAGTTTTAAACGAAAATTATTTCGTTGCTACGATACCAAACTATTGCGCCTTCATTTTTGCTTGAAACACATCGACGTAATCACTAGTATGTAGTGTAGACCTCACTCTTATGAAGCTTTTCCAACCTTGTGTTAACTAAAACACATTAAAGGTAATCACCACATGATAGTGTAGACCTCACAGTTGGTAAAGCAATTAATTTCTCGCCTTAATGCGACCGTAAGTCGTGTGCAAAATTGAAGGGGTCATAATATTTGAATGACATAATATAGACCTCAAGGTAATGGTACATAATCTACGGTTAAGTAGTAGATGCCACTTATTAATTACCTTCTAATTCACAAGTATAAACTTGAGATAGTTATGCAAGTATCATACACTTTGCTATCTGATATTTCCCAAACTTGCAAGCAAGTTTCATATTCTATTCGAATAACAGAGATGCTATCGGTTCCACCGATGTGTTTGACATTTCTAACAAATACATTATATACAAAAACTGAATAGTTGAAAGCTTAATCAAATATAGCATATTGGGCCGAATTTACAGCCCAATATAGTGGCTGAGGCCACTTTTTTCGATTCTGCTTTTTTTTCAGGTGGGCCAGCATTGGGCCTTGGCCCACCCGGCCGGCCGGTTTGGTCAGCCCAGCCCCATTGCCCCTGGGAATGGATAAGGAGGGGGGGGGGAACGGTTGTCATTCCCTACCAGAAACCGCTCCCCCACTATCCCCTTCGGCCGTGGCTGCCGGCCACTCCACCGCCGGTCTTCGTCTGCGGATCGCCGCCAGCAACATGCAGGAGGCTAAGGCGTCGCTGCGGGGAGTCCGCACGGAGCGGCTTCCGTTGGCTGTACGACTTCATAGGCGACGAGCCACCGCATCGAAAGGATGCGATTTGGGAGCCCGTCGTCTGCCGCTGCCCCGAGGGCGAAGCAGTGCCGTGCAGGCCCTTGGCCGCCGCCGTTGCCGACCAGGCGCTCTCGATCCGCCGCTGCCTTAGGAACTTCAGGCACCGCCCGTCACGAGAGCGCGAGCCGGGGCTGATGTCCGCCGACGCCTCGCTGGGTGCCTCTTGGAGATGAGGCCGCGTCGTGCTGAAGTGATCGGCCGGTTGAAGTTCTGCGAAGTTCCGGTCACGGCTGCCGTCGCTGATGGATGGCACCGTTTCACCGTCGGTAGTCGCCTTCCGTCGTGTCGGCAGTTGCGGTCGCAGGCGCCGTGCTGCGTTGCGGTTGCCATGAACAAACAGTGGCGGAGGGTGCTGTTTGCCGATACCGCGTTGTGCCGTCGCGGGCCGCACCGGAGCGCCGGCCGTCCCGCCGCGCGCCACCTGCCGTGAAGAGCGAAGACCAATCGCGCCGTGGCCGTCTTGGTCCGTTTTGCGGTTGGCATGTACGCATCAACGCCGCTTCTTCTCGTCAGTGAACCGCCGCCATGCTGAAAACTCAAGTGAAACAGTGCAGCGATAAGTTTTCAATTCTCAATCAAAGTGTACCGGTGAAATAATCAATCGATGCACTAAAGATTGAATGGGTGCATCATGTGCTAATTGATCCATTCCAATCAATTTTTTTCTGCATGTCCGCATCTTCATGATCAATTTCCTGTCCTTTCTCGTGAATGCATGGCCACTTGCCCCATCGGACAATGAAATGTCAATGCCAAATGCTCTAAGGCAGAGACTACGTGCTGATAACGTGCTGTAGTATCAAGAAAAGAGACACAAAGAAGAAGTAAACAAATGAATCTCTTGTTTCCACTTATATACATGCTGAAGGGGTGTGTTGGGAAGACATCTCTTCCCTAACAGACACATCCTAGGAAGCATCCCTCCCAATACAATTGATCACATGTTTATTTCTCAACACACTTAAGCTATCGACCGTAGGGCCGTTGAGCCCCAAACACAGTTCCACCTCGTCGTCCAATAACAAGTAGATGGGTTGGTGACTGTCACCATCGCAGTTCCAGCAATAATTTTATTTGAGGATACGCTCTTTAGTCTGAAGCAATAAAATGTTAACTTCGTGCAGATTACAAAAGGTCATAAAACTAAGCGGGGTCAATAAAAATGGCAACTAGGAATTATTTGTTTTCTTCGGAAAGTGAGAACGTCCACACTAAATGTGGAGAGATGTATCAGCATTTGACATTGTTATATCTTTTGTGCATTATGTCTTACTACTTTTGAGCAAACGATCAGAGAAGTATATTTCTTAAGTTTTTGTAAGTGACAATCTATTTATACTTACAACAATGACATTATGTTTTACTCATAATAAGTAGACCTTGTCCCGTGGCGGTCTATAATGGAGTCATATTTTAATGCATCCTCGCCTTCTCCCAAAGGTTGCAAAAAATTGAGATAGATGGGGTGAGCTATATTCCAATATTATATCAAACACGAAAAATATAGGAGGAACTTCTGAATCTGATCAACCCATTTTTATTAAACTAAAAAATTATAAAATAAAATCTTCATCCCAGTTAGTCTCACCGCCTCTAGATGTTTCTTTACAAAAGGTTATGTCTGGAATTTTGTATAGTTGTAACCAAAACAGTACTATAAGACTGAGATATCGACATTTTCCTCTTTTTTGTTTTACTAATTTTGTTGTAATAAAAATGGTCAAACCATTACTTTGGACCCTTTGAGATAAAGGGAAACTGGACCAATTATGAGCACCATGGGGCCAAAATAGTTTTATTCCTTCAAGCAAAATAAAAAAGGTTCCTATTTGTGGATCCATATAACAGTAAGCCTATCAATTGAAACCAATACAGCGACAAAGTACTAATATGTATTGTTCACATATACTGCAGCAATAGAATGGCAGCAATTGCACCGATACAACATGATACGAAACAGTCATCCAACAATTCAATGAAAGAAAAACCTGTGTTTAGCTGGGATCCACTTGGTCACAAATATCTCTTAGCTAGCATATGAATAGTCCCCTTATTGACTACTAGAGCGCAGGTCAATATGGAACTGCAGCTGTTATTTGTTGCTAGAATCTACGAGATATTCAGTTAGCATGGCGTTAGCTCTGTAGACGTGCACTTTTATGTTGTCCTCTGAGAAGAGTTCGAAGACACAGACGTCAAACTCCTCCAGATGATTACCTAGAGAAAACTTGCCCCAGCCTCCACTGAAAGCGCCCACACGACGCTCGCTGAAATAGACATAGCTAACTTCCCAAGTCTTTCCTAGTTGATCCAAGAGTGTCAGCTTCTTGTCGGAGTGGGGAAGATAGTCCCTAACAAACTCACATGGAATAATCTGCAAGACAAGGTAGTAATTTAGGAAAACGATAATACACACTACTTTTAGCTTCCTTGTCAGAACACATATTCTGGAACAAGTACTACTATTTTTACACACTACATTTACAAGAGGATGATTGGTCGATGCTGTCCATAAGTCAGAAAAGACATAACAGTGCAAATAAGAAAACAAGTTAACATACATATATTTGGAGCCCTAAAAAAACATATATTTGGAACCTCGAATCGTTAGTTAAATGAAAGAATCTGAAAATAAACTATTTCCCTATTATGAGGTTAATTAATTCAGTCCAGCTTTTGTCTGTTTACTACATTGGCGGGGTTTACTGTTTCCAGAATTTAAACAGGGAAATAGAATGCTCCCATATTTCTTCCGCAACCTGATTCTCTAGTCTACTGACACCAGTAGTAGGATCATAAACCTTTTGCACGACAATAACAAGGTAGTTTATTACTTGAGTTATCGCATCATCAATGGTAATTCATGGAAAAATCAGCAGTAATGATGCAAAAGGATGTTCAAACTTCAAAACAGTGGATTAGCTTGCAACTTTCTGAATGACAATTTCTAACACTCAGCCAATAAAGAAACAAGGTAATTGCGAGAATTAATCCTATTCGATACAGGGACTAAAGAATCGAGTAAACGCATAATAAAAAATGAACACTTTGAACTCGATATAAATATTAGAATATGAGGGGAAGTAACATTACCATAAAATATGTCTTGTAGACATAAGTCTCCTTCATTATTTGCAGAGTTATAGGGTTTTTTGATTTATATTGCTTTGCCCTTTGAAGAGCGTAGTTCTTCTGCTCTTCAGTTACTGGTGGTCTTCTTGAAATTACTGCTTGTTCTCTTCGAAATTTCACGATGGCTGGAAAGTGCAATATATAATTGAATTACTTACATAAATCTTGCACTGAGAATTTCATCTCTTACTAAACATATGTGGTAGCAAACTTGCTGAAGAAAATTTGAGCATCGCTAATGACTTTGAAGATTAGCTGCTAGAGATAATTTCTTCCATAAAACGGTTCTGTGAAATGAAGAGTAAGCTTGGAGGGAAATGGTGTGAAACCATGGAATTTTCAATATGTACTAGGTAAAACAATAATTTCCAAAACTAGTAAAAGGACAATGATTGTTAGAGATAAAAGAAATATAATGACAATGGTACAAGCCGCATCTAACCTACAACTAGGGATGGATCTCTTCTAGCATTTAGTACCAAAGTCAGACACAACAGAAGCCTCCTAAATAATGGCCATGCATGGCAACTAATAGAGAATAAGCATTGTACTATACTACACATGTAAGTATGTCACGCATGGGGAAAATAATTTATGCAACTATTACACAATATCATCATACATCAAAATTTTAAAATGGCTGACCACGTCTGCGGCATGGCTATAGAGTTACTAATCGAATATGCCCTCTACATAATATTATTGGCTTGTTGCTCTAACACTTTAAATATATTGTGCAGACCACCTGTCACCAGCTACTACATGTCATTTTATATGAACACAATTCCGAGTAAATACAGATAAAACCATTTTTTAAATCAACGAGGGTTTACCTTCTGTACTGTTAACAATTATTGAATTGTAACCAGCTGATGCTCCCTTAGAACACTTCCTCAATTTCGAGCTGCTTGCATCTATTTCTGCAGTCCTCTTATTTTTGGCACCATTATTCTCCTCTTGGGGGACAACCGATATTTGCTTGTCCTCCTCCTCACTTTGTCTTGTAGCAACCAGATTGTAGGAAGGCTTAGCATGAAAAGCTGACGGCTTCTCAATAAACATTTCATCAAATATGGCCACTGAGAAATGTGAGAATCCATTACGACGGAAGATTAAAATGTGTCCTTCCTCTATGGAATGATCCGTAACAAAACCCTTCCACCCATTTTCAAAGAAGAACCCTTCGGTGTCTGAAGCAAGCTGTGCAAGCCATGAGTTACCACTTGGACCGAATAGGAAAACCAGTCCAATCAAATTCTCAAGGTGCTGGCTGAATGATGGTGGAATTCTCTACAATACATAACAAAAAAGAACTTATTTTTTTGGTCAAAGTTACGCATGAAAATTTGTTAACAATGTGAAATACATATGCAACAACCACAGCTCCAAGAAAAAACTATCAAACAAATATGATATGCTATATCATGTGTCAAACTAAAAGGCCACCAAGTTGTCCTAGACTAGTAAAGCAATTCCGAAATAAGAGCCTCAAATATGAAAATGTACTTATAACATGTGGGTATGTATATGACCGACTAAAGTGAACAACTTTAAACAAGTTAAAATCTAAAGCCATTTCAAATAACCAATAAAGTATCATAACTATAATCTTTGAATTCCACAGAATTTAGATTCACTCTCCTGAGATTATCTGAGTAGCACGCGTGTATACCTGCTAGCACAGGCTCCCTTTTTTTCAAGACGTGGCCCTGGCTATTCAAGTAATAACAACTATACCCATGTGTTCCCATAATTATCAGTAACATATGAGTGCATTAACAATTATATGATCTAATACAAGTTGCCTCAATTTCAGATGTGGAAGACACAACATATAGTTCACATAATTGCTTTTATCTTGTTTACTCGTGTGAAAGCAGATATCATCAACTAGAAAAAAAAGCAGATATCAGTCGACGCCGCAGACATACCAAGGTAAAAATGAAAGGAGAAATATCATCTATATATTCAAACAAATGAACATTAGGTATAAAATTATCTCTACTAAAATCACATGAAGTAAACCACTTTCAGTTGTGAAAACTTAATTTGGTATACGGATCCAACGACCTGAGGATGTTATGCGAATGAAGAATAACATTTTTGGAGTATTCTATCATATATTGGACTAATAAAGAACACTCATGTACAAGTTTTAAGCAGATCAAGAAATCAAGGCAAATGAACAGAATACCGTTACTAACCATATAACTAAGTAGGTCAAACCAAACGAAAGCAGACAACAGTGTATGCATGGACAATGATGTGTTATATTGATCTCTTATGTTTATGCTCCAATTAAACAGTGAACATGAACAACATAAATTCTATTTCACAAAAAATGACCACAAATTAAAGACAAATAATCCATCCTTAGAGACAACTGAGCTAACAAAAATAGAAAAACATTTAAACTCAAGAATAAAATTCATGAAGGAAATTCTAATGTCAGGAGAGAGTGGATATTTGTACACTTTCCTACTTAAATATACCGACTGGGCAGATGAGCACAAATTCAAAACAAGAGTCTTCATTTTTAGACAATAAAAATCTGATGAAGAGAAACATAAACATATCAAATTTATCAGATAAAGATTAACCAAATATTTGATAACCCTCGCCCTAGATATACTCATGTTTGCTGATTATGAAGAAAAAACTATGTGGTTTCTTAACAATTCTATGATCTAACATTTTTCTTCAAAAAAGTATATTATGTGATCTAATAAAGGTTGTCTGAGTTCTGATGTAGAAGACAAATCATGTTACATGTTTTATCTTATTTACACATCAAAGCACATATCTGTGGGTGTCGCGGTTGTATCAAGGTAAAAAATGAAAGGACAAATAATCAAATATCATCTATATATTCAAACAAGCATCATGTATATAATTATCCCCACCAAACTCACAAAAGTATACCACTTTTTGTTGGGCAATCTTAATGTCAGTAAACTAACCCAATGACTTGGGGATGCTAAAACAGTTTGCACAAAATATTTATAAAGAGTTCATTATAGAAGCACCTTGTTGTATATTGGACTAACAGAAAACATTTCTGTACAATTTGTAAGCAGTAAGCATACCTACAAATGAGTAAGCAGTAAGCAGATCAAAACTGCAATCAGGAGACTATTGCTAACCCTGATAATTAAGTAGGGAAAACCAAACAAAATCAGACAAAAGTATAAGCATGGAGAATGCTATGTTAGCTAGATCTGATCTGTTTATTCTACATGAAAACAATCGACATGAACACCACATATTGCATTTCGAAAACGGAAAAAGAGCATAGATCAAAATCAAATCATCCCGTCCTCATGAAAGATAACCAAACTATCAAAGATTGCAAGGAAATAATGATTCAGAGGAAATCATTCGTGCTCTGTTTTCATTTTCCTGCTGAAACATACGACCGCGCGAATGTGGAGCTACTTCAATTTTTAGACAATCAAAATATAATGAAGAGAAACATAGGCACAAAGATTAACCAGAGATTCAAAAACCCTCACCAACCGCTCCCCGGATTCCTTGGCTGAGAACACCCTGCAGAATTGATGTCCACCCTTCTTGCCTTCCACCTCCTTCCCCTTCTCCTTGCTGTTCCCGTTCTGTCTCCCCGCCATGGCCGCCCTTCTCTCTTCCCTATCCTGCTGCCCCGCCATTTCTAACTCTACAGCGCTATCTAGAGGTCCAGAGAAATGGATACGCCAAGCGAAAATGATTTCTTTCGAGGCAGGGAGGGACGGAAGAGGAGACGTCGTCGAGGTTTATAAAGCCGTGGCTGGAGTCTTGAGAGAGAAGAGACACGCTCTAGATTGGACACAGCCCATTGACAGTATTTTTTTCTTATCACATTCCTTTTTTGACTCATTTTGTCGTTTCCCTTTTAACTCCAAAATCTGTGTGGATTTTAGCTACAGTACATTCCTTTCTTGGTCGTTTCCCATTTACAACTCCAAAATCTGTTTGGATTTTAGCTACATCCCTTTCTTGGTCATTCTGTCGTCTTTCACAAACACTTGAGTTCAACAGAAGTACTACATGAAAGCCCTGAACTCTACGATTGAACCTGTAGGCAGAAATAGAGTATTTTCTGACGAAGGCAGCACCGCTGCTTTCTTTTATACTCCTGTCGGCAATCTGCCGAGTGCCGATACAGATTACAGGCAGAAATAGAGTATGGCCGTGGAAATTTAGAGCAGCAGACGAGAGAAACAAAGCAAGAAGGAAATTTACTTACGTATTGTGTCTCCGTGGAGGCCAAGGGGAGGCGAGTCGACGAACTGCGGATGCACGAAGGCACCGCGCAACGATTCCATGGCGCATTGGCACGCCTATAGCCTCCGGCTACGAGCTGCTGACCTCGATCCGGTAGAACCGCTAGAAGCAGCTGCGCCACCTCCGGTTACGAGGCTCCTCCAGGTCAGGGCCGCCTCGAAGAAGCTGCTCCCTCCCGGGATCCGACACCTCCAGGTCCTGCCTGCCAAGATCGAGCAGGTCCAACAAGAGCTGCGGTCTACGAGAGAGCAAGGTGGCCGGGAGGAACGGTTTCATCCCCTCCGCCGTCCGTGCTCTGCTACAGGCTTCCGACAGGAGAAAGGTGAGACTGGGGAGTGGAGACGACTGCGTACATAGTACATACTAGTGGATTCGTATTTGGCGGTATTTATGATGTATTTCGTTTTTCCGTTGAGAAAGACATAAACATCTTCAGTCTTCTAATTTCAAAAAAAAAAAAACGTCTTCAGTCTTCTAGTACCTGAGACCGTGTGAACTTGATGCAAAAGAACGTTGCAATTTTTTGCCATGCATTTAGGTGGAAAAGATTGCCAAAGTTGGCAAGATTTAATTGTGTTAGTTTTTGGATGTATTCATGCATAGACTAGGATGATCTTGCCGTGTGTAAACGAGATAGGATAATGTAATAAACGGCGAGCTTTTAATATTAAAAAACTACTAAGTGGATACGGTACTCCGTGGCATTGTGTAAACCATGATTTCCAAAACAAAATCCTAGAACCACGTTTAAACATATCCAATATGAAACAAGTTCAATCGGAATCCAAATTCAAACAATCATAGAATCCACGGTCGATGGTCTGGAATGGACAAACAACATGACGTGCGGATCAAATGGAGCCAACAAAACGGGCTCGATGGCGACACTCGTGGAGCAATGCCAGAGGAAGGAGGAGAACACCGAAGTTAAACCTGCCACTTACTAGATGGAGCGCTGCCACGACAAGGGTAATAGGACAGTTGCCATCGTCGGTGAGCACAACAGAAGGTCGGGCTACAACCCGTGTCACCACTATTGAGGCTAGTATCACTAGAGCAGCATGGAGGAGCACCACACCGAAAGCCTAGATCTAGTGGGGGTCGATGGAGACTGGTTGTCGGGGGGATGGCTCCCCGGTAGACCAAAGGCATGGCAAATTAGCCATGTTTCTATCTTAAAGATGCCGGATTGTAGATCAATCTGGATGGTTGTAAATAGTTTGGCAGGAGCCAAGTCCAAACCAACCGGTATCCTAGGAGGGGTATACCGGAACCCAGGTAACAGAAGAGATACCGGAGTACCGGAAGGTTTACACTGAAGCCTGTCGGCACGATGGTCAAAGATTCTCTCCAAGGCTAGAGGACAAAGATGAGCTAAGCAAAGTAGCTTTAAACGAAGCCATGACGCCAAAAGCAGATGATGACGTAAAAGGTACCGGAGGATGTCACGCCTCCTGATTAAAGATAAACCGGCGTCACCGGTAGCCAAAGAGGCTTTGTAAAGTAGTTTGTCTAGTCAAAGATGCCATTAGGGTTTCCTAGGGTTTCTTCCCCTGTAAGCCACCCTCTCCCCTATATAAGGAGAGGGGGCACACCCCATCGCGGGTACGAGATAGCAGGTCCATGTAGTGTTGAGCTTTGTACACAAACCTGTAACCTTGTGTGTTCATGAAATAGAAAGATCTAGAGGTGAATCTGCCCTTGTGTTCTTCTTCCTCTACCTCTGGCCAAGGCCAAGTTCATCAAGAAACCATCCGGAAGTTCATCCCATATAACCAAAACCCTCCCCCGAATCCTCTAGTGCCCATTCGGCCCCAACTTAAGCCATCCTATGGCATCTGTTTGTTCACCACGACGACAGTTGGCGCCCACCGTGGGGCGAAGTGGCGCTTCGGAGTTCATATTCGGGCGGGCCTCCTCAACGTCTCCGGCGAGCGGGTGGTGTCTGCGCTCGTGCAGCGCATCTACTCGCTAGACTTCATCAACGACAACGCGGGCTGCTTCGCCAACGGCGGTAAGTTCCCCAAGAACGGCCGCATCATCGAGTTCGGCAGCCTCCGCGTCTACTTCGGCACCGTCCCTGTGCGCCAGTGCCTCTCGCCGGTGCTGGTGGCGCCGGACCCGCCAAGATGGCTATGTGCTGGCTGCGCCGCCGGCAGCGTGGAGGTGATGATGGCTGGCGCGGCTGGTGCTGGCAAGGAATCTGTTGAAGGCGCGGGCACGCACGGCGTCGGCGCGCGCAGCCAAACCACCGCTGGAGCGCGACGAGGGCGCTGCGGGAACATCTACTGCGCCACCTGAGACTCCTCTCCAAGCGGCGATGCACGAGCTGGCGACGCCCATCGCGCAGAACATCGACCCTACTGCGGCACAAGCGGAGTTGGAGGCGGCGCGCAAGAAGCTGCTCTCGGGGGCGCGGACATCATCCGGGCGCAGCGCGAGCTGAACCTAACCTTACGTGAGTACAACGCTGCCCATGGCTTTGCTTCTGTTAGCGCTCAGGTTGCTAGGGTGCCAGAAAACCGGCTTAAGGCTCGCAATCTAGACCAGGATCTGTGTAAGGAAGTTCTTGCCGGCAAAAGTACCTCTGCATCTCTGAGCATCGTAGAGAAATCTAAGTACAGTAGCCCGGATAAAACTATAAAAGCTGCTAAGGCTGCTGTAGAGCTGTGTGAGTCGCTATCCGGAGATGCACTAGCAAAACAGCAGGATAGAGTAAGAGAGTTGCTTGATATGATACAGGCACAAAACGTTGATCTCGCTAGAATGAACAAAGCAGCGATAGAGTCAAAATCAATCCGGTCGACAAAGAATGTCGGAAGCAAGTCCCATGGGCAGGCCTCGTCCCCCCATTGATGATAGTGTATGCCTTGGACTATCTGACCCGGTGGAGCTCAATGAGAAACTCCTGTGAAGGGGTGATAGAGGCACAAGCCATTGCTTGGTTTTGCAATGGGTGCCGGAGGGGTACACCATTATGGCAAAAGCTGCAGCGAAACATGCCGACAACTCTGGCGGATATGATCCGGGTGGCAGATAACTATGCGTTGGGAGACCCAATGCAACCGGCAGTACAAGCTGAACCGGCGCAAACAAGCCAGCCACGCCAAGATCAATACCGGGATAACCGGCACAACAAAAGAAGGGAAGATTTTCCGGATCGAAGATATGGTCCGCAACAGGTAGCCGTAGTGCAGGAAAATTCCGGCCCCAGCGGAAGTCAGAGGCAAAAAACCGGATCGCAGCCGTGGGCGGGTCCTAAAAACAATGGGTTGAAAAGAAGTCATGGGGAGAGAAAAAGAACTGGCAAGAACATGCAAGATACACCATGGAATCAGCAATGGAGCAACCATGCCGGTGGCACACTCCGAATCCGGCGAAGCCGGCGAATCATCTGACAAAAGATTGTTCTTGGACCAAGTACTTGATGTTGAGAGGTGCGGTAAAAGATGCGCAGGCGCAAGGCTGTTCTACGATACTGCCACCGTCGCAAGATATGTTGCGGCAACAACCACCACCACCACCACCACTTACCGGGGCAAATGCTTTACCGGTACAGCCTCAGCCAGACCGGCAGCAGCACCAACAAATTCATCAGGTGGAAGATGGCAATGGCCAACCGCCACCGCCGGCACCTTTGGGCCGGAAAATTTACAAAGACCCGCACTTGTGCTGCGTTGTGTTCGTTACTGAGCCAACCGACAGGCAGAGCATGCATCGCCGTTCCATGGAAGTGAACGCAGTGATGCCGGCAGTTCCAAAGTACATGCTGTGGTCAGATCAGGAAATTACCTGGTCATTCAAGGATCACCCCAAGATTATGCCAAACCCAGGTGGTTACGCTCTTGTCGTGGACCCAATCATGCATGCGCCAGAGACTCGAGTCAAGTTCAGCAAAGTGCTGATAGACAATGGAAGCAGCATAAATATCATGTACAAGCATACGATGCGTACGCTGGGAATAACAGAAAACATGCTACAGCCAACTCACACAACGTTCCACGGAATCGTTCCGGGCCTGTCCTGCGTGCCCGTGGGAAAAGTCCGGGTGGATGTGTCATTCGGGGGACGTGACAACTGCCGGGTTGAAAGCATTTTGTTCGAAGTGGTGGACCTAGACAGTCCTTACCATACACTGCTAGGGAGATCGGCATTGGCGGCGTTCATGGCCACAACTCATTCGGCGTATCTCAAAATGAAGATGCCGGCACCTCGTGGACCCTTAACTGTGGTGGGAAACTACAAGGTCTCACTGGAAACTGCTTCCGCCGGATCAAATCTGGCTGAGTCATTGGTGATAGCTGATGACCCACAAGTATAGGGGGTGTATCGTAGTATCTTCGATAAGTAAGAATGTCGATCCCAACGAGGAGCAGAAGGTGTTGGCAGCAGTTTTGATGAAGGATTCACTGTAAATGCTCACAAACAAGTATTCAAGGGGTTTTGATGTAGCAGATGAATAAAGTACGAGTAAGTAAAATGCGAGAGAAATAATTGCAGCGAGTGGCCCAATCCTTTTTAGCACAAAGGACAAGCCGGTTTGTTTACTTATAATGACCAAACGTTCTTGAGGACACACGGGGATTTTAGTCTAGTACTTTCGCTTCATGTGGCTTAATAATCTTCATTGTTTTGATAAGTGTTGTGTGGGTGAACCTATGCTAATGCACCGCCCTTCCTAGGACTAATACATACTTGTGATTATACCCCTTGCAAGCATCCGCAACTACAAGAAAGTAATTAAGATAAATCTAACCACAGCCTTAAACTCTGAGATCCTGCGATCCCTCTTGCATCGATATACTAACGGGGGCTCAGGTTTCTGTCACTCCGGCAACCCCGCAATTAGCAACCGAATACAAGATGCACTCCCCTAGGCCCATAAATGGTGAAGTATCGTGTAGTCGACGTTCACACGACACCACTAGAAGAATGACACCACAACTTAAATATCATAACATTGAATATTACTCAACCATAATTCACTACTAGCATTTAGACTTCACCCATGTCCTCAAGAACTAAACGAACTACTCACGAGACATCATATGGAATACAATCAGAGGTGATATGATGATGAATAACAATCTGAACATAAACCTTGGTTCAATGGTTTCACTCAATAGCATCAATAACAAGTAGAGAATAATGCCGGAGAGTTTCCCCTATCATACAATCAAGATTTAACCCAAATTGTTACAGCGGTGACGAGGTGCAGCGGTGGTGATGGTGGTGTAGATGGTGGAGATGATGATGATGATGACGGAGATGATGTCCAGCTCGATGACGATGGCGATGGCGTCGATTTCCCTCCGGGAGGGAATTTCCCCGGATTCCTGCCCGCCGGAGAGCTCTTTTCTCTCTGGTGTTCTCCGCCCAGAGGCTGTAACCCTTCGTGAGGTCCTCTCTCTGGCTTAGGTTTTCGGGACGAAGGAGTACGCAAAGAAAAGGAGGCGAAAGGGGCTGTGGGGCCCCCACACCACAGGGTGGCGCGGCCAGGCCATGGGCCGCGCCGGCCTGTGGTCTGGGCCCACCATGGCTCCCCTTCTTCCCCTTCTCGCTCCCTCCGTCATCCGGAAAAATAGGAATTTACGTGAAATTTCCTTCCACAGTTGATCTTCCGAAATATTGCGTTCTGACGGTGCTTTTTCCAGCAGAATCCTGGCTCCGGTGCTTGATCCTCCAATAATGATGAAACATGCAAAATAGATGAAATAACATAAGTATTGTGTCCCAATATGAAATATATCAATGAATAACAGCAAATTATGATACAAAATAGTGATGCAAATTGGACGTATCAACTCCCCCAAGCTTAGACCTCGCTTGTCCCCAAGCGAAACTGAGCTCGATAAACAAGACCACATGTTTATGGAGTGAAGAGTCGATAAATAAAATACGGACAAGAAGCATCATATTCATTCACACAAGACATTCTAGTAAACAACTTCCTCATATAACTCATCTTGAAATAGGTAAAGAGAAATCACAAGTAAAGGTGCATAAGAAATCATAGTTGGTGATGGCAAACTTTGTTCTTGGTCAGAGAACTACTAACGGATTGTACTTCTAAGCAAAGCTTTCATATTAGATTTTATAGCTGAGCTTTCATATTCAAGCATAACAATCTCCTCATAATCATTGATAACTTCGAAGTCATATTCATTCAGATAAAATTGGTACTAAACAAGAAAGTATAAAAGACATGATTAACTAAATCATAGCATAAATGATTGGTTCACAACAACTCAATTGCTTGCTTGAGATAGAGAGAAATAGGTTTACTGACTCAACATAAAAGTAAAAGATAGGCCCTTCGCAGAGGGAAGCAGGGATTAAATCATGTGCTAGAGCTTTTCAAGTTTTGAAATCATATAAAGAGCATAAAAGTAAGATTTTGAGCGGTGTTTGTTGTTATCAACGAATGGTAGCGGGCACTCTAACCCCCTTGCCAAACGAACCTTCCAAGAGCGGCTCCCATGAGGGACGGCATCTCTACCAGCAAGGTAGATAATCCCCCTTCTTTTGTTTACACATGTATTTTAGTTTTATTAAGGATGACACTCCCCCAACCTTGGCTTTCTCAATCCATGGCTAACCGAATCCTCGGGTGCCTTCCAACATTCACATACCATGGAGGAGTGTCTATTGCAAAATTAAGTTGCTTACTGATAGATCAGAGCAAAACATGTGAAGAGAATTATTAATGCAAGTTAATTAATTGAGGCTGGGAACCTCATTGCCAGCTCTTTTTGCAAAATTATTGGATAAGCGGATGTGCCGCTAGTCCATTGGTGAAAGTCCGCCCAACAAGATTGAAAGATAAAACACCACATACTTCCTCATGAGCTATAGAACATTGACACAAATAAGGAGTAGTAGTTTGAATAATTTAAAGGTAGCACATGAAGTATTTACTTGGAATGGCAGAAAATACCATGTAGTAGGTAGGTATGGTGGACACAAATGGCATAGGTTTGGTCTAAGGTTATGGATGTATGAGAAGCATTCCCTCTCGATACAGGTCTTTGGCTAGCAAGGTTTGATAGCAAGCATAAAGGTTGAGGGAAACAAACAAATATACATATGATAGAAACAACCATGCATCTTTCCCATAAGCACAAGCAATTTTAACTTCAGAATACTAAACTCATTAGCATAGAGATAATAGAGTAGTATATCTAAGTGTATTTCTCTCTTTTATTTAACATCAGGGTGTTGTTACTATTGACCAATGCTAAGTTTGCCAAAACCAAATAGATTTACTTGATGCTCCCAAAGTGATATCAATACTTATGTCAAGAGTAATCATATAATGGAGATTGCAAACTAAAATAAGGTGTGCAAAAAGTAAATGATAAGACTTCTCATTAATATTCCATAACGATAACTCACACCAACGGATACATAGATAACCAACTAAGAGAGATACTTCCACATTGCATACTATTCCATATGATAACTTCCCTACTCATGATATGACACTACTTGATAGTAAAAGATAAAGGTAGTGATAATGTGATACCGCGGCACTCCCCCAAGCTTGGAACAAACCAAGGGGATGCCAATACCGATGATGAATTACTCCTTCGGTGATGATGGTGATGGATTCCTCTCGACAAGCTTCTTAACCAGCTCCTTTAAATCTTCAATCTCATAGGTGAGGTTGCGAATCAGTTCCGAGTTGTGCTCAACGCGGCTCATAATCATGTCAGGTGGTGAATTCCAACTCCTAGAGTTGTTTCCCCATCCTTCAGCTTCAGATTTCATCTCTCCTGCAATGTCAGAACGATCTATATCCCAATTACTTGGCAACACTACCTTGGGGGTCCTTTCAGTTTGACGATCGTAGATTAGATTGCGGTAAGGGTTGTAATGGCTCGGAGAAGATGTCCTTGGAGCCAAGTAATGACGTGGAACCGCTCCTCCGGTAGCGATTCGTGCACTCCTCTTGATGTTGGATGGATTTGATATCACGCCAATACTTGCAACGGTGGCTCGCTGGTGTACCTGCGGAGCTTCCTCCACTTCTTCCTCATCCTCTCTTGCGTCTTCTTCCTTCAGTTCCGGGTCTTGAATATCTTCCTTCAAAGGTCCCTTGTCCTTGTTGTTGGAGACCATGGTGCTTCTAGATCAAAACAAATCTGGCAGAAAACAGCTCGAAACAAAACACGACGAGAAAACGATATTACGGACCTCCAGGGTCCGGGGATTATATAGCAAATATTTTTACGACAAAAGGAAGGTTCCGGGCCGAAACGAGTGGAAACGGGACGCCGAGGGGCTGTCACCATAGGTCGGCGCGACCGGGGTGGGGCCGCGCCGGCCCGTGGTGACGGGCCCTCGCGCGACTTTTCCACTCCGATTCGATTCCGTAATTTTTCATATTTTCCAAAAACAGCAGAAATAATGTTCGGAAAAGTAAACGCGGACTTTTTATTACCTGTACTGTTACCTATTCAAAGTCCAGTTCTGGCGGACTGTCAATTTGTCCTTTGATGAAAGCCTCCGGTGTTTCCACTTGAATAATATCAACATCAACATTATAAGAATCACCCGAGATATAATGCTTGAGTCTTTGTCCATTCACCACTTGGGTAGCATTGCCTTGGAGAGAGCTAATTTTAATTGCTCCTGAACGATACACCTCCTCAACAACATATGGTCCTTCCCACTTCGAGAGTAATTTCCCTGCAAAGAATCTGAGACGAGACCGATACAATAGGACTTTATCCCCAATATTAAACTCTCTTTTGATAATCCTTCTATCATGCCACTTCTTAACTTTTTCTTTAAAGAGTTTAGCATTTTCATAAGCTTCACTTCTCCATTCATCTAGAGAACTTAATTGCAACAACCTCTTATTACCGGCTAGTTTCGGATCTTTATTTAGTTCTCTAACAGCCCAATAAGCTTTGTGCTCTAGTTCTAAAGGTAAATGACAAGCTTTTCCATAAACCATTTTATAAGGTGACATTCCCATAGGATTTTTATAAGCTGTTCTATAAGCCCATAGTGCTTCTTTCAATTTGCTAGCCCAATTCTTTCTAGATTTATTAACAGTCTTTCCCAAAATAGCTTTAATCTCTCTATTTGATAATTCTACTTGACCACTAGGTTGAGGGTGATAAGCAAGCAATTCTATGATTAATACCATACTTAGCAAGAGTTTTTCTAAAACCTCCATGAATAAAATGAGAACCTCCATCAGTCATAATATATCTAGGTATTCCAAATCTAGGAAATATAACATCTACAAGCATTTTTATAGAGGTCTCACCATCAGCACTTTTTGTAGGTATAGCTTCTACCCATTTAGTAACATAATCAACAGCGACAAGTATATGAGTGTTACCATCTGAAGAAGGGAAAGGACCCATGAAGTCGAATCCCCAACAATCGAATGGTTCAATAACAAGAGTATAATTCATAGGCATTTCATTGCGTCTAGAGATATTACCAACTCTTTGACATTCATCACAAGATAAAATAAATTTCCTTGCATCTTTGAAGAGTGTTGGCCAATAAAAACCTGATTGTAGAACCTTTTGCGCGGTTCTATCTCCAGCGTGATGTCCTCCATAAACACTACCATGACATTTACTCAATATCTCCTGTTGTTCATATTCAGGAACACATCTTCGCATAATACCATCCACTCCTTCTTTATATAAGTGTGGGTCATCCCAAAAATAATGCCTCAAGTCATAAAAGAATTTCCTTCTTTGCTGAGCTGAAAAGGTTGGAGGCAAATACTTGAAACAATAAAGTTAGCATAATCTGCATACCAAGGGCTCTCTCGCGAGCTCACCTTTATTACAACCAATTGTTCATTTGGAAAACTATCATTAACAGAACAGGATCATAAGCAATATTTTCCAATCTAGACAAATTATCAGCAACAGGATTATCAGCACCTTTCCTATCTATAATATGTAAATCAAATTCTTGCAACAGAAGTACCCATCTAATAAGCCTTGGCTTAGCATCTTTCTTTGTCATAAGGTATCTAATTGCAGCATGATCAGTATGAATTGTAACTTTCGAATCAACAATATAGGGTCTAAACTTGTCACAAGCAAAGACTACAGCTAACAATTCTTTTTCAGTTGTAGCATAATTTCTTTGAGCAGCATCAAGAGTCTTACTAGCATAATGAATAACATTTAATTTTTTATCTACCCGCTGTCCAAGAACAGCGCCTACAGCAAAATCACTAGCATCACACATAATTTCAAAAGGCAAATTCCAATCAGGAGGTTCAACTATAGGAGTAGTTGTTAAGGCTTTCTTTAGAGTTTCAAAAGCTTCCTTACAATCATCATCAAAAACAAAAGGTACATCTTTTTGAAGAAGATTAGTAAGAGGCTTTGAAATTTTAGAGAAATCTTTAATAAATCTCCTATAAAACCCAGCATGACCAAGAACACTACGAATACCTTTAACATCCCTCGGATAGGGCATCTTCTCAATTGCTTCAACTTTAGCTCTATCAACTTCAATACCTCTCTCGGAAATTTTATGTCCCAATACAATTCCTTCATTAACCATAAAGTGGCATTTCTCCCAATTAAGAACAAGGTTAGTTTCTTCACATCTCTGCAAAACTTTATCGAGGTTTCGCAAGCAATTATCAAAAGAATTCCCATAGACAGAAAAATCATACATGAACACCTCCACAATACTTTCGCAAAAACCATGAAAAATAGCAGACATGCATCTTTGAAAAGTAGCAGGAGCATTACATAAACCAAAAGGCATACGCCTATAAGCATAAGTTCCATAAGGACAAGTAAACGTGGTTTTCTCTTGATCTTTAGCTTTAACAGCAATTTGTGAAAACCCAGAATAACCATCAAGAAAGCAAAAATGAGTATTTTTAGATAACCTTTCTAGCATTTGATCAATAAAGGGTAAAGGGTAATGATCTTTCTTAGTAACTTTATTAACTTTTCGAAAATCAATGCACATTCTATACCCTACAACTATTCTTTGAGGGATAAGCTCATCATTATCATTAGGCACAACAGTCATTCCTCCTTTCTTAGGAACACAATGCACAGGACTAACCCATCTACTATCAGCAATAGGATATATAATACCAGCTTCAAGAAGTTTTAATACCTCGTTCCTTACCACCTCTTTCATCTTCGGAATTAGACGACGTTGATGTTCAACAACAGGCTTTGCATCTTCTTCCATATTAATAGCGTGTTGGCAAATAGAAGGAGAAATCCCTTTCAAATCATCAAGAGTATAGCCAATAGCTCCTCGGTGTTTCTTCAATATTTCCAATAACCTTTCTTCCTCAATCTCTGAAAGCTTAGAACTAATAATAACAGGATATATTTTCTTTTCATCAATATGAGCATATTTAAGATTATCAGGTAAAGGCTTTAAATCAAAAACAGGATCTTCCTTTGGTGGCGGTGTTGTACCCAAATCTTCCACCGGTAAATCATGCTTGAGAATAGGTTGGCGAAGAAAATTTTTCTCAAGCTCATCTCTTTCTTTCCTAAAAGCTTCACTTTCACTATTCTCCAAATGTTGCTGCAAAGGATTATTAGGAACAAGAACAATAGATGCACACTGCTCCATTTTAAAATCATTACTAGGCAAGTCAGCTTTATAAGGAGTTTTGGTAAATTTAGAAAAGTTAAATTCATAAGGTTCACCAGCAAATCTAGTCAAAATTTTCTCTTTCTTACAATCTATAATAGCTCCACAAGTATTTAGAAAAGGTCTACCAAAAATGATAGGACAATGATCACTAGCAGCAGAACCAAGTACCAAAAAGTCAGCAGGATATTTAATCTTACCACATAGAACTTCCACATCTCGAACAATACCAATTGGAGAAATAGTTTCTCTATTAGCCAGATGAATAACCACACCAATATCTTCAAGTTCACAAGAACCAATTTCGTGCATAATCTCCGTGTAAAGCTCATAAGGAATAGCACTAACACTTGCACCAATATCACATAAACCATAATAGCAATGATCACCAATTCTAACAGATAGCATAGGAACACTAACTTGTTTGGGTTTATTAGGATGTGAAACAATATTAGAAGCATCTTCACAGAAAATAATATGACCATCCTCCACATTTTCAGTCACAAGATCTTTAACTATTGCAACAGCAGGTTCAATTTTAATTTGTTCTTCAGGTTCTTTAGGTTTCTTTTCACTTTTATTAACCGCACTAGATATGACAGAGTACTCCTTCATTTTAGCAGGGAAAGGAGTTTTTTCAATATAAGCTTCAGGAATAACATTATCAACAGTTTCAATCACTACACATTTGTTTACAGATGAATCAATTTTATCTTTATACGGTTCATGATACTTATCAAAATTCTTCTTAGGCAGTTCATAATGAGAGGCAAAAGCTTTATAAAGATTTGCAACAACTTGGGAATCAAGACCATATGTAGCACTCATATTACGAAATTTATCAGTATCCATAAAAGCTTCAATGCATTTATAATCATAAATTATACCTGATTCTCTATCTTTGTCGTTCTCCCATTCTTCAGTATTTTCTTGGATCCGATCAAGAAGGTCTCTTTTAAATTCTTCTTTGTTGCGTGTAAATGATCCAGAACAAGAAGTATCCAGCAAGGTCTTGTCTTGAAAAGAAAGTCTTGCATAGAAATTATCAATAATAACATTACCAGGAAGCTCATGAATGGGGCATTTGAGCATTAAAGACTTCAATCTCCCCCAAGCTTGGGCAATACTCTCTCCATCATGAGGCCAGAAATTATATATGCGGTTCCGATCTTTGTGAATTTCACTTGGAGGATAAAATTTGGAATAAAATAAAGGCACAATGTCCTCCCAATCAATAGAATCACCATTCTTCAGCAATTTATACCAGTGCGCCGCTTTACCAGACAGCGATATAGTGAATAGTTTCTTTCTAACTTCATTCATAGAAATACCTGCACATTTGAATAACCCGCATAATTCATGCAAAAACAATAAATGATCACCAGGATGAACAGTTCCATCCCCTTCATAGCGGTTATCCATAACACGTTCAATAATTTTCATAGTTATTTTATATGGTACTACTTCCTCACCTGGCGCTTCATCCACTACCGTTGCAGTAGTAGTAGATTTCCCAAATAGAAATTGAAGAGAAGATCTCTCCATAATGATTTATAGCAGCAGCAGAAATAAAATCAGCACAAACAGTAAAGGTTTTCCTTACCAATTCCGCTTACCAATAGCGCTTCACTCCCCGCAACGGCGCGGAAAATAGTCTTGATGACCCACAAGTATAGGGGTGTATCGTAGTATCTTCGATAAGTAAGAATTTCGATCCCAACGAGGAGCAGAAGGTGTTGGCAGCAGTTTGATGAAGGATTCACTGTAAATGCTCACAAACAAGTATTCAAGGGGTTTTGATGTAGCAGATGAATAAAGTACGAGTAAGTAAAATGCGAGAGAAATAATTGCAGCGAGTGGCCCAATCCTTTTTAGCACAAAGGACAAGCCGGTTTGTTTACTTATAATGACCAAACGTTCTTGAGGACACACGGGGATTTTAGTCTAGTACTTTCGCTTCATGTGGCTTAATAATCTTCATTGTTTTGATAAGTGTTGTGTGGGTGAACCTATGCTAATGCACCGCCCTTCCTAGGACTAATACATACTTGTGATTATACCCCTTGCAAGCATCCGCAACTACAAGAAAGTAATTAAGATAAATCTAACCACAGCCTTAAACTCTGAGATCCTGTGATCCCTCTTGCATCGATATACTAACGGGGGCTCAGGTTTCTGTCACTCCGGCAACCCCGCAATTAGCAACCGAATACAAGATGCACTCCCCTAGGCCCATAAATGGTGAAGTATCGTGTAGTCGACGTTCACACGACACCACTAGAAGAATGACACCACAACTTAAATATCATAACATTGAATATTACTCAACCATAATTCACTACTAGCATTTAGACTTCACCCATGTCCTCACGAACTAAACGAACTACTCACGAGACATCATATGGAATACAATCAGAGTTGATATGATGATGAATAACAATCTGAACATAAACCTTGGTTCAATGGTTTCACTCAATAGCATCAATAACAAGTAGAGAATAATGCCGGGAGAGTTTCCCCTATCATACAATCAAGATTTAACCCAAATTGTTACAGCGGTGACGAGGTGCAGCGGTGGTGATGGCGGTGTAGATGGTGGAGATGATGATGATGATGATGGAGATGATGTCCTGCTCGATGACGATGGCGATGGCGTCGATTTCCCCGGAGGGAATTTCCCCGTTCCTGCCCGCCGGAGAGCTCTTTTCTCTCTGGTGTTCTCCGCCCCGAGAGGCGGCTGTAACCCTTCGTGAGGTCCTCTCTCTGCTTAGGTTTCGGGACGAAGAGTACGAAGAAAAGGAGGCGAAAGGGGCTGTGGGGCCCCCACACCACGGGGTGGCGCGCCGGGCCATGGGCGCGCCGGCCTGTGGTCTGGGCCACCATGGCTCCCTCTTCTTCCCCTTCGGCTCCCTCCGTCATCTGGAAAAATAGGAATTTACGTGAAATTTCCTTCCACAGTTGATCTTCCAAAATATTGCGTTCTGACGGTGCTTTTTCCAGCAGAATCCTGGCTCCGGTGCTTGATCCTCCAATAATGATGAAACATGCAAAATAGATGAAATAACATAAGTATTGTGTCCCAATATGAAATATATCAATGAATAACAACAAATTATGATACAAAATAGTGATGCAAATTGGACGTATCAATAGCTGAGGAAAAGAAAAGGATGCAAACCGCTGTGGCGCTGGCTCAATCCTCGCAGCTGAGCTTAGCGGCCATGAATGGAAACTTGGGCACACCGGCATTCAAGCCGACAAAAGAGACAAAAGACATCGTGCTGGACCCAGCTTACCCTGAACATACCGTTCGTATCGGTGCCGGCCTGAATCAGGCATAGGAAAGCGCGCTCGTCAGCTTCCTCCGTGAGAATCAGAATATCTTTGCCTGGTCTACTGATGACTTGGTGGGTGTTCCGAGGGAGCTGGCTGAGCACTCTCTAAACGTCCGGAAGGATGCTAAGCCGGTAAAACAGCCTTTACGCTGCTTTGCTGAAGATAGGAGAAAAATCATTGGAGAAGAAGTTACCAAGTTGCTGGTTGCCGGTTTCATCGTGGAGGTACTACATACTGAATGGCTAGCCAATCTGGTGTTGGTCGAGAAGAAAAAAGAGGAAGACCCTAAAGCTCCAAAGGTGTGGCGCATGTGCATCGACTACACGAACCTGAACAAGGCGTGCCCTAAAGATCCTTTCCCTTTACCTCGAATTGATCAAGTGATCGATTCTACTGCTGGTTGTGAACTGTTGTCTTTCCTGGATACTTATTCCGGATTCCCCCAAATTCTCCTGAAAAAGGAGGATCAAATAAAGACTGCGTTCATTACCCCGCACGGGGCTTGTTGCTATGTCACTATGCCTTTTGGTTTGAGAAATGCCGGTGCAACATACCAGCACTGTATGCAAAAATGCTTGTTTGATCAGATCGACAAAAACGTGCAAGTCTATGTGGATGATGTTATGATAAAAACTAAAGTAAAAGAAACCTTAATCGATGATCTGAGGCAAACGTTTGACAACCTAAGAAGGTTCCGGATGAAACTCAATCCGGCAAAATGTACCTTCGGTGTGCCAGCCGGAAAACTACTCTGTTTTTTGGTATCTAGCCGCGGTATAGAAGTGAAACCGGTAAAAATTCGAGCAATTGAGAGAATGACTGTACCTCAGGAACTAAAAGATGTCCAGAAGTTTACCGGAAGCTTGGCATCATTGAGCCGGTTCATCAGCCGGTTGGGGGAGAAGGCCTTACCTCTCTACGCCCTAATGAGAAAATCGGATACTTTTGTCTGGACACCCCAGGCAGATGCAGCTTTCAAGGAGCTAAAAAATATGCTCGCAACAGCCCCGATATTGGCTTCACCTTTGGAAAGGGAACCCATGTTGCTTTACATAGCGGCAACAAACCGGGTGGTAAGTGTTGTGGTTGTGGTAGAAAGAGACGAGGAAGGAAAAACCGTGCAGAGGCCGGTATACTACCTGAGCGAGGTGCTCTCCTCTTCAAAGCAAAACTACCCGCACTTCCAAAAAATGACCTATGGCGTGTTCATGGCCGCCACGAAACTCAAGCAATATTTTGAAGAACATCCGATGAAAGTGGTGAGTGAAGCACCTATATCGGAGATCATGGGCAACAAAGATGCCAGCGGCTGGATTGCCAAATGGGCAATTCAGCTATCTCCGTATGTGCCGGCATATGCGAGAAGGGACGCCATCAAGTCACAAGCTTTGGTGGATTTCCTGGTTGATTGGGCTGAAATGCAGTACCAGCCACCTAAACCGAAACGGGACTACTGGAAGTTGCACTTTGACGGATCCAAGCTCAAAGAGGGTCTAGGTGCCGGAGTGGTTCTCACCTCACCAAAAGGGGATCACTTGAGGTATGTGCTGCAAATACACTTCAGGGCATCTAACAATGTCGCTGAATACGAAGCTTTGGTCCATGGACTAAAAGTGGCAAAGGAAGTTGGAGTGCACCGGATCATTTGTTATGGTGATTCAGATTTGGTGGTGCAACAATGTTCTGGAGATTGGGATGCAAAAGATGCCAACATGGTGTCATACCGGTTTCATGTGCAGAAGATTGCCGGATTCTTCGAAGGATGTGAGTTTCACCATGTACCGCGGGCAGAAAATGAAGCCGCGGATGCTTTGTCCAAGCTAGGCTCGTCTAAGCAAGAAATTCCTTCCGGAATAGCTTTGGCTCTCTTGAGAAAACCGTCGATTACACCAAGTCCGGAATCCGAATCAATTTTTGTACCGGAATATCACGTTGTACCCATGGATGTGGATGAAAGAAGCACGAGGGTTGTTCCGGCAAACCCGGGGACTTCGGGATCTAAACCGGAAGAAGCTATGATGGTGGACCACATGGAGATAGATGTACCGGTATTTACGGTTCGAGAAACGCCAACTTGGGTTAAACCTATTAAGGAATTCCTGATCAACGGCACCTTGCCAGTTGACGAAACTGAATCGAGGAGGATCCAGAGAAGGTCCAAAGCATACACTATCATCAACGGGGAGATGTACAAAAGAAGCGTTACCGGTGTCCTCCAGAGATGTGTGGAACCGGCGGAAGGAAGAGAAATGCTCGTGGAAGTGCACCAAGGAGAGTGTGGACACCATGCCTCATCCAGAGCGCTGGTGGCAAAAGTTTTGCGGCATTGGTTCTATTGGCCCACCGCTTTGGAGGATGCTGAGGACTTGGTCCGAAAATGCAATGGGTGCCAGAGGTACGCCAAACAGAATCACACCCCAGCTTCCGGTTTAAAAACTATACCGATAACTTGGCCCTTTGCGGTATGGTGCCTGGACATGGTTGGACCATTCAAAACCGCGAGAGGAAAAATGACCCATATACTGGTAATGGTGGATAAATTCACTAAGTGGCTAGAGGTGAAGCCGATAGCAAAGTGTGATGGGCATACAGCCATGAAATTCTTGAAATACGTGATCTTGCGGTATGGATACCCGCACAGTATCATTACAGATAACGGACTGTGAGGACAAAAATATCCGGTTGGATTTGTGCTCAGTTGCGCACCCACAGGGCAATGGCCAAGTGAAAAGGATCAACGCACTCGTGCTTTCCGGTATCAAACCAAGGCTCATTGAACCACTCGAAAAAACGCCCGGATGCTGGCTTGATGAATTACCATCAGTGCTTTGGAGCATAACAACAACACCAAACCGGTCTACCGGATATACGCCATTTTTCATGGTATACGGAGCAGAAGCGGTCATACCAACCGACATTCTCCATGACTTACCAAGGGTACATCTCTATACCGAAGAAGAGGTAAAAGAGGCCCGACAAAATGAGGTGGACTTGCTTGAGGAGCAAAGGGAAATGGCCCTGGCAAGGTCAACCATATACCAGCAAAACCTCAAACGCTATCATAGCCGGAAGGTAAACCCGAGGGTGTTCCGGGAAGGAGATCTGGTGTTACGTCTAGTGCAGCGCACTGAAGGACGGCACAAACTCTCACCTCCGTGGGAAGGGCCATTCGTTGTGAGTAAGGCTCTCCACAATGATGCCTATTATCTGATCGATGCACGAGAGTGGGAAGAAGGAAAGGCGAACATGTCCGGAGATGAGACCAAGCGCCCGTGGAACATAGCATTGTTGCGTCCTTTCTACTCCTGAAGTTGTGCTGTAAGAAGTTCCTTTTTTGTACCTTATGTTATGAATAAAAGATGCCGGCACCTCGAATGTTTCTCGGGGACTGCCTCTACCGGAATTGCATGTAATGTGTTTATTTTTTCAGTTTACCGGTTGCTTGTTGAACGTTCTTTCTTTCCGGTTTAGTAGCGTGCTAAACCTACCGGAGTCTTCGACTCTGCTGCTGTCCGCAACCCGGCTTCATGGCAAGCAAGATAAACCGGAAGGAACTAAGCACGTGAAACACGAAGAGAAGGAGTGGGAACAAACAATCCGGAAAAGTTTAACTAACCCCGGCTATGCCGGTTCTTTGTGAAAAATTTCGAATTACTTCTAAGTTCAAGAAAGTGTTCGCTTGGCAATAGAACTTTGTGACTCATACGCCAAAACACCCTGAGAGGTAGGAAGAGCCAAAGCAAAAGAACCAAGTGTGCATCGAATTGGATGCAGAAACGATCCCGGAATTCTCACAGTGCAAGATCAAAGCAAAACATTAAAAGGCAACTTGCTAAGTTAGCGAACCAACGTAGTTTGATAAGCTACCGGTATACAAGACACCGGCATAAAATTGTAGCACAACCAAAAGACAAGCTAAGTTTTATATTACATCAAAGACCCCGGCATACCGGGGCAGAATTTAACAGATATTGTTTTGAGGCATCAGGTGTAGCAAGTCACAGGCAAGTGAATTAGATGCGATATTTCAAGCAGCAGGAGCTTCCGGAGCTTGGTCGGGGGCGGCGTCATCAGCAGGGACCTCCTCTTCATCCTCACCAGCCTCTTCTTCATCCTCACCCTCAGATATATCATCAAGAAGATCAATGGGAGGAGGGATGAAGGTGCTGGTAGGGGCGGACTGGGCGATCCGGTAGGCACGATCTTTGCGCTTGGCGGTCTTGGCAGGGTCGGTGTCGGTAGGCGCGTCGCCGCGCAGGCTGTGGAGAGCGTCCAAGTCCAGGTCCTCGTACCAGGAGCAGGCAACGCGAAGCGCTGCGTCAGCTCCGGCACGGGCAGATGAGCGTCGCCAATCGCTGAACCTCTTGTCGGCATCTTTGAGGCGGTTGCAAAGGAGCGTGGTGTTTGCCGGTTGCGCTTCCCCGGGCCACAAGATCTTGAATAGCTGCATGGCGACATCCGGTAGGTCTACCAGATGCCGGTCCACGCACCTCATGTGCTGGATCCGGGCGGTAAGCATGACCAAGTGATCATAAGCGTCCAAGGGTGCATTTGGGTTGCTCATGGCGTGCTCAGCCCTGCGCTCTGCGACCTTCTTGAGGGCGTGTGGCTGTGAGTCCGGGAAGAGCTCTGCGAGAAGAGAGAGAAGGAAATATAAGAACATGTTACGGAAGGCCAGCGCATCGGCTTGCATGACCAGCTGGTCATACTGAGCCTGGTTTGTAGTCATGGTGGTGATCCGGGCTTCCGCTTCTTTCCGCGCCCCCCTATCTTCCTCCAGCTCCGCCCGCAGCACAGCGCTTGCGTTGGTGAATTCCTCCAGAGAGTCGTTCAACTTGGCTTGAGCTGCAGCCTTGGCTTCCTTCAGCTCCCGATCATGCCGGAGCTCGGCCTGCACGAGCTGATCCTTGAGCTCCCTGGAGATGGTCTCCTGAGCGGCTAAGGCCTTGCGATGCTCCTGGACAAGCTGCTCCTTTTCGGCTAAAATCCGGAAGAAAAAAGGATTAACAAAATAATCTGGTAGGATCAAAGAATGAAAAGACAAGGGACGGTACCTTTCAGCGCGGAGAGCTGGGTATTGAGGTCCTCGAAGGAGGTTTCCGGAAGAGCTGGTATGCAAAGGGTTTATAAGTACTAAGAGTAAAAAGTAACCGGTACAGAAAGATGCCGGAGAATGAAAACTTACATTGGCACTTGCTGTGGGCCTCAGAGAGGTACCGGTGCTCCCAAAGAAGCTCTTCGAAGAGCCGCTTCCGGGTGTCCAGCGTGCTCTGTTCAAGTAAAAAAGTGCGGTAAGAGTATGCCGGAACGTTAAGAGAGTTTCGCGCTAAGAACTGCGTTCTCAACCCGAAACTCGGGGACTGGCTATGCCGGTTTTTTGTTCTAAGAAAGTTTCACGCTAAGAACTGCGTTCTCAACCCGAAACTCGGGGACTGGCTATGCCGGTTTTTTGTTCTAAGAAAGTTTCACGCTAAGAACTGCGTTCTCAACCCGAAACTCGGGGACTGGCTATGCCGGTTTTTTCTTCTAAGATTGTTTCGCGCTAAGAACTGCGTTCTCAACCCGAAACTCGGGGACTGGCTATGCCGGTTTTTTGATCTAAGAAAGTTTCACGCTAAGAACTGCGTTCTCGACCCGAAACTCGGGGACTGGTTATGCCGGTTTTTTGTTCTAAGAAAGTTTCACGCTAAGAACTGCGTTCTCAACCCGAAACTCGGGGACTGGCTATGCCTGTTTTTTGTTCTAACAGAGTTTCGCGCTAAGAACTGCGTTCTCAACCCGAAACTCGGGGACTGGCTATGCCGGTTTTTTGTTCTAAGAAAATTTCGCGCTAAGAACTGCGTTCTCAACCCGAAACTCGGGGACCGGGTATATATATATACAGTTGGAAATTTGAAAACCGGCATGAATCTGAAGATCTTTGAGGTTGTGTGCAACTTACCACCACATTGTTGTTGGCATCGTGCCACGCGATGTCAAACTCTTTGACCGCGCGCCTTAGCCGGCCAAAGAGTTGCCCGGTGCTCCGGGGGCCTGCAGGATCAACCACCGGCAGCTTGTCCTTCCCGAGGCCGAGCGACGCCGGGGACAAATCTGCCTGATTCCACTTTTCAGCGTAATCAAGCAAGTGGCCCAGGTCCGCTCCTCCGCGGTTGAGCTCGGTGATCCGGCCCAGTTGGCTGGAGGCCGTCTCACCGGCCACAACGGCGGCGCGGCTGGTATGCAGTACAAGGGACTGCGAGCCGGAGGAAGGAGAGGTCGCCGCTGTCATCACCGCAGCAAGTTGCTGGGCGAAGAGCTTGGTTCCCTCTGGCGGAGTTGGCTTGGCCGCAGTGGGTTGGCCGGTAGGAGCTGCCGGAGGTTCTGACGTTGAAGGCGCAATAGTTTCCGGAGGTTCTGCCGGAGGTAGTGCTCTTCTTCTTCTTCCTTTTGGGGGCGGAAGGAACCAAAGGTTCCGTCCTCCCGGCATCTTCAGTACCGACGCCGATTGACGTGGGCATTACCCTTCGGTTAACCAATATTGCTCTACCCTATACGGTCCAGATGGAGGCCCATGAAGGTACCCGAAGGGAAGATGGGCCACTAGGACGGTGCGGCGGAAGATTACTTGAAGTACAAGACACGGAAGAAGCCGAACAAGGAAAGATTAGAGATAGATCTATTGTAAGCCTACTCGTACTCGATTAGACCTCTCGGGACCTGGCCACCTATATAAAGGCCAGGAGAGGGGCTATCGAGGGACACAATCAATCTTAGCGATCTTAGCCAACAGAAGCTTAGAACTAGGTTACCCTAGCGATTAGCTATCTCGACGAGATCACAGCCGAACTATTCGGCACCCCATTGTAACACTGTTTTCATCATAATCAAGAACAGACAAGCGGACGTAAGGGTTTTACCTCATCGAGGGCCCCGAACCTGGGTAAATCGCTCCCCGTTTGTCTGTATACCGATGCCTCGTATCAGCTTGCAGGATTCCATCAACCCTAAGTCCCAATCGGAGGACATTGTCGAGGAACACCCCCGACAATTGGCGCCGTCTGTGGGAAACCTGCAGGCACCAGATCAGTCGTCGGCAGATCTGATCGTGTCGTCGACATCTTCATCGGCACCGCCATCACCAACTCTGGGAGGTCCGGTCCGATTCGGCTCCTACGAGTTCACCCCGCATAGCGATTCTTCTCGCTCAAACTTCTCAGATCTGCAAGGAAACATGGAGATGACCATCGGCAGCGTCCACTACAACGTCAACGTGGAGGGAATCCTCCAGCTGCTAGAGTCGCCCACCTCTGGATCAATAAGTCCTAGCGCGTCGTCATCGCTCGATCTATTGGCTGGCCTGACAGAGTCGATGAGCTCGCCCGCGCCTTCGACTCCCCGTTCAGCGTCCTCAATGTCGGTGGGATCCGACGAACCCATGTCTTCAGAATTAACCTCCTACTACTGCTCGAACTGCGACGCCAGGCACGGTTTGGGATCAAGCGACACACCGTTCATCTGCAATGCCCGATACTCGTCGGGAGAAGACAGTGTCGGCAGCATCGCCCGGAGAACCACCCGAAGAACAGCACACCATCAGGTCTACGTCGCCAACAACACAGGAAATACAAGGCACGGAGGAGACGGAGACCGCACGCCTCGTTCCAGCAGGAGAGCGAGCTTCGAAAATAGCGCTAGCAATCGCGACAGCGACTATACCATCGCGGATGAGGAGTGGGCTGCGGCCAGGACAGCCGTACTCAACAACACCCCGCTCCCCGCAGGAACCTCGGTTGGAACCCTAAACGCATACCGCTCTATACTAGAGAAAAACCGGGAGCACCTGTCGAGAGAGCAAGCTACCCTCGAGAGACGACTATCTGCGGCAGAACGATCCAGCGAGCGGCGGAGAGCTTCACAAGGAAGCGCTTCCCGAAGTGCTCTTGGGGCGGGAAAACATCGGTCAAGAATGTCCAGGCTCTCAGAAGACGACGCCAGAGAAATAACGTCGAATCTAACCAAGTCTTTCATGACCACGGATACCGCAGGCATGCCACGGCCGAAGAACGTTGCAGGAGCAACGGCCAATCTCGCCGCATACCTCATCAACCAACGCCCCGAAGGATCCATGGCACAAGCTCATCGCGGTGCCCTAGAAAGTCTCGCCATATTGGGAAACAATCTAGTCCCGCAGAAGGAGAAAACCACGGCGCAGGCCAGTGGTTCGAAACATCGGGCGAGAGATGCTCGGGATGAAATCACCCAGAGCCGAATCGATAAAGCAAGGCGACGACGCGCCGCCAGGAAGGATGACGACAGTGACTCCTCAGATGAGGATCAAGAGTACGATGGTGAACTAAGGGGAGCCGATTGTTTGAGTTACAAAATCCGCGAGTCGATGCCACCCAAAAAGTTCAAACCTACTCCCACTGACGCTGCCAAGTATGATGGGCAGCAGGAACCAAGATCTTGGATAGATGATTACCTGCAGACTGTGATTCTGCATAAAGGGAACCAGATAGCAGCAATGCAGTGCTTACAGCTCTACTTAAAGGACTCGGCACGGGCCTGGTTAAGAGGGCTGCCGAAAGGTTCCATCAAATCATGGGACGACCTGGTGGATGCCTTCGTTGCTAACTTCCAGGCAACATATAAAAGACCCGTCGGGATTGAGGAGTTACGCAACTGCCAGCAGAAGCAGAAGAGTCGATGCGCTCTTACATAGGGAGGTTCACCAAACTCCTAAACGCTGCCGAAGATGTATCTGTAGACAGAGCAATCGACGCTTTCAGCGATGGCGTCCGACGCGAAAGTTACATAGAAGAACTTGGACGCAAAAAGCCAAAAACCATCACCAAGCTGATGGAAATCGCCAACAGTTGGGCTGATGGCGAGGACAATGTGCGAAGACCACGCCAGCGCAGCGATGACGAAGACGATGACCAGCCAAAGCACGACTCGGGCAGCCGAAGGGATCGGCACAAAAGGAGGAAAAATCGCAACTACGACGACAACAATCTGGTAGCTGCAGGATACTCCGACCGGCATGATGATCGGTATGATGAAAGAAGAGACGATCGATAGGATGGCAATCGGAACAACTCTGGAAACCGCGGCAATTATAAACCACGGCAGCAGAGGGCTCCCGAGCTACCCTATGCTGAGCAGATCAACGCCCCCTGTTACTTGCACTCGTATGTCGACTCCAAGGACGGCAAAACGAAGTCAAGTCACCTTCTCAGGGATTGTCGACAGTTCCTTGACATGCATAAACTCATCCAGCAGTCAGGACAGCAACCGTTACCACCTCCACCTCCACCTCCACCACAGCACCAAGTCCAGCAGACCCAACCTCATCAACCCAACGAGGCGTTCCCACCACCACGTGGCCAGATGAGTATGATCCACAAGACAGGTGTCTCGAGAAGAGAGATGAAGAAGCTCACTCGAGAAATTAATCTGGCCGAAAGCATCATGGCAAACATCCCTGAGTATGTCGAGTGGTCCTCTCAGAACATTACGTTCAGCCGAGCAGACCACCCGATGACCATACCAAAACCAGGACACGCTGCCCTGGTAGTTGAGGCACAGATAGGGGGATTCAAGATGAGCAAAGTCTTTATGGATGGTGGAAGCGGGTTAAACCTGATTTTCGTCGACACAATCAAGAGTATGGGGATCACCATGGGAATGCTGGAAGAGACAGACACCTGCTTCCACGGGATTTTGCCAACCGAACCAGGTTTCTCTCTTGGAAGAATTTACCTGAACGTTGTCTTCGGCAGATCCGACAATTTCAGGAAGGAGAAGATCGAGTTTGAGGTAGTGAACTGGGAGTCACAGTATCATGCTATACTCGGGAGACCAGCCTATGCCAAGTTCATGGCCGTGCCGCACTATGCATATCTCAAGCTGAAAATGCCTGGCAACAAAGGGACAAACATCACAGTCCATGGAAGTTTTTCGCGCTCAGACAGTTGCGATCGCGATTTCCAGAGGATCGCTGCGAAGTTTGGGAGCAAGCAAGAAATTATTAAGCCTCCACCCAAGTTGTTGTTGCGTGAAATCAAGGAAGAGAAGGACGACAGGGGAAGCAAAAAGAAGCCAGCCAACCTCGCCCTTAAAGCCTCGACAGCAGAAGCCTCGGCAGCAGGAGCTTCGGCAGCAAAAGGGTCGGCAGCTGATGACGTAGAAGGCATAGAAAACAGCAAGATGTTGGCAGTCACAGCTCAAACCCCTGGTGAAATCAGCAACGCTGCGGCTACCCCTAACGTGGAGAAGAAGCCAGACGAAGAGAAGAACCCCTTCCTTGATTAAGAATTTTTTCAGCATTTTCCTTTTTTCATCTACTTTATACAGGGCCTTCCTTTTTCGCCCTTCAGCCCCGTGCTTACTTTATTAATAAGAATTTAAGCTTCCATCTTTTGATAAAGCATTGCAGTGATCATGAACTTCTACGCCCCATCACTACGAAAACGTAGTACAAGGATCGTGTTCCAAAAAGCCTCTACGAGTGCTAAAAAGACGTTCACCTTTCCCTCTGCTATAGATGCCTCTACGAGTGCCGTAAATAGCAAGAGTTTGGAAATACACATAAACAACAACCCACGTTCGATATTTTACTTATGGAAATATCAAGGAACAACGGGCTCATCGGCAGAATCACTACACCCGAAATATTCGGGAGTGCCTGTCGAAATTTAAAACGGTTGAAAGCAAAGTTGCGCATACAACAGGTTTAGCAAGACCTGCAACACGAGCTGATCACTCACATGATTTGCTAAACAGCCAATATACATACATTTAACGAGCAACTAAGATTCGCTCAAAATTGAAACTTGCCAACGGCAATAACATGGTAAAAGTACATATGCATGTATCTACCGAATGAAAAGGCGTCATCCAAACACTTGGATAAAGTAGTCAAACTATTTATTTACAAACAGTCATTAAAACCCTGAAATCATCCTTGCGGAGTTCCTTTTTCTTCAGGTACCTTTGAATCCTTCTCGAGTCTGTCGACAATTATGTTTGCAGGCAACAACACCTTCGGATACAGCGCCTCCAAGTCTCCAGTAACGTTGGCAATCGACAGTAAACCTGCCGAAGGATAACGGGCAAGTACAAGAGCAAGTGTAAACCTGGCTCCTGCAAAAACTTGCGCGCGCACCAAGTCCCGGATCTTCCTGGCGTTACCAAACTCTGACATCAATGCAAGGAGCATGGGGGGAACTGCGTTGAAAGGAAACATCGTCTTCCAAACCACCCTCATGGCTCTATAGCACTTGTCGAAGAAGTGGTGGACCTGTTGAACTCGATCCTGAAATTGTGCGACAGCCGATGCCTTCGAGTGCTCCCGCCAGAAAATTTCCTCGGCTGAGGATAACTCGATCAAGGCATTCACACGCTCGTGAACCCGTTTGCTCTCTTCCGCACGGTTCAGAGCTATGACTGACAAGGAAAAAAAGAGGATCAGATAAAACGCTATCGACCAAAGGGTGAAGAGATTAAAGGACTCACAGTTCAAGCTCTCGGTAGCTTTATGCAGCTCAGTAAGAGCGTACCGCTCTACGTCGGCTGCAGTCTCGCTCTTCTTGTTGATAATCGCGGCCAAGGCATAAGTGCTGCGCAGGTCCTTCTCCATCTGGGTGATCCGATCCTTCATCCGTTGGATCCGATCACTTTCGGGGAGAACACCAGAGGAGTCATCAACAAACGAGGGCACTGGGAAAACCTGCAGGCAACAGCGTTAAATAGGATGATATGGTCAAATCAAGCATCCAACAAAACTCCCATCGGGAGAGGTATAAGCAATCCCTATCAGGAGAAGCACAAGTGAAGATATTATGATAAAAACATGCTGGCAACATTGCCGGCATAGTGTTCATTACAAACTTAGAGTTCTCGCAGCAGAATAATGTTTCATACTAGCCCAAGGGTAAAATTGTTACAACAGTCAAGGAGCCTGAGTCTGGGTCGACAGGCTAGGGCCAACCGATGTTTTTCTTGAAACTAAATCAAGGAGCTGGCGAGCACAAGTACGGGCGGACGCCGTAAAGGCGCTTAAATCAATAGATCGCCCATCTTTTCCTTTCGGCAGCTCCTTAGTCATTTCTTCGATGTCAGCCTTAAAGCCGTAACCCATCATAAGTTGGAAGGCAAGAAGGGCGCCATAGGTACGCGAGGTACGCTTGAATACCTCAATGACCTCCTTGGTGTCGACTGCGAAAGCATCAATCAGCTGCCCCAGAGTCTTCTCCTGCGTGGCCTTGGGGAATATCATCGAATGCATCCGCGTCAGAGCACCCTTTCCCTTGTCAAGGAGCCCCCGGGTGAGTTGGTGAGCGGTGAGAACCGTCGACACACCGTTTGCCGGGGATTTGCTCGGAATTTTATCCAAGGCAGCAGCAGGGATGTTGGCGGCTTCTGCAAGTAGTCAAAGGAAATCGTTGACAAAGAAGCAGATTCATAAAAAAGTAATAATCTACAAGGGATATAGGAACTTACCTAGCAGGGCCAAGGCAGACTGGCGGAGGAGTTCATCCTTTTCTGCCGCCCGAGCTTCCTCCTCCTTCAGCCGCTCCTTCAGCTTGTTTAGCTCTTCTTTCAGGGAGTCGACCTCCTGGCGAGCTACGGCGGCCTTTTTGATGGCGCCTTCCAACTTTGAAGAGGAAGACTTAGCCTCCTCCTGCAGCCGAATTTTGTCCGCCTCTAGAGAGGTGAATTGAGAGGCGAAGGCCTCTAAAGAGGATATCACACCTCGCAGATCCTTGAAAAAAGGGAATGTTTGACAAGGATCGTTAAGCAAAGACACATTCCGAAAGATTCTTGCTAGATTCAACAAGGACTTACAGAAGGAGGATCTGCGGCAGCAGCAGGAGCATCTTTCCCTTTGGAAAGAGAGGAGGCGGTCGATGCTTGCGCCACAGGAGCCGCCTTGAGAGCCGAAGCTTCGGAAGCTACAGCGGCTGGCGAGACGGCATCAGATCTGGCCCTCTTAGGTGGAGGCTCAATAAAAGCATCGTCACTACAAGAAAGATTTGATCAACCAAGTCATGAGAAGAATGTGAAAAAAAATCGAGAAAGTTGAAAATAGTAAGAAGAAGAAAAGCACTTACAAATCAAGGAGGTCATCTTCGTCGGCAAAACCGCCGATTGATCTCTTCATAGGAGAAGCCCTGGTCTCCTCCGCAGCTGCATTAACAAAGGCACCGTGATCAGCGTCATCATTGCGCACTGATCCCTCTGTGTCGCAAGTATCACCGGCTGATGGGGGGAGATTGGCATGGGCAGTTTCAGAATCTATCGGGTCATCATGCTCGCTTGATGGGCTTGTATGCTCAACAGTACGAGAGTCAACGGGTTCTGAAGAGCCTCTTCCTTCGGAAGCTTCATTTGGCAAGTTATGTAAATCCTCGGAGGCTGCGAAGGTCTGTCGAAGGGAAAAATAAATGAGAATAACAGTGATATATGTCGATAGCAGCATAACAAGAATTTGAGGAGGAAAATTACCTCTGGTGGTGGATGATCGGCATCAAAAGGAATATACGGAGATGTCAGTGGGATCGAATCCTCTTGACTGAAGAAAGTGAGGCGACGGACTTCATCGAGCAATTCTTTTTCCGACAATTCGGCAGCGTTAATTCTAGTCTCATCTTTTGGACCTGAGTACAACCACATTGGGCGAACCCTAGCCATGACTGGTTGGACTCGACGTTTCAGAAACACTGCCGCTACTTCTGTGCCGACCATGGTTTGCCCGTCAGCCTCCTTGATCCGAAGGAATCTGGCAAATAATTCATCGGCTGCTACTTTTTCGTCGGGAGAGAGAGCATTCTTCCAGGAATTCTTAGGCTTGGCCTCAAGGACGTCGACGAAGCAAGGGAGCTGAGATTCGGGTGACGAGGAATCCTTGATGTAGAACCACTTCAATCTCCACCCTTGCACGGACTCTCTCATCGGGAAATTGAAGTAATTGACATCCGAACGAGCTACAAATCCTACTCCTCCGGTGACAAAAGATCCATTACTACTGCTATATCTCTTCACATAGAAGATCTTTTTCCACAAACCAAAATGGGGCTCAACGCCCAGATATGCTTCGCAGAGGGTAATGAACACAGCAACATGAAGGATCGAGTTGGGAGTGAGTTGCCACAGTTGGATTTCGTAAGTTCGCAGGAGATGGAGGAGGAATTCGTGAACAGGAAGTGAAAGGCCTCGGTACAAGAACGACAAGAACATCACGGTAAAACCGGCAGGAGGGTTAGGTCGAGAAATCGCACCTGGAAAGATTACATTCCCCTCATCGGAGGAGATCAATCCCAGGCTTCGGGATCTCTTCTCGTCACGCTTGGTGACGGTCGAGGCTACCCAATCCCGGGCTTGGCTGCTGAGCTCGGTGGCGCCGGCGGCGCCGGAGCTGGGGAGGAGCGCTGGGGGCGCCCTCCTTCGAAAGAATCGAGGAAGTTTTGGCGGCGGCACCGCCGCTCGTGGAGCTGGCGGCGGCGCTAGGGTTCTTCTTCTTCACCATTGTGAGATCTGGGAGAAATCGGAAGACAGTGGTGGCGGCGCGAGCAGTTGTGAACAGGAGAGGAACAAGAACGGCAGAGAAGATGAATGAAGGAGAATGAAAGGGATTTTTTATCTCTTGGGGAACTTAAGGAAGGTTTCGTATTGTTAATGGGTCTTTTCTCCAGTTAATGATTGCGGGAATCGAGGAGGTGCCTCGTTAACCGTGTAAAGAGGAGCAGAAATCGCTTGAAAACAGGGCTGGCAGGTCGTGTCTTATCAGTCAGAATCAAGGAGATAGAAGAACGTCATCAATGACGTCATGGATAATGATTGCATACAAAGAGATAAGAAAGGATCGGGTGATCGACTTGAGCCTATGCGCGGATTGCGAACATCCGCACCTAGGCTCGGGGGCTACTCCCATCGGGAGCGCTGACGCGCACCCGATAGAATGAGGACTCGAAGGAAATATTTGACTCGAGTCTGCACTCGGGCGTAAAACGCCCGCGCCCAGACTCGGGGGCTACTCCCATCGGGAGCGCTGGACGCGCACCCGACAGAAAATATATCGGATGGTCTACAAAGACTTGCAGGAAAAACTTCGGCAGAAGAAGATGTTCGAGTGGTACAACTTGAGTCTACGCACGGATTGCGAGCATCCGTACCTAGACTCGGGGGCTACTCCCATCGGGAGCGCTGACGCGCACCCGATAGAAGACAGAAGAAAAGCAAGAATGATCAAGGAGAAGGACTTCGGAAGAAGATATGCTTCAGTCTCTACCCGAACTATGTTCGGCTAGACACTCGGGGGCTACTGACGTGGGCATTACCCTTCGGTTAACCAATATTGCTCTACCCTATACGGTCCAGATGGAGGCCCATGAAGGTACCCGAAGGGAAGATGGGCCACTAGGACGGTGCGGCGGAAGATTACTTGAAGTACAAGACACGGAAGAAGCCGAACAAGGAAAGATTAGAGATAGATCTATTGTAAGCCTACTCGTACTCGATTAGACCTCTCGGGACCTGGCCACCTATATAAAGGCCAGGAGAGGGGCTATCGAGGGACACAATCAATCTTAGCGATCTTAGCCAACAGAAGCTTAGAACTAGGTTACCCTAGCGATTAGCTATCTCGACGAGATCACAGCCGAACTATTCGGCACCCCATTGTAACACTGTTTTCATCATAATCAAGAACAAACAAGTAGGACGTAAGGGTTTTGCCTCATCGAGGGCCCCGAACCTGGGTAAATCGCTCCCCCCGTTTGTCTACCGATGCCTCGTATCAGCTTGCAGGATTCCATCAACCCTAAGTCCCAATCGGAGGACATTGTCGAGGAACACCCCCGACACCGGTGTTGCTGGAGCCAGTGTCTTCAACTTCTGGAGGGGAAGATAAATCCTCCTCTGCGCGGTTATCAGAAGGTTTAAGGGCCGCGCACCCCACACTTGTGTTGCCCCCCCCCCCCCAGAGGGGAGGCAGGGGTTTTGCCGGCACCAGATGGTACCGGGTGATACGTCCAATTTGCATCACTATTTTATATCATAATTTGCTGTTACTCATTGATATATTTCATATTGGGACACAATACTTATGTTATTTCATCTATTTTGCATGTTTCATCATTATTGGAGGATCAAGCACCGGAGCCAGGATTCTGCTGGAAAAAGCACCGTCAGAACGCAATATTTCGGAAGATCAACTGTGGAAGGAAATTACACGTAAATTCCTATTTTTCCAGATGACGAAGGAAGCCACAGGGGTACCTCACGAAGAGTTACAGCCGCCTCTGCGGGGCGGAGAACACCAGAGAGAAAAGAGCTCTCCGGCGGGCAGGAATCCGCCGGGAAATTCCCTCCCGGAGGGGGAAATCGACGCCATCGCCATCGTCATCGAGCTGGACATCATCTCCATCATCATCATCATCATCTCCACCATCTACAATGCCATCACCACCGCTGCACCTCGTCACCGCTGTAACGATTTGGGTTGGATCTTGATTGTTTGATAGGGGAAACTCTCCCGGTGTTGATTTCTACTTGTTATTGATGCTATTGAGTGAAACCATTGAACCAAGGTTTATGTTCAGATTGTTATTCATCATCATATCACCTCTGATTGTATTCCATATGATGTCTCGTGAGTAGTTCGTTTAGTTCTTGAGGACATGGGTGAAGTCTAAATGTTAGTAGTGAACTATGGTTGAGTAATATTCAATGTTATGATATTTAAGTTGTGGTGTCATTCTTCTAGTGGTGTCGTGTGAACGTCGACTACACGATACTTCACCATTTATGGGCCTAGGGGAGTGCATCTTGTATTCGGTTGCTGATTGCGGGGTTGCCGGAGTGACAGAAACCTGAGCCCCCGTTGGTATATCGATGCAAGAGGGATCGCAGGATCTCAGAGTTTAAGGCTGTGGTTAGATTTATCTTAATTACTTTCTTGTAGTTGCGGATGCTTGCAAGGGGTATAATCACAAGTATGTATTAGTCCTAGGAAGGGCGGTGCATTAGCATAGGTTCACCCACACAACACTTATCAAAACAATGAAGATTAATTAGCTGTATGAAGCGAAAGCACTAGACTAAAATCCCCGTGTGTCCTCAAGAACGTTTGGTCATTATAAGTAAACAAACCGGCTTGTCCTTTGTGCTAAAAAGGATTGGGCCACTCGCTGCAATTATTTCTCTCGCACTTTACTTACTCGTACTTTATTCATCTGTTACATCAAAACCCCTTGAATACTTGTCTGTGAGCATTTACAGTGAATCCTTCATCGAAACTGCTTGTCAACACCTTCTGCTCCTCGTTGGGATCGACATTTTTACTTATCGAAGATACTACGATACACCCCCTATACTTGTGGGTCATCAAGACTATTTTCTGGCGCCGTTGCCGGGGAGTGAAGCGCTATTGGTAAGTGGAATTGGTAAGGAAAACCTTTACTGTTTGTGCTGATTTTATTTCTGCCTGCTGCTATAAGTCATTATGGAGAGATCTTCTCTTCAATTTCTATTTGGGAAATCTACTACTACTGCAACGGTAGTGGATGAAGCGCCAGGTGAGGAAGTGATACCATATAAAATACCTATGAAAATTATTGAACGTGTTATGGATAACCGCTATGAAGGGGATGGAACTGTTCATCCTGGTGATCATTTACTGTTTTTGCATGAATTATGCGGGTTATTCAAATGTGCAGGTATTGCTATGAATGAAGTTAGAAAGAAACTATTCTCTATATCGCTGTCTGGTAAAGCGGCGCACTGGTATAAATTGCTGAAGAATGGTGATTCTCTTGATTGGGAGGACATTGTGCCTTTATTTTATTCCAAATTTTATCCTCCAAGTGAAATTCACAAAGATCGGAACCGCATATATAATTTCTGGCCTCATGATGGAGAGAGTATTGCCCAAGCTTGGGGGAGATTGAAGTCTTTAATGCTCAAATGCCCCATTCATGAGCTTCCTGGTAATGTTATTATTGATAATTTCTATGCAAGACTTTCTTTTCAAGACAAGACCTTGCTGGATACTTCTTGTTCTGGATCATTTACACGCAACAAAGAAGAGTTTAAAAGGGACCTTCTTGATCGGAT
Organism: Lolium multiflorum; assembly: GCA_030979885.1. Lineage (NCBI taxonomy): Eukaryota > Viridiplantae > Streptophyta > Magnoliopsida > Poales > Poaceae > Lolium > Lolium multiflorum. The sequence continues at coordinate 170,611,337 of CM061750.1, forward strand.
CCAGGAGAATACTGAAGGATGGGAGAACGACAAGGATAGAGAATCAGGTATAATTTATGATTATAAATGCATTGAAGCTTTTATGGATACTGATAAATTTCGTAATATGAGTGCTACATATGGTCTTGATTCCCAAGTTGTTGCAAATCTTTATAAAGCTTTTGCCTCTCATTATGAATTGCCTAAGAAGAATTTTGATAAGTATCATGAACCGTATAAAGATAAAATTGATTCATCTGTAAACAAATGTGTAGTGATTGAAACTGTTGATCATGTTATTCCTGAAGCTTATATTGAAAAAACTCCTTTCCCTGCTAAAATGAAGGAGTACTCTGTCATATCTAGTGCGGTTAATAAAAGTGAAAAGAAACCTATAGAACCTGAAGAACAAATTAAGGTTGAACCTGCTGTTGCAATAGTTAAAGATCTTGTGACTGAAAATGTGGAGGATGGTCATATTATTTTCTGTGAAGATGCTTCTAATATTGTTTCACATCCTAATAAACCCAAACAAGTTAGTGTTCCTATGCTATCTGTTAGAATTGGTGATCATTGCTATTATGGTTTATGTGATATTGGTGCAAGTGTTAGTGCTATTCCTTATGAGCTTTACACGGAGATTATGCACGAAATTGATTCCTGTGAACTTGAAGATATTGATGTGGTTATTCAGCTGGCTAATAGAGAAACTATTTCTCCAATTGGTATTGTTCGAGATGTGGAAGTTCTATGTGGTAAGATTAAATATCCTGCTGACTTTTTGGTACTTGGTTCTGCTGCTAGTGATTATTGTCCTATCATTTTTGGTAGACCTTTTCTAAATACTTGTGGAGCTATTATAGATTGCAAGAAAGAGAAAATTTTGACTAAATTTGCTGGTGAATCTTATGAGTTTAACTTCTCTAAATTTACCAAAACTCCTTATAAAGCTGATTTGCCTAGTAATGATTTTAAAATGGAGCAGTGTGCATCTATTGTTCTTGTTCCTAATAATCCTTTGCAGCAACATTTGGAGAATAGCGAGAGTGAAGTTTTCAGGAAAGAAAGAGATGAGCTTGAGGAAATTTTTCTTCGACAACCTATTCTCAAGCATGATTTACCGGTGGAAGATTTGGGTACAACACCGCCACCAAAGGAAGATCCTGTTTTTGATTTAAAGCCTTTACCTGATAATCTTAAATATGCTCATATTGATGATAAGAAAATATATCCTGTTATTATTAGTTCTAAGCTTTCAGAGATTGAGGAAGAAAGGTTATTGGAAATATTGAAGAAACACCGAGGAGCTATTGGCTACACTCTTGATGATTTGAAGGGGATTTCTCCTTCTATTTGCCAACATGCTATCAATATGGAAGATGATGCAAAGCCTGTTGTTGAACATCAACGTCGTCTAATTCCGAAGATGAAGGAGGTGGTAAGGAATGAGGTATTAAAACTTCTTGAAGCTGGTATTATATATCCTATTGCTGATAGTAGATGGGTTAGTCCTGTGCATTGTGTTCCTAAAAAGGAGGAATGACTGTTGTGCCTAATGATAATGATGAGCTCATCCCTCAAAGAGTAGTTGTAGGATATAGAATGTGCATTGATTTTCGAAAAGTTAATAAAGTTACTAAGAAAGATCATTACCCTTTACCATTTATTGATCAAATGCTAGAAAGGTTGTCTAAAAATACTCACTTTTGTTTTCTTGATGGTTATTCTGGGTTTTCACAAATTGCTGTTAAAGCTAAAGATCAAGAGAAAACCACGTTCACTTGTCCTTATGGAACTTATGCTTATAGGCGTATGCCTTTTGGTTTATGTAATGCTCCTGCTACTTTTCAAAGATGCATGTCCGCTATTTTTCATGGCTTTTGCGAGAGTATTGTAGAGGTGTTCATGGATGATTTTTCTGTCTATGGGAATTCTTTTGATAATTGCTTGCGAAACCTCGATAAAGTTTTGCAGAGATGTGAAGAAACTAACCTTGTTCTTAATTGGGAGAAATGCCACTTTATGGTTAATGAAGGAATTGTATTGGGACATAAAATTTCCGAGAGAGGTATTGAAGTTGATAGAGCTAAAGTTGAAGCAATTGAGAAGATGCCCTATCCAAGGGATGTTAAAGGTATTCGTAGTGTTCTTGGTCATGCTGGGTTTTATAGGAGATTTATTAAAGATTTCTCTAAAATTTCAAAGCCTCTTACTAATCTTCTTCAAAAAGATGTACCTTTTGTTTTTGATGATGATTGTAAGGAAGCTTTTGAAACTCTAAAGAAAGCCTTAACAACTGCTCCTGTAGTTGAACCTCCCGATTGGAATTTGCCTTTTGAAATTATGTGTGATGCTAGTGATTTTGCTGTAGGCGCTGTTCTTGGACAGCGAGTAGATAAAAAATTAAATGTTATTCATTATGCTAGTAAGACTCTTGATGCTGCTCAAAGAAATTATGCTACAACTGAAAAGGAATTGTTAGTTGTAGTCTTTGCTTGTGACAAGTTTAGACCCTATATTGTTGATTCAAAAGTCACAATTCATACTGATCATGCTGCAATTAGATACCTTATGACAAAGAAAGATGCTAAGCCAAGGCTTATTAGATGGGTACTTCTTTTGCAAGAATTTGATTTACATATTATAGATAGGAAAGGTGCTGATAATCCTGTTGCTGATAATTTGTCTAGATTGGAAAATATTGCTTATGATCATGTTCCTGTTAATGATAGTTTTCCAAATGAACAATTGGCTGTAATAAAGGTGAGCTCGCGAGAGAGCCCTTGGTATGCTGATTATGCTAACTTTATTGTTTCGAAGTATTTGCCTCCAACCTTTTCAGCTCAGCAAAGGAGGAAATTCTTTTATGACTTGAGGCATTATTTTTGGGATGACCCACACTTATATAAAGAAGGAGTAGATGGTATTATGCGAAGATGTGTTCCTGAATATGAACAACAGGAGATATTGAGTAAATGTCATGGTAGTGTTTATGGAGGACATCACGCTGGAGATAGAACCGCGCAAAAGGTTCTACAATCAGGTTTTTATTGGCCAACACTCTTCAAAGATGCAAGGAAGTTTATCTTATCTTGTGATGAATGTCAAAGAGTTGGTAATATCTCCAGACGCAATGAAATGCCTATGAATTATACTCTTGTTATTGAACCATTCGATTGTTGGGGATTCGACTTCATGGGTCCTTTCCCTTCTTCAGAAGGTAACACTCATATACTTGTTGTTGATTATGTTACCAAATGGGTAGAAGCTATACCCACAAAAAGTGCTGATGGTGAGACCTCTTTAAAAATGCTTTTAGATATTATTTTTCCTAGATTCGGAGTACCTAGATATATTATGACTGATGGAGGTTCTCATTTTATTCATGGAGGTTTTAGAAAAACTCTTGCTAAGTATGGTATTAATCATAGAATTGCTTCTGCTTATCACCCTCAAACTAGTGGTCAAGTAGAATTATCAAATAGAGAGATTAAATCTATTTTGGGAAAGACCGTTAATAAATCTAGAAAGAATTGGGCTAGCAAATTGAAGGAAGCACTATGGGCCTGATACGTCTCCAACGTATCGATAATTTCTTATGTTCCATGCTACTTTATTGATGATATCTACATGTTTTATGCACATTATATGTCGTATTTACGCATTTTCTGGAACTAACCTATTAACAAGATGCCGAAGTGCCTGTTTTCTGCTGTTTTTGGTTTCAGAAATCCTAGTAACGAAATATTCTCGGAATTGGACGAAATCAACGCCAGGTTCCTATTTTGCCCGGAAGCATCCAGAACACCCGAGAGCCACCAGAGGAGCCCCTGGTGGGCCCAGATGACATGGTGGCGCGGCCCAGGCCCTGCCGCGCCACCCTATGGTGTCATCGCCTCGTTGACCCTCCTGCGCCGCCTCTTCGCCTATATAAAGCCCCTGCATCGAAAACCCTTACGGAGAAAGCCACGATACGAGAAAAGTTCCGAGCCGCCGCCCTCGCGAAGCCAAGATCCGGGGGACAGGAGTCTCTGTTCCGGCACCCTGCCGAGCGGGGAAGTGCCCCGGAAGGCTTCTCCATCGACACCGCTGCCATCTCCACCGCCATCTTCATCACCGCTGCTGCTCCCATGAGGAGGGAGTAGTTCTCCATCGAGGCTCGGGGCTGTACCGGTAGCTATGTGGTTAATCTCTCTCCTATGTGCTTCAATACAATAATCTCATGAGCTGCCTTACATGATTGAGATTCATATGATGATGCTTGTAATCTAGATGTCATTATGCTAGTCAAGTGGGTTTTACTTATGTGATCTCCGGAGACTCCTTGTCCCACGTGTGTAAAGGTGACAGTGTGTGCACCGTGTGGGTCTCTTAGGCTATATTTCACGAAGTACTTATTCACTGTTGAAGAGCGTAGTGAAGTGCTTATTTATATCTCTTGATGATTGCAATGTGTTTGTATCACAATTTATCTATGTGCTACTCTAGTGATGTGTTATTAAAGTAGTTTTATTCCTCCTGCATGTGTGCAAAGGTGACAGTGCGTGCACCGTGTTAGTACTTGGTTTATGCTATGATCATGATCTCTTGTAGATTGCGAAGTTAACTATTGCTATGATAATATTGATGTGATCTATTCCTCCTACATATGCATGAAGGTGACAGTGTGCATGCTATGCTAGTACTTGGTTTAGTCGTTTTGATCTATCTTACACTTAAGGTTACTTAAACATGAGCATTATTGTGGAGCTTGTTAACTCCGGCATTGAGGGTTCGTGTAATCCTACGCAATGTGTTCATCATCCAACAAAAGTGTAGAGTATGCATTTATCTATTCTGTTATGTGATCAATGTTGAGAGTGTCCACTAGTGAAAGTGTAATCCCTAGGCCTTGTTCCTAAATACTGCTGAGTTACTACTGCTTGTTTACTGTTTTACTGTGTTACTACTGCTGCAATACTACCACCATCAACTACACGCCAGCAAGCTATTTTCTGGCACCGTTGCTACTGCTCATATATATTCATACCACCTGTATTTCACTATCTCTTCGCCGAACTAGTGCACCTATTAGGTGTGTTGGGGACACAAGAGACTTCTTGCTTTGTGGTTGCAGGGTTGCATGAGAGGGATATCTTTGACCTCTTCCTCCCTGAGTTCGATAAACCTTGGGTGATCCACTTAAGGGAAAACTTGCTGCTGTTCTACAAACCTCTCCTCTTGGAGGCCCAACACTGTCTACAGGAAAGGAGGGGGAACATAGACATCAAGCTCTTTTTCTGGCGCCGTTGCCGGGGAGATCAAGACACGCTGCAAGGGGAGTCTCCACTTCTCAATCTCTTTACTTTGTTTTTGTCTTGCTTTATTTTATTTACTACTTTGTTTGCTGCACTAAATCAAAATACAAAAATTAGTTGCTAGTTTTACTTTATTTACTGTCTTGCTCTCCATATCGAAAACACAAAAAAAATTAGTTACTTGCATTTACTCTATCTAGTTTGCTTTATTGTCCTGCACTCTATATTTAAAATACAAAAAAATTTAGTTACTTTTATTACCATGTCTAGCTCTGAACCTGTTACTTCTTCACCTGAGGACTTAGTTTTTACTTTCAAGCAAGGGGATGAGGAGAGTTTTAAGGATGCTTGGTCTAGAATTTTTACTTCTTATCGTAAAACTGAACCTCAAATGACTCTAAGTTTGCTCCTTAGTAATTTTTATTTTGGTCTTATGGTTCGCTATAGATATGCTTTGGACACTTTAGTAGGAGGAGATTTCCTTCATTGTAATGGGGATCAAGCTTTTAATGCCATAAAGAAATTGGTTGCATCACATGATTCAGCTAATAACTTTGATTCAGCCCTTATTAGCATTCATAATAGATTGAACAATCTCGAGATAAGTACATCTCGCTTAAATGACAATTATCACTGTGTTCGTAATCGTCTTGAACAAGTCTTAGAGAATCCTAAACCTTCATCATGGGACCCTTCTGTTAAAATTGTTATCGGTGATCGAACTCTTCATGCCTATTGTGATATTATGTATGAATTTTGCCTTATGCCTGAAAACATTTATAAATCTTTGAAACTTTGGGGAGTCGATAAAGGGGGAGAAGAAATAGCTCTTATTGATAACTCTATCATAATTCCTAAGGGAATAGCTGCAGGTGTGCATACAACCATTCGTGGAAGAACAATATCCATTGATTATCTTATTATTGAAACAGGAAAAATCATATTCGGAAGATCCTTGCTGAAACTATTGGGAGCAGTCATTGATGTGGGAGAAGGCACTCTGAAATTCACCTCTATACCAGGGGGAAATCATATATTTCCTAAACCAAAAGGAAAGAAAAACAATAAGAAAGGTAAAGATGAAGCCCAAGGTAAGGTTGACACACCATCTCTCGACAATACTTGATTTGCACTTTCTGCGCCTAGCTGAAAGGCGTTAAAGAAAAGCGCTTATGGGAGACAACCCATGTTTTTACCTACAGCAATTTTTTGTTTTATTGAGTCTTGGAAGTTGTTTACTACTGTAGCAACCTCTCCTTATCATGTTTTTGTGCCAAGTAAAGTTTCTATGTCAAAGTTGATGTTATATTTGGGATCGCTGCGCAGAAACAGCATTGCTGTCTGTCACGAATCTGGGCACAGTTCTCTGTAGAAAATTCGAAAAATCTGCCAATTTACGAGCGTGATCCTCAGATATGTACGCAACTTTCATTAGTTTTGAGTTTTTCCATTTGAGCAAGTCTGGTGCCATCTTAAAATTCGTCTTTACGGACTGTTCTGTTTTTGACAGATTCTGCCTTTTATTTCGCATTGCCTCTTTTGCTATGTTGGATTTATTTCTTTGATCCATTAATGTCCAGTAGCTTTATGCAATGTCCAGAAGTGTAAAGAATGTTTGTGTCACCTCTGAACATGTGAATTTTGATTATGCACTAACCCTCTAATGAGTTTGCTTGAAGTTTGGTGTGGCAGAAGTTTTCAAGGGTCAATAGAAGAGGGTGATATAATGTGATCGAGAAGAGTGAAAGGTCTAAGCTTGGGGATGCCCCGGTGGTTCATCCCTGCATATTTTAAGAAGACTCAAGCATCTAAGCTTGGGGATGCCCAAGGCATCCCCTTCTTCATCGACAACTTATCAGGTTTCTTCTAGTGAAACTATATTTTTATTCCATCACATCCTATGTATTTTACTTGGAGCGTCTGTGTGCTTTTATTTTTGTTTTTGTTTTGTTATCTTAGTTCTCTGAATAAGTTCATCCTTGTGTGGGAGAGAGACACGCTCCGCTGGTTCGTATGAACACATGTGTTCTTAGCTCATAATATTCATGGCGAAGTTTCTTCTTCGTTAAATTGTTATATGGTTGGAATTGGAAAATGCTACATGTAGTAATTCTAAAATGTCTTGGATAATGTGATACTTGGCAATTGTTGTGCTCATGTTTAAGCTCTTGCATCATATACTTTGCACCCATTAATGAAGAAATACATAGAGCTTGCTAAAATTTGATTTGCATATTTGGTCTCTAAGGTCTAGATAATATCTAGTATTGAGTTTTGAACAACAAGGAAGACGGTGTAGAGTCTTATAATGTTTACAATATGTCTTTTATGTGAGTTTTGCTGCACTTGTTCATCCTTGAGTTTGCTTCAAATAACCTTGCTAGCCTAAACCTTGTATCGAGAGGGAATACTTCTCATGCATCCAAAATCCTTGAGCCAACTACTATGCCATTTGTGTCCACCATACCTACCTACTACATGGTATTTCTCCGCCATTCCAAAGTAAATTGCTTGAGTGCTATCTTTAAACAATTCAAAAGTTATTACCTCTTATTTGTGTCAATGTTTTATAGCTCATGATGAAGTATGTGGTGTTTATCTTTCAATCTTGTTGGGCAACTTTCACCAATGGACTAGTGGCTTCATCCGCTTATCCAATAATTTTGCAAAAAGAGCTGGCAATGGGATTCCCAGTCCCAAATTAATTAACAAAAATAGACACTCCTCCATGGTATGTGATTGTTGGACGGCACCCGAAGGATTCGGTTAGCCATGGCTTGAGAAAGCAAAGGTGGGGAGGAGTGTCATCATAATAAAACTAAAATAAAAGGCACTCCTTCATGGTATGAGATTGTTGGCAGGCACCCGAGGATTCGGTTAGCCATGGTTTGTGAAAGAAAGGTTGGAAGGAGTGCCACCCAAAAATAAAATAAAATGGGAGCCGCTCTTTGAAGGTTTGTCTGGCAAGGGGGTTAGAGTACCCACTACCATTCGTTGACAACAACAAACACTTCTCAAAATTTTACTTTTATGCTCTCTTTATGTTTTCAAAATCAAAGCTCTAGCACAAATATAGCAATCGATGCTTTCCTCTTTGAAGGATCTTTCTTTTACTTTTATTGTTGAGTCAGTTTACCTATCTCCCTCCACCTTAAGAAGCAAACACTTGTGTGAACTGTGCATTGATTCTTACATACTTGCTTATTGCATTTGTTATATTACTCTATGTTGACAATTATCCATGAGATATACATGTTACAAGTTGAAAGCAACCGCTGAAACTTAATCTTCCATTGTGTTGCTTCAATGTCTATACTTTAAATTATTGCTTTACGAGTTAACTCTTATGCAAGACTTATTGATGCTTGTCTTGAAGTACTATTCATGAAAAGTCTTTGCTTTATGATTCATTGTTTACTCATGTCATTACCATTGTTTTGATCGCTGCATTCATCTCATATGCTTACAATAGTATGATCAAGGTTATGATGGCATGTCACTTAAGAAATTATCTTTGTTATCGTTTTACCTGCTCGGGACGAGCAGAACTAAGCTTGGGGATGCTGATACGTCTCCAACGTATCGATAATTTCTTATGTTCCATGCTACTTTATTGATGATATCTACATGTTTTATGCACATTATATGTCGTATTTACGCATTTTCCGGAACTAACCTATTAACAAGATGCCGAAGTGCCAGTTCCTGTTTTCTGCTGTTTTTGGTTTCACAAATCCTAGTAACGAAATATTCTCGGAATTGGACGAAATCAACGCCCAGGTTCCTATTTTGCCCGGAAGCATCCAGAACACCCGAGAGCCACCAGAGGAGGGCCCTGGTGGGCCCAGATGACATGGTGGCGCGGCCCAGGCCCTGGCCGCCCTATGTCATCGCCTCGTTGACCCTCCTGCGCCGCCTCTTCGCCTATATAAAGCCCCTGCATCGAAAACCCTTACGGAGAAAGCCACGATACGAGAAAAGTTCCAGAGCCGCCGCCCTCGCGAAGCCAAGATCTGGGGACAGGAGTCTCTGTTCCGGCACCCCGCCGGAGCGGGGAAGTGCCCCGGAAGGCTTCTCCATCGACACCGCTGCCATCTCCACCGCCATCTTCATCACCGCTGCTGCTCCCATGAGGAGGGAGTAGTTCTCCATCGAGGCTCGGGGCTGTACCGGTAGCTATGTGGTTAATCTCTCTCCTATGTGCTTCAATACAATAATCTCATGAGCTGCCTTACATGATTGAGATTCATATGATGATGCTTGTAATCTAGATGTCATTATGCTAGTCAAGTGGGTTTTACTTATGTGATCTCCGGAGACTCCTTGTCCCACGTGTGTAAAGGTGACAGTGTGTGCACCGTGTGGGTCTCTTAGGCTATATTTCACGAAGTACTTATTCACTGTTGAAGAGCGTAGTGAAGTGCTTATTTATATCTCTTGATGATTGCAATGTGTTTGTATCACAATTTATCTATGTGCTACTCTAGTGATGTGTTATTAAAGTAGTTTTATTCCTCCTGCATGTGTGCAAAGGTGACAGTGCGTGCACCGTGTTAGTACTTGGTTTATGCTATGATCATGATCTCTTGTAGATTGCGAAGTTAACTATTGCTATGATAATATTGATGTGATCTATTCCTCCTACATATGCATGAAGGTGACAGTGTGCATGCTATGCTAGTACTTGGTTTAGTCGTTTTGATCTATCTTACACTTAAGGTTACTTAAACATGAGCATTATTGTGGAGCTTGTTAACTCCGGCATTGAGGGTTCGTGTAATCCTACGCAATGTGTTCATCATCCAACAAAAGTGTAGAGTATGCATTTATCTATTCTGTTATGTGATCAATGTTGAGAGTGTCCACTAGTGAAAGTGTAATCCCTAGGCCTTGTTCCTAAATACTGCTGAGTTACTACTGCTTGTTTACTGTTTTACTGTGTTACTACTGCTGCAATACTACCACCATCAACTACACGCCAGCAAGCTATTTTCTGGCACCGTTGCTACTGCTCATATATATTCATACCACCTGTATTTCACTATCTCTTCGCCGAACTAGTGCACCTATTAGGTGTGTTGGGGACACAAGAGACTTCTTGCTTTGTGGTTGCAGGGTTGCATGAGAGGGATATCTTTGACCTCTTCCTCCCCGAGTTCGATAAACCTTGGGTGATCCACTTAAGGGAAAACTTGCTGTGTTCTACAAACCTCTCCTCTTGGAGGCCCAACACTGTCTACAGGAAAGGAGGGGGAACGTAGACATCAGGGCCTATAGAACTGCTTATAAAAATCCCATGGGAATGTCACCTTATAAAATGGTTTATGGAAAAGCTTGTCATTTACCTTTAGAACTAGAGCACAAAGCTTATTGGGCTGTTAGAGAACTAAATAAAGATCCGAAACTAGCCGGTAATAAGAGGTTGCTGCAATTAAGTTCTCTAGATGAATGGAGAAGTGAAGCTTATGAAAATGCTAAACTCTTTAAAGAAAATGTTAAGAAATGGCAAGATAGAATAATTATTAAAAGAGAATTTAATGTTGGAGATAAAGTTTTATTGTATCGGTTGATACGTCTCCAACGTATCGATAATTTCTTATGTTCCATGCTACTTTATTGATGATACCTACATGATTTATGCACATTATATGTCGTATTTACGCATTTTCTGGAACTAACTTATTAACAAGATGCCGAAGTGCGCTGTTTTGCTGTTTTTGGTTTCAGAAATCCTAGTAAAGAAATATTCTCGGAATTGGACGAAATCACCGCCCAGGTTCCTATTTTTCCACGAAGCTTCCAGAACACCCGGGAAGGACCAGAGGGGGGCCACAGGCCCACCAGACCATAGGCCGGCGCGGCCAGGGCTGGGCCCGCGCCACCCTATGGTGTGGTCGCCCCTTCGACCCTCCTGCGCCTCTTCGCCTATTTAAAGCCTCCACGAAAACCCTATTACAGAGGACGAAACCCACGAAACCATCCGAGCCGCCACCATCGCGAAGCCAAGATCTCGGGGACAGGTCTCTGTTCCGCACCCTGCCGGAGCGGGGAAGTGCCCCGGAAGGCTTCTCCATCGACACCGCTGCCATCTCCACCGCCATCTTCATCACCGCTGCTGCTCCCATGAGGAGGGAGTAGTTCTCCATCGAGGCTCGGGGCTGTACCGGTAGCTATGTGGTTCATCTCTCTCCTATGTACTTCAATACAATAATCTCATGAGCTGCCTTACATGATTGAGATTCATATGATGATGCTTGTAATCTAGATGTCATTATGCTAGTCAAGTGGGTTTTACTTATGTGATCTCCGGAGACTCCTTGTCCCACGTGTGTAAAGGTGACAGTGTGTGCACCGTGTGGGTCTCTTAGGCTATATTTCACGAATACTTATTCACTGTTATGAATGGCGTAGTGAAGTGCTTATTTATATCCCTTTATGATTGCAATGTGTTTTGTATCACTATTTATCTATGTGCTACTCATGTGATGTTATTAAAGTAGTCTATTCCTCCTGCATGGTGTAATGGTGACAGTGTGTGCATCGTGTAGTTCTTGTCGTAGATTATGATCATGATCTCTTGTAGATTGTGGAGTTAATTGTCATTATGATAGTATTGATGTGATCTATGCCTCCTTCGTAGTGTGATGGTGACAGTGTGCATGCTATGTTAGTACTTGGTTTATTTTGCAAAGATCTATTATACTCTAAGGTTACTTAAACATGAATATCGAATGTTGTGGCGCTTGTTAACTCCGGCATTGAGGGTTCGTGTAATCCTACACAATTAGTGGTGTTCATCATCCAACAAGAGTATATGTAGCACAAAGGAAAGAGAACTTATTTATTATGTGATCAATTTTGAGAGTGTCCACTAGTGAAAGTATGATCCCTAGGCCTTGTTCCTAAATACTGTTATCGCTGCTTGTTTACTGTTCTACTGCATGTTTACTTCCCGCAATATTACTACCATCAACGCACGCCAGCAAGCACTTTTCTGGCGCCGTTCATACTTATTCATACCACCCGTATTTCACTATCTCTTCGCCGAACTAGTGCACCTATTAGGTGTGTTGGGGACACAAGAGACTTCTTGCTTTGTGGTTGCAGGGTTGCATGAGAGGGATATCTTTGACCTCTTCCTCCCGAGTTCGATAAACCTTGGGTAATCCACTTAAGGGAAACTTGCTTGTTCTACAAACCTCTGCTCTTGGAGGCCCAACACTGTCTACAAGAATAGAAGCACCCGTAGACATCAAGCTATTTTCTGGCGCCGTTGCCGGGGAGGAAAGGTAAAAGGCTCTCATACTTCGGTTCCAGGTAACAGTACTTTTCGGCGCCATTGTGTGTGTGCTCGAAGCTATTTCCTTTAGACTCTGCAATTGCGACATTTGGTTTCTTGTTTACACTAGTTAGGCATAATGGAAAACAACAAAAATATGAGAGATCTTTATGAACTTTATCTTGAATTAGGACATGATGTGTTTGAAGAAAGAATTAAGAAACCCATGGAACTTTATATGCATGCTAATGGGAATGTTGTTACTATGAATGCTTTGAACACCATTGTTGCTAATGCTATGGAAAATTCTAAGCTTGGGGAAGCTGGCTTTGATGAGCATGATATTTTTAGTCCCCCAAGCATTGAGGAGAAAATTTACTTTGATGATACTTTGCCTCCTATTTATGATGATTATAATGATAGTAGTCTTTTGTTACCACCTGTTATGGAGGATAAATTTGATTATGATTACAATATACCTCCTATATTTGATAGCTACTTTGTTGAATTTGCTCCCACTACAATTAATAAGAATGACTATGCTTATGTTGGGAGTAGTAATAATTTTATGCATGAGACTCATGATAAGAATGCTTTAAGTGATAGTTATATTGTTGAGTTTGCTCATGTTGCTACTGAAAGTTATTATGAGAGAGGAAAATATGGTTGTAGAAATTTTCATGTTACTAAAACACCTCTCTATGTGCTGAAATTTTTGAAGCTACACTTGTTTTATCTTCCTATGCTTGTTACTTTGCTCTTCATGAACTTGTTTATTTACAAGATTCCTATGCATAGGAAGCATGTTAGACTTAAATGTGTTTTGAATTTGCCTCTTGATGCTCTCTTTTGCTTCAAATACTATTTCTTGCGAGTGCATCATTAAAACTGCTGAGCCCATCTTAATGGCTATAAAGAAAGAACTTCTTGGGAGATAACCCATGTGTTTTTTACTACAGTACTTTGTTTTATATTTGTGTCTTGGAAGTTGTTTACTACTGTAGCAACCTCTCCTTATCATGTTTTTGTGCCAAGTAAAGTTTCTATGTTAAAGTTGATGTTATATTTGGGATCGCTGCGCAGAAACAGCATTGCTGTCTGTCACGAATCTGGGCACAGTTCTCTGTAGAAAATTCTAAAAAATCTGCCAATTTACGAGCGTGATCCTCAGATATGTACGCAACTTTCATTAGTTTTGAGTTTTTCCATTTGAGCAAGTCTGGTGCCAGCTTTAAATTCGTCTTTACGGACTGTTCTGTTTTTGACAGATTCTGCCTTTTATTTCGCATTGCCGCTTTTGTTAAGTTGAATGAGTTTCTTTGTTCCATTAACTTTCAGAAGTTTTGTGCAATGTCCAGAAGTGTTAAGAATGATTGTGTCACCTCTGAACATGTGAATTTTTGATTATGCACTAACCCTCTAATGAGTTTGCTTGAAGTTTGGTGTGAAGGAAGTTTTCAAGGGTCAAGAGAGGAGTATGATATACTATGATCAAGAGGAGTGAAAGCTCTAAGCTTGGGGATGCCCCGTGGTTCATCCCTGCATATTTCAAGAAGACTCAAGCATCTAAGCTTGGGGATGCCCAAGGCATCCCCTTCTTCATCGACAAAGTATCAGGTTCCTTCTCTTGAAACTATATTTTTATTCGGTCACATCTTATGTACTTTACTTGGAGCGTCTGTGTGTGCTTTTATCTTTGTTTTGTTATCTTAGTTCTCTGAATAAGTTCATCCTTGTGTGGGAGAGAGACACGCTCCGCTGGTTCGTATGAACACATGTGTTCTTAGCTCATAATATTCATGGCGAAGTTTCCTCTTCGTTAAATTGTTATATGGTTGGAATTGGAAAATGCTACATGTAGTAATTGGTAAAATGTCTTGGATAATGTGATACTTGGCAATTGTTGTGCTCATGTTTAAGCTCTTGCATCATATGCTTTGCACCTATTAATGAAGAAATACATAGAGCATGCTAAAATTTGGTTTGCATAATTGGTCTCTCTAAAGTCTAGATAATTTCTAGTATTGAGTTTTGAACAACAAGGAAGACGGTGTAAAGTCTTATAATGTCTACAATATGTCTTTTATGTGAGTTTTGCTGCACCGGTTCATCCTTGTGTTTGTTTCAAATAAACCTTGCTAGCCTAAACCTTGTATCGAGAGGGAATACTTCTCATGCATCCAAAATCCTTGAGCCAACCACTATGCCATTTGTGTCCACCATACCTACCTACTACATGGTATTTCTCCGCCATTCCAAAGTAAATTGCTTGAGTGCTACCTTTAAATAATTCAAAATTTATCACCTCTTATTTGTGTCAATGTTTTATAGCTCATGAGGAAGTATGTGGTGTTTTATCTTTCAATCTTGTCATTTACTTCTGACAGACTTTCACAATGGACTAGTGGCTTCATCCGCTTATCCAATAATTTTGCAAAAAGAGCTGGCAATGAGGTTCCCAGCCTCAATTAATTAACTTGCATTAATAATTCTCTTCACATGTTTTGCTCTGATTCATCAGTAAGCAACTTAATTTTGCAAATAGACACTCCTCCATGGTATGTGAATGTTGGAAGGCACCCGAGGATTCGGTTAGCCATGGCTTGTGTAAGCAAAAGGTTGGGAGGAGTGTCATCCATAAATAAAGAAAAACTAAACTAAAGTACATGTGTAAACAAAAGAGAAGAGGGATGATCTACCTTGCTGGTAGAGATAACGTCCTTCATGGGAGCCGCTCTTGAAAGTCTGGTTGATGAGGTAGTTAGAGTGCCCACTACCATTCGTTGACAACAACAAACACCTCTCAAAACTTTACTTTTATACTCTCTTGATGTTTTCAAAATAAAAGCTCTAGCACAAATATAGCAATCAATGCTTCCCTCTGCGAAGGGCCATTCTTTTACCTTTATGTTGAGTCAGTTCACCTATTTCTCTCCATCCCAAGAAGCAAACACTTGTGTGAACTGTGCATTGATTCCTACATACTTGCATATTGCATTTGTTATATTACTCTATGTTGACAATATCCATGAGATATACATGTTATAAGTTGAAAGCAACCGCTGAAACTTAATCTTCCTTTGTGTTGCTTCAATACCTCTACTTTGAATTATTGCTTTACAAGCTAACTCTTATGCAAGACTTATTGATGCTTGTCTTGAAAGTACTATTCATGAAAAGCCTTTGTTATATGATTCATTTGTTTACTCATGTCATTACCATTGTTTTTGATCGCTGCATTCATTACATATGTTTACAAATAGTATGATCAAGGTTATGATGGCATGTCACTTCAGAAATTATCTTTGTTATCGTTTTACCTGCTCGGGACGAGCAGAACTAAGCTTGGGGATGCCGATACGTCTCCAACGTATCGATAATTTCTTATGTTCCATGCTACTTTATTGATGATACCTACATGATTTATGCACATTATATGTCGTATTTACGCATTTTCTGGAACTAACTTATTAACAAGATGCCGAAGTGCCAGTTCCTGTTTTCTGCTGTTTTTGGTTTCAGAAATCCTAGTAAAGAAATATTCTCGGAATTGGACGAAATCACCGCCGAGGTTCCTATTTTTCCACGAAGCTTCCAGAACACCCGGGAAGGACCAGAGGGGGGCCACAGGCCCACCAGACCATAGGCCGGCGCGGCCAGGGCTGGGCCCGCGCCACCCTATGGTGTCGTCGCCCCTTCGACCCTCCTGCGCCGCCTCTTCGCCTATTTAAAGCCTCCGTCGCGAAAACCCTATTACGAGGACGAAACCCACGAAACCATCCAGCCGCCACCATCGCGAAGCCAAGATCTGGGGGACAGAGTCTCTGTTCCGGCACCCGGGAGCGGGGAAGTGCCCCCGAAGGCTTCTCCATCGACACCGCTGCCATCTCCACCGCCATCTTCATCACCGCTGCTGCTCCCATGAGGAGGGAGTAGTTCTCCATCGAGGCTCGGGGCTGTACCGGTAGCTATGTGGTTCATCTCTCTCCTATGTACTTCAATACAATAATCTCATGAGCTTCCTTACATGATTGAGATTCATATGATGATGCTTGTAATCTAGATGTCATTATGCTAGTCAAGTGGGTTTTACTTATGTGATCTCCGGAGACTCCTTGTCCCACGTGTGTAAAGGTGACAGTGTGTGCACCGTGTGGGTCTCTTAGGCTATATTTCACAGAATACTTATTCACTGTTATGAATGGCGTAGTGAAGTGCTTATTTATATCCCTTTATGATTGCAATGTGTTTTGTATCACTATTTATCTATGTGCTACTCATGTGATGTTATTAAAGTAGTCTATTCCTCCTGCATGGTGTAATGGTGACAGTGTGTGCATCGTGTAGTTCTTGTAGTAGATTATGATCATGATCTCTTGTAGATTGTGGAGTTAATTGTCATTATGATAGTATTGATGTGATCTATGCCTCCTTCGTAGTGTGATGGTGACAGTGTGCATGCTATGTTAGTACTTGGTTTATTTTGCAAAGATCTATTATACTCTAAGGTTACTTAAACATGAATATCGAATGTTGTGGCGCTTGTTAACTCCGGCATTGAGGGTTCGTGTAATCCTACACAATTAGTGGTGTTCATCATCCAACAAGAGTATATGTAGCACAAAGGAAAGAGAACTTATTTATTATGTGATCAATGTTGAGAGTGTCCACTAGTGAAAGTATGATCCCTAGGCCTTGTTCCTAAATACTGTTATCGCTGCTTGTTTACTGTTCTACTGCATGTTTACTTCCCGCAATATTACTACCATCAACGCACGCGCAAGCACTTTTCTGGCGCCGTACTACTGCTCATACTTATTCATACCACCTGTATTTCACTATCTCTTCGCCGAACTAGTGCACCTATTAGGTGTGTTGGGGACACAAGAGACTTCTTGCTTTGTGGTTGCAGGGTTGCATGAGAGGGATATCTTTGACCTCTTCCTCCCCGAGTTCGATAAACCTTGGGTAATCCACTTAAGGGAAACTTGCTGCTGTTCTACAAACCTCTGCTCTTGGAGGCCCAACACTGTCTACAAGAATAGAAGCACCCGTAGACATCATCGGTCTCGTCTTAGATTCTTTGCAGGGAAATTACTCTCGAAATGGGAAGGACCATATGTTGTTGAGGAGGTGTATCGTTCAGGAGCAATTAAAATTAGCTCTCTCCAAGGCAATGCTACGCAAGTGGTGAATGGACAAAGACTCAAGCATTATATCTCGGGTGATTCTTATAATGTTGATGTTGATATTATTCAAGTGGAAACACCGGAGGCTTTCATCAAAGGACAAATTGACAGTCCGCCAGAACTCGACTTTGAATAGGTAACAGTACAGGTAATAAAAGTCCGCGTTTAGCTTTCCGAACAATATTTCTGCTGTTTTTGGAAAATATGAAAAATTACGGGATCGAAACGGAGTGGAAGAGACGCGCGAGGGCCCATCACCATAGGCCGGCGCGGGCCCCACCCTGGCCGCGCCGCCCTATGGGGACAGCCCCTCGGCGTCCCTTTTCCACTCGTTTTCGGCCTGGAACCTTCCTTTTATCGTAAAAATATTTGCTATATAATCCCCCGGACCCCTGGAGGTCCGTATATCGTTTTCTCGTCGTGTTTTGTTTCGAGCTGTTTTCTGCCAGATTTGTTTTGATCTAGAAGCACCATGGTCTCCAACAACAAGGACAAGGAGCCTTGGAAGGAAGAGATGGATGAAAGGATCAATAAGGAGAAGAAGAAGATAGCATCAGCAAAAGGAGAGTGGGAAACTATGGAGAGTAAGCCAATCTTGGTGGGATCGGTTAACACTGGGCGTTCTTTTTCTCATAACTTGCAGGGAGTTCTTCCGCCTGCTCTGGACCTCGACTCTTTCCCTTGTGTGGAGGAAGCAATACGGGTTGCTGATGAGTTTTGTGATCAATATCGTGCTCTAAAAGGGAAGTGGAGATACTTCAGGAGGAGAACCAGCGACTTCGCAGAATGCTGGAATATTACTCAATTCCCAGCACAAGGCCGTCACCGCCACATTCGGATAACAATGAGTCTCTTCAAGTGTTGGTGCAGAATTGCAAAACTGAGAAGCTGAAGCTGAAGGAGATCCTTAAGAAGCGCAAGAAGAATCCATCACCATCACCATCGAAGGAGTAATTCATCATCGGTATTGGCATCCCCTTGGTTTGTTCCAAGCTTGGGGGAGTGCCGCGGTATCACATCATCACTACCTTTATCTTTTACTATCAAGTAGTGTCATATCATGAGTAGGGAAGTTATCATATGGAATAGTATGCAATGTGGAAGTATCTCTCTAGGTTGGTTATCTATGTATCCGTTGGTGTGAGTTATCGTTATGGAATATTAATGAGAAGTCTTATCATTTACTTTTTGCACATCTTATTTTAGTTTGCAATCTCCATTATATGATTACTCTTGACATTAGTATTGATATCACTTTGGGAGTATCAAGCAAATCTATTTGGTTTTGGCAAACTTAGCATTGGTCAATAGCAACAACACCCTGATGTTTAAATAGAAGAGAGAAATACACTTAGATATATTACTCTATTATCTCTATGCTAATGAGTTTAGTATTCTGAAGTTAAAATTGCTTGTGCTTATGAGAAAGATGCATGATTGTTTCTATCATATGTATATTTGTTTGTTTCCTTCAACCTTTATGCTTGCTATCAAACCTTGCTAGCCAAAAACCTGTATTGAGAGGGAATGCTTCTCATACATCCATAACCTTAGACCAAACCTATGCCATTTGTGTCCACCATACCTACCTACTACATGGTATTTTCTGCCATTCCAAGTAAATACTTCATGTGCTACCTTTAAATGATTCAAACTATACTACTCCTTATTTGTGTCAATGTTTTATAGCTCATGAGGAAGTATGTGGTGTTTTATCTTTCAATCTTGTTGGGCGGACTTTCACCAATGGACTAGTGGCACATCCGCTTATCCAATAATTTTGCAATAAGAGCTGGCAACGGGGTTCCCAGCCCCAATTAATAACTTTCATTAATAATTCTCTTCACATGTTTTGCCCTGATTTATCAGTAAGCAACTTAATTTTGCAATAGACACTCCTCCATGGTATGTGAATGATGGAAGGCACCCGAGGATTCGGTTAGCCATGGATTGAGAAAGCCAAGGTTGGGGGAGTGTCATCCATAATAAAACTAAAATACATGTGTAAACAAAAGAGAAGGGGATGATCTACCTTGCTGGTAGAGATGCCGTCCCTCATGGGAGCCGCTCTTGGAAGGTTCGTTTGGCAAGGGGGTTAGAGTGCCCGCTACCATTCGTTGACAACAACAAACACCGCTCAAAATCTTACTTTTATGCTCTTTATATGATTTCAAAACTTAAAAAGCTCTAGCACATGATTTAATCCCTGCTTCCCTCTGCGAAGGGCCTATCTTTTACTTTTATGTTGAGTCAGTAAACCTATTTCCCTCTGTCTTAAGCAAGCAATTGAGTTGTTGTGAACCAACCATTTATGCTATGATTGAGCTAATTATGTCCTTTATACTTTCTTGTTTAGTACAAATTTTATCTGAATGAATATGACTTTGAAGTTATCAATGATTATGAGGAGATTGTTATGATTGAATATGAAAGCCCTGCTATATAAGTTCTAATATGAAAGCCTTGCTTATTAAATAAGAGCAATCCGTTAGTAGTTCTCTGACCAAGAACAAAGTTTGCCATAACCATTTATGATTTCCTATGCACCTTTACTTGTGATTTCTCTTTACTTATTTCAAGTTGAGTTATATGAAGAGAATGTTTACTAGAATGTCTTGTGTGAATCAATATGATGCTTCTTGTCCGTATTTTATTTATCGACTCTTCACTCCATAAACATGTGGTCTTGTTTATTGAGCTCAGTTTCGCTTGGGGACAAGCGAGGTCTAAGCTTGGGGGAGTTGATACGTCCAATTTGCATCACTATTTTATATCATAATTTGCTGTTACTCATTGATATATTTCATATTGGGACACAATACTTATGTTATTTCATCTATTTTGCATGTTTCATCATTATTGGAGGATCAAGCATGATACGTCTCCAACGTATCGATAATTTCTTATGTTCCATGCTACTTTATTGATGATACCTACATGTTTTATGCACATTATATGTCATATTTATGCATTTTCTGGAACTAACCTATTAACAAGATGCCGAAGAGCCAGTTGCTGTTTTCTGCTGTTTTTGGTTTCAGAAATCCTAGTAAGGAAATATTCTCGGAATTGGACGAAATCTTCGCCCAGGGTCCTATTTTTGCACGAAGCTTCCAGAAGACCGAAGAGATAACGAAGTGGGGCCACGAGGCAGCCAGGGCACAGGGCGGCGCGGCCCCCTGGCCGCGCCGGCCTGCCCCGGCCCTCGTGTGGCCCCCACGTTGCCCTTCCGCCTACTTAAAGTCTCCGTCGCGAAACCCCAACCGAGAGCCACGATACGGAAAACCTTCCAGAGACGCGCCGCCGCGAATCCCATCTCGGGGATTCAGGAGATCGCCTCGGCACCCTGCCGAGAGGGGATTCATCTCCCGGAGGACTCTTCATCGCCATGATCGCCTCCGGAGTGATGAGTGAGTAGTTCACCCCTGGACTATGGGTCCATAGCAGTAGCTAGATGGTCGTCTTCTCCTTGTTGTGCTTCATTGTTGGATCTTGTGAGCTGCCTAACATGATCAAGATCATCTATCTGTAATACTATATGTTGTGTTTGTCGGGATCCGATGGATAGAGAGTACTATGATTATGGTGATTATCAATCTATTGTTTATGTGTTGTTTATGATCTTGCATGCTCTCCGTTATTAGTAGAGGCTCTGGCCAAGTTTTTGCTCTTAACTCCAAGAGGGAGTATTTATGCTCGATAGTGGGTTCATGCCTTCATTGACACCTGGGATCGTGACAGTAGGTTCTAAGGTTGTGATGTGCTGTTGCCACTAGGGATAAAACATTGATGCTATGTCTAAGGATGTAGTTGTTGATTACATTACGCACCATACTTAATGCAATTGTCTGTTGCTTAGCAACTTAATACTGAATGGGGTTCGGATGATAACCTGAAGGTGGACTTTTTAGGCATAGATGCAGTTGGATGGCGGTCTATGTACTTTGTCGTAATGCCCGGATTAAATCTCACTATATTTATCATATCATGTATATGCATTGTTATGCCTTTCTCTATTTGTCAATTGCCCGACTGTAATTTGTTCACCCAACATGCTTTTATCTTATGGGAGAGACACCTCTAGTGAACTGTGGACCCCGGTCCTATTCTTTACATAGCATACAATCTACTGCAATTGTGTTTACTGTTTTCTTTGCAAACATCTTCCACTCGATACGCTTAATCCTTTGTTACAGCAAGCCGGTGAGATTGACAACCTCACTGTTTCGTTGGGTCAAAGTACTTGGGTTGTGTTGTGCAGGTTCCACGTTGGCGCCGAATCCCTGTTGTTGCGCCGCATCACATTTCGCGACCATCAACCTTCAACGTGCTTCTTGGCTCCTCCTGGTTCGATTAAACCTTGGTTTCTTTCTGAGGGAAAACTTGCCACTGTGCGCATCATACCTTCCTCTTGGGGTTCCCAACGGACGTGTACATTTACGCGCATCAAAGCACCGGAGCCAGGATTCTGCTGGAAAAAGCACCGTCAGAACGCAATATTTCGGAAGATCAACTGTGGAAGGAAATTACACGTAAATTCCTATTTTTCCAGATGACCTAAACCACAGAGGGTACCTCACGAAGAGTTACAGCCGCCTCTGCGGGGCGGAGAACACCAGAGAGAAAAGAGCTCTCCGGCGGGCAGGAATCCGCCGGGAAATTCCCTCCGGAGGGGGAAATCGACGCCATCGCCATCGTCATCGAGCTGGACATCATCTCCATCATCATCGTCATCATCTCCACCATCTACACCGCCATCACCACCGCTGCACCTCGTCACCGCTGTAACGATTTGGGTTGGATCTTGATTGTTTGATAGGGGAAACTCTCCCGTGTTGATTTCTACTTGTTATTGATGCTATTGAGTGAAACCATTGAACCAAGGTTTATGTTCAGATTGTTATTCATCATCATATCACCTCTGATTGTATTCCATATGATGTCTCGTGAGTAGTTCGTTTAGTTCTTGAGGACATGGCTGAAGTCTAAATGTTAGTAGTGAACTATGGTTGAGTAATATTCAATGTTATGATATTTAAGTTGTGGTGTCATTCTTCTAGTGGTGTCGTGTGAACGTCGACTACACGATACTTCACCATTTATGGGCCTAGGGGAGTGCATCTTGTATTCGGTTGCTAATTGCGGGGTTGCCGGAGTGACAGAAACCTGAGCCCCCGTTGGTATATCGATGCAAGAGGGATCGCAGGATCTCAGAGTTTAAGGCTGTGGTTAGATTTATCTTAATTACTTTCTTGTAGTTGCGGATGCTTGCAAGGGGTATAATCACAAGTATGTATTAGTCCTAGGAAGGGTGGTGCATTAGCATAGGTTCACCCACACAACACTTATCAAAACAATGAAGATTAATTAGCTGTATGAAGCGAAAGCACTAGACTAAAATCCCCGTGTGTCCTCAAGAACGTTTGGTCATTATAAGTAAACAAACCGGCTTGTCCTTTGTGCTAAAAAGGATTGGGCCACTCGCTGCAATTATTTCTCTCGCATTTTATTTACTTGTATTTTATTTATTTGCAATATCAAAACCCCTTGAATACTTGTCTGTGAGCATTTACAGTGAATCCTTCATCGAAACTGCTTGTCAACACCTTCTGCTCCTCGTTGGGATCGACATTCTTACTTATCAAAGATACTACGATACACCCCCTATACTTGTGGGTCATCACCGGGCTTGCTTGAGGAGGAGGTGAAGCCTGGGGGGCGTCCTCGGAGCTTTCCGGCATCATGCCGGTGGCGCTCTTGGAAAGCTTGAGAGCAGGCCTGAACAAAGAAAAAGAAGGAGTTGGAAAAAAGCAATCGGAAAAAAGAAGTTCACATTACAAAAAGAAAGAAGGAACGGAAGTTTACCCGGAGGCAACCGGCATCTCGCGCTTCCGGTAGTGCTTCACGGAGGGCTTCTTGGGGCGTTTGGCGGGAGGAGCATGGCTTGAACCGGCTTCGGGCGCCGGTGCCTTGTGCTTTTGGCCCCGAGAGGCGAGTTTGTCCAGGAACTCCTGGCCAACCTCGGCCTGTAGGGGTGCAGCGTGCTCCACGACCTGTGGGTTGGCGCTGGCTGAGGGAGCATCTACAGAAAAATGGTGTATGAGGAAGCAAAAAAAAACAAAGTACCTCAAGAATAGTGACCTCATCATCAGAACCAGAGTCATTGGTTGAAAAGTTACCGGGGCGTGGAGTGTGGGTCCGGCCCATCTTGAGTTCCTTCCACATCACGTAGGGGTCCGGGTCCACCTCGTCCACGTCGCGCTTCCGGCAAGGGCCTTGTGCCTCCGCGGCAATGCGAGGGAAGCGTTCGCAGGCCTGTAAAAGAGAAAATAGAACAGTTAGCTACGCATCAAAAGGCTACCGGAAAAGCAATCCGGATTGCATAAACTCTTACTTCGTCAGTTGGAGGGTTGGTGGAGCTCAGAGGAAGGAAGCCCCACTCCCAATCCATCGGCATGTCAGTTTGGCAAATTTGCTTAGCCTTGAGGACTATGTCCTCTTTGGTCAGTTTGCAGCCGGTGATCTTGGTGGGATCGCGGGGGCCGCACATCTGGCTTATCTTGTGAGACCGGCGCTGGAGGGAAAGCACCCGGCGTGAGATGAACGTCCGGATGATATCGTCGGAGCATATGTTGGTGTCCTTCATGAGCTGCTCCATGAAGCGAACAACCCGGTTGGTTTCGATATGGTTAGTCCCCGGATTGTAGCTCCAGTTGGCCCTCGTTGGCGTCCCCGGCTGGTAGGCCGGCAGATTGATGAAATCTGCGGCGCCTTTATTCTTCACATAAAAGAAGGTCTCTTGCCACGCCCGGCATGACTCGAGACCGGAGAACTTAAAGAAAGGGCTCCCTTGGCGGGAGCCGATGATACAAGACCTGCATTGAACGGGGGGTTTGGGCTTAGGAATCTCCTTGCCCTGGACCGAGTTGATCCGGAGAGAAAAGAAGCGAGCAAAAGTTTCGCGGGTAGGGCGGAGACCTATGTAGCCCTCCATGAAAGTCGCGAAGCAGGAGAGATAGAAGATGGCGTTGCCGGGAAGATGATGAGGTTGGAGTTGGTAAAAGTCGAGGAATTGGCAAAAGAAATCGGAGGCAGGAAGGCCGAAGCCGCGCTCAAAGTGAGCAAGGAAAACAACGTACTCTCCGGGTTGTGGCGTGGGTTCCACCTCGTCGCGCGGAAGCCGGCAGGACACCTCTGCCGGTACCCTCCGGGAGCGGTACAGCCAGTCGATCTCTGGCTGCGTCACATCTGAGCCTTTCCAGGCTCCGCGGGTGACCGCGGACAAGTCCACCCCGGAACCTTGGCCCAAGCTGCTGGCCTCCTGGCCCCTTCCGGAACGGTTGAGGAAGCTTCCATCCGGGCGAGGTCGGCTTCTAGTCCGTCGGAGTTCCGGTTGGTTGAGACTTGTTCCCCGAAAGATACCGAGGGGGTCTCGCTGTGGGGGTTGCTGCCGGCTGGTTCAGATAGATACTCTTCGGTAGACATTCAAGTCTAAACCTACCCACAATCACTCTTCACAAGATCTAGCCACGCGCGAAGATCTACGAGTAAGAGAAAAACCAAAGAAAAAGGAAAAAAGTAAATCCCCTACCAGCCGAAGAACAAGGAGGCGAAAAGAGGAGAAGTATAAGAGCGTCGAGGCTAACCTGAGAGTGGTGGCGATGGAGCCGATGAACCACCGCAGGACGAGGAAGAAGTCGCAGACGAAGAAGGCGAACGGCGGAGGAAGAACAGAGGTCGCCGAGGGGTGCAGCGACAGCGGAGGCCCAACGGAGGGTCTCTGTGGAGCGGAGCTCGACGAAGTGCGGCGAAGTTCGCCGGTGAGTGGCGCACTGGCGATGAGCAACGACGGCGAGGGGCGCAAAGGGCTCTGAGCGCTCGAGGAGTTGGAGTGCGAAGAAGAAGATGGTGTGGAACCGCATCTTCCTTATATAGGGAGAGGAAAACATGGGCCGGCAACCACTGGGCCTCGACGGTTCGCCTCGTGGGCCGCCACGTGGCGCGGAGATGCACGCGAAGGAGAGAAGGTGCCACAGGAAAGCCACACGGATCCGGAATGGCGGTAGGGATCCGGTGCGGCACATTAAATGCAGGTACAGAAGTCGAAGGGAAGTGACCCATTACACTGGCGCGTCAGAAACAGTGCGCATGTCTGTCATGCACAGTTTCCGATATATTCTCGACTTCGCCGAGGAGGTTTAAATGAATAAGCTACCGGAAGAAGATACCGGTGAAACGGTTGAGATGTTGTGATGGTTAAGGTCCGGCGAACAAGCCGGAAGAGTTTAAATTGAAACCGGAAGAATTAATCCGGTACTTTG
Source organism: Lolium multiflorum (assembly GCA_030979885.1). Classification (NCBI taxonomy): domain Eukaryota; kingdom Viridiplantae; phylum Streptophyta; class Magnoliopsida; order Poales; family Poaceae; genus Lolium; species Lolium multiflorum. The sequence continues at coordinate 170,637,402 of CM061750.1, forward strand.
GTTTGGGAACCTGGCATGGTCCGTCGGACAGAGTCTGCCGGACTATACCAACTTCGGGGACTAATGTTGGGGGGATGGCCCCCCGGTAGGCCAAAGGCATGGCAAAGTAGCCATGTTTCTATCTTAAAGATGCCGGATTGTAGATCAATCCGGATGGTTGTAAAGAGTTTGGCAGGAGCCAAGTCCAAACCAACCGGTATCCCAGGAGGGGTATACCGGAACCCAGGTAACAGAAGAGATACCGGAGTACCAGAAGGTTTACATTGAAGCCTGTAGGCACGGTGGTCAAAGATTCTCTCCAAGGCTAGAGGACAAAGATGAGCTAAGCAAAGTAGCTTTAAACGAAGCCATGACGCCAAAAGCAGATGATGACGTAAAAGGTACCGGAGGATGTCACGCTCCTGATTAAAGATATACCGGCGTCACCGGTAGCCAAAGAGGCTTTGTAAAGTAGTTTGTCTAGTCAAAGATGCCATTAGGGTTTCCTAGGGTTTCTTCCCCTGTAAGCCACCCTCTCCCCTATATAAGGAGAGGGGGCACACCCCATCGCGGGTACGAGATAGCAGGTCCATGTAGTGTTGAGCTTTGTACACAAACCTGTAACCTTGTGTGTTCATGAAATAGAAAGATCTAGAGGTGAATCTGCCCTTGTGTTCTTCTTCCTGTACCTCTGGCCAAGGCCAAGTTCATCAAGAAACCATCCGGAAGTTCATCCCATATAACCAAAACCCTCCCCCGAATCCTCTAGCGCCCATTCGGCCCCAACTTAAGCCATCCTATGACAACTGTTTGTTTACCACGACGACACTGGTGGAGGCCACGAATCCGAGATCAAAACGGAGGGATCAAAGCAGGACACCTAGGCAGAGCTAAGCCGACCAATGAAAATGACCGAGGGGGGCTAGAGAGGCCGGAGTCGGCCAAAAAGCGAGAGAGAGAGAGAGAGAGTGAGAGAGAGAGAGAGAGGCCTATATACCACAATAGCCTTGGACAAGAGAGAGAGAGAGAGACGAGTGTATGGCCCGGAGCCTCCTATATACCACGATAGCCTTGGACAAGAGAGAGAGGAAGAGAGAGAGAGAGAGGAAGAGAGAGAGAGACGAGTGCATGGCCTGGAGCCTCCTATATACCACAATAGCCTTGGACAAGCAGACAAACACCGCACGACGCGTGCAGGTCCTAACATTGTTGCTTCCTCTAACCCCGAGACTACCTTCATTGAATCCCCTCCTTTCCGGGATCCATGGCCTAACCTTTATAAACCGACACGACGGAACTCTGCACTGTACTACGCCTAGGTCTGATTGAAAGTGCATGGAGTCCCCATGTGTGGTTTTGGTAATTGATGACAATCCCTTGGACTAGTGTGTGCATTGAGTTATGTTTGTAGGATTTTTAAATATACCATCCTTGAACCATATCTTCGTTTCATGGTTGAAAGATGAAGCGAAATGATGACTATTGTGATCAAGGGATATCCAAAGTTTGGTCATGAGAAGTGTTGAGCCAATGTCGAGTATGTCTTGAAGAATAAGACAGAGTAAACTCTCATGAGTATCTTCAAGACATCAACAATATGAAGAAAAAAATAAATTGTGTGCATTGAATAAGATGTATGAAAACAAATCTTGTCATCCAAATGGATACATGAAGATATGCCGAAGAAGTTCTCCCATAAAATTATGGGGGAGCAATAAACAATACTTCATCAAGTAAGCACAATCAAGAAATATGTTCCATCTTCAAGCGATCAATATCTTCATCATCTAGCTGAAGTGGAATGTGCAGGATCAAGGTTTGTTTTTTATAGACTTTCTCTTTTACCGGTCACTTGTTGCTGTTGGGAGACCAGGTTTTAGAATAGTTGGCATACTATAAAGAAGGATCTCGAATGATAAAATTGATCGTATCCTTCGGAGAGAGCTCTAATCCTTACATGCATTTCATCATATGCCGAAGGAACATCTCACAAACTTTCACATCCACGACCACGTATCACCGCAGAGAACTCAAACCGATGCACCAAATGTCATGGCTAGAACACCACAAAGATGCTCAAATCCTTCTCTCTCAAATTCCAACAAAGCTACACAAGATATTGGGGGAATAAGAGAGGAAGAACAAATTAGGAAGAGGAACCAAATTTCTCTCCAAGAACTAGATCTAGGGATTCCCTCATCAAGAGGGAAATTTGATTGGTGGAAACAGAGATCTAGATCTCCTCTCTCTTTTCCTCAAATATGAGCAAGAATCATGGAGGGATTTGAGGGAGAGAAAGTTCTCAAATGTCAATAGTGGAGGAGAGCTTGGGGAGAAAGAAGAATTAATGGAAAAGAGAGAGAAGAGAGGCTTTAATGTGCACACAGTTTTTCTGCCTGTTCGACTAGCCAGATCCGGCATGGGCCCGTAGTACCGACGATCTAAGGCGATACTACCCCCTGCATGACAAACAACAACAACAACAGCAAGGCAGGAGCGCGAGAGAGTACCGAACGCGCAGGGGATCGGGGCTAGGCGGGGGAGTGACGAGTGGGCGGGAGTGGGAGGCGTCCTGGAGCGGGGGAGCACAAAGAGCTGGGCGGCCCGGTAGTGCCGGCCTGGGTGGCCCGGTATCGCTGGCCTAAGACGCCCGGCAGTGCCGCGCGCGGGAGCTGGAAGTGCCAGCATGGGTTGGGCGGTAGAGACGGCCCAACGAGGGCGGCAATGTCGGCCAGCTCATAGGCAGCCAACATGTTTTTCTTTTCTTTTAAACCAAATAGAATGCAAACTTAAAACCTCAATCTCTAGAGTTTGGGAACTCCGATCGAGACAAAACTAATTTTGTTGGAAAGAGGGTGACAAGAGCTACCCCCACCAATTTTGTTGAATATATGGAAACAAGTAGGGGACTATTTTATATGTATTTAGAGTGAAACCTCTCAAAACGAGAAACCAAGAAAAAAATCCAGTATCGAAAATGCAACTAGTAAAACATGTGAAATCCGTTCTCGATGAACTAGAGCTTGTCATGGAAATAACCCAAGCTCTAAAAAACCACATGGATAAGATCCAAATAACAACCAAGAAAGATGATGCAAGGAAGCAAATTTTTGAGCTCTTTCAAAATGATACGATCGAGTTACTCACTCGGGAGCCCTCTTGATAGTATGGCAACTATCCTGTCAATCGTTCTCCAACTAAACCACGAGATCGGTAAGAAAGAAACCCTATCAAGAGAAAACCTTAACCTTGCACATTCCACTTGAGTTTTATGATGAAGATTTTGACTGCAACCAGATGGAACACCTTTTATTGACTATACTTGCTTCATGAAGTCTTGCAGATTGCTCCCACAATACTCCACTATGGGGAAGCTTCTTCGGCGCATCTTCACATATCCATGATCACCATATGGATGAAAAGCTTCAAGCTTATTATCTCTTCAAGAGGGCTCATCTTGAACTTGCACACCATTTCTTCTTTCTTTATCTTGTTGATGTCTTGAACATACACATGAGAGCTCACTCAAACTTATTTTTAATACATACTTGTCACTTGATATTCTTCATCAATTTCTTCTTATTGCAACCTTGAAGTTACCATATGGTTCAAGAATTTCCTATGGACAAATCCTACACAAGTATATAACTCACTGCAAACATTAGTCCATAGGGATTAGGAAAAGTCCGATATGAACCTGGGTGCACGTGAACCCAGGTTGGAAATGCATTTTCTAAATGTTAAAAAATTATGAAATAAAATTAACGGGATACGTACGCATGTTCCATGTGTGCGCAGAAAGTTTTCGCGGAGAAACCACTTTTTTATTTCAGAATCTAAAAAAGACAAAATACGTCACATATATACTGCTATATAGCCCTGCAAAATTTCACTTTTTTGCCGAGACAAAATAAAAGGTTTTTTCGTCACGAAACTCATGTCCAGGGCACATGTTTGAGATCACCTTTGGAATCATTTTGTGAATCGATTTTTAAAACATGTATTTACATCACAAACGGCACTTTTGAAAAAGTGGGTTCATATGCACCCATGTCTATCTATTCACTCTCATAGGGATTATCATTAATTACCAAAACCACACATGGGGGCTCCATGCACTTTCAGGTTTCACCTCTAAATTCATTGAAAAATCTATCCCACTTGTTCTCAATATTTCATTTAGCCCTTCTCATCCTCTTTCCAACAAAATTGGTTTCACCTAAATTTGATTTCCTATCTAAAGACATTACATTTCTGTTTCTGCAGTTGTGCTATGGCTGGTAGCACCGGTTTGGCCACCAGTAGTACTGTAGTTGAAAGGACACGGATGCCACCTAGAGGGGGGGGTGAATAGGCGGTTTAAAACTTTTACGAATATGTCTTAACAAATGCGTAATAAAACTAGCGTTTAATTTGTCAAGCACAAAACCTATATAACTAGGGTTCACCTATGTGCACCAACAACTTATGGTAGGCAATTCAAGCAACTTTGTGATAGCAAGATATATAACTTCAAGCACAAAGGCTATCACAAAGTAAGGTGCATAAATAAAGAGCTCGGGTATAGGAATAACCGAAGTGACGCGGAGACAACGATGTATCCCGAAGTTCACACTCTTGCGAGTGCTACTCTGTTGGAGCGGTGTGGAGGACAAGTCACTCCAAATGCTCGAAGGCCACCGTATTCTCCGCGAGAATTCCCACCAAAAGGGATGTACTCGATCCACTATGGAACCTTAGGGTGGTCACCGAACCTGCACAAAGCTTGGGACTATCTCCATAACTTAATTGGAGGCTCCCAATAAATTGCCACAAAGGCCTTGCCCTTGAAGAATCTCCACAACTTAATTGGAGTCCCCAAGAATATCACAAAGACCACAAAGACCACTAAGCCATCTAGGGTCCAAAGACCCGAGAGGAACAAGCTCCCGAAGTGAATATCTCACAAACTTTCACCTCCACGTATCACCGCGGAGAAGTCAAACCGATGCAACAATTGCAATGGCGAGAACAACACAAAGATGATCCAGTCCTTCACTCTCAAATTCCAACAAAGCTACTAAAGCTATTGGGGGAATAAGAGAGGAAGAACAAAGAGGAGAACATAAAATTCTCCAAGATGTAGATCCCAAAGTTTTACTCACAAAGAGATGATTTGGTTTGGTCAAAGTGTGGATCTAGATCTCCTCAATCTTTCTCTCAAATAGATGCAAGAATCATTGGATGGGGAGAAAGATCTCAAGCTCAAAGAAGTCAACAACAATGGTGGGGAGCTTGAGAGAGAGCAGGAAGAAGAAGCAATCCAAAAAAAGAGAGAAAGAGGGCTTAAAAAGGGGCTGATATTTTTCTGCCCGTTGGGCTACAGAAAAAGGTTTAGGCGAGCTGGGCCCAACGCAGGACGACAGCCAGGGAATGTCCCGCGCGAATGGAGCGTTCGCTCACGAGCGTGCCTGCCTTGACCGGGCAAGAGCTGGCCGAAGCAAGCGCTGCATGAGGGGGCCAGCGTGGAGGGGGAAAGCGAGCGGACCGGCCGACCGGGTGGGACCAGCGCCTGTGAGCGTGAGTGTGGCCTCCCTGGCGAGCGAAGCGCAGAATCGCAGGTCAACGCGGAGACCGCCCCGCGCGGGCGAGCGAGCGGCGTGCGACGCGAGCGGGTCGCGTGGGGCGGCTGGGCAGCCCACGTGGACGGGGCCCAGCGTGTGGGGCACGAACCAAGATCTGGTCATCTGGCCACGAGCGGGTGAGGCCGGTACCTCCGGCCTGAGTCGGCCGGTACCTCCGGTCTGGGCCGGCCGGTACCTCCGGGCCTGGTACCGGTTTTGGTACCGAAAAAAGGCTCTATGTATACTGGGAGCAAGGCAAGCTGAGCGGTAGCGAGCCCGGTAGTGCGGGCAGTAGTACCGGCAAAAAAAAAACGTTCTCCCTTTTTTCTGTTTTAAACTCAAACTTGAAATGCAAATAACTTGAGATTGGAAAATCCAAATGAGACGAAATCAATTTTGTTGGAAAGAGGACGAGAAGAGCTACCCCCACAAAAACTGAAAATATGGAAAGTGGTGGGGGTGATTTTATAAGAATTTTAGAGTGATATCTCTAAACCCGGAGAACCGAGAAAAGCTCCAATAACAAAAACACAACAAGTGATATACGTGGATTCCGTTTTCGATGAACTAGAGCTTGTCATGGAAATAACCACAAGCTCTAAAACATCACATGGAAAAGATCCAAATAACAACCAAGAAAGATGTTGCAAGGATGCAAAGGTTTGACCGCACTCCGAACGATACGATCGAGTTACTCACTCGAGAGCCCCTTGATAGTACGACCATTATCCTATAAACCGGTCTCCCAACTAAACCACGAGACCGGTGAAAACGAAACGCTATCAACAGCAAACCTTAACCTTGCTTCTTCCATTTGAGCTCGATGATGATGATCTTGACCGCAACAAGATGAAACGCCGTTCTTGATTGTGCTTGCTTGATGAAGATGAAATCTTGCGGATTGCTCCCCCATACTCCACTCACTTCTTCGTACTGCAATCTTGACGCCAACTAATCGTTCAAGCATTGCCTATGGACAACTCCTACACATATAACTCAATGCAACCATTAGTCCACATGGATTATCATTAATTACCAAAACCACACATGGGGGCTCTATGCACTTTCAATTGTCTCCACGAAGGAGGTACTACCTCTTCCCATCCATCTCGTACCTAGACGTTGGAACCGCTACTGTGGTACTATCGCTGCTCCTCTAGGAGCAATAGTACTGCACATGATACAACTCTGGTTCCGTCCCAATGGTCAAGTTGGTTCTGTATCCTAGGCGGTACCTGGCCCGTAAGTACCACTGGCACATGTTCTACATGGCTCGTGGTAGTATCATCCATGGTTCCACTTAGTGGTCTCACAAGATCGCGGAAGTACCAAGCTTGGTACCGTTCATGTACCATCGGGGACACAAAACTCGCATAAAAAAGTCATGGTATCTCGACCGGTACTTGTACCGGCAGCCGCACACGTTGACAAGGACTAACACCCGGATCAGTACTACCGCTTTCCCTATCGGTAGTATCAGTCGTGCACGAATCTGCACATAACAACAATATTTCGTGAGGACCTATTTAAGCCCCCTACTTCTTCCTCATGGGCTATAGTTCTTCTCATTTTCCCTCCTTCATTATTGACCTTGAAGATCTTGTCCTATATCCTAATTCCTCACATAATTTTTTTAATCATTTTGAGGAAAAAGAGAGAGGATATCTAGATCTACTACTCCACCAATCAAAACATTCTCTTAGTGACGAGAAATTACTAGATCTAGATCTTGACGTCTTTTGTGGATTTCCTCCCTTGCCCCCACCCTCCATAAGTTTTTGTAACTTTGTTAACATTTCGGAGCGAAGGATTTGAGCACTTGTGTTCTTGCCATGGCATAAGGTGCGTGGGTTTGAGTTCTCTAGGGATATTCGATGAAGTTAGAGTTTTTGGGTGATTGCTTTTGGGTGCTTGTAAAAGAAGCGTGTCCCTCTTTGGATCTTAAAACCCTAGACGGCTTGTTGGACTTTGTGGCATCGGGGCCTTTGTGGATGTGTGGCCTTTTGTGGCGTTGAGGCCTTTTATAGGTTTGTGGCCTTGGAGGAAATTACTTTGGAGCCTAAAATAATAGTGGAGCTTTCCTTAAACTTGTGACCTTCGTGGAGTTTACTTGAGAGCCTCCAATTAATTTGTGGAGCTCCACCAAAGCTTTTACGGATTCGGTAACCACCCTGAAGGGTTCCATAGTGGATCGATGATTTCCTTTTTGGTGGGAATTCTCAAGGAAAATATGGTGTGCCGTTGTGGCATGTGGAGTGCCATATGCTCGTCTTGTCTAACGAGCGCAACTACGCTTTTAAGGATTTAGCAAAATACTAGAAAACGTGTTCATGTCGTTGCAACGAAAAGAGTATTTTACAAAGACGTAAAAAGAATTCCTCACACCAAAAGTTGTCACACGTACCTGCTGTGTGTTGCTACAAGTTTATTGTAGTAAACTAGCAAGGTGTCCCGCGCATTTGCGCGGCTAGATGCGCAATAGACCATATATTTGGTTTTCCTATATACATATGGCAGTAAATTGTTTATATATATAACATTTCTATGTGTCTTGCAACTAAATCTATATAGCGTCATTAATGTATTCGTTTGACTATGTGCAAGACTACTACAAATAAGAGAAGAAATTTCAGTATTTGAAAACTCGGCGTATGTTTGATCAAACTTCTAGTCTAAGATATCTAAATTCTACCATATAAATTTGCAATAAAAATTTCTTTGACCCTAAAGAGTTAAGGGGTTTTAGTTTTTTTTTTCCTTTCGGGAGAATAGAACTTCCACTCCGATGAGAGGGTAATTTAAAATTACGATTTTTTTACGACCTTCAGTATTTAGATCTATGTACCTAACTTTCTATTGTGCCTTTTATCTTCAATGAAGCCTATATTATCTATTTTGACCACTCCAAAGAAAGACATTGCTTTCTCGCTTGAATTAAATCATACACAATGTACTAATATTGAACAAAGATCCATGCATTTGTCCTTAACACGACCTAGGAATCATATACTTGCCTGATGTATTTTTCATATTTGTCAACTTGTTAACGTCTATTTATATAATTAACTTTTATGAGAACTCGATCAGGTGTATAAGGGGTGATGCATTTTCACTTGATAACTTGGCATGCATCTCGCCTTAAGGAGGATACATGGGAATAATTTTCTAAAATAAAAAAAGCATGCATGAAAGTTCTCAAAAAATTTGTCAAACACACATTTCACTTATATATATATATATATATATATATATATATATATATATATACACACATCCCAAGAGAAAAATCCGCCAAAGTTGACCTACACTTTGATAGTTAAAAAGAAAAACCTAGATGTGAATAGAATCAAATACTCTAAAATCTCAAACCTGAATATAATATTCAAAGTTGGGTTTTCTTTTTTAATTCTCTAACAATGGTTTAATTTTTAACAATTTTCTGCATTTTTTATATGGCCTATAGGTATATATGATGTAATAAACTGATTTTTTTATTTTTCATAATTTCTACGTACAATTTTTCTGATTTGGTCCTGTGATATTAATCTTTTTAAAAGTCATGCCGACGGACAATACTCCCTCCGGCGTCGAGCCGTCAATTGTATTCCAGCACAGCTACTATCTACAATGGCCCTAGGTATTTTTCACATTCATCAACAGGATAGCACTGGAATTTCTCATTTCACCTCTTTATCAATAATTTATTCTAACATACAATCCTAGAAGTAAAACGATGGCAGCCAACAGAACAACCCTAGAATGATGATGAGGTGATCATATTTGAAAGTTTTGAATTTCCTAGTTTTGTGTCTCATCAATCGAATGGAAAAAACTAATCTATGCTTATCTTTTATATTGGCTTCATTGCGATTGTTGTAATCATTTTTTTTTTGATAACATATTTGAATACAAAATTACAGATTACGTGCACACATCTTCCAAACTCACGATCTGGATCGTGCATGTGCGGGACCCACAATGTAGCAACTCCAACCGGAAACCAAAAAAACAATTACAGATTACGTACAAATAGAAGTGTGAACGGCAATAAAGAAAGTGGAGAATTGATATAAGAAATAGAGACATGATTTGAGTTGGGTGTACCATCGATTTGCATGTGTGCGACTCCAGGATGCCGGCAGACTTCTTCCAGGCGGGGTAGCATCTAGCCTGGACAATGTTGCACGTTGTGAGCCGTCTGAATCTCGCCGGCGATCGACGACATCCGACGTTAAGGTGTTGGGATTTGGGAGCTGGCAACAATCTTGCCGCGAGCAAGAGCACGCTATATCTCGTGTTGTCCGGGAGAATGCATGAGTCTGATAGGTTGCTCTACCGGATCTTTGATCAATAACCCGGGTAAATATTAGTGAGACCCTGGATTGGATCGTTGCCTTCCTTTTTAGAGAGTTGCAGAATTATAGATACCTTGTGAAGTGTGATGACGCATCAATTCTGATGAAAAATATATAATCAAAATGAGTGGAGCAGACTAACCTCAAACCGGATTTGCTTATGTGTGCAGGCACATATCGAGTAGATGGTGCAGCAACGTCTGTGTTATCACTGGAGCGGACCACCCCCCACTGCCCATTGGGGTGCTCGAGCCACGCGAGTCCAAGAATAGATGAGGATGGCGGTGGACTTCGCTGCAGTGAGAGATCGAGGTGGCGACGCTTGCGCAGGGATGTAGCCGCTGGCGCTTTTTCCATCGTCGGAGGCGGCAGGGAGAGCAGGCCTCGCCACCATCGGAAACATTGTCAACGCTTGCAGAAAATCATACGGCTGAAGTTTTCGTTTACGGAATCGGGAGAAAACTCTATTCCAAAGGATATTGTCCCGCAGGCACGCGCATGAGATTGGATCGGCTGTTCTACCCATGCGCATGAGATTGGACCGGCTATTCTCCACAGATTTTTTCTGAATATCGCATGTAAAAAGAGATTCCTTTCCCAATACGGTTGTACACAACAACCTGAGAAAGCTAGATCCGTGAGGATGGCCGTTCCGGTAGGCAGAGCGAGAGATCGATCTGGGAGTAATTAAATCTTAAACGCCCATTAGCTATTGCTCAATCTTGGCCGTACAATGTTTGTTGGGCCTTTTGTGGCGTTGAGGCCTTTTATAGGTTTGTGGCCTTGGTGGAAATTACTTTGGAGCCTAAAATAATAGTGGAGCTTTCCTTAAACTTGTGACCTTCGTGGAGTTTACTTGAGAGCCTCCAATTAATTTGTGGAGCTCCACCAAAGCTTTTACGGATTCGGTAACCACCCTGAAGGGTTCCATAGTGGATCGATGATTTCCTTTTTGGTGGGAATGCTCAAGGAAAATATGGTGTGCCGTTGTGGCATGTGGAGTGCCATGTGCTCGTCTTGTCTAACGAGCGCAACTACGCTTTTAAGGATTTAGCAAAATACTAGAAAACGTGTTCATGTCGTTGCAACGAAAAGAGTATTTTACAAAGACGTAAAAAGAATTCCTCACACCAAAAGTTGTCACACGTACCTGCTGTGTGTTGCTACAAGTTTATTGTAGTAAACTAGCAAGGTGTCCCGCGCATTTGCGCGGCTAGATGCGCAATAGACCATATATTTGGTTTTCCTATATACATATGGCAGTAAATTGTTTATATATATAACATTTCTATGTGTCTTGCAACTAAATCTATATAGCGTCATTAATGTATTCGTTTGACTATGTGCAAGACTACTACAAATAAGAGAAGAAATTTCAGTATTTGAAAACTCGGCGTATGTTTGATCAAACTTCTAGTCTAAGATATCTAAATTCTACCATATAAATTTGCAATAAAAATTTCTTTGACCCTGATACGTCTCCAACGTATCGATAATTTCTTATGTTCCATGCTACTTTATTGATGATACCTACATGTTTTATGCACATTATATGTCATATTTATGCATTTTCTGGAACTAACCTATTAACAAGATGCCGAAGAGCCGTTGCTGTTTTCTGCTGTTTTTGGTTTCAGAAATCCTAGTAAGGAAATATTCTCGGAATTGGACGAAATCTTCGCCCAGGGTCCTATTTTTGCACGAAGCTTCCGAAGACCGAAGAGATAACGAAGTGGGGCCACGAGGCAGCCAGGGCACAGGCGGCGCGGCCCAAGCCCCGGCCGCGCCGGCCTGCCCCTGGGCCCTCGTGTGGCCCCCGCGTTGCCCTTCCGCCTACTTAAAGTCTCCGTCGCGAAACCCCAGTACCGAGAGCCACGATACGGAAAACCTTCCAGAGACGCCGCCGCCGCGAATCCCATCTCGGGGATTCAGGAGATCGCCTCCGGCACCCTGCCGGAGAGGGGATTCATCTCCCGGAGGACTCTTCATCGCCATGATCGCCTCCGGAGTGATGAGTGAGTAGTTCACCCCTGGACCATGGGTCCATAGCAGTAGCTAGATGGTCGTCTTCTCCTTGTTGTGCTTCATTGTTGGATCTTGTGAGCTGCCTAACATGATCAAGATCATCTATCTGTAATACTATATGTTGTGTTTGTCGGGATCCGATGGATAGAGAGTACTATGATTATGGTGATTATCAATCTATTGTTTATGTGTTGTTTATGATCTTGCATGCTCTCCGTTATTAGTAGAGGCTCTGGCCAAGTTTTTGCTCTTAACTCCAAGAGGGAGTATTTATGCTCGATAGTGGGTTCATGCCTTCATTGACACCTGGGATCGTGACAGAAGGTTCTAAGGTTGTGATGTGTGTTGCCACTAGGGATAAAACATTGATGCTATGTCTAAGGATGTAGTTGTTGATTACATTACGCACCATACTTAATGCAATTGTCTTGCTTAGCAACTTAATACTGAATGGGGTTCGGATGATAACCTGAAGGTGGACTTTTAGGCATAGATGCATTGGATAGCGGTCTATGTACTTTGTCGTAATGCCCGATTAAATCTCACTATATTTATCATATCATGTATATGCATTGTTATGTCTTTCTCTATTTGTCAATTGCCCGACTGTAATTTGTTCACCCAACATGCTTTTATCTTATGGGAGAGACACCTCTAGTGAACTGTGGACCCCGGTCCTATTCTTTACATAGCATACAATCTGCAATTGTGTTTACGTTTTCTTTGCAAACATCTTCCACTCGATACGCTTAATCCTTTGTTACAGCAAGCCGTGAGATTGACAACCTCACTGTTTCGTTGGGGCAAAGTACTTGGGTTGTGTTGCAGGTTGGCGCGGAATCCCTGGTGTTGCGCCGCATCACATTTCGCGACCATCAACCTTCAACGTGCTTCTTGGCTCCTCCTGGTTCGATTAAACCTTGGTTTCTTTCTGAGGGAAAACTTGCCACTGTGCGCATCATACCTTCCTCTTGGGGTTCCCAACGGACGTGTACATTCGCATCAGTTTTCTCGGCGCCGTTGCCGGGAGATCAAGACACGCTGCAAGGGGAGTCTCCACTTCTCGATCTCTTTACTTTGTTTTTGTCTTGCTTTATTTTATTTACTAGTTTGTTTGCTGCACCTAAACAAAACACAAAAAATTAGTTGCTAGTTTTACTTTATTTACTGTCTTGCTTGCTCTATATCAAAACACAAAAAAAATTAGTTACTTGCATTTAGTTTACTTTTGTTATCATGTCTAGTCTTGTACTTATTTTCACTAGTTAGGCTTAATGGAAAACAAAAAAAAATTAGAGATCTTTATAGTATTTATCTTGAGTTAGGACATGATGTGTTTGAAGAGAAAATTAAAAAACCCATGGAACTTTGTTTGCAAAATAGTTGTAGCAATGTTATTAGCATGGACTCTTTGAACACCATTATTGCTAAAGCTATGGAGGAATTTAAGCTTGGGGAAGCTGGTTGTGATATTTTTCGTCCCCCAAGCATGGGGGAGAAAATTTACTTGGATGATACTTTACCTCCTATATATGATGTTTGCAATGATGAATATGATATTTTCAGTCCACCTACTATTGAGGAGAAAGTTAATTATGATTACGATATGCCTCCTATATATGATGATAATGGTGATGAGAATAATTATGATAGCTATTTTATTGAATTTGCTCCCACTACAACTAATAAAATTGATTATACTTATGTGGAGAGTAATAATTTTATGCATGTAGCTCATGACAAGAATGCTTTATGTGATAGTTATATTGTTGAGTTTGTTCATGATGCTACTGAAAGTTATTATGAGAGAGGGAAACATGGTCATATGCATCTTAATAATATTAAGTTTCCCTCTTTATGTTGAGAATCTTGAAATTGCACTTGTGTTGCTTTTCTATGCTTGCCACTTTGTTCTTCATGAATTTATTTGTGTACAAGATTCCTTTTCATAGGAAGTGGGTTAGGCTTAAATGTGTTTTGCATTTGCTTTTTGAAGCTCTCTTTTGCTTCAAATCTTATTTCTTGCGAGAGTATCATTGAAATTACTGAGCCCATCTTAAATGGCTATAAAGAAAGCACTTCTTGGGAGATAACCCATGTTTTTTTTACTACAGTACTTTATTTTATATTTGAGTCTTGGAAGTTGTTTACTACTGTAGCAACCTCTCCTTATCATGTTTTTGTGCCAAGTAAAGTTTCTATGTCAAAGTTGATGTTATATTTGGGATCGCTGCGCAGAAACAGCATTGCTATCTGTCACGAATCTGGGCACAGCCTCTGTAGAAAATTCGAAAAATCTGCCAATTTACGAGCGTGATCCTCAGATATGTACGCAACTTTCATTAGTTTTGAGTTTTTCCATTTGAGCAAGTCTAGTGCCAGCTTTAAATTCGTCTTTACGGACTGTTCTGTTTTTGACAGATTCTGCCTTTTATTTCGCATTGCCTCTTTTGCTATGTTGGATTCATTTCTTTGATCCATTAATGTCCAGTAGCTTTATGCAATGTCCAGAAGTGTAAAGAATGATTGTGCCACCTCTGAACATGTGAATTATTAGTTGTGCACTAACCCTCTAATGAGTTTGCTTGAAGTTTGGTGTGAAGGAAGTTTTCAAGGGTCAAGAGGAGAATGATATACTATGATCAAGAGGAGTGAACGCTCTAAGCTTGGGGATGCCCCTGTCACCCCTGCATATTTTAAGAAGACTCAAGCGTCTAAGCTTGGGGATGCCCAAGGCATCCCCTTCTTCATCGACAACATCATCAGGTTCCTCCCTGAAACTATATTTTTATTCATCACATCTTGTGTTCTTTACTTGGAGCGTCGGTTTGTTTTTGTTTTTGTTTTTGTTTGAATAAAATGGATCCTAGCATTCACTTTGTGGGAGAGAGACACGCTCCGCTGTTGCATATGGACACATATGTCCTTAGGCTTTACTCATAATGTTCAAGGCGAAGTTTCTTCTTCGTTAAATTGTTATATGGTTGGAAAAAATGCTACATGTAGTAATTCTAAAATGTCTTGGATAATGTGATACTTGGCAATTGTTGTGCTCATGTTTAAGCTCTTGCATCATATGCTTTGCACCCATTAATGAAGAAATACATAGAGCTTGCTAAAATCTGATTTGCATATTTGGTCTCTCTAAGGTCTAGATAATATCTAGTATTGAGTTTTGAACAACAAGGAAGACGGTGTAGAGTCTTATAATGTTTACAATATGTCTTTTATGTGAGTTTTGCTGCACTTGTTCATCCTTGAGTTTGCTTCAAATAACCTTGCTAGCCTAAACCTTGTATCGAGAGGGAATACTTCTCATGCATCCAAAATCTTTGAGCCAACTACTATGCCATTTGTGTCCACCATACCTACCTACTACATGGTATTTCTCCGCCATTCCAAAGTAAATTGCTTGAGTGCTACCTTTAAAATTCCATCATTCACCTTTGCAATATATAGCTCATGGGACAAAATAGCCTTAAAAACTATCGTAGTATTGAATATGTACTTATGCACTTTATCTTTTATTAAGTTGCTTGTTGTGCGATAACCATGCTTCTGGGGAACGCCATCAACTATTGTTGAATATCATGTGAGTTGCTATGCATGTCCGTCTTGTCTGAAGGATCTATCATTTTAGTGGTTGGAGCATGCAAAATTGTTAGAGAAGAACATTGGGCCGCTAACTAAAGCCATGAATCATGGTTGAAGTTTCAGTTTTGGACATATATCCTCAATCTCATATGAGAATAATAATCATTGCTACATGCTTATGCATTTAAGAGGAGTCCATTATCAGTTGTCCATGTTGTCCCGGTATGGATGTCTAAGTTGAGAATAATCAAAAGCAAGAAATCCAAAATGCGAGCATTCTCCTTAGACCTTTGTACAGGCGGCATGGAGGTACCCCTTTGTGACACTTGGTTGAAACATGGCATGCAAAGATCCGGTAGTCCAAGCTAAGTAGGACGAGGTGCGGGCACTATTAGTATACTATGCATGAGGCTTGCAACTTGTAAGATATAATTTACATAACTCATATGCTTTATTACTACCGTTGACAAAATTGTTTCATGTTTTCAAAATAAAAGCTCTAGCACAAATACAGCAATCGATGCTTTCCTCTTTGAAGGACCATTCTTTTACTTTTATTGTTGAGTCAGTTTACCTATCTCCTTCCACCTTAAGAAGCAAACACTTGTGTGAACTGTGCATTGATTCCTACATACTTGCATATTGCACTTGTTATATTACTTTATGTTGACAATATCCATGAGATATACATGTTATAAGTTGAAAGCAACCGCTGAAACTTAATCTTCCTATGTGTTGCTTCAACACCTTTACTTTGATTTATTGCTTTATGAGTTAACTCTTATGCAAGACTTATTGATGCTTGTCTTGAAGTACTATTCATGAAAAGTCTTTGCTATATGATTCATTTGTTTACTCATGTCATTACCTTTGTTTTGATCGCTGCATTCATTACATATGTTTACAAATAGTATGATCAAGATTATGATGGCATGTCACTTCAGAAATTATCTTTGTTATCGTTTTACCTGCTCGGGACGAGCAGAACTAAGCTTGGGGATGCTGATACGTCTCCAACGTATCGATAATTTCTTATGTTCCATGCTACTTTATTGATGATACCTACATGTTTTATGCACATTATATGTCATATTTATGCATTTTGGAACTAACCTATTAACAAGATGCCGAAGAGCCAGTTGCTTGTTTGCTGTTTTTGGTTTCAGAAATCCTAGTAAGGAAATATTCTCGGAATTGGACGAAATCTTCGCCCAGGGTCCTATTTTTGCACGAAGCTTCCAGACCGAAGAGATAACGAGTGGGGCCACGAGGCAGCCAGGGCACAGGGCGGTGCGGCCCAAGCCCCGGCCGCGCCGGCCTGCCCCCTGGGCCCTCGTGTGGCCCCCGCGTTGCCTTCCGCCTACTTAAAGTCTCCGTCGCGAAACCCCGACCGAGAGCCACGATACGGAAAACCTTCCGAGACGCGCCGCCGCGAATCCCATCTCGGGGATTCAGGAGATCGCCTCCGGCACGCCGGAGAGGGGATTCATCTCCCGGAGGACTCTTCATCGCCATGATCGCCTCCGGAGTGATGAGTGAGTAGTTCACCCCTGGACCATGGGTCCATAGCAGTAGCTAGATGGTCGTCTTCTCCTTGTTGTGCTTCATTGTTGGATCTTGTGAGCTGCCTAACATGATCAAGATCATCTATCTGTAATACTATATGTTGTGTTTGTCGGGATCCGGTGGATAGAGAGTACTATGATTATGGTGATTATCAATCTATTGTTTATGTGTTGTTTATGATCTTGCATGCTCTCCGTTATTAGTAGAGGCTCGCCAAGTTTTTGCTCTTAACTCCAAGAGGGAGTATTTATGCTCGATAGTGGGTTCATGCCTTCATTGACACTGGGATCGTGACAAGGTTCTAAGGTTGTGATGTGTTGTTGCCTTGGGATAAAACATTGATGCTATGTCTAAGGATGTAGTTGTTGATTACATTACGCACCATACTTAGTGCAATTGTCTGTTGCTTAGCAACTTAATACTGAATGGGGTTCGGATGATAACCTGAAGGTGGACTTTTTAGGCATAGATGCAGTTGGATAGCGGTCTATGTACTTTGTCGTAATGCCGGATTAAATCTCACTATATTTATCATATCATGTATATGCATTGTTATGCCTTTCTCTATTTGTCAATTGCCCTGTAATTTGTTCACCCAACATGCTTTTATCTTATGGGAGACACCTCTAGTGAACTGGACCCCGGTCCTATTCTTTACATAGCATACAATCTCTGCAATTGTGTTTCGTTTTCTTTGCAAACATCTTCCACTCGATACGCTTAATCCTTTGTTACAGCAAGCCGGTGAGATTGACAACCTCACTTTGTTTGGGGCAAAGTACTTGGGTTGTGTTGTGCAGGTTCGCGTTGGCGCCGAAATCCCTGGTGTTGCGCCGCATCACATTTCGCGACCATCAACCTTCAACGTGCTTCTTGGCTCCTCCTGGTTCGATTAAACCTTGGTTTCTTTCTGAGGGAAAACTTGCCATGCGCATCATACCTTCCTCTTGGGGTTCCCAACGGACGTGTACATTTACGCGCATCAGACCCTAAAGAGTTAAGGGGTTTTAGTTTTTTTTTTCCTTTCGGGAGAATAGAACTTCCACTCCGATGAGAGGGTAATTTAAAATTACGATTATTTTTACGACCTTCAGTATTTAGATCTATGTACCTAACTTTCTATTGTGCCTTTTATCTTCAATGAAGCCTATATTATCTATTTTGACCACTCCAAAGAAAGACATTGCTTTCTCGCTTGAATTAAATCATACGCAATGTACTAATATTGAACAAAGATCCATGCATTTGTCCTTAACACGACCTAGGAATCATATACTTGCCTGATGTATTTTTCATATTTGTCAACTTGTTAACGTCTATTTATATAATTAACTTTTATGAGAACTCGATCAGGTGTATAAGGGGTGATGCATTTTCACTTGATAACTTGGCATGCATCTCGCCTTAAGGAGGATACATGGGAATAATTTTCTAAAATAAAAAAAGCATGCATGAAAGTTCTCAAAAAATTTGTCAAACACACACACACACACACACATATATATATATATATATATATATATATATATATATATATATAGAGCAAGACTATTCTAGAACCCCCTTAAGAGTGGTTCTAGAATAGCTATTCTAGAACCCCCCCCTTGGATGTTGCAGACTACCTATTCCACAACCCCTCTTTAAAGACCTTCTAAACCCGATGCAAACACCTGCGCCTCCCAACCGCACCTACCTTCCAACCACACCCCACCTCTCGTCGACCCCACACCACACCACCTCACCGACGCCGACCCCACCTACACCACCTACCGCTGACCCCACCCACCACCCGTCGACCCACCCCACCTTTCGTCGACCCAACCCACCTCCCAACTCTCGCATGCCCCACACAGCCTACCTCCCGCCGGCCCAACACCGCCCACCTTCCAGCGACCCAACCCAGCCTCCCAATGACCCAACCCATCCCACGTCCCGACGACCCACCCCACCATACCTCATGCCGACCTATCGCCGACCCTTCCCCCTGCCACACCCCACCAACCCCATTTTTTAAAGTTCGCATTTTTTTGGAGCTCCGCTTCATTTTTTTGGAAGCTCACTTCATTTTTTCGGAAGTTCACTTCATTTCTTTTGGAAGTTCACTTCATTTTTCAGAAGTTCACCTCATTTTTTTCGGAAGTTCACTTCGTTTTTTCGAAAGTTTTCGGAAGTTCACTTCATTTTCGGAAGTTCACTTCTATTTTTTTGGAAGTTCACTTTGTTTTTTCGAAAGTTCGCTTAATTTTTTCGGAAGTTCACTTCATTTTTTCGAAAGTTCGCTTCATTTTTTCGGAAGTTCACTTCATTTTTTGGAAGTTCACTTCATTTTTTCGAAAGTTCGCTTCATTTTTTGGAAGTTCACTTCATTTCTCGGAAGTTCACTTCATTCTTTTCGGAAGTTCACTTCATTTTTCGGGAAGTATACTTCATTTTTGGGAAGTTCACTTCATTTTTCAAAAATTCACTTCATTTTTCTCGGAAGTTCACTACTTTTTTCGGAAGTTCACTTCTTTTTTTCGGAAGTTCAGTTCATTTTTCGGAAGTTAGCTTCACTTTTTGAAGTTTTTTTTTTTTTCGAAAGTTCACTTTATTTTGTAGGAAGTTCACTTAATTTTTCGGAAGTTTACTTTATTATTTTTAGAAGTTCACATCATTTTATTGGAAGTTCACATTAAGATTTATCAAACATGCCAAAAATTACTTTATTTTGTCAAATTTGTAAGTTTAGAAAATTCTCCAGATTTCAAAAAATCAGGAAATTCACATCTGCAAAACTTGGAAGTTCACACTCGCAAAAAATTCAGAAGTTCAGAAATTTTATCTAGAGTTTAAAAAATGGGAAGTTCACATCCGCCAGAATTTAGAAGTTCACTTTCGCAGATTGGTGAAGTTCACTTTCGATGAATTCAGAAGTTCAGAAGGCTGCTGCATCACTAAACATGAAAAATCGGAAGTTCACTTCGAACGCAAATAGAAGTTCACATTATTTTTGGAAGTTCACTTTGAACAAAAGACAAACACAACTCGAAAGTTCAATTCGAACATGTGGAAGTTCGCAAAATATTTTCAGAAGTTCACTTGCCACCATCGGGAAGTTCACTTACCTCCGTATGAAATTTCACTCCCCGTATAAAGTCCATATTTGAAATGGAAGTTCACTCTTTACAATGTTGAGGTCCGTCTGGAAGTTCAGATGCAAATAAGGGGAAGTCCAGAGAAAGTGCAGATGCGACGGCATTTCGCTATATTTTCTGAAGTTCACTTGAAACTAGACTAAAGTTTCGGAAGTTCGCCCTGTACAATATTGAAGTCCGTCGGGAAGTTCAGATTCAGGGGAGAAGAAGTTCACATCCACAGAAGTTCGCTATAATTTTATTACATGCCTGAAAATTTTATACCGCGATCGGAAGTTCACTAACAGAGATCAGGAAGTTCACTTCTATATTCGAGCACCTTATGCACTCTGTGTTTTCTGGACGGAAATCATACGCATAGAAATCATTCGTACGACCACCGATTGCGCAAATCGACCAACTCAATGTACAATTAGCACTAATATAACTCTATTAATACTCTAACATACCGCAATGCCACACCTAATCAATCTAGATGAACCAATTTCGAAATGTTCTTGTGTCGGCGTTATCTTCACTTTTATGTATTTCTGAAATTAAACTAAAACCATTTAGAATTTGGAAAAACATTCAACATGAAAAAGATTCGCCTAATCATTAGCTTTTCAACGCAATATCATTTGGAACATTCCGATAAGTGGTTCGGAAATTAGCCCCAAAAACAGTTCAAAAAACCGAGAAGTTCGAAAAACGTAATCACGTATTTTCAAATCTGCTCTTAAACTATAAAGAATTTAGAAAAGTGTTCTTCATGAAAAAGGTGCGCCTAGTCAGCACCTTTCCAACGGTATATCATACGCATCATTCCGATAAACGGTTTGAAAACTGGAACCCAAAAACTGTACAGAAATAGAGAAATCCGCGAAAACGTTGTTTTGTATATTTCAAATTATTTTTAATCAGTATAGAATTTGGGAAAACAATGAACACGAAAAAGTTGCGAAATTTCCGTGCGAATCCAACGGTATATTATACGCATCAATCCGATAAGCGGTTTGAAAATCATCATGAAAATACTGTCCGCACGAACATGTAATTCTCGTATTCCGTCGAGAAGTTCACTAGGAAACACCCGGAAGTTCAGAAAGGGTTCGAGAATAGTTATTCTCGAACCGGTTCGAGAATAGCAGACCTATATATATATATATATATATATATATATATATATATATATATATATAGAGCCCAACTATTCTCGAACCCCCTTAAGAGGGGTTCTAGAATAGCTATTCTCGAACCCCCTCTAACCACCATCTAATCCCGACCCGACCCGCCCGGAAAAACCAGTAGCCTCGAACTGAACCCCAACTCCACGCAAGTGAACCCCTCGTTCACATCTCCTCTATCGTAGCCGACACAGCATTCCTCAATCCGACCGTGCCTCCTACCAGGTCGGCGCCGGCGAGCGAGCGGCGGCGGTAGCCGACGTGAGGGAGCCGGCGACGGAGTCCGGCGAACTTCCCAACCAGAAGACCTTCTTTCGCGTCGGCATGGGAAAGCGAGAGCAGGTTCGTGGAAGCTCAACACCTAGCCCGACGAGATTCCCCAGCAGGAAGATCTTCTTCCATGCCTGCTTCCCACCGCCGTGTGCTCCAGCCGGGCGCCTCCGACCGAGATCTCCTCCGCGCAGCTCTGATCCGGGCGCTCCCCAACTCCACCGAGCAGCTCCGATCTGGGCGCGCCCCAACCCCACTGCTTGGCTGCAACCCCTACGCGGCCCATCTCCACCCCTTGCTTCACCGGCGGCCACCTGCTCGGATCCCTGCGGGTGGGCTGGCGAAGACACCCTATTGGACTGCCGCCGATCTCTCCAGCCCAGCTTCGGCCGTGTCCTGCTCGCCTCAGGTGAGAATCTCCGATTCTGAAGATGGGCAGACCTCCTCCTAGTATGACGTGAACATCTTATTCTGCAACTCGATCGTGTCATCTAGCTAAAAGCATGCACTATGTCAACTGCGTGCCGAACTTCCACATCTTACCACAAGAAGACGTGCAAATATCAGTGCATACTGCTATGCATTTTCTTGTACTGATTGATTTGCTAGTTGGTTAGTAGCTGTTCTTCACGATCAAACTTTGTTTGATAAGCAGGGAGATACTTCAGTGGTTGAGAACTTTAAAAAGCGAAAGTTTGGTCATGTCATGGTACAAGTTCACCTTTCCTTTACAGGAATTCATCGAGAAAGTCATTGAGCCAAGGGCCACCACTAGTGCAAACACTCTGCCCAACTGCTGCCGGCACTGAATTGCTGCTTGTTCAGTATGAAACAGCCTACAACCTACTGATGTTTACTTGCTGATGTATAGTCCTTAGCTTTTCTAATTGATGTGCTGGTAGCAGTTTAGTTCAGAATTTCTTGTTAGGATGTTCAATTTGTACACACGTGGAGACGACTTTTAACCAAACATGCTACTACTTTTTATTCATTGCTATCCATGGTGTCGTTTGTCGACGGCGACAAGAGTTGCTGTCCATGTTTTACCCTGCGGCCCTTCCCTGCATCCATGAGGTGATCACCTACTGCTAGTTCTGAACATCTGGTACGTATTTCAGTTTAGAAGTGCTACTAGTTCAGAGCTGAACTTCTACTGTTGATGCCCTCATGTGCAATGCGTTCCACCTTTATATTGTTTCATCATCAACGTGTGGAAAAAGGATTAAAAATAGCAGAAAATGTTCTGTTGTATAAAAAGTTCAACTTGTTAAGTTACGGCAGTTCGTTACTGAAAAACTAAAGCCCTCTCCATAAAAATATTTTGAATTTTATGTATAAAACAATTGAAGTTTGCTTGCTCAAGAAAGCTACAAAAAATATGTAATAGGCAAGCAGCTGTAGCCATTCTTCTGGCGCTATTTGTCTTTTTTATACATAGGCACGGGTGATTGAAGAAAACATTCAGCTTTAAAAATACAGGAAGTTCATCTCAAATTCACCAAAAGGTTCACCTTCTCTTTGTCACGCAATTCACTCTGTCAATTATTTTTGCCTGCAAGTTCACATCATTTTCCTTTCGACACAATAGCATTTGTTGATGAAAGTGTTGATCTCATTTATTCTGGAAGCGATGATAATATGTGCAAAGTAGCTTGCACTTACAAACTATTATGTTCGACCATATATGACTGAATTGCTTTCGGATTAATTCACCATTTATAAAAGTGTCCGATATGGATGAGTATGCTAGACTTCATTGGTTGCATCTGAAGTTCACATGTTCTCTTAAACTGCAAGTAATATTTTAGCATCTCAGTAGAAATTGTGTACTTGACCTGGGAGTTTAAAAATGTGTAATCACAAAATTGCAGCACTGATGTAAGTGTTTGTAATAGGAAATCCACTTGATGTAAGTTCTGCAAAACTGAGCATGCTGCATCTGTCCAATTGATTCCACGTCTCTCTTAACTAATTTATACACTATCCATTAATTTATCTTCTGCTCAATTAATTATGGATCGATTAGATAGCCATAAAAATAGAAGTTCACCTTCCACATACGAACTTTACTTATTTTTGTTGGAAGTTCCCTTGGTCCCATGAATTTGGGTTAAAAGTAGGCAACAGAATAATTGCGAAGTTCGCTTATATTTTACGGCAAAGTTCGGCTCGTCGAGTGCGGAGTGTAGGTTTTCTTTTGAATGCCCTGGGACGTTCACTTTGAATGAGCTGGTAGTTCACCTCGTCTTCCTGATCAGTCAAGAAGTTTGATTTGTCTATGCTTGAAGTTTGCTTCTTTTTTCGCGGTAGCCTGCCTCATCAATTATTTTACTACAAGCTCACATCATACTTGTGTGGAAGTCCACCTTTTGTCTCTATGAAAAGTTCAGTTTTATAGAACACTGTCGTTACTCTATCGCTTCTCTATCCATGTGTATAATTTTTCACTCCTTCTCTTATCTTGTTGTACTACCAGTACTTACGTTTTTATTTCTTTCTTCTATCTTGTGAGAAACATTTGATAAACTAATCATGTAGCCAGGTTGGAGGTAGAAGGGAACATGAGCTGGTGGTGTTCCCCTTTATTTTGAATTACGGTTTTCTCTTGATCTAGATTCAGCCTGTTTGCATGTGCAAGTTAGTGTGATTATGGTTTCTGTTTGCTCTTAAGTTTCCTGGCCACATATGGAAGTTTAAAGATAAGTGTTGTGGGTGATGCTCCTGATCTAGATGTATAGACCATTGTTAGTATATTCATGAAGCTCGGACTGATTAATTTTTGACAACCGCGATAACACATTTGTTTTGCAGGGAGTTCAGATTTTATATGTTGGCAAGTTCATGTCATTCAAGTCGAAGTTTACATGTTCTATCACAAGAGCTCTTTATATTTCCAGGGGTTCGGGAGCACCAGGCTATTCTGTGTTTTGTTGTCCGGCTGGTAGAATTCATGAGAAGTTCAGATATAGGAATCCAATCTCCAAAAAGGTAATTGAGACCTAGTTATCTTCTGAAATTCACTATTTTATCGGGTAAAAGTTCACTTCGCCTATGAGGGGAAGTTCACCTATTTTTAGTTATGCCATCATAGTCTTCTGCATATTATCAATTGTGTATTGCACAAGAATTAGCTTTCAAAGATGCAACTTATCTATGCCTTCATAGTTCACAAAATAAAGTTCCGGTGGTACACTTATGTATTTAGGGCAGGTCAAAAGTTTGATCGTTGTGTGTCAGTACTTGCCGAATGATCTTGTTGTTGTTTAGCCCTTAGCTTTTTTGATTGATGTGCCGGTACTTCACAATTTCTAGGTAGGGCGTTCAGTTTGTACACATGTGAAGTTCACTTTTATCCAACAAAAATAGTAATACTTTTATTCTTAATTATCAGGAGTGTAGTTCGTTTGTCGTAGAAGTTCGTTTTCTATTTTTCGTGTAGCTAAGTTTTTGCTTCTCCAAAAGTACTGCAGCTTCAGTTTGTTGCTGTTTGTCACTAGTATGGTGCCTCCTCTGAACTCCGATATCGTTGCAACAATTTTTTTTTATGAAACCAAGTGCAGTATTTCAGTGATTCTCACTTACATATCTATGATGTATGTGTCACTGGGAAATTTAGTTTTACTTTTTTTCAGGGGAGTTCACTTCGTACGAAGGCAAAGTTCAGTTTTTGTAGCGCAACAATTGATTTCATAATCAGCAAGCTATTTAGTAATGAGCTAGTTATTCATTTATTGGAACAGAAGATGCATGGAGCCAAGGTAATTTCGAACCACTTCCAGGGGCTAGTTTGACAGTCATAATCATCTAGCTTCTCTCTCTTGTGTCGATTATTTTCTCGCCCTCGGGGGACTGGACCGCAGCCGCGTCGCCCGGCGTGGACGGGTGGGCCGGCGAGGTGCAGGACCTCCGCACCGACCTCTACGTCTTCTGCACCTCTGACGGGTCCCGCCGCACGCTACTCGTGGAGGACGGCGGCTGGCCGTGCTGGGCCGACGACGCCACGCTCTTCTTCCACCACCGCGACTCTGACGGCTGGTACGCGTCTGTGACTTTCGCGTGCGCCCGCCGTGAACTCCCCTGCATCCAATTTGGTACCCAGCCCCGTGCGGGCCTTCCCCAGCCTCATACGCAACTCACTGGTGGCCTCTGCCCTCCCCTTCAATTCCTGACTCGCCCACCTCTTGTTGCAGTCTTAACTCGGTTAGACAGTCAGGCCGGAAGGGCTGTGGAGTCAGGCGAAGCTGACGGTTGTTTCGCCCCCAATGCGCACTCGCGTGGTCTGGACTGACGTGTTGTTTTAGTTCTCGTGGTGAGCCCCTGCTTCCTGATTTGTTTGCATTCATGCAATTGCAGCGGTGAGCTCTGCAATAGCAAAACAGCAGCTTGATCCGTTGATTAATTTGCTAGTCAATGCATTGATGTTGTTTACTAGTTTTTCTCTAGAGTTTCTTTGTTCTTTGGTGCTTCCTTTGTATCTATTTGACACATAGAAATAGAGGTTGATGCCTTCAGGCTGGTACCAAAAATAGTAGTAGTTCACCATTGGCAAATTCCCTTATTATTTTCCGGGAGGCTGTTTCATAATGTCTCTTTCAGTTCAAAAGAGAAACAGAAAAGGCGTTTGCTGTGAAGTTCATTTTTATTTATTTAAGGGATAATTTTAAGTCGTATGGCCCGAGGAGTTTAGGCACTGCATATTTGTTTGGCTCAACATGCTGGAGATCATCTAGTTGAGCTATTACTAGACTACTAGTGTCATCTATTTACTAGTAGACATGGAGTTCAGTAGCTCACTAAAAACACACAAACAAGTGAGGATGAAAAACATGCAAGTGTCAAGTTCATTTTGTTTGCTGGTGGAGTTCGCTTCATCAGTCGCAGGATTTCACCATATTATCAATTGTGTATTGCACAAGAATTAGCTTTCAGAGATGCAACTTATATATGCCTTCATAGTTCACAAAATAAAGTTCCGGTGGTACACTTATGTATTGAGGGCAGGTCAAAAGTCTGAACGATGTGTCGGTACTTGCTGATTGATCTTGCTGTTGTTTAGCCCTTAATTATCCAACACTTCAGGATGAAAAACTGAACTACACTTTCTTGATTGATGTGCCAGTACTTCAGAATTTCTAGTTAGGACGTTCACTTCGTACACATGTGAAGTTCACTTTTATCCAACGAAAATAGTAATGCTTTTATTCTTAATTATCAGGACTGTACTTCGTTTGTCGTAGAAGTTAGTTTTCTATTTGTCGTGTAGTTCAGTTTTTGCTTCTCCGAAAGTACTACAGCTTCTTTTTGTTGTTGTTTGTCACTAGTATGCTTCCTCCTCTGAACTCCGATATTGTTGCAACAATTTTTTTTACGGAACCAAGTGCAGCATTTCAGTGATTCTCACTTACATATATATGATGTGGGTGTCACTGGGAAATTTAGTTTTACTTTTTTTCCAGGGGAGTTCACTTGGTACGAAGGCAAAAGTTCAGTTTTTGTAGCGTAACAAATCATTTCATAATCAGCAAGCTATTTAGTAACGAGCTAGTTATTAATTTATTGTAACAGAAGATGCATGCAGCCAAGGTGATTTTGAACCACTTCCAGGGGCTAGTTTGACAGTCATAATCATCTAGCTTCTCTCTCTTGTGTCGATTATTTTCTCTATGCACTACCAACTTTTTTAATGTGCTTGATAATGTGGTACTTACCTTACTTGAATTTGTGCACTCGATTTATTCTGCTACTGTGTGCACTCGATTTATGATGCTGCTCTCTGTACAAACATCAATTTATGCCTTATATAAAACATTGGAAGTTCAGTTTTTTATCTTCTCTTTGTACAAAACGTGAACCCATTTATTATGCTACTGTGTGCACTCAATTTATTATGTCAAACAAGTTCAATTTGTTCACAAGGAATTTGCATCTGTTGGAAGTTAACTTTTCTTTGTTGGGGAATCCACTTGGGTGCGGGTAGTTCACTTCTTACCTCCTATTTATGTTGTTATGAAATGATATTGTGAACTGCCCATGCTATTGCTGCTGGACTCGCACCGAGACTGCCGCAAGCAGCAGCAGCGAGGACTTCCACGAGCACCGGTGCGAACTCTGGCAAGCATCGCTACGGATTCCCTCGAGCACCAGGTTCGTGCAATACTCAAGCGACCTTCTGGTCCTGTAAAGGTGAGTAGATTTTGTGCCCTAGGTTCCTCTAAAAATAAGAACTATGT
Source organism: Lolium multiflorum (assembly GCA_030979885.1). NCBI lineage: Eukaryota > Viridiplantae > Streptophyta > Magnoliopsida > Poales > Poaceae > Lolium > Lolium multiflorum. Next base: position 170,665,324 of record CM061750.1, read on the forward strand.
TTCTAGAATAATTTCCACAAGAATTTGTCTCTCTGATGACAATCCTATAATTTAAAAGAAGTTGTTCTTGCAACAGCTAAAGAGGTTCACTCTTTAGTCTAAAACCGGTTCAATACATGAAAAATAGAGGTTCACTCTTGTCTGTATGTACTGAACTTGATTCTTGCGGCTATTACGTAATATGGTAGTTTAGATTATTCACAAGGGGAACCACTCTATGTTTTTAGGGAGTGCAGATTATTCATTTGAATGCCCTAGAAATTTCATTTTGCATGAGTTGGTAGTTCACCTCATCTTTCTGAAAGTTCACCATACATGTCAGCCAGTTCACTTTGAACTCATGGAAATTTCAACTTGCAACGGGTGGAACTATACCAGGTAAGATCAAACAAAGAAAGAGGGTCTTGCTGAAGCTAATGAAAATTATTGTAGCATTGCCGCCAACAAATGGTTTAGAATGTCAAAATAAAGCATTGCACTATCGGTACTCTTATCATCTGAGTAGTACAAAGCATATACATCAGGGAAGTGCACTCCGTACATCCGGGCAGTTCACTCTGTGTGATAAAATTTTGGACTGTTAAAGTAAATCATTGCACTTGCGCATACCTGCAGTATGGACACAAATAGGTATAGCTGTGACAAAGTTTCTAAGAAGTTGCTACTGAGTTTGTGTGCTAGAACCTGAAGGCAATCAAATGTTAGTTGAACTATGATCAAAATTTCATGATCAGCAATTCATTTGACTATTTAAATTGTACAGGTGTGCATCTTCAAAAGGGACTTAACTCTCATTGTTAAGATTATTTAGAATTTGCATGCATGAGTTTGTGAGCTTATGGAGGTGAATGAAGATTCTGGACAACTTTCTTCAAGGAAACTTTGCAATGTAGTTGGAGAAGTCGTGATGCCGTGGTCAGCATCTGAGGGTTTATGATGTTCTCATGAATGTCGTATGTTTGTTGAAAACGCTCATGTGCGCATAGATACATGTATGCGCTTAGCTATGTGATCTGGATAGTCCACTTTTGTGTAGCTCGACATTTCAGTTGTATGTATATCAGTAGCTCACCACAATTCACCTTCTTTTTCTTTTGAGAAAATGACTGTTAACTTCTGTCTATAAAGTTTACTCAATTGAGGGAGTTCGTTTTCTTCTGTAATCCAGTTCAATTCCTATGCACTTGAAAGTTAACAAAAAAAATTATGTGAAAAATACAACTGATGATATACTGATATACTCGAGAAACTGTAGTTCACTTATATTTTATTGGCAAGTTCAATTTGTCAAGCACTGGTTTCACAAAAATTATTGGCAATATTCACTGCAGGAAAACCTCATCAACAAAAAACAGCGGACAGAAGTTCACTCAGTGAACATCATAAGTTCACTTCTAGAAAATTTAGAAAACAAGCTGGAAATTTATTTTTTGTTAATATTAACTTTGAACACGGGGAAGTTCACCGTGAACATACTTTGTATCGGCGCGAAAGTTCACTTTGCACATGTAGGAAGTACATTTTAAGCATGCTTGAAACTTTTATACTGCGATCGGAAGTTCACTAACATATATCGAGAAGTTCACTTCCATATTCGAGCACTGTATTTTTTTGGACGGAAATCATATGCATAGAAATCGTTCGTACAACCTCTTATTGGACAAATCGACCGACACCACGTAAAATTAGCACTAATATGACCCTATTAATACTCCAACACACCGCAATGCCTCACCTAATCAATCTAGATGAGCCAATATCAAAATGTTGTCGTGTCGGCGTTATCTCCGATTTTACATATCTCTGAAATTAAACTTTAACCGTTTAGAATTTAGAAAAATATTCAATATGAAAAAGCTGCGCCTAATCAATATCTTTTCAATGCAATATCACTTGGAACATTCCGACGAGTGGTTCGGAAAAAATCCCCAAAAAACAGTACGGAAAACCGAGGAGTTTGAAAAGTGGAATCACGTATTCTCAAATCTGCTCTTAAAATGTAAAGAATTTGGAAAAGTGTTCTTTATGAAAAAGGTGCGCCTAGTCAACAGCTTTCCAACGGCATATCACACGCATCAATCCGATAAACGGTTTGAAAATCAGAACACAAAAACTGCACGAAAATAGAGAAATCCGTGAAAACGTTGTTTTGTATATTTCAAATTAGTTTTAAACAATACAGAATTTGGGAAAACACTGAGCACGGAAAGGTTGCAGAATTTCCGTACGAATCCAACGGTATATTATACGCATCAATCCGATAAGCGGTTTGAAAGTCAACATGAAAATACTGTCCGCACGACCATGCAATTCTGGTATTCCGTCGAGAAGTTCACTAGGAAACACCCGGAAGTTCACAAGTGGTTCCAGAGAAGTTCAGATGCGACGTAAGTTCGCTATATTTTTTGAAGTTCACTTCAAACTAGACTGAAGTTTCGGAAGTTCGCCCTGTACAATATTGAAGTCCGTCGGGAAGTTCAGATTCAGGGAAGAAGAAGTTCAGATCCATGTACCGGGAAGTTCAGAAAGGGTTCGAGAATAGTTATTCTCGAACCGGTTCGAGAATATATATATATATATATATATATATATATATATATATATATATATATATATATAGGGTTACACTATTCTGCAACCGGTGCTCGTTCCTATAAGGAGGTACGCGCTGGAAAACCCAACGAAACCGCTCCGGATAAAATAAACACTGCACACCTGCGCACTATCCCATCTCCCACGACCTTGACCCACTTTCCTATCGACTCCAACCGCCTGTCCCACCTCCAGCGAGCCCCTCCCCGAGCGCCCGGCCGCCGGCGAGCACCTCCCCACTCGCACGGCCCCTGGCGAGCCCCTCCCCGCGCGCCTTGCTGCCGGCGAGCACCTCCCCGCGAGCCCGGCCGCCGCAAGACCTTCCCGCGCGCCCTGCCGCCATGCTGCCCGCCCCCAGACCCCTTCTACCCCGCAGCGCCTGGGGAACGGCCGATTCCTCGCCTCGCTCCCGCCGCCGCCCCGGCCCCTGCCCCCGCCAGGCTACCTCCACCCAGCCCCCGCATCCCTCCGTCCTCGAGCGCCCCTGGATTCTCCTCCGCCGCGCCGTCGCATCCGACGGAAGTCCTGCTCGATTTCCCCGCTACCCTGTAGGGGATTCGCGCCGCCACAAAAGGGGCTTCCACGCCACCGCAGGAAGGGGCTTCCACGTCCCCGTCGGTAGGGGATTCGGTGCCGCCGCAGGAAGGGGCTTCCGCGCCGCCGCCACAAGGGGCTCTCTCCACAGCGGGAAGGGGCTCCCGCTTCGCCGCCTGGGCACTCTCCCGCTGGTGGTGCCCTTCCATGTCCCTGGAAGCAAGAGCCTCGAACTCGAGCGCCTCCACGAACAGCACGACCAACCAGCCGTGGTTGGCATTACTCCAAATTAAGTGTTTCTTGCGGTTGTTCTGCAGCTATACGCGCGGCAGCACTTGCCCGATCGTGTGAGCGCAGGTGCTAGGTGGTGGAGCGGCACAAAATTGTGTTCCATTGGTTGCTCTTGAGCTGACGCCGGCAGGCACTGGAGAAAGCTTGAAACCACCGGACGAACAACCAATTTTATGTCCTCGACTTTTTTCCGTTGTATATATGAAGCTGATGTCTGAACTTATTCAGCCCCTACGTCTGAACTTATTCAGCCCCTACGTCTGAACTTTGTGTTGTGTCTAACCATCGGGTGTGCTGCATTTATTTGCCCTTCACCTCAGCGTCAGGAAAGAAACAACTTCACCCCCTCGTAGATGCCCCTGTCCCCTCCGCGTCGGTGACAAACCCCACCCCCGCGCCGGCGACCCAGCAGCCCCCGCGCCGGCGACCCAGCAGCCCCCACGCCGGCAACACATGTGCTGGCCCGGATCCCCTGCCGCCAGTCCTACCCGCGCCGCCTGAACCTCCAACAGTCGCCCTGCGCAGCATCCCGCCGGCGGCCTCAGCCTCCCGCGCCCTTCCGTCTCTGCGACGCTGTCCTTAACTTTGGCGACGCTGCTTGCGGGCTGACGGCGGTCCTCTTCGACTGAATCAAGGTATGCCCGGTGTTGAAGACGATGGGGCTCCAACAACCACATCCGCCATCATCCTCGTGCCTGCCGCAACCAAGACACGACGTAGAACTCGAGCTGCCGCAAACAACAGCAGATTGTAGCAGTAGCTCGTGTTGTCGATTTTGTGGAGGCAGCGCTGCGCGGCGCTGGATGGACTGCTCCCCCGACGCTACTGTCCATGGTCCCAGCTGACGCGCCTGTACTTATCCTCTCTCCCACCTGTACTTCTCCTCTCTCCCTCATGCACTTGTCTCTATGAAACTGAACGAATCTGTTGTTGGCTCGATGTCTTTTGTCAACTGAAGTTCTTGGATTCTTGCTGCGATGGATTTGATAGAAGTGAAAAAAGAAAACAGAGAGTCGTCCGGTGATTGCTTTGGTGAGAAGATAAGACTTTGGACATGTGGTTATCTCTACACAATACTTCTGATGTAATTCAGTTTTTGCCTAGTTCCTTTTTGCGATATGCTTGCTGATGCCAAACCACATGAATTAGAAATACATTTTCAGTAGTAGTAACATATGAAATCTACTTGTTAGTTCATTTGTTTATTGAACTAAACTTACTTTTTCTAAGCAGTACACACTTATTCTTCGAGCACAACAAACATGCGGGAAGGGAAGTATATCAAACCGATCAAGACAATCTCAAGCTGAAGTACTAGGTTGAGCAACACCACCTTGCTGCCCACTGATCCGTGTCCCCTGGCATCCCACTTGGTGGAGAGAATGTGTGGGAGATAAATAGACAAGACAAGATACCAGAAGATAAGAATAGAATGCGTGTGATGGTAAATCACTTAGTTTTAGTGTAATTTGTAGCTCACTCGTTTTATTCTTTGTAATAAAGAAGTACACTCATTCTCTGTACTGCCTGTCACAATAAAAAATATACTTCCGCCCCTGCAAAAGAATAATAGTTAATTAAAATGTTCGCTCGGAAAATTAACATCGTAGCATATCAAAGTACAAGACCACATGTTTAAGAAGAATGGCTGTTTGATTCAAAAAGTTCAAAGACCACGTGAAGTGCTAAAAATAAATTTAAAAAAGTACACACGCCACCAAAAAGGTTTAATATTATTCTAATTTCGTTATCTAGTGCATTTCACAATGAATAAAGGCGGTTTACCCATCAAATTTAAGTCATCGTCTCGCTAAGAATACCCAAGTTGTGATTACACGACTTCTAAAATTCATTCTGTGAGAAGAAAACAATTTCATTTTGTGAAGTGCAACCTTTTCATCGCGGGAAGTACAACTCTCATTCCCGAGAAAACTAGTTAACATGTATCAAAACATTTCCAGAAAGTACAACCACGAAGGTCAAGCAGTACAAGGACATGTCGTGAGAAGTTCAGATGAGTGTGGTTGTGCTGAGCATTTTGTGTAGCCATGGACCTCAAACAAACACCGTATGAGAAAGTTATAGTCATTTTACTGAACACTTTCATTAAAACAGCGCCGAGAAGTACAACCGCATTTCCCTAGAAGTGCAAGTTCGTGTCGAGGGAAGTTCAATGCTCTGTTTTTACGGGGCGGAAATCTATTGTTCAAATCTCATCGATTTGATCACCAACCACTTCAATCATTGTCACCAAAAGCTTTATATGGTAGAGTATATGTCTAATTTCATTACCTACAACATTTTACAACAAATAAATAGATCTAATCTATTAAATTCAAATTGCTATCCCATAAAATATACCGGAAACATGATTTCAAAACTTCTAAAATTACTTTCAAATCATTTAGAGTTGGCAAAAATGGTAGATACAAAAAAGATGTGCCATTTTGATACCTTTCCAACCGTATATCATTTGCATTGTTTAAATATACCGCATGGAAATCGCGGGGAAAATCATTCGATGCCCGTCACATAAAACGAGCGGACAGTAATTCGCGATATTCTCTTAAAATGTAAGGAATTAGAGAAAATAATTCGAATAAGAAAGATGCGCCTAGTCCATAGCTTTCCAACGCCATATCATTTGCATCATTCCGACAAACGGTTGAAAAAATTCATCCAAATTAGTGTCCGCTCGTTTTTGAGTACGTCCGAATTTCGGTATTTTCAAAATTGTGAGGATTTTGAAAAAACTTAAAACATGAAAAAGTTGCGCAATTTCATTATCTTTCCAACGGTATATTATTTGCACAGTTTCGATAAGCGATTCGAAAATCGAACTAAAAGTTCGTTTTCTGGCCATATAGAAGCGTTTTTGTATTTTCAAAATTAAATTTAAACCGTGCAAAATCTGTGAAAAGTGTGAACATGAAAAAGTTGCGGTTTTTCATTATCTATCCAACGGTATATCATTTGCATAGTTCCGACAAATGGTTGAGAAACTCGAGGTATAATCAGTAGCTCTGAAGAAAACAGGAAGTTCACGTAAGTTCGACAGAAAGTTGAACCCTGTTATCCGGGAAGTACAACCTTGTGTCCAGGGAAGTACAAGTCGGTGCTCAGAATATTATTCTGCAACCGGTTGCAGAATAGTGCTGGTATATATATATATATATATATATATATATATATATATATATATATATATATATATATATATATATATATATATCGACGCGGATTTTCTACCTAGGGTGATAGCTACGCACGCTCTAACCATCGTTGAATCTTCTGCAGCGATTCGTGCAATCCAAACGTCCGTCAGCCGCGGCCGTTACACCAATCCATCCTCACATTTCCTTGGCAGTGGTTACAAGACATGACAGTTCACTTTATAATGCATGTCAGGACAGGCCAGTCACTCGTGACGTGCGGCATGGTTTTGTTTTTGAAAACTCTTTGACGTGAAGCTTTGTGAAAATATTCTATCCGTTTCCGCTGGCTTTTCAGTTTCGTTGTTCAGACATGTAAGGTTGTTCAGGCATGTAAGGACCAACAATTTATTAAGGATAGAAAGCGGCTCACCCCACATTAGCGAAAACGGCTTTAATTATCACAAAGTTAGGACTTTCAAAAAAAAATGTTCATGTTAGATCTGGTCCATCTCCATCACCTCCACTATTTTAGTCCAATTAAATACATAGTTTAAGATCAATTAAAATCAATTTTGGAACTGACAAAATCATCGGCTCTTCTTAATACAAACGTGATTTATTTTCTTTCACATTCAGTTTAACGTTTGCACAGTACTTGTCTCCAAATAAAGCAAACTAATTCCAATGAGAGAGGGAATCATGCACATTTGGTCCATTTTTTCTGAAACTGGATCACAACAGACTCCACTTCAAGTTTTGTTTTCTAAAATAAAGTCAAAGCAAAAAAAGTTTCATTCGAGATTTCCAGAGTGAGAATATGGAAGAAAATAGACATCACGATTTATGATTATTCGAATAAAAAAATGACAGCAAGCTTCTGTAAGAAAATTCTGGGGGACGGTTGTCAACAAAGTTCTTTAATGTCCATTTTGATAGAGTAAAATAAACTCTGAAGTTCTTTACACCGTGGAGCACGTAGAGACTTATCAGATCGTGGATAAATCCTTGATGGTAACATGGAAGAAAAACAGTACATCAAATCGCTACACCTATGTAGCTTTTCTTCCCTGCTCAAAATGGTTTCAGCAGATAAAAAGTGCATCGAATTGCTTGTCAGTGGTATATGAAGAAACATGATACAGAGGCCGCACGGATCTAGTGAAAAAACGAATGAATCTTGAGCGGGCTGAAAATACATTCCCATCTAAAAAGTTACATAACAATATTTGGTGTTATACCAGCAACCCCATAAAATCATCACAAGACAACTCCCCATTTTTTCTGTAAAAATTAAGATGGATGAAGAAACATGGTGAAGCAAATCAAGATCAAATTTAATAAAAAAAAGGATACGCGTGGTGAGGCAAAACCAGATCAGACATCTCCTCTCTTTTGAATGAACAGGAGATCTGGATCTAATATACAAAAAAAACATGTGACCTGGTCGGGAACACAAGATCCAGATCGAAAAAAGCAGTTGAAGAAAAACGTGCGGCCAATCTCGCACGGGCCTCAGCACCTTCATCAGCGACACAGCCACCATGGCACCGCCGATCCACTGGGAGAACGCATCATGTGTTGCGGGGCGGAGGGTGGCCGCTGCTCGATGTGGAGGTCGTGGTGGCGCGCAACGGTGGTTGGCCGGATCTTGCATCTCTCCATGGATCTGAATCGGTAACCATGTAGTACCAAAAAAAAAGCAACAACGTAGGATCTCCATCTGGAACCCAGCAGAACCCAGATCGGAAAAAATGAATTGAAAAAATCCAGATGAAACTAAAATTCCAGGTTAGAATCCCGACTGCCTCCACCGCTCAACATCCATTAGCTTTTGAAGGGCAAATCCAGGTCGGAAAAAAATCTGCATATTATAATTCTCAAGTACACGAACTTGTTTTTTTCCTGGTAGAATAGCGACCGACACTAACGAAGTAGAGAGAGAGGATTTATCCAAGAGAGAGAGAAAAGCCTCTGGTTTCGGGGAAGAAAAGTCACGGGGAGAAATTAGGAGAACGCAACAAAAAATGATGGGTGCGGCCGGGTCTTTGCACGCGACCGCTTGCTGAAGCCCCTGTACGCCCGGGAAGGCCGCATCCTCTTCTCGCGACCATCGCCCACGGTCACGGCCGGCCGGTAGCTCCTTCGCCTCCTGGTTTCCGCACGTGCAACCTTCTTGGAGGGAGCGCCATGGAGGGAACGGGGCAGGGCCGTCGGGTCGCCGAGCCGTGTGGAGGGAGGGACGCGGGGATGAGCGGCTGCGTGGTGGATGGAGCTGGGGTGGGCGGCGCGTGGTGTGGGGATGAGTTGAAAAGGAGAGAGCTGGGGAAACGGGGGATAGGAGAGAGATGATAGGGACAAGGTGGAGGCCTGGAGGGCTCTCTAGGCGGAGGCGATGTCCCGGATGGACGATAACGCCGTCAGTTTAGATGTAGGGCTAAAAATGCTCTATAGGCAGCTTGAATGGTTGGATGGACGTGCATAGCTATACACCATGGTAGCCCACTATTTCCCATATATATATATATATATATACACACACACACATCCCAAGAGAAAAATCCGCCAAAGTTGACCTACACTTTGATAGTTAAAAAGAAAAATCTAGATGTGAATAGAATCAAATACTCTAAAATCTCAAACCTGAATATAATATTCAAAGTTGGGTTTTCTTTTTTAATTCTCTAACAATGGTTTAATTTTTAACAATTTTCTGCATTTTTTATATGGCCTATAGGTATATATGATGTAATAAACTGATTTTTTTATTTTTCATAATTTCTACGTACAATTTTTCTGATTTGGTCCTGTGATATTAATCTTTTTAAAAGTCATGCCGACGGACAATACTCCCTCCGGCGTCGAGCCGTCAATTGTATTCCAGCACAGCTACTATCTACAATGGCCCTAGGTATTTTTCACATTCATCAACAGGATAGCACTGGAATTTCTCATTTCACCTCTTTATCAATAATTTATTCTAACATACAATCCTAGAAGTAAAACGATGGCAGCCAACAGAACAACCCTAGAATGATGATGAGGTGATCATATTTGAAAGTTTTGAATTTCCTAGTTTTGTGTCTCATCAATCGAATGGAAAAAACTAATCTATGCTTATCTTTTATATTGGCTTCATTGCGATTGTTGTAATCATTTTTTTTTATAACATATTTGAATACAAAATTACAGATTACGTGCACACATCTTCCAAACTCACGATCTGGATCGTGCATGTGCGGGACCCACAATGTAGCAACTCCAACCGGAAACCAAAAAAACAATTACAGATTACGTACAAATAGAAGTGTGAACGGCAATAAAGAAAGTGGAGAATTGATATAAGAAATAGAGACATGATTTGAGTTGGGTGTACCATCGATTTGCATGTGTGCGACTCCAGGATGCCGGCAGACTTCTTCCAGGCGGGGTAGCATCTAGCCTGGACAATGTTGCACGTTGTGAGCCGTCTGAATCTCGCCGGCGATCGACGACATCCGACGTTAAGGTGTTGGGATTTGGGAGCTGGCAACAATCTTGCCGCGAGCAAGAGCACGCTATATCTCGTGTTGTCCGGGAGAATGCATGAGTCTGATAGGTTGCTCTACCGGATCTTTGATCAATAACCCGGGTAAATATTAGTGAGACCCTGGATTGGATCGTTGCCTTCCTTTTTAGAGAGTTGCAGAATTATAGATACCTTGTGAAGTGTGATGACGCATCAATTCTGATGAAAAATATATAATCAAAATGAGTGGAGCAGACTAACCTCAAACCGGATTTGCTTATGTGTGCAGGCACATATCGAGTAGATGGTGCAGCAACGTCTGTGTTATCACTGGAGCGGACCACCCCCCACTGCCCATTGGGGTGCTCGAGCCACGCGAGTCCAAGAATAGATGAGGATGGCGGTGGACTTCGTTGCAGTGAGAGATCGAGGTGGCGACGCTTGCGCAGGGATGTAGCCGCTGGCGCTTTTTCCATCGTCGGAGGCGGCAGGGAGAGCAGGCCTCGCCACCATCGGAAACATTGTCAACGCTTGCAGAAAATCATACGGCTGAAGTTTTCGTTTACGGAATCGGGAGAAAACTCTATTCCAAAGGATATTGTCCCGCAGGCACGCGCATGAGATTGGATCGGCTGTTCTACCCATGCGCATGAGATTGGACCGGCTATTCTCCACAGATTTTTTCTGAATATCGCATGTAAAAAGAGATTCCTTTCCCAATACGGTTGTACACAACAACCTGAGAAAGCTAGATCCGTGAGGATGGCCGTTCCGGTAGGCAGAGCGAGAGATCGATCTGGGAGTAATTAAATCTTGAACGCCCATTAGCTATTGCTCAATCTTGGCCGTACAATGTTTGTTGTTTTAATTATATAATAGATAGATAGATAGATAGATATGTGTTAGTCATGGGGTGTTTACTCGGTGGAATCAGAAAAAAATGTTTAAATCATGAAATTTTCTGTACCCTAAAAAGTCATCGTGCTAAGACATGCGCACTAGTTATTTAAATAAACCTACATTCCACAATTTAACCAAGCTTGGTAAATGAATTTGCACCTGACAGACCGTGTATTAGTAAGTGGTTATATGTTGTTGATAAATTATATTGGACATATTATGAATCCGTCAATCTACTCTTCGTAAGGTATGTTCCTACATTTCTTCCACAGATCAGAGTCCTTACCTAAATAAGTAAATCCGTCAATCAACTCTTCGTAAGGTAGGTGACCCCTTGTCGTTGTACCTTTTTTTGTTTGTAGCAGTCGGTCTTTCTTGCTTGATCCGGAAGGAGACTGAGGATGGGGCGCTTCATGAGTTACACATATGTCGACGTGCACCTCGGATATCTCATTTTCTCTTTGCAGATGGTAGCCTTCTTTTCTTTGAGGGGTCGGTTGACCAGGCTTTGGTGATCAAGTCTATCTTGAATCGCTATGAGCGCAGTACGGGTCAATTGGTAAGTCTTGGAAAATGTTCCATAATGTATGGTGACCACTGTCCCCCCGAGGTGCAAACTGATATAAAGGACATTCTTGGGCCTGCCGGTCCCTGAAGGTAGAATTAAAAAGGGGAAGCTAAAGACTACAAAAGAGAAGCTTGTTAAACATGCTGATAGTTGGGCGGAGAGATATATGTCTAGTGGAGCAAAGGAAATCTTGATCAAGGCAGTATTGCAATCTCTGCCGACATATGCTATGGGGTTTTTCAGTTCCCTATTGGACTTATTCATGAATTATCAAAAATAATCCGTGATTTCTGGTGGGGGACGAAGAAAACAAGATAATGCACTGGATGGCCTGGGACAAACTTGTCCGCCCTAAATATCAAGGTGGATTTGGTTTCCGTGATCTAAAAGTTTTTAATCAAGCTTTACTGGCCAGACAAGCGTGTCGTCTAGTGCAATTCCCGGACAGCATGTGTTCTAGATTGCTCAAATCAAAATACTACCCGGCACCTAACCTCCTAGACACAACTTTCGTTCAAAATACCTCGCCAACTTGGAAAGGGATCATGCATGGCCTTGAGCTGTTAAAGAAGGGAGCCATATGGAGGATTGGGTCTGGATCCAGCGTGAAGATATTCCGAGATAATTGGATTCCGCGGCCTGGTGCTCTCAAGCTTCAAGGTCGGAATGGACATGCGTGCTGGTTTATGACCTTATTGATCCGTTATTGCATGTGTGGGATGAAGCGTTGGTATGAAAATGTTGTTTGTCAGAGGATGCCTCGCACTAAAGCTCCCTGCTCGACCGTGCGACGATTTCATTGCATGGTTCCCGGAGGTAAACGGCATTTTTTCTGTTCGCTCAGCGTATAGACTTGGAATTGAGCCTGTTTTATCGGCCCTGAGCACAGGTCAATCTAGCAATGCTCCAAATGGAGATCGCCAAGTCTGGAATATCATTCGGAAGGCGAATGTGCCACAAAAGCTGAGGATTTTTGCTTGGAAAGTAGCGACCAATTCTCTTGCTGTACGGACCAATTTGCATCGACGTATTACCTCTGTGGATCCAGTCTGCACCATTGCGGCTGTGGGAAGGAGGACGCTCATCATGCGCTGGCCAGTTGTACCTTCGCCATGGCATTACGTCATGGAATGAGAGATTGTTGGAACCTATGAATCAGCTTTTCGTGATACAGGGGATGAGTGGTTTCTGAACCTACGCACCAATGGGGCTGCCGTTGATAGATCTCACATCATATTTCTTCTATGGAGGGTTTGGCACCATCGCAACAATATAGTACATGGCGATGGGAAGACATCTGTTGGTTTCTGTTCCCTACCTAAAGAATTACTTTAAAATCTTTGTCTCGTGTACAAGGCAAGGCCTGGACGTGAAAGTCAAATCAGCGCTTCTGCAATTACCACACCCTGATCTTGAGGGCTCTTTTACCTCTAAGAGGGCAGCACCAGCAGAACGCTCAGTTAAAGCCAATGTTGACGCAGGATGGGATGCTAAGACAGGGAGAGGCGGTCTGGGTGTTGTCATCAGGGATCACCATGGCTGTTATCCCGTCAGAATGGAAGCACATCCCATATTGCTCAAGTGCTTAAGAGGCTGAAATTTTAGCATGTCTGGAGGGCATGAAACACTTGTCCAATGTTCCATGTGATAAAGGCACCGTGGAGTCTGACTGTCTACGGGTGGTTCAGGTGTTAAATGAGTGATACGGGCATACCCTTCGGATACCCATTATTAGTATACCTGGCTCGGCCCAATATGGAGAAGACCAAATATGGAGAAGGCCCAATAAGGCAACCCGAAGAAGTAGTCGACTAGGACTCTTGTAAAACCCTAAACTAGTTGCATATATAAAGCTAGCCAGGGCACCCGATAGAGGAGGCCAACAGATAGACATCATAGCTCCGCCTATGGCAGCACCGTGTAAAGATACTTATGATCATATAGTAGATTGCTAGCAGCACATAGGGATCCTCCACCGAGGGGACCCGAAGTTGGGTACGTCGTGTGCATAATCTCGCTCCCGGATTCTCCATCGTCGCTCTCTCCCGAAACCCAAGTCTACAATACGTAGGCATTGGCGATGTGATCCCTCGTCAATTGGCACCGTCTGTGGGAATCGCGACGGCTGGATTTTATTATCCGGGCGAGATCCATCATCATCGTCAACAACATCAAGAAGAGACCCGCGAAAATTTAGCGACGACTGATCAGCTCATCAGCACATACGCGTTGCCGACGGTAGGATTTTTCTGGATCAAAATCAGCGACAAGCAGCAGCATTGATCAGAGTTTGGAAAGTCCTGAGGAGAAAATCGATCGGGAACCTGGTGGTATGCAGTGCGTACAGCACTATGGCACCCGCAGCTGACTTTACACGCATCTAAAGAGTTCTAATTCTACCCGACAGAATCACTTACGAGGCTTCATCCATTATTGGAAGCTACCACAAGAATTGGCCCTTTGACTGATTTTTTTTTCTCTCTTCTTATTCAATTTTGTATTCTTTCTCATTGATTCTTTACGCATTAATTACTATCTAACCCTCCACGCATGGGCTTGATTATCATATATTGCATGTTCCATTGAGGCAAAGGAATAATATTGGATTTGAAGATGACTGAGGACCATGAAGTGCCGGAATACATGGACTCTTCTCCACAGAAAAAATTCGCAAAACTTGGATTTGATAAGGAACCCGACACTTTCGCACACTTGCAGTCATGGGCTCGTCCTGTTCAAGAACACTGTCGCAATTTCGCCACCCGATACAAGGATCAGGTGCTATATTTTCAATTACGTAAAATTTACTTGGTTATTTGGCCAAATATTTTCGGTCCGTATTATTATTTGCATGCATTTTTTCTGCACCGTAATATAATTGCAGATCGGAAATAAGCTTCAGCTATTTTGCTGTGTCGACCCGGTTTGCCATTACGCGCCTGCCGTCGCGCATTTGACATCGTGCGATTGTCATGCTTGGGGGCTCGCCCGCCGTGAACCCGACAATGCGTACTCGTCTCGTCCGGGGGCTCGCCCGCCGACTCGACGATTCTCTCCTACATGCCAACTACTTCCACCGTGTCAAATATTTTTGGCTAAACGTCGCGCGGATCCGCCACATCGACTGCGTCTCCTTCATCGAGTACTTCCAGCCAGGCGCCGTGCAACTACATCGACTCCATCTTCCGGACGACCTACTTCCACCTCGACTTCGCCGCATCCAGCAATAAAGCTAAGTGTTCCTTTCCCAAGAGTCAATTATTATTCATTTTCGTCACACCCGAATACTCGGGGGCTGCAACATTGCATTATTACAACAAATTTACAAGACATCCAGGACTGCGCCATTATTTCGTTACCAAAAACATACTCGGTTACTTGGTGAATTTGTTTTCTTCGGCTCTGGATATATCTTTTCCGGCTCAGTGGAATTATTTTCTTCGGTTCAGTGGAATTATTTTCTTCGACTTAGTGGATTTATCTTCTTCGGAACAGTGGATTTATCTTCTTCGGCTTGCTGGATTGTTTCTCTTCGGGTTATTATTGGTTCACTCTTATACAATATTACCCGATGCGTTTCCGGGAGAATGGATTCATCTTCTATGGTTATTACTAGAACTATTTTCTTCGGATCAATGGATTCATCTTCTATGATATCAGCGGATTCATCTTCTATGATTATTACTGGATTCTTCGGGCCAATGGATTCATCCTCTATGATATCGACGGATTTATCTTTAATATATGCTCTATATTTAATGGCGTAATCTTCAATATGGATTCATCTCAAATACTTCATCTGGGATTCATCTTCGTATATTATTGTCTATGGCTTCATCTTAAATGGCTTCACCAAATATGACGCCGCGACTCCATCAACTTATTTCGACGTCACGCCTAACGCTCGGGGGCTCGACAACGATTTCGCCTCGGGTCACAACTGCGACACAACAATCATGACATCACCTCAGCAACGCTCGGGGGCTCGACTATTTCTTTATCAACAATTTCGCGGCATCAACTTTTGCTATTTGGTGGTTTCTACTTTGGCTAGATTTCTTATCTACACTCGAAGACTTCATCATGCATCGACTTCGTCGTGTCCAAAAAGCTAAGTGTTCTTTTATTTTGCACAAAGTTGATTATCGTTTACTTTCGTCGCCCGACACTTGGGGGCTGCGCGGCATATATTCACTTTACATATCATCGAATCTGAGTATCTGACACCGCATGCGAAAAAGAGAGTCAAGGAAAAGATAAAAAAAGTTTGTTTATTTATGCAGGAGAAAGCCGATGAAATTGTCTACAAAAGAGAACCCGACGAAATTGTCCAAAGGGAGAACTCGACGAAATTGTCTTCAAGAAAGAACATGACCCGAAAAATTATCTTCAAGAAGGTCCCGAAAAATTATCTTCAAGGAGGTCCCTAAAAATTATCTTCAAGAAGGTCCCGAAAAATTATCTTCAAGAAGGTCCCGAAGAATTATCTTCAAGAAGGACCCGAAGAATTGTCCTCAAGGAGGACCCGAAGAAATTTTCTTCAAGAAAGAACTCGACGAAATTTTCATCAAGGAGGAACAAAAAAGAGAGAGATGGACAAATCTTCGGGTCCATTGACTCGTCATATTCTTCCGAGCAAGAGCATCGGTGATGAACCCGACAATATAGAAGAATCCAATATATTCGGCTGTCTCATCACGCCCGAGAAAAATATAGAAGAGCCCGTAAAATGGGTCATTGCATCAGCCGAACAAGGCACTCGACAATATATTCTCAGCGCTAAAAGTCGCGAATAATCTCTGAATGCCGCAAAACTCTGCGAAGGTAAGACCCCGGATCCGTTCTGAGCGGCGTGGCACCGTCTCGACGTCGGTTTGCTACTTTTTCCGTATCAACAGATACGAAGAAAAATCCTAACGGACGCGTTAGGTACCCGATAAAACATGACTGGGACTCGACAGAATGGTAAGACCTTAAGCGGCACTGTCGAGTTAACACCAGTATCCCAGATCATGTCCAGGGACGTGATCTTGAAGTAGGTTTTTGCGGATTGCCACTAGAGCAGTTAACTAGTACCTGATCCGTCGATGAACTAGCCCCAATTACCATTATCCCTGTACAATATAGATATGGATGTCAAATAAAAATAGCAACGGCCTGGAGTCGATAAAAGAGGGCTGCGCCAGAAATATAGTCAAGTTTTTTATCGAGTAGTACAACTTGAGCCTATGCCTAGGTGCAAGCACGGGGCTACTCTTATCGAGAGTATTGTTCACCCTCCCGATAAGATACAAGAAAGAGGAAAAATTGTGGTGTCGATGAAAAAAGTTGAGCCTACACCCAAGTGCAAACACTTGGCTGTAGCCTCGGGGGCTACTCCCATCGGGAGCGCTGGTCGCGCACCCGATAGAAAAATAACTTCGACATCATCTACGACAATCAAGCTTTGTAGACTCAACTCGATTCTACGATTCGAGTGGAGCCTACTCCCATCGGGAGCCCAAGGATTTCATCAAGTCCTCCAGAAATATAGTTAAGTTCTTCATCGAGTAGCACAACTCGAGTCTATGCCTAAGTGCAAGCACTTGCCCATAGACTCGGGGGCTACTCCCATCGGGAGCGCTGCCGCGCACCCGATAGAAAATAATTTCGAGACATCATCTACGTTATAGATGATCTTCGACATGGACCTCGCCTTGTATTTCTTCGACTTCGGAGATGGTTATGCTTGGAGTTTCTACGCAAGTCTTCGACTTCCCTATAAACTCGGGGGCTACTGACATGGGCATATCCTTCGGGTACCCATTATTAGTATACCTGGCTCGGCCCAATATGGAGAAGACCAAATATGGAGAAGGCCCAATAAGGCAACCCGAAGAAGTAGTCGACTAGGACTCTTGTAAAACCCTAGACTAGTTGCATATATAAAGCTAGCCAGGGCACCCGATAAAGGAGGCCAACAGATAGACAGCATAGCTCCGCCTATGACGGCACCCTGTAAAGATACTTATGATCATATAGTAGATTGCTAGCCGCACGTAGGGATCCTCCACCGAAGGGACCTGAAGCTGGGTACGTCGTGTGCCTAATCTCGCTCCCGGAATCTCCATCGTCGCTCTCTCCCAAAACCCAAGTCTACAGTACGTAGACATTGGCGATGTGATCCCTCGTTAATGAGGGAGGTCAGGACAAATCACCTTGTTGGTGTCTCTACAAATAAGGATATGATTTACTGCGTTTTTTCAGGCATATTTGCATCTCAAAAGTAGACCGTGTGAGTAATAGGGTAGCTCACGGTTTGGCACAATTAGGCAAAGAGGGCGAAGTTGGTTTATTGCATGATTCGATTCCTGCTTCCCTGGAGGATCTAGTATTAGATGATTGTAATCCCTTGAGGACGAGGAGTCCTCTAGTTAATTAGGCTTCTCTGCACATCTGATGTAATCATTCTTTGTTTCTTGGTGCAACAAGTTTTTCACGCACTCTTTTCCTTATCAGGGTACCGAAAAGGACCGGAAGGTTTTTAATGAGGCGGCTTGCTTGCGTTTATATATAATTGTTTCATCTTCAAAAAAAAAGTAGTCTAAAAAATTATAAGTGTAAATATTTGTAGAACTGAACTTGTTAAATGTTCGTTCTGAGCATTCGGATGAGATTATTAATTACCTCTTTCCCTATAAAAGTTTGGCATTTTGACATGTATAGAAAGCTTTTGGACAAGTGAAGAGTGTGGTTGTACCTCAAGGCTATTAGAGTTCAAACCACATGTTTAACATCTGTGTGTCTTATAAAAACGGAATATTTATTTAGTAGGAAGCGACATTTTCGTCGACAACGAGACGTCTGTCATGACTTCGTTAATTTCAAGACCTAATCCGCTGGCTCTGTTTTTCGGAGATGCTCATAAGGATAGGTTGTGGTGTGTGCATTCATAGGGTGAGTGTATGTACGTGTATGTAACGCATGCGTATATACGATGTTAAAAAAACTACTTTTTTGCACTTCCAAAATTATACTTCATCGCTGAAAATTTAGAGTCCAAGATGCAGCCCACCGGGAGAGATTTGAGCAGCCTGCAAGAAGAGATGACCGGCCGGGCCAACTCTTATCCTAGGCTGTGGGCAGGCCGAGTTAGTTAGGCATGTTACGCAATTTAAAAGAAAAAAAGTGTCGGTTGACCGATTGCAAATCGAGCTAGCTTTGCTCTGCTTGTTCAGGCCGCCTGACGTCCTCGTATGTACTCCAGCGTCTTGCGACTATGTAGACACGTAGGGCGTGTTTGGTGGCCTTCATGCTCATTGGCTCGTATCGGTTAATAATTTTCGGTCCGTTTGGTTGGCTGAGCCGAGTTGCGTTTTTGCATGAACCATTTTTCAAAGCAGCGTCGGGCCAGGCTCTAGAGGAACGATCAGTTCGGTAGTTTCCAGCGGTGCAGACAAATCTCCACGCCGGCTGATGAAAAAGTAATCTTCGGCGCACGCGCGGAGACGAGAATGGAGATGGCGGGAGCTGCGGCGCGCAGCGGCGAAAAGGGAAAAGGGGGCGGGAAGGATTCTGTCACCTCCCAGTGTGCTCAATGGCCTATTTCTACCTCCTCCTCCACTGTCCTCCCAAATTTCGAGCTCCTCCTCCCGTCGGCAAGCAGGTAAGAGGCGTATGCATCTTCGGTCGGCGACGGTTGCAGCGGCGGCGGCGGCGAGTACATCTGGGATGCTTCATCTACTTGATGGTGCAACGCATCTTTACCTCCGGCGATGATTGTAAGGCATTCCTTATCCCGGTACGTACCGCGGTAATGTTTAGATCTAGGTTAGGAGTAGTCAGATCTTGTTTAGGGTTTGCTCTTATAGCAGGGGTTAGTTCGAATTGTGGTGAGCTATCATGATCTTGCTAGGGCCGACATTTCCGGTTGCTACTTTGTCCCAAATGTGTTCACCTACCATGATCTTGCAAGGGTTTGTGCTATTTATAGTTATGAACTGCTTGTCTGATTTAGGATGATTGCTGGTAAGGTTTGTGCTATTCACAAGCCTTTGCTTCCAAGTAGATTCACGTTATATGTACTATGATGTGTGTATGACTCCTTCTGTGATGACTTTATCCAGACGCTTGTCTGCGTTGGGAACTCTCAGATCCCTTCGCAAGTTCCCGATTCACAGCCCGCGACTCCAAGGTGGCGGTCACCCCTCTGCTTGTGTCTGACCTGGTGGCTCAGGTAGCGGCAGAGATCGCGGCTAGGTTGGACACCACAAAGAAGAACAAGAATCGCAGGGAAGCGGAAAGGTCCTTGAAGACCAGGCAGAAAGGGATTGCCACCATGAAATGGCTTCCATTCATGTCCAGCTTCGTGTTGGAGAAGATGTGCGGCTTGATCCAAAGCGTAGTGAGAACTGACAGAGGATTTAAGGAAGTTCATCTGAATGCTGTGGCGAAGGGCCTTTTTGACCACTGTGGTTTTCCGTGTGCTCCACTCAGGTGTACAGCCACCCGAGGAAGTGGAGGCAGAGGTGGCTCACCATTAGTAGGCTCCGCGATCTAAGCGGGGCTCAGTGGTGCGAGGATACCAAATGCATCATCCTTGAGGGTGAGCACTACTGCGGGCACATCGCGGAGAGCACCCCACTAACTCAGTCCACCTCACTAACTCTTTTGATCAGCCACTAGAAGAACTAACATCATTGTCCCTTCGTATCGTAGGATCACCCAAAGGACACGGAGTTCCTGAGTGTGCCAATTGCCAACTATGACGAGATGCATACCATCTTCTCTTTCGGCCTCGCCACCGGCAAGTACGCCATGGGATCCAGTGAGCCCCTAGGCTCGTCTGCAGCAAATCCTACACCCGAGGATGCTGAAACCCATGAGTCCGACACGGTCAACCTCGATGTTGAGAAGGCTGCCGACGCGCCTGAGAAGGTGACCGCCGGCAAGAGGAAGAGAGGCGCCTTCGCCGACGATGAGCTGGTGGCTTCACTAACATGACTGTTGTTGTGAAGGACGTCGTACAGGCCATCAGGGACAATAAGCCCACGGATATGCACCCTGACATGTACAATGCAGTCATGGACATGCTTGGCTTCGCCGAGGATGATCTCATGGCCGCCCTGAGCCACCTCGTCGACCACAAGGCCCAGGGTTCCAGCTTCATCGGCATGATTGAGTCACACCGCGTCCTCTGGCTGAGAAACTACCTTGGTAAGTACCACTCAAAGGTGTAGTGGTGCCCTTGAGGGGGTGGTTCAGGGATACATGCATGGAGCTGGTGATGGTGATGATGATGTAAATTCTGGCAATAGCTAGGGATGAAAAACATTTGATGGCCACCTTTTGTAACTATGATGAGGTGGTATATACTAACCCCTCAGGTGATGGTGAACTTGCGGTGTTAGGATGACACCCACTTTTGTTGTGGTGGTAGGATGACACGATGGTAGTGTAGGATGAACTTGTGATCCACTTTTGGAATGATCATGCATTTCCATATTAGTTTATCATTTGCTGCCAACACTTGTGTTGTTCTATTGCTCTTTTCTGAATTGCTTTCATAGTTGTGATCGATTACTTGTTTTTCTTATGTCGTGCTAGTGGTATGTGGTGTTTCACGGACGGGTTCAAGGAATCTACAGCTCATGGAGGATGTGTCAAGACCAGGTCAGTGGCTACTCCAACAACAGCTACCGAGGGTATGAAATATTGGAGGAGGCACAGCAAGAGTACCTCACCTTCCCGGAAGAGGAGTTCCTGGAAGATCAGGCCATCGATGAGGCAGTGACATTAGCACAGCTGCCGCCAGAGGTACGTCCCAGCCAGGCCAAAGATTACATCATCGCTTTCCTTATTGTGGTGATCGTGAGGATCTTGTTCTTCTGAGTGGTCTCTGATCGGATGTAACATGCCATGGCATTGGTAATCTCACCCTATTTGAATTGTGGTAAGGATATAGAAATGTGATTTGAGCAACCAAACAGCTGATTCATGTTTTCCCGCATGCAAGTTGGGCTGAAAACGGGCAATCAAACGATGGGGTCTGGCTTCCTTCTCCGGCGCGTAAAAGGCCGCCCAGGCTACCAAACGACCCACGTTTCATGGCCTATGGCCGTTCGCGACGCGCAGGAAGGCCCGTCTCGCTGCGCCAATGATGCAAGTACCGCATGCAGACTACCAAACGCGTCGTTTGCCTTGAGAACTGCATTGTAATCATCACAATCCGTCGAACAGATATTGAGGCTGTGATCCTTATGGCGATGGCTACACATGTATTCTCAAATTCTATGAACTAACCGATTCAAGATTTTTTGCTGCTCCCCACCGACAATACGGCTTGCATATTGACAGAGCTGAAGTTTTTTTTTTCTTTTTTGCGAAACACATAGACAGCTGAAGTTGCGCACAATAGACAGTACGTACAGAGAAACATAAACACGCGTCGGCCTCAGCACACCAGGTCGTCTCTTTGCTCCGAGGTTGCCGCAACCGAAGTCCACCAGTCGCCTGCTGGAGTGCTGGGACACAATCGATCTCTAGCGGCGCCCTCTCCGACGCTGAGCACAGCGGGATTGGCGAGTGGAGATGTTGTTAATCTCTACTATAGGAAGCGCTTTACATCGGCCAGCCATCAGTTGTCTCTCCGACGCGCGCGCTGTTTCTGGCTTTCTATGGTCCACCACTCGCATATGGCCTTTCTCTGAGTCGCCCACTTTTCGCTCTATTTCACTGCCCAGCATGCGCGCGAGTCAATAGGTTGAGCTGCTTCTAGCTAGCACTAGACGATATGTTCACACACACTGTTTGTGCTCTTTCTCATGGCACGCCACCTCCGTGAATCAATACTAGGCAACATGTTCACAGCCTGCTGCACTGCATGGACGCATAGCTTGTTCCCCTACTGTCTTTGCATGCAATCATGTAAACGTGGCCAGTTGGCTGCTGCTAGCTAGAAATGTTTAAACGTGAAAAACTAAAATTGAATCTAGACAGATTTTAGACTACATTTTGCTTACGTAGAGCCGGAGGAAGCATTGTAGTTTTGGCTAGTTTTTTGTTGTGAGCTTCTAGTGTGTCATACATATACGTGTTTTTGTTGTTGTAAAAGTACATAAATGCTACATTAGTGACTCACTTCAACAACAGATACAACCTTGTCGTGTACAATTGAAAGTAGCAATTGGTGAATCTATCAAAGAGAAACTAACCATCATTTAGTGCATGCACATGGGCGTGTTCCATAGCATGGACTGCACGCGACACATTAAATGGAACCACCAGCATGCACAGGTGCCAGACCACATACCCGCGTGGGACGGCGATTTTGAAAAAAAATAACCTAAAAATGAAAGAAAAGCACAGGCTGACCCTCCGGCCAAAATATTTCACCCAACTAACCATTTTGTGTGACGTTCTTGCCATCGACGCCACACCTCACTGCGTGGCATCCATGCAAGCGGCGCCACACATCCATGCCGACGTGGAGTGGTCGACGCTGCGGGCCGTTGACCAGCCGATGTGGCACTTTGTGTAGCGCCGTTCGCATAGACGCCACACTTTGAATGTGTGGTGCCGTTCGGAAGGGCGCCACACACCGCGCCCCACATCCACTTATGTGTGGCGCCCGCGCCCGTCCCAGCCCGACCCTTCCTCACTTCTCCTCTCTGTTTCGGCTGAAGAACACACGGCGGTTCCTCCTCCTTCCCACCCTCTCCCCCACCAAATCCACCATCAAATCGTCAGATCTGCCCGGACAATCTCTTCCCAACCCCTTCATCAAGGTATTCTCCCTCGACCCCCTTTGTTTCATCAATGATTTGCTCGGATTTAATTCGATTTAGACATGAAACCCTAGGTATGAAAATCTTAGAACTTGAATCCATGTGCTCATGTATGTGTTGAAATCCATATTCTCATGTATCTATGTGTTGAAACCCTAGATTTGTTGGAACCCTAGACATCAAATATAAGTTGAATGTGTATGTGTAGTCACCCTAGATATGTATGTAACCATATTCTTATGTATGTATATGTATGTATGTGTGTGTTGACACCCTGGATATATTCTCATGTATGTGTGGCTCATATTTGTTAGTGGAACCAAAATTTAGAACATGTATGGTCACAAATATGCTAGTTCTTATTGTTTGTATTTGTGAAAAACTAAAATTGAATCTAGACAGATTTTAGAGCATCTCCAGTCGCGTCCCCCAAACCGTCCCCCAAAGGGATTTGGGTGCGCCGGACAAAAAAAGCGTTCCAGCCGCGTCCCCCAAAGCCCTTTTTTGTCCGGCGCCCCCGATACGGTGTCCGGCGCCCGAGCCCGTCCCCGTCCCACGGGGACGCTCCGGGGACGCCGGACACGAAAGCGAGGCGGGAGTGGCGGGGCCGACCCGTCAGCGGCACAATTAATTTAAACCCAACCGTCGCCTACCTCGCGACGGAAGTTATTGGCGCGCAGCGACGCAGTTCCCGCAGAGGGCACAGCGACGCGTCCCGTCGCGCCTAGCTCTGCGTGCCGGCGTTAATGAGCGCCACCGCTCCTCCGCCTCCCTCCGGCCTATAAAAGGGGCGGCTCTCATCGTCCCTCTCACACACAAACCCTAGCGCCTCTCTCCCAAACCCTAGCCGCCACCATCTCTCAACAAGACTCGCCGCCATGTCCGTAGAGGCGGAGGCCGACCTCGCGGCGCGGCCGTGGTCGTGGTCGTGGTCGTGGCCGCGGCATAGCTGAACGGTCGCCGTCGCCTCCCGCGCCGTCGTCTTCATCGTCGGAGATGGACGTGGAGCCGGACGTCCTGTTCGAGTTCGTCCACGTCCTCAAGGGCGACCCGCGCGGCATCCAGAGGCTGCCGGACTCCTTCGCCGAGTACGTCGGCGGCGTACGCCCGCGCACGATGCATCTGCGGGAGCATTCGTGCGGCTACTGCCGGTGGATCGTCGACGCGATCTACGACGCGCGCGGCAAGATGTACCTCAACATCGGCTGGGAGAAGTTCGCGCGCCACCACCGCCTCCAAGCCGGCTTCATCCTCGTGTTCTCCTACTTCGGCAACAGGGACATGAGCATCAAGGTCTTCGACGAGAGTCGCTGCCGCCGACTACCACGTCGACAGGGACTCCCACGACGACAGACCGACTCGGAGGACGACCGAGTGTTGTTTCTTCGCAGCGAATACGTGCACGGAGGTTTCTGCCTGTTCGCCTCATCGGTAAACCAACAAGGGCACCATCCTCCCGCTGGATTTTCCAGTTTAGGTGACTGGGTGTGCCCTGGAGTGTTGTTTCTTAGCAGCGAACACAGAAAACCGCCGATGCACGGCCTAGTTAGGTTTAGTTTTTTTGCAATATTTTATATTTGTGTCCACCATGGTTCAAACTATGTATTAGTTTGTGGAAAACCATGTTCCTAACTATGTCTTCGTGTAAACCACGTTCCCAATTATGTATTAGTTTGTGGAAATTGAAATAAAAATGCCAAGAAAAACTATTTTAAATGTTTGGGGGCGTTTGGGACGCGGCTGGGGAGCGACGTCCCCCAAACGCGGCACGAACAAAACACGTCCCCTAAACGCTCAATCCGGCGCGGTTTGGGGGACGGTTTGGGGGACGCGGCTGGAGATGCTCTTAGACTACATTTTGCTTACATAGAGCCGGATGAAGCATTGTAGTTTTGGCTAGTTTTGTTGTGAGCTTCTAGTGTGTCATACATATATACTGGTTTTGATGTTGTAAAAGTTCATAAATGCTACATTAGTACATCCTTGTCGTGTACTATTGAAAGTACTACTAGCAATTTGTGAATCTATCAAAGAGAAACTAACCATCATTTAGTGCATGCACATGGGCGTGTTCCATAGCACGGACTGCATGCAACACATTAAATGGAACCACCAGCAATGCACAGGTGCCAGACCACTTACTCGCATGCGACATGCTTTGGAGTAGACCGAGTAAATGACGAGCAACTACCACATTACAGGCGGTCATGTCTAAAAACTATCAATATTGGGCAAGGCGACACATAACTACCACTTGAGGGGCATGGTTGTGACAAAAGGCACTGATTTTGCTGATTAGCTGTGTCAAACATTTTTAACACGTTCGGGCCCACCTGTCGGGTCTACGTGGCAAATGATGGTCTGCCAGTTTTACCCAAAACCCCCGGGCTTATTTTCCAAAAGCAATCAAGTTGCTCCACCCCGATCGATAGCCGTTGCTCCGCCCCCCGCCGCGCCTCCCCAGGACTTCCTCGTCCACCTCGAGGCCTACCTGGCCCGCCGCGACGACGTCGACAAGCTGCTCAAGATCTCGCGCTACGCAGCGGGCCTCGCGCTCGTCGCGTGGCCGCCGCTGCCCCCGACCGCCTCCTCGCGGCTCAAGTCCTTCGAGTCCAGCGCCGGACTCAGCTGCAAGGCCTTGCGCCTCGGCAAGTTCGTGCAGGACGTCAACGCCCTCCGCGCCGGCCGCAATACCATCCTCCCGTTGCCCCTCGTGCTCCTCACCTACGGCGGCGAGGGCGTCTACTACTTCCTCGAGCAGTTTGTATGGCTCGCCAAGACCGGCCTCCAGCCCGCGCACCTCCTCCCGCGCCTCCATCTTCACCCGCCGAGGCCATCCCGTGGAGAGTAGCTCCTTCCCGTGGTCGCGGAGGAGCAGGGCTGAGGGTCGCGCTCGCTCCCTCGACGGCCAGCGGGCCCTGCGACGTGCAGAAGCGTCCTCCGTGAGCTGCTGAGGTGGGGCTGGCTAGGGGCGGCGGCCATCGGCCCCTCCGGCGCGCAGCAGCGCCCTCCCGTGGTTGCGGCGGCGAGCTGCTGTGGTGGGGCTGGCCAGGGGCAGCGAAGCAGCGTTTGCGGGAGGAGCAGGGCGGCGGGGCCGTCGTCCCTGCTGCGCCTGGGGACTGGGGAGACGACGGCGGCGAGGTTGGTGACGGGCAGGAGATAGGGAGAAGATGGGAATCTTATCCCTTGGTGATTTTGCAAATTGACCCTCAACGGTTATAAAATTCTTGTAGTAAGATTCGATTTTTCTATTTTAGCCACGTATACCCGACAGGTGGGCCCGAACGGTCAGAAAACGGTTTACACGGCTAATCAGCAAAATCAGTGCCTTTTGTCACGACCATGCCCCTCAAGTGGTAGTTATGTGTCGCCTTGCCCAATGTTGGTAGTTTTCAGACATGACCGCCTGTAATATGGTAGTTCCTCGTCATTTACTCGAGTAGAACGCATGCGTGCAACGATAGCAACACGTCTGCAGCAGGAGATCCAAAGCACGGAGATGACAATCGCTACCGTAGGATGATGATCGGGTGGCGGAAACTGCAACCGATTTTCTTAAGCCCGATTGGGCGACAAACGCTCAGCACGGCCCGAAGTTTTGACTTCAGTCTCCTACCTTTTCTCTGTTGTTTCTTTGCTTCGAGTTTCTCTATTTTCCCTGTAACAAATTCTGATCGACTTCCGATTTGGTTCTGCACCTCACGTCCTGATTCGTCAGTGGCCAAGGGGTAGATACATAGCAGGGTGGTGGCAGGGTGGTCGTAGCCATCTTCCATGAACCAGAGGATTCAGCGTTCGTCTTTAACGTTAAGGTCTACTTTCTCTATGCATAAATGTAAGATGTTTTAGGTATTTTTAAAATAGATTAGAAACAAACCAAAATGAGTGAACCTATATACAAAAATAGACTAGATAAAAATTAAAATGAATAAATCAAACAAAGTGCTTCAACATTTTACATTTTTAAACGACTAGGAAAAATACCCGTGCGTTGCTACGGTGCCAAACAACCATTCACGCTCACCGAAAGACCACCACATATTTTACAACGGATCAATATTTGTTGAATAATTTTTAAACAATGAAATTATTAGCTCTTTATTACACTTATTTTAATGTAAACCAATATGTTTATTTATGCCCTTAGATAGCCGAAAAAATTTAAACAATTTTTTATTACACTTATGTTTAATGTAAACAATAAAAGTTTAAACTAATGTTTATTAAATTATTTTTCTTTCTCAAGTTCATGTAAATCACGTGGCTTCAACATCTTTCATAACATTTAGTTTCTTTAAACGTCTTTTGCGTCGATATTTTAAACTAACATATTTCATAGTTTCTATCTTTACAACTCTTAATTAAGAATTTAATTTTATTTAACTCAAAATTTCTCTTCCAATATCTTTAGGGATTTTAGGCTATTTTCCTCTTTCCTTAATTATTTATCCTGGTATTGCTAATTTATTCCAAAAGAATACATACATATAAGTTGTATTTTATCCACACAAAAAATCTCACTTTATTCATTCAATACATGCTCTTTGCCCATACTAATCTGCACATATCTCTTCTGAAAAGAAAGCTAGAACCCATCATTCGACTCTAACCAATCTATAGATTTGTCCATCTCTCTCTAATACTTGCAGGCCAAATATACACAATGTATGTGCGGGAAGCACAACAAGAACATCAAATTTCAGATAGTGGTTTAACATCTGCAGTCTTAAGTACAATCCAGCAAACAATAATAAAATTCAGAGGGCAAGAGGTAGAAAAATTCAGCAATTAGTACTAAACTTCAGCATGGCGCCTCACATCCACGTAAAATTTAGCAGGCCATGGACAGATCAAACAATCGCCATTTTCTTCTTCCCCTGCACTACTGCCTCCCAGTTGTGTTCCCAAAGTAACGCATTAATTGCCCGGAAATGGTGAATGGAACCTGGGTGCGCGCGCACCTATTTTTAAAATTTCAAAAAAATGTGAAGTAAATTTTTGCATGTATATATTATGTTGATACTTACTCGTGTGTGTTTTCACGGAAAAATACCATTGTGTGTGACCTACACAAAAATGACAAAATGCAAATTCCTATTCCTATGAATAGTACAATTCCTATTCACTATTCTCATTTGGACATTTTGTCATTTTTATGCAGGCCACACACAATGGTATTTTTTCGTGAAAACTCACACGAGTAAGTATCAACATAATATGTACATGCAAAATTTTACTTCACATTTTTTTGAAACTTTTAAATAGCATTTTTTAAACTTTTCGTAAATGGGTGCGCGCGCACCCAGGTTCCAAACGTCCGGGTCGATTAATTGCCCCCTTAATCAGACGACATCCACTGTAGAATTGAGTCTAACCGCATCGTCTGTCCCTCCTCTCAGCCTCCTCAGCCATCAAATGCGAGCTCAATCTCGATCCCCATGGCGGCGAGGCCACCACACCCTCCACCGGCCCTGTCTCATCCGCCCTTTCTTCCCCTCACTCCCATCCCCTGCCACTTCACGTACCTTCGCGCGGGAGATGCAGCGGCTCGTGGATGGGGTCAGGCAGCTCGCTAGCAGCCGCGGCTCCAAGAAATTGGCGCTGCCGTGGTGAAGGTGCTGGGGCGGCCGGTGGTGGCCCCCAAGAACGCCGCGACGCGGTATCGTGAGGCTGTCGGGCTGCAGTTCGAGGGCTTATGGCGACCGAACGGGCCCTCTCCGGCGAGGCTGCGGCGGCGGACATGGCCTCCCGCCACGAAGCTTTAGCGACGAGGATTTTTTTTCGTTCGCTGGGCTTGCGCGCCGGGAGGACATCGTTGTAGGTAACGACATGTGCGAGGCTCGGGATGCCGGAGATGCCGGGTCGAGCGAACTCAGGAGGAGGAAATCTAGATCGGGGAGCGGCGGTTTCGGATCTCAAAGGAGAGACATAAACGGGCCTCAGAAAATCACTAACGAAACGATACCTAACTTACCGGTGGCAGTAGGGTGTAATTTCAATCAACTTCAGGGGCATTAAAAAACGGACCAACAAGAAGCTCTTTTGCTTTTATTATTAGGTATAGAAAAGGGGCATATCGATGCTCCGGAGGCTCGTCATGATGAGACAGCTGCAGGACGCGTCCGAAATAAGGCCCCAATCCAACTCGACAGATTGGATGTGTGGAAAGAAAAATCACGTGGGAGTCTTCCCGTCGGCGCAGCGGGCACTGCCGATGCCCGATCACTGCGTGGGAACGATGCGATTAAACTACCATGTATCACTAGACCCCTGAACAGTATAGAGATTTCATCGCATCAGAACAAAGATTGGCAGGTATGTACTGTTCAATCAAAGCATGCACGACTTGATGCTACCGACAGTTGGTGCCCAAGAAAAAGGTTATAAGCAAAAGCAAGGCACTATGGAGTATTATTCATGGTACGTACCGAGATGCATGACATGATAAATAAGCTACATAGTTGGATATTTGAGGGATATCAATGATCTTCTTTTCAGAAAAATGAAAAAAATTATTAATTTTTTTAAAATCTTTAAAAAAACTCGCATGTAGCTAATGATGTATCCCACAAACATGAAAAATAACAATTTTAAATAATTTATATTGTAAGCTACACAAAAATGAAAAAAGTGTAGATCTAAATAGTCTAGCAGAAAATAAAAAGAATTTCGGATTAAGATTTTGCATGATTGTGAGAGTGCCTCCAAACACCAAAGCACAAAAAAAAATACACACCAAAAGAATGCCAATTTTTTTAAAATGGATGAGAGCACTGAATCTCGTGAGCCAAAAGCATTTTCCGGATATTTGATCCTCCAAACTTTCACTTGTTGATGATATCAAAATCCTATGAAAACTTTTGAATACAAGTCCATATGTTGCAGGACTTTCAACCGCTTCTGGCCCATGTGAAAACTTTACACTTTCTCCCCGTGGAGTCCCCAAATAGTGTTGGCCTATTTGGACAACACATGCACTAGTCATATTTGCTACTACTATTTTCTAAGGACTTTGCAGTTTTTGTCACAAACCTTGCCCAGTGCACACCACGCTAGATAGAAACTAAGTTTTTGGAAAATAGCCAACACGAATGGCGTGTATGTATTGTTCAAACACGCAAACGTGATCGGCGCGATTTAGAAGTAGCTAAAACTTTTTCCATGCTTCCTTCATCCATGTATAAGTGTACTTCTAAATTTTTCTAAGTCAACTTTATTAAAATTTAATCAATTTTATAGGAAAAATAGGAGTATTTATGACATAAAATTAGTATCGGCAGATGTACTATCTTTAAATGTACT
Source organism: Lolium multiflorum (assembly GCA_030979885.1). Lineage (NCBI taxonomy): Eukaryota > Viridiplantae > Streptophyta > Magnoliopsida > Poales > Poaceae > Lolium > Lolium multiflorum. Next base: position 170,695,936 of record CM061750.1, read on the forward strand.
TTTGTCTGCATAGTAAGATTATTAAACTACTTATAATAGGAGTAACATATTTAGTAATAACACACACTTCAAGATATTTTGATGACATGTTATGACAATAAATGAAAAGATAGAGAAAGGTGGTAACTATAGCTATGTTACCATAACATCTCTCAACTCAAGACGAGATGAGTCTGCAATATACTACGTAACAAATAACACAATGCAATTACTATTCATTGTGGATATAGTAACATATGCATATTACTAATCTAAATTATTTCTCACTATGACCAGCTTTAAACTAAATGACTATTTTAATGTGAACAATAAAATCTCGGAATTGTTTTAGCTGACCTCACTAAACGCCTCCAAAGAGAATCTCCAGTCGCGTCCAACAAAGCATCCCTAAACCGCGCCGGATTGAGTGTTTGGGGGACGTGTTTCTCACTATGTCGCTCCCCAGTCGCGTCCCCCAAACAAAATTTCGAAAATTTAAAACTTAAGCAAGATTCGATTAGATTCATCCATACTTGGCATATATTACATAGATTCGAACGAAATTTGACTAAATTTAAACTAAACCTAATCTAGAAGTACTTGCGGCGGCCGGAGGCGTCGTAGTACTGGTGGAAGTTGTACATGTCGTCGGTGACGACCTCCTGCTTGACGCGCTCGTCGGGCTCGTCGACGGGCTCGTCCTTCACCAAGTCGCTTGGTCCTGCCTCGCCGTCGTCGGTGAGGTCCACGAGCGGCTTGCCGGAGTCGCGGATGGACATGGCGATCGCCATGTCGAGGTCGCCCCTACAGGCGTCCTTGTCGTTCATCAACGCTGAGCACGCCGCCCGCAGCCCTGGGCAGTCCTCGAGGTCGTCGCTGCTGGCGATGAGCCGCTGCTGCCGCTCGTACTCCGCCGCGCGCCGCTGCGACGCTTCCTCCGGCTCCTCCTTCACCTCCGGCTTCGGGATGAGGAGGGCGTCGTCACGCCTCTCTTGCTGCCGCCGGCTGCCGCGGCCGCCACGCCTCTTGTTGACGGGCGTCACCGGCTCCTCCTTCACCTCCCGTTTAGGAACGGTGTAGGGCGCCGAGCGGTACGACGAGGACGGCGTCGATCGGGCCGGTCCTGAGAGGAAGAACAGTTCGAGGAGGATGAGTATGTGGTCCTCCTCGGCTGCCATTGCGGTGGTCCTCCTCGAGGAGACGCTGGCGATGAGGGCGGCGTCTCCAACCTTGTTGAGACATGGCGTCGACTCTTGTTGAGATGGTGGCGGCTAGGGTTGGGGAGAGAGGCGCTAGGGTTTGTGTGTGAGAGGGACGATGAGAGGCGGCCTTTTTATAGGCCGGAGGGAGGCGGGGGAGCGGTGACGCTCATTAACGCCGGCACGCAGAGCTAGACGCGACGAGACGCGTCGCTGCGCCTCTGCGGGAACTGCACCGTCGCTGCGCCTCTGCGGGAACTGCACCGTCGCTGCGCGCCAATAACTTCCGTCACGAGGTATGCGACGGTTAGGTTAAAATTTATCGTGCCGCTGACGGGTCGGCCCCGCCACTCCCCGCCTCGCTTTTCGGTGTGTTCGACGCCCCCGGTGCGTCCCCTGTGGGGCGGGGATGGGCTCGGGGCGCCAGACACCGTATCGGGACGCGCCGGACAAAATTCGACTTTAGGGGGCGCGACTGAAACCATTTTTTGGTCCGACGCGCCCCAAATCTGCTTGGGGGATGTTTTGGAGGACGCAATTGAAGATGCTCTAAATTGCCTCTCATTTTCGCTTCCACCCTGCATCTTTAAATAAACGAAGTGACCAATCAATCAGTTCCCTGTTTGTAGTGCATGCCCTGGCCGGTCTTGTTCCCAAAGGTCATGGGAAACTCTTCTAATGTTATGTAGTTATTAGGCCATCTTCAACAACGCGGGTACCCATCCCCGCTCTTGGATGGGTTAAATCCGACAAAAACGCGACCCGGCACGTGAATCCATCTCCTAAACAGATGGCTGCGGCTTTCGGGGATGACCCAAAACTGGCCTAAATCTGACCTTGTTTGCGTGGCCGCGGATGTCGAGTGCTGGCCGCTCGCGTTCTCCTCTTTTCCTCCCTTGGCCCGCGTCACTACAAAGGAAAACATTTTTTTTTGACAAATCACTTTCGTCATGTGCAGGCCAATTTTCGTCAAGGATTACTTCGCGGTGACAAAATTTGATCGTCATGGGGTTCGTCAAGGAAGCTCCGTCATAAAATATCGGGGGTGACGGTATGCATTTTTTCGTCAACGTCAAATGTTTGATGGTGACGACCTGCAAATTCATCAACATCGAAGGTTGATTGTTGACAGACATGTTTGTCACGAAAAATTGCAACTTTCATCAATATATAAATCTTGGGAAGTTTCTGATTGGTCCAAAAAAAGCATACGTGGCCTTACATGTGGGTCCCATTTGGCTTCTGACAACATGGGTCCGACGGCGCTGACATGGATATCTGTCATGTGGGACCGGCATGGTGCTGACTGGTGGGACCCACAAAATATTATGACAAGCTGGACCCACAATATTCTGACCGGTGGGATCCACAAAATTCAGACAAGTGGGACCAGGTTGTTGCCGACATATGGGTCCCAATAATGCTGACTGGTGGGACCCACAAATTCTGACAAGTGGGACCAGAAATTGGTGCCACGTGGTTTCATTTAATAGTGACGTTGTGACATTTTCCGTCACCTTTTGAATTTGACAAAATTTGAGAGCATTTGAATTATTTGCGAAATTTGGGAAACAAAAAAACTGGCGAAATATCAAAAAATAGACAATAAATATCATACATAAATGGTGGCACAAGAAGTATATATGTCTCTCACAGACCGAAAGATTCATAAGAAAATTACAATTGGAACACAAAGCAATTAAAAGACCTATGATTAATAATGTTGTAGGACGGTGGTGCAATAGATTAGTTGCCCTGGGATTGAGACATGGATGGTGGCTGGGATGTCCTCAAGAGCAAATTAAGCACGGCATCCATTTCTCTCTGCCTCTTTTCATAAGCCAGAGTATTTTCTTCTTGGGCTTTCTTCACAGCCTCCTGCTTCTTCCTGATCTCTTCAAATTTTGATCTTGTTCTTACAGTCTTGCCTGCATCTCACTGCGGTACCTTTCAGCTGCCTGTATGGAGTTCTGCTCTTGATCTGCCAGTCTTTGTTGTAGCTCTCGGATGCGTGTAGCTGAGACAGAAGACTTCCTGGAACTTGTTGCGACGCCCAATCTTGGTAGGAATGTGCTGTTGCAGGTGGTGGATGGGCTTTTCTCGCTCAGAACTAGCTGAACAATTTGCAAATCAGTCAAATCAGGTTCATCTTCATTGCGTGGCGCCGCTTTTTTTGCCACCATTTTATCCTGCATAAAGATTACAATCATTGCATGGACAACATACAAAACTGGATTATATTATATTGTGCTAATATGAAATATTTCTTACATATGCACTTTTTGCTTCAGCACTCATAATGTTATCCTTGTTAGTGTGTGTGATTCTAAAAAATTCAATTGGAGAGGTTTCTTCTTCCTGCTGCTTAGCCTTCTGCTTGAAAAAATGTAGAATGCATATTACCATTGTACACTGTGTATGACAGAAGTATGAACTGTATTGGGAAATTCAGAACACTTACTAGATGTTCCCAGTGAGCAACATAGCTTCGAGATCCAGTGGTATGGAACTATTTCACAGCTTCTCTGTTCTTTCCATTGTTTACACACACTCCCTATGTTCAGTACATGCATTTTATTTATCCAGATCAGAGAAATGTAAGAATTCAGTAGCTGTTATTGAAAGGAATAACGTTTATGTACCTGGTACTTCTCATCAAACCATCTTTTCACCAGTTCTTTCCAGCTTTTCTCTTCTACATGATCTGGCTTCTTCAGATATGCTTGCTCCAGTGTGAGATTTTTAATTTTCGGCCAATACTCCTTTTTAAGCCTATATCGGAACTGCCGAATACTAACTTGCAGCATATCAGTGCACACATCTTGAGCCACCTCATCATTTTTGTCCATATTAAACTTTCCCTGCAAAATAGTGATGCATTAATCAGTAGATTCTTAGATAGTTGATCATGTAGCATACTAATTAGGTTAAACCAAGATTGTACAGGACTCACCGCTACTGTACTTATAGCATGAGGAATGACATGTCTGAGAGTTTCATCTTTCTTGTACTGTGTCCAGTGTGTTGCAAGCGGCATTTTTTCACGGATGTGAATACCAACCTCACTGCTCAGCTTTGCTGACTGGACATAATCCTTGGGTCTCCTGACACCAGGAGAGAATTCAATTGGCATCTTATTGCCACCATGTCTTCTTGTGTACTCATGTAGTCCATGGCCCATGGTAGGTCTGCGTCCACCTCTCTTTCTCTTACTACCGCCAGATGTTGTCAATGTCTCTGAAATAAGAGATATGAAATGATTCTCTTTTATATGAAAATATGCGGTACAGTGTTTAGTTTTTACAAACTTTCATACCTTGCCGCTGAAAGTTTACAATTTGATTGTCCTCAGGAGATGAGGTGCTGCCTCCAGATGTCATGATCTGGTTAGGTGAGGGTGCTCCTTCAGTGTTCAGACCAGCAGTGGCCGTCGGCTCATCAGATGACCCAGCTTCAGGTTCAGTTGTTGCCATTGATCTTGTTGCAATGTTGGATGGTGCAACTTCAGGTCTGGATCGCTTCTTCTGTGCAACTATTGCAGAAGAAGCAACTATCTGCAAGCAAAGTAGAGGCTACATTAGTAGGAAACATTTAGCATGTACGTATTTCCTATCATAGTTCAGACATAGTTCCACAGACCTGAGCTGAAGTTTTGCCGACAGTGCGCTGATCCTCATCTGAATGAAGATCATCATCAGCAGTAGCTATCTCTTCTGGATTCGGTTCGTACGAAGGGTCCTCTTCGACCTCCTTCTCTTCGCAGTCTGTGTCCTTTAGATTGTTACTAGTTCCTATTTGTACCCCACCATACACTAATGAACGTGCAAAACCAGAGAAATCTTGCTGATTTTTGTGGCCAGGTCCATATCTTTCAGCCAATTTTTTTTCCATGCGTACTATATTTTCTTGCATTTGTTTCTCCTTGACAAGCTCATATGCCGGCTTGACGGGGTTTTGTGTCTCCGCTGAAATAATCGGAAGAGCGGAGCGTGAACAAAACATAAGAGGGGGCCAATTCCATAGAAAACAGCAAATAATTGTCTTTGCAAAATATTGTACAGCAGCAAATGATTGAAAACATAAGAGACTACGTATGATGTCGGCGAACAAAACATAAGAGGGGGCCAATTCCATAGAAAACAGCAAACAATTGTTGTTGATCAAACTCTGCTTCCCTCTGAACCTGAAGAATAAAAGTCTGAAGCAATGTCGTTGTTCACTGTAGCTCGTCAGGTTTTCGGCAACGACTGGAATTAGTTCAGTTAAGTGTTTCTGGAATAAGTTCAATTAAGTGTTTCGGCAAACAATTGTCTATGCAAAATATTGTACAGCAGCGGGATGGCAAAGATTGTATAGCACGGCATGATTGTCTATGGAATAAAAACGATAAACCCTATACGTATGATGTCGGGATTGGATCTATCAAATATGCAAGATCTAGATATAGGTCAAACAGACGTGCTAGATATGTAAAACCGATCTCTCGATCGTAGCATCCGAAAAACACAACAACAAACCGATCACCGACAGATTTACCTTGGGGTTTCTTTGAGCTGGGCGCCTTCTTCGGCGTCTGTGTGCGCGATTTTCCTTCCCCCCGAGTTTCGACGACTGCCGGCCATGGCGACCACCGGGGAGATAGATGCGAGATGGAAGAACGTCCGGCGAAGACACCGTATCTGGGTGAGCACGAGAGGATGAGGTCGGGGGGGGGTGGGGAGTTAAGATGCTCGTAAATCATGGGGTAGAGGCACGACGTATATAAGGGAGGGTGAAATATTTGATAGGTGGGGTTGCGCGGGAGGAGTGTAGGGAACGAAAAATTTGGCCGTTTTGGCAGCCGTCGTACTACAATTAGGAGGGAACAAGTTTTTGCCGTGAAAGAAAAAATATTACTCTGAAAATGGAACTGTACATGTATATTTTAATTAAAAAATACCAGAACATGAATGGGACGCATGAAAAAAATCTAAATGGGGCCACCATGCCACCAACTCCAAAAAATCAAAACCCATAGAAACCAAGGTGTCATATCACAATGTGCACAAGGGTGCCAAATCTTGCCCCAATCCATGGTGGTTTGGTCGGCCCATTCCCCCCTCTTTTCGTCCGAAAACCCCTCTTTCGACACATCTCCACCATGGGGCCACCATGCCACCAACTCGAAAAAAGCAAAACCCATAGCAACCAAGGTGTCATATCACAATGTGCACAAGGGTAACAGATCTTGCCCCAATTCATGGTAGTTTGGTCAGTTTATGCCCATTCCCCCCTCTTTTCGTCCGAAACCCCTCTTTCGACACATCTCCACCATGGGGACACCATGCCACCAACTCCAAAAAATCAAAACCCATAGCAACCAAGGTGTCATATCACAATGTGCACAAGGGTGCCAAATCTTGCCCCAATCCATGGTGGTTTGGTCAGTTTTTGCCATTCCCCCTCTTTTCGTCCGAAAACCCCTCTTTCGACACATCTCCACCATGGGGACACCATGCCACCAACTCCAAAAATCAAAACCCATAGCAACCAAGGTGTCATATCATAATGTGCACAAGGGTGCCAAATCTTGCCCCAATCCATGGTGGTTTGGTCATTTTTTGGCCATTCCCCCCTCTTTTCGTCCGAAAACCCCTCTTTCGACACATCTCCACCATGGGGACACCATGCCACCAACTCCAAAAATCAAAACCCATAGCAACCAAGGTGTCATATCACAATGTGCACAAGGGTGCCAAATCATGCCCCAATCCATGGTGGTTCGGTCATTTTTTGCCCATTCCCCCATCTTTTCGTCCGAAAACCCCTCTTTCGACACATCTCCACCATGGGGACACCATGCCACCAACTCCAAAAATAAAAACCCATAGCAACCAAGGTGTCATATCACAATGTGCACAAGGGTGCCAAATCTTTCCCCAATCCATGGTGGTTTGGTCAGTTTTTGCCCATTCCCCCTCTTTTCGTCCGAAAACCCCTCTTTCGACACATCTCCACCATGGGGACACCATGCCACCAACTCCAAAAAATAAAAACCCATAGCAACCAAGGTTTCATATCACAATTTGCACAAGGGTGCCAAATCATGCCCCAATCCATGGTGGTTTGGTCAGTTTTTGCCCATTCCCCCTCTTTTCGTCCGAAAACCCCTCTTTGGACACATCTCCACCATGGGGACACCATGCCACCAACTCCAAAAAATCAAAACCCATAGCAACCAAGGTTTCATATCACAATGTGCACAAGGGTGCCAAATCATGCCCCAATCCATGGTGGTTTGGTCATTTTTTGGCCATTCCCCCTCTTTTCGTCCGAAAACCCCTCTTCGACACATCTCCACCATGGGGACACCATGCCACTGATGACCCACAAGTATAGGGGGTGTATCGTAGTACTTTCGATAAATAAGAGTGTCGAACCCAACGAGGAGCAGAAGGTGTTGACAAGCAGTTTCGATGAAGGATTCATTGTAAATGCTCACAGACAAGTATTCAGGGGGTTTTGATATTGCAGATAAATAAAGTACAAGTAAATAAAATGCGAGAGAAATAATTGCAGCGAGTGGCCCAATCCTTTTTAGCACAAAGGACAAGCCGGTTTGTTTACTTATAATGACCAAACGTTCCTGAGGACACACGGGGATTTTAGTCTAGTACTTTCGCTTCAAGTGGTTTAATAATCTTCATTGTTTTGATAAGTGTTGTGTGGGTGAATCTATGCTAATGCACCGCCCTTCCTAGGACTAATACATACTTGTGATTATACCCCTTGCAAGCATCCGCAACTACAAGAAAGTAATTAAGATAAATCTAACCACAGCCTTAAACTCGAGATCCTGCGATCCCTCCCGCATCGATATACTAACGGGGGCTTAGGTTTCTGTCACTCCGGCAACCCCGCAATTAGCAACCGAATACAAGATGCACTCCCCTAGGCCCATAAATGGTGAAGTGTCGTGTAGTCGACGTTCACACGACACCACTAGAAGAATGACACCACAACTTAAATATCATAACATTGAATATTACTCAACCATAATTCACTACTAGCATTTAGACTTCACCCATGTCCTCAAGAACTAAACGAACTACTCACGAGACATCATATGGAATACAATCAGAGGTGATATGATGATGAATAACAATCTGAACATAAACCTTGGTTCAATGGTTTCACTCAATAGCATCTACAACAAGTATAGAATAACACCGGGAGAGTTTCCCCTATCAAACAATCAAGATTTAACCCGAATTGCTACAGCGGTGACGAGGTGCAGCGGTGGTGATGGCGGTGTAGATGGTGGAGATGATGATGATGATGATGGAGATGATGTCCAGCTCGATGACGATGGCGATGGCGTCGATTTCCCCTCCGGGAGGGAATTTCCCGGATTCCTGCCCGCGGAGAGCTCTTTTCTCTCTGGTGTTCTCCGCCCAGAGGCGGCTGTAACCCTTCGTGAGGTCCTCTCTGTGGCTTAGGTTTTCGGGACAAAGGAGTACGCGAAGAAAAGGAGGCGAAAGGGGCTGTGGGGCCCCCAGCACAGGGGCGCGGCGGCCTTGGGCGCGCCGCCTGTGGTCTGGGCCCACAGTGGGCTCCTCTCTGCCCCCTTTTGGCTCCCTCCGTCATCTGGAAAAATAGGAATTTACGTGAAATTCCCTTCCACATTGATCTTCCGAAATATTGCGTTCGACGGTGCTTTTTCCAGCAGAATCCTGGCTCCGGTGCTTGATCCTCCAATAATGATGAAACATGCAAAATAGATGAAATAACATAAGTATTGTGTCCCAATATGAAATATATCAATGAATAACAGCAAATTATGATACAAAATAGTGATGCAAATTGGACGTATCAACTCCCCCAAGCTTAGACCTCGCTTGTCCCCAAGCGAAACTGAGCTCGATAAACAAGACCACATGTTTATGGAGTGAAGAGTCGATAAATAAAATACGGACAAGAAGCATCATATTCATTCACACAAGACATTCTAGTAAACAACTTCCTCATATAACTCATCTCGAAATAAGTAAAGAGAAATCACAAGTAAAGGTGCATAAGAAATCATAATTGGTGATGGCAAACTTTGTTCTTGGTCAGAGAACTACTAACGGATTGTACTTCTAAGCAAAGCTTTCATATTAGAATTTATAGCTGAGCCCTCATATTTAAGCATAACAAACTCCTCATAATCATTGATAACTTCAAAGTCATATTCATTCAGATAAAATTGGTACTAAACAAGAAAGTATAAAAGACATGATCAACTGAATCATAGCATAAATGATTGGTTCACAACAACTCAATTGCTTGCTTGAGATAGAGGGAAATAGGTTTACTGACTCAACATAAAAGTAAAAGACAGGCCCTTCGCAGAGGGAAGCAGGGATTAAATCATGTGCTAGAGCTTTTCAAGTTTTGAAATCATATAAAGAGCATGAAAGTAAGATTTTTGAGCGGTGTTTGTTGTTGTCAACGAATGGTAGCGGGTACTCTAACCCCCTTGCCAAGCGAACCTTCAAAGAGCGGCTCCCATGAGGGACGGCATCTCTACCAGCAAGGTAGATCATCCCCTTCTCTTTTGTTTACACATGTATTTTAGTTTTATTAAGGATGACACTCCCCCAACCTTGGCTTTCTCAATCCATGGCTAACCGAATCCTCGGGTGCCTTCCAACATTCACATACCATGGAGGAGTGTCTATTGCAAAATTAAGTTGCTTACTGATGAATCAGAGCAAAACATGTGAAGAGAATTATTAATGAAGGTTATTAATTGAGGCTGGGAACCTCATTGCCAGCTCTTATTGCAAAATTATTGGATAAGCGGATGTGCCGCTAGTCCATTGGTGAAAGTCCGCCCAACAAGATCGAAAGATAAAACACCACATACTTCCTCATGAGCTATAAAACATTGACACAAATAAGGAGTAATAGTTTGAATAATTTAAAGGTAGCACATGAAGTATTTACTTGGAATGGCAGAAAATACCATGTAGTAGGTAGGTATGGTGGACACAAATGGCATAGGTTTGGTCTAAGGTTATGGATGTATGAGAAGCATCTCCTCTCGATACAGGTCTTTGGCTAGCAAGGTTTGATAGCAAGCATAAAGGTTGAGGGAATCAAACAAATATACATATGATAGAACAATCATGCATCTTCCTCATAAGCACAAGCAATTTTAACTTCAGAATACTAAGCATAGAGATAATAGAGTAGTGTATCTAAGTGTATTTCTCTCTTTTATTAAACATCAAGATGTTGTTGCTATTGACCAATGCTAAGTTTGCCAAAACCAAATAGATTTACTTGATGCTCCCAAAGTGATATCAATACTCATGTCAAGAGTAATCATAGAATAGAGATTGCAAACTAAAATAAGGTGTGCAAAAAGTAAATGATAAGACTTCTCATTAATATTCCATAACGATAACTCACACCAACGGATACATAGATAATTAACTAAGAGAGATACTTCCACATTGCATACTATTCCATAAGATAACTTCCCTATTCATGATATGACACTACTTGATAGTAAAAGATAAAGGTGGTGATGTGATACCGCGGCACTCCCCCAAGCTTGGAACAAACCAAGGGGATGCCAATACCGATGATGAATTACTCCTTCGGTGATGATGGTGATGGATTCTTCTCGCGCTTCATAAGGATCTCCTTCAGCTTCAGCTTCTCAATTTTGCAATTCTGCACCAAAACCTGAAGAGACTCATTGTTACCCGAGTGTGGCGGTGACGGCCTTGTGCTGGGATTTGAGTAATATTCCAGCATTCTGCGAAGTCGCTGGTTCTCCTCCTGAAGTATCTCCACTTCCCTCCTTAGAGCACGATATTGATCACAAAACTCATCAGCAACCCGTATTGCTTCCTCCACACAAGGGAAAGAATCGAGGTCCAGAGCAGGCGGAAGAGCTCCCTGCAAGTTATGAGAAAAAGAACGCCCAGTATTAACCGATCCCACCAAAATTGGCTTACTCCTCGTAGTTTCCCACTCTCCTTTTGCCGACGCTATCTTCTCCTTCTCCTTATTGATCCTCTCATCCATCTCTTCCCTCCAAGGCCCCTTGTCTTTGTTGCTGGAGACCATGGTGCTTCTAGATCAAGACAAATCTGGCAGAAAACAGCTCGAAACAAAACACGACGAGAAAACGATATTACGGACCTCCAGGGGTCCGGGGGATTATATAGCAAATATTTTGACGACAAAAGGAAGGTTCCAGGCCGAACACGAGTGGAAACGGGACACCGAGGCGGCCAGACCATAGGTCGGCGCGGCCAGGGTGGGGCCCGTGCCGGCCTATGGTGGCACGCCCTCGTGCGTCCTTTCCACTCCGTTTCGATTCCGTAATTTTTCATATTTTCTAAAAACAGCAGAAATAATGTTCGGAAAGGTAAACGCGTACTTTTTATTACCTGTACTGTTACCTATTCAAAGTCGAGTTCTGGCGGACTGTCAATTTGTCCTTTGATGAAAGCCTCCGGTGTTTGCACTTGAATAATATCAACATCAACATTATAAGAATCACCCGAGATATAATGCTTGAGTCTTTGTCCATTCACCACTTGTGTAGCATTGCCTTGGAGAGAGCTAATTTTAATTGCTCCTGAACGATACACCTCCTCAACAACATATGGTCCTTCCCACTTCGAGAGTAATTTCCCTGCAAAGAATCTGAGACGAGACCGATACAATAGAACTTGATCTCCAACATTAAATTCTCTTTTAATGATCCTTCTATCATGCCACTTCTTAACCTTTTCTTTAAAGAGTTTAGCATTTTCATAAGCTTCATTTCTCCATTCATCTAGAGAACTTAATTGCAACAACCTCTTATTACCGGCTAATTTAGGATCTTTATTTAGTTCTCTAACAGCCCAATAAGCTTTGTGCTCTAGCTCTAAAGGTAAATGACAAGCTTTTCCATAAACCATTTTATAAGGTGACATTCCCATAGGATTTTTATAAGCAGTTCTATAAGCCCATAGTGCTTCTTTCAATTTGCTAGCCCAATTCCTCCTAGATTTATTAACAGTCTTTCCTAAGATAGCTTTAATCTCTCTATTTGATAATTCTACTTGACCACTAGTTTGAGGGTGATAAGCAGAAGCAATTCTATGATTAATACCATACTTAGCAAGAGTTTTTCTAAAACCTCCATGAATAAAATGAGAACCTCCATCAGTCATAATATATCTAGGTACTCCAAATCTAGGAAATATAATATCTACAAGCATTTTTATAGAGGTCTCACCATCAGCACTTTTTGTAGGTATAGCTTCTACCCATTTAGTAACATAATCAACAGCGACAAGTATATGAGTGTTACCTTCTGAAGAAGGGAAAGGACCCATGAAGTCGAATCCCCAACAATCGAATGGTTCAATAACAAGAGTATAATTCATAGGCATTTCATTGCGTCTGGAGATATTACCAACTCTTTGACATTCATCACAAGATAAAATAAATTTCCTTGCATCTTTGAAGAGTGTTGGCCAATAAAAACCTGATTGTAGAACCTTTTGCGCGGTTCTATCTCCAGCGTGATGTCCTCCATAAACACTACCATGACATTTATTCAATATCTCCTGTTGTTCATATTCAGGAACACATCTTCGCATAATACCATCTACTCCTTCTTTATATAAGTGTGGGTCATCCCAAAAATAATGCCTCAAGTCATAAAAGAATTTCCTCCTTTGCTGAGCTGAAAAGGTTGGAGGCAAATACTTCGAAACAATAAAGTTAGCATAATCTGCATACCAAGGGCTCTCTCGCGAGCTCACCTTTATTACAGCCAATTGTTCATTTGGAAAACTATCATTAACAGGAACAGGATCATAAGCAATATTTTCCAATCTAGACAAATTATCAGCAACAGGATTATCAGCACCTTTCCTATCTATAATATGTAAATCAAATTCTTGCAACAGAAGTACCCATCTAATAAGCCTTGGCTTAGCATCTTTCTTTGTCATAAGGTATCTAATTGCAGCATGATCAGTATGAATTGTAACTTTCGAATCAACAATATAGGGTCTAAATTTATCACAAGCAAAGACTACAGCTAACAATTCCTTTTCAGTTGTAGCATAATTTCTTTGAGCAGCATCAAGAGTCTTACTAGCATAATGAATAACATTTAATTTTTTATCTACCCGCTGTCCAAGAACAGCGCCTACAGCAAAATCACTAGCATCACACATAATTTCAAAAGGCAAATTCCAATCAGGAGGTTCGACTACAGGAGCAGTTGTTAAGGCTTTCTTTAGAGTTTCAAAAGCTTCCTTACAATCATCATCAAAAACAAAAGGTACATCTTTTTGAAGAAGATTAGTAAGAGGCTTTGAAATTTTAGAGAAATCTTTAATAAATCTCCTATAAAACCCAGCATGACCAAGAACACTACGAATACCTTTAACATCCCTTGGGTAGGGCATCTTCTCAATTGCTTCAACTTTAGCTCTATCAACTTCAATACCTCTCTCGGAAATTTTATGTCCCAATACAATTCCTTCATTAACCATAAAGTGGCACTTCTCCCAATTAAGAACAAGGTTAGTTTCTTCACATCTCTGCAAAACTTTATCGAGGTTTCGCAGGCAATTATCAAAAGAATTCCCATAGACAGAAAAATCATCCATGAACACCTCTACAATACTTTCGCAAAAACCATGAAAAATAGCAGACATGCATCTTTGAAAAGTAGCAGGAGCATTACATAAACCAAAAGGCATACGCCTATAAGCATAAGTTCCATAAGGACAAGTAAAAGTGGTTTTCTCTTGATCTTTAGCTTTAACAGCAATTTGTGAAAACCCAGAATAACCATCAAGAAAGCAAAAATGAGTATTTTTAGACAACCTCTCTAGCATTTGATCAATAAAGGGTAAAGGGTAATGATCTTTCTTAGTAACTTTATTAACTTTTCGAAAATCAATGCACATTCTATAACCTACAACTATTCTTTGAGGGATAAGCTCATCATTATCATTAGGCACAACAGTCATTCCTCCTTTCTTAGGAACACAATGAACAGGACTAACCCATCTACTATCAGCAATAGGATATATAATACCAGCTTCAAGGAGTTTTAATACCTCGTTCCTTACCACTTCCTTCATCTTCGGAATTAGACGACGTTGATGTTCAACAACAGGCTTTGCATCATCTTCCATATTAATAGCATGTTGACAAATAGAAGGAGAAATCCCTTTCAAATCATCAAGAGTATAACCAATAGCTCCTCGGTGTTTCTTCAATATTTCCAATAACCTTTCTTCCTCAATCTGAAAGCTTAGAACTAATAATAACAGGGTATATTTTCTTATCATCAATATGAGCATATTTAAGATTATCAGGTAAAGGCTTTAAATCAAAAACAAGATCTTCCTTTGGTGGCGGTGTTGTACCCAAATCTTCCACCGGTAAATCATGCTTGAGAATAGGTTGGCGAAGAAAAATTTCCTCAAGCTCATCTCTTTCTTTCCTAAAAGCTTCACTTTCACTATTCTCCAAATGTTGCTGCAAAGGATTATTAGGAACAAGAACAATAGATGCACACTGCTCCATTTTAAAATCATTACTAGGCAAGTCAGCTTTATAAGGAGTTTTGGTAAATTTAGAAAAGTTAAATTCATAAGGTTCACCAGCAAATCTAGTCAAAATTTTCTCTTTCTTACAATCTATAATAGCTCCACAAGTATTTAGAAAAGGTCTACCAAAAATGATAGGACAATGATCACTAGCAGCAGAACCAAGTACCAAAAAGTCAGCAGGATATTTAATCTTACCACATAGAACTTCCACATCTCGAACAATACCAATTGGAGAAATAGTTTCTCTATTAGCCAAATGAATAACCACATCAATATCTTCAAGTTCACAAGAACCAATTTCGTGCATAATCTCCGTGTAAAGCTCATAAGGAATAGCACTAACACTTGCACCAATATCACATAAACCATAATAGCAATGATCACCAATTCTAACAGATAGCATAGGAACACTAACTTGTTTGGATTTATTAGGATGTGAAACAATATTAGAAGCATCTTCACAGAAAATAATATGACCATCCTCCACATTTTCAGTCACAAGATCTTTAACTATTGCAACAGCAGGTTCAATTTTAATTTGTTCTTCAGGTTCTTTAGGTTTCTTTTCACTTTTATTAACCGCACTAGATATGACAGAGTACTCCTTCATTTTAGCAGGGAAAGGAGTTTTTTCAATATAAGCTTCAGGAATAACATTATCAGCAGTTTCAATCACTACACATTTGTTTACAGATGAATCAACTTTATCTTTATACGGTTCATGATACTTATCAAAATTCTTCTTAGGCAGTTCATAATGAGAGGCAAAAGCTTTATAAAGATTTGCAACAACTTGGGAATCAAGACCATATGTAGCACTCATATTACGAAATTTATCAGTATCCATAAAAGCTTCAATGCATTTATAATCATAAATTATACCTGATTCTCTATCTTTGTCGTTCTCCCATCCTTCAGTATTTTCTTGGATCCGATCAAGAAGGTCTCTTTTAAACTCTTCATTCTTGCGTGTAAATGATCCAGAACAAGAAGTATCCAGCAAGGTCTTGTCTTGAAAAGAAAGTCTTGCATAGAAATTATCAATAATAACATTACCAGGAAGCTCATGAATGGGGCATTTGAGCATTAAAGACTTCAATCTCCCCCAAGCTTGGGCAATACTCTCTCCATCATGAGGCCAGAAATTATATATGCGGTTCCGATCTTTGTGAATTTCACTTGGAGGATAAAATTTGGAATAAAATAAAGGCACAATGTCCTCCCAATCAATAGAATCACCATTCTTCAGCAATTTATACCAATGCGCCGCTTTACCAGACAGCGATATAGTGAATAGTTTCTTCCTAACTTCATTCATAGAAATACCTGCACATTTGAATAAACCGCATAATTCATGCAAAAACAATAAATGATCACCAGGATGGACAGTTCCATCCCCTTCATAGCGGTTATCCATAACACGTTCAATAATTTTCATAGGTATTTTATATGGTACTACTTCCTCACCTGGCGCTTCATCCACTACCGTTGCAGTAGTAGTAGATTTCCCAAATAGAAATTGAAGAGAAGATCTCTCCATAATGATTTATAGCAGCAGGCAGAAATAAAATCAGCACAAACAGTAAATTTCCTTACCAATTCCGCTTACCAATAGCGCTTCACTCCCCGGCAACGGCGCCAGAAAATAGTCTTGATGACCCACAAGTATAGGGGGTGTATCGTAGTACTTTCGATAAATAAGAGTGTCGAACCCAACGAGGAGCAGAAGGTGTTGACAAGCAGTTTCGATGAAGGATTCACTGTAAATGCTCACAGACAAGTATTCAGGGGGTTTTGATATTGCAGATAAATAAAGTACAAGTAAATAAAATGCGAGAGAAATAATTGCAGCGAGTGGCCCAATCCTTTTTAGCACAAAGGACAAGCCGGTTTGTTTACTTATAATGACCAAACGTTCCCGAGGACACACGGGGATTTTAGTCTAGTACTTTCGCTTCAAGTGGTTTAATAATCTTCATTGTTTTGATAAGTGTTGTGTGGGTGAATCTATGCTAATGCACCGCCCTTCCTAGGACTAATACATACTTGTGATTATACCCCTTGCAAGCATCCGCAACTACAAGAAAGTAATTAAGATAAATCTAACCACAGCCTTAAACTCTGAGATCCTGCGATCCCTCCTGCATCGATATACTAACGGGGGCTTAGGTTTCTGTCACTCCGGCAACCCCGCAATTAGCAACCGAATACAAGATGCACTCCCCTAGGCCCATAAATGGTGAAGTGTCGTGTAGTCGACGTTCACACGACACCACTAGAAGAATGACACCACAACTTAAATATCATAACATTGAATATTACTCAACCATAATTCACTACTAGCATTTAGACTTCACCCATGTCCTCAAGAACTAAACGAACTACTCACGAGACATCATATGGAATACAATCAGAGGTGATATGATGATGAATAACAATCTGAACATAAACCTTGGTTCAATGGTTTCACTCAATAGCATCTACAACAAGTATAGAATAACACCGGGAGAGTTTCCCCTATCAAACAATCAAGATTTAACCCGAATTGCTACAGCGATGACGATGGCGATGGTGTCGATGGCGGTCCGGGAGGGAATTTCCCGGCGGATTCCTGCCCGCCGGAGAGCTCTTTCTCTCCGGTGTTCTCCGCCCCGCAGAGGCGGCTGTAACCCTTCGTGAGGTCCTCTCTGTGGCTTAGGTTTTCGGGACGAAGGAGTACGCGAAGAAAAGGAGGCGAAAGGGGCTGTGGGGCCCCCGGTGGCGCGGCGAGGCCTTGGGCCGCGCCGCCCGTGGTCTGGGCCCACGTGGCTCCTCTCTGCTCCCCTTTTGGCTCCCTCCGTCATCTGGAAAAATAGGAATTTACGTGAAATTCCCTTCCACAGTTGATCTTCCGAAATATTGCGTTCGACGGTGCTTTTTCCAGCGAATCGGCTCCGGTGCTTGATCCTCCAATAATGATGAAACATGCAAAATAGATGAAATAACATAAGTATTATGTCCCAATATGAAATATATCAATGAATAACAGCAAATTATGATACAAAATAGTGATGCAAATTGGACGTATCAGCCACCAACTCCAAAAAATCAAAACCCATCGCAACCAAGGTGTCATATCACAATGTGCACAAGGGTGCCAAATCATGCCCCAATCCATGGTGGTTTGGTCAGTTTTTGCCCATTCCCCCCTCTTTTCGTCCGAAAACCCCTCTTTCGACACATCTCCACCATGGGGACACCATGCCACCAACTCCAAAAAATAAAAACCCATAGCAACCAAGGTGTCATATCACAATGTGCACAAGGGTGCCAAATCTTTCCCCAATCCATGGTGGTTTGGTCAGTTTTTGCCCATTCCCCCTCTTTTCGTCCGAAAACCCCTCTTTCGACACATCTCCACCATGGGGACACCATGCCACCAACTCCAAAAAATCAAAACCCATAGAAACCAAGGTTTCATATCACAATGTGCACAAGGGTGCCAAATCATGCCCCAATCCATGGTGGTTTGGTCAGTTTTTGCCCATTCCCCCTCTTTTCGTCCGAAAACCCCTCTTTCGACACATCTCCACCATGGGGACACCATGCCACCAACTCCAAAAAATCAAAACCCATAGCAACCAAGGTTTCATATCACAATGTGCACAAGGGTGCCAAATCATGCCCCAATCCATGGTGGTTTGGTCATTTTTTGGCCATTCCCCCTCTTTTCGTCCGAAAACCCCTCTTTCGACACATCTCCACCATGGGGACACCATGCCACCAACTCCAAAAAATCAAAACCCATCGCAACCAAGGTGTCATATCACAATGTGCACAAGGGTGCCAAATCATGCCCCAATCCATGGTGGTTTGGTCATTTTTTGCCCATTCCCCCATCTTTTCGTCCGAAAACCCCTCTTTCGACACATCTCCACCATGGGGACACCATGCCACCAACTCCAAAAAATAAAAACCCATAGCAACCAAGGTGTCATATCACAATGTGCACAAGGGTGCCAAATCTTTCCCCAATCCATGGTGGTTTGGTCAGTTTTTGCCCATTCCCCCTCTTTTCGTCCGAAAACCCCTCTTTCGACACATCTCCACCATGGGGACACCATGCCACCAACTCCAAAAAATAAAAACCCATAGCAACCAAGGTTTCATATCACAATTTGCACAAGGGTGCCAAATCATGCCCCAATCCATGGTGGTTTGGTCAGTTTTTGCCCATTCCCCCCTCTTTTCGTCCGAAAACCCCTCTTTCGACACATCTCCACCATGGGGACACCATGCCACCAACTCCAAAAAATCAAAACCCATAGCAACCAAGGTTTCATATCACAATGTGCACAAGGGTGCCAAATCATGCCCCAATCCATGGTGGTTTGGTCAGTTTTTGGCCATTCCCCCTCTTTTCGTCCGAAAACCCCTCTTTCGACACATCTCCACCATGGGGACACCATGCCACCAACTCCAAAAAATCAAAACCCATAGCAACCAAGGTTTAATATCACAATGTGAACAAGGGTGCCAAATCATGCCCCAATCCATGGTGGTTTGGTCAGTTTTTGCCCATTCTCTTTCGTCCGAAAACCCCTCTTTCGACACATCTCCACCATGGGGACACCATGCCACCAACTCCAAAAAATCAAAACCCATAGCAACCAAGGTGTCATATCACAATGTGCACAAGGGTGCCAAATAATGCCCCAATCCATGGTGGTTTGGTCAGTTTTTGCCCATTCCCCCTCTTTTCGTCCGAAAACCCCTCTTTCGACACATCTCCACCATGGGGACACCATGCCACCAACTCCAAAAAATCAAAACCCATAGAAACCAAGGTGTCATATCACAATGTGCACAAGGGTGCCAAATCATGCCCCAATCCATGGTGGTTTGGTCATTTTTTGGCCATTCCCCCTCTTTTCGTCCGAAAACCCCTCTTTCGACACATCTCCACCATGGGGACACCATGCCACCAACTCCAAAAAATCAAAACCCATAGCAAACAAGGTGTCATATCACAATGTGCACAAGGGTGCCAAATCTTGCCCCAATCCATGGTGGTTTGGTCAGTTTTTGCCATTCCCCCTCTTTTCGTCCGAAAACCCCTCTTTCGACACATCTCCACCATGGGGACACCATGCCACCAACTCCAAAAAATCAAAACCCATAGCAACCAAGGTTTCATATCACAATGTGCACAAGGGTGCCAAATCATGCCCCAATCCATGGTGGTTTGGTCAGTTTTTGCCCATTCCCCCTCTTTTCGTCCGAAAACCCCTCTTTCGACACATCTCCACCATGGGGACACCATGCCACCAACTCCAAAAAATCAAAACCCATAGCAACCAAGGTGTCATATCACAATGTGCACAAGGGTGCCAAATCTTGCCCCAATCCATGGTGGTTTGGTCATTTTTTGGCCATTCCCCCTCTCTTTTCGTCCGAAAACCCCTCTTTCGACACATCTCCACCATGGGGCCACCATGCCACCAACTCCAAAAAATCAAAACCCATAGCAACCAAGGTTTCATATCACAATGTGCACAAGGGTGTCAAATCATGCCCCAATCCATGGTGGTTTGGTCATTTTTTGCCCATTCCCCCCTCTTTTCGACACATCTCCACCATGGGGACACCATGCCACCAACTCCAAAAAATAAAAACCCATAGCAACCAAGGTGTCATATCACAATGTGCACAAGGGTGCCAAATCATGCCCCAATCCATGGTGGTTTGGTCATTTTTTGCCCATTCCCCCATCTTTTCGTCCGAAAACCCCTCTTTCGACACATCTCCACCATGGGGACACCATGCCACCAACTCCAAAAAATAAAAACCCATAGCAACCAAGGTGTCATATCACAATGTGCACAAGGGTGCCAAATCTTTCCCCAATCCATGGTGGTTTGGTCAGTTTTTGCCCATTCCCCCCTCTTTTCGTCCGAAAACCCCTCTTTCGACACATCTCCACCATGGGGACACCATGCCACCAACTCCAAAAAATAAAAACCCATAGCAACCAAGGTTTCATATCACAATTTGCACAAGGGTGCCAAATCATGCCCCAATCCATGGTGGTTTGGTCAGTTTTTGGCCATTCCCCCTCTTTTCGTCCGAAAACCCCTCTTTCGACACATCTCCACCATGGGGACACCATGCCACCAACTCCAAAAAATCAAAACCCATAGCAACCAAGGTTTCATATCACAATGTGCACAAGGGTGCCAAATCATGCCCCAATCCATGGTGGTTTGGTCATTTTTTGGCCATTCCCCCTCTTTTCGTCCGAAAACCCCTCTTTCGACACATCTCCACCATGGGGACACCATGCCACCAACTCCAAAAAATCAAAACCCATAGCAACCAAGGTTTAATATCACAATGTGAACAAGGGTGCCAAATCATGCCCCAATCCATGGTGGTTTGGTCAGTTTTTGCCCATTCCCCCTCTTTTCGTCCGAAAACCCCTCTTTCGACACATCTCCACCATGGGGACACCATGCCACCAACTCCAAAAAATCAAAACCCATAGCAACCAAGGTGTCATATCACAATGTGCACAAGGGTGCCAAATCATGCCCCAATCCATGGTGGTTTGGTCAGTTTTTGCCCATTCCCCCCTCTTTTCGTCCGAAAACCCCTCTTTCGACACATCTCCACCATGGGGACACCATGCCACCAACTCCAAAAAATCAAAACCCATAGAAACCAAGGTGTCATATCACAATGTGCACAAGGGTGCCAAATCATGCCCCAATCCATGGTGGTTTGGTCATTTTTTGGCCATTCCCCCTCTTTTCGTCCGAAAACCCCTCTTTCGACACATCTCCACCATGGGGACACCATGCCACCAACTCCAAAAAATCAAAACCCATAGCAAACAAGGTGTCATATCACAATGTGCACAAGGGTGCCAAATCTTGCCCCAATCCATGGTGGTTTGGTCAGTTTTTGCCCATTCCCCCTCTTTTCGTCCGAAAACCCCTCTTTCGACACATCTCCACCATGGGGACACCATGCCACCAACTCCAAAAAATCAAAACCCATAGCAACCAAGGTTTCATATCACAATGTGCACAAGGGTGCCAAATCATGCCCCAATCCATGGTGGTTTGGTCAGTTTTTGCCCATTCCCCCTCTTTTCGTCCGAAAACCCCTCTTTCGACACATCTCCACCATGGGGACACCATGCCACCAACTCCAAAAAATCAAAACCCATAGCAACCAAGGTGTCATATCACAATGTGCACAAGGGTGCCAAATCTTGCCCCAATCCATGGTGGTTTGGTCATTTTTTGGCCATTCCCCCCTCTTTTCGTCCGAAAACCCCTCTTTCGACACATCTCCACCATGGGGCCACCATGCCACCAACTCCAAAAAATCAAAACCCATAGCAACCAAGGTTTCATATCACAATGTGCACAAGGGTGTCAAATCATGCCCCAATCCATGGTGGTTTGGTCATTTTTTGCCCATTCCCCCCTCTTTCGACACATCTCCACCATGGGGACACCATGCCACCAACTCCAAAAAATAAAAACCCATAGCAACCAAGGTGTCATATCACAATGTGCAAAAGGGTGCCAAATCATGCCCCAATCCATGGTGGTTCGGTCATTTTTTGCCCATTCCCCCATCTTTTCGTCCGAAAACCCCTCTTTCGACACATCTCCACCATGGGGACACCATGCCACCAACTCCAAAAAATAAAAACCCATAGCAACCAAGGTGTCATATCACAATGTGCACAAGGGTGCCAAATCTTTCCCCAATCCATGGTGGTTTGGTCAGTTTATGCCCATTCCCCCCTCTTTTCGTCCGAAAACCCCTCTTTCGACACATCTCCACCATGGGGACACCATGCCACCAACTCCAAAAAATAAAAACCCATAGCAACCAAGGTTTCATATCACAATTTGCACAAGGGTGCCAAATCATGCCCCAATCCATGGTGGTTTGGTCAGTTTTTGCCCATTCCCCCTCTTTTCGTCCGAAAACCCCTCTTTCGACACATCTCCACCATGGGGACACCATGCCACCAACTCCAAAAAATCAAAACCCATAGCAACCAAGGTTTCATATCACAATGTGCACAAGGGTGCCAAATCATGCCCCAATCCATGGTGGTTTGGTCATTTTTTGGCCATTCCCCCCTCTTTTCGTCCGAAAACCCCTCTTTCGACACATCTCCACCATGGGGACACCATGCCACCAACTCCAAAAAATCAAAACCCATCGCAACCAAGGTTTCATATCACAATGTGCACAAGGGTGCCAAATCATGCCCCAATCCATGGTGGTTTGGTCAGTTTTTGCCCATTCCCCCTCTTTTCGTCCGAAAACCCCTCTTTCGACACATCTCCACCATGGGGACACCATGCCACCAACTCCAAAAAATCAAAACCCATAGAAACCAAGGTGTCATATCACAATGTGCACAAGGGTGCCAAATCATGCCCCAATCCATGGTGGTTTGGTCATTTTTTGGCCATTCCCCCTCTTTTCGTCCGAAAACCCCTCTTTCGACACATCTCCACCATGGGGACACCATGCCACCAACTCCAAAAAATCAAAACCCATAGCAACCAAGGTGTCATATCACAATGTGCACAAGGGTGCCAAATCTTGCCCCAATCCATGGTGGTTTGGTCAGTTTTTGGCCATTCCCCCCTCTTTTCGTCCGAAAACCCCTCTTTCGACACATCTCCACCATGGGGACACCATGCCACCAACTCCAAAAAATAAAAACCCATAGCAACCAAGGTTTCATATCACAATGTGCACAAGGGTGCCAAATCATGCCCCAATCCATGGTGGTTTGGTCAGTTTTTGCCCATTCCCCCTCTTTTCGTCCGAAAACCCCTCTTTCGACACATCTCCACCATGGGGACACCATGCCACCAACTCCAAAAAATCAAAACCCATAGCAACCAAGGTTTCATATCACAATGTGCACAAGGGTGCCAAATCATGCCCCAATCCATGGTGGTTTGGTCATTTTTTGGCCATTCCCCCTCTTTTCGTCCGAAAACCCCTCTTTCGACACATCTCCACCATGGGGACACCATGCCACCAACTCCAAAAAATCAAAACCCATAGCAACCAAGGTGTCATATCACAATGTGCACAAGGGTGCCAAATCATGCCCCAATCCATGGTGGTTCGGTCATTTTTTGCCCATTCCCCCCTCTTTTCGTCCGAAAACCCCTCTTTCGACACATCTCCACCATGGGGACACCATGCCACCAACTCCAAAAAATAAAAACCCATAGCAACCAAGGTGTCATATCACAATGTGCACAAGGGTGCCAAATCTTTCCCCAATCCATGGTGGTTTGGTCAGTTTTTGGCCATTCCCCCCTCTTTTCGTCCGAAAACCCCTCTTTCGACACATCTCCACCATGGGGACACCATGCCACCAACTCCAAAAAATAAAAACCCATAGCAACCAAGGTTTCATATCACAATTTGCACAAGGGTGCCAAATCATGCCCCAATCCATGGTGGTTTGGTCAGTTTTTGCCCATTCCCCCTCTTTTCGTCCGAAAACCCCTCTTTGGACACATCTCCACCATGGGGACACCATGCCACCAACTCCAAAAAATCAAAACCCATCGCAACCAAGGTTTAATATCACAATGTGAACAAGGGTGCCAAATCATGCCCCAATCCATGGTGGTTTGGTCAGTTTTTGCCCATTCCCCCTCTTTTCGTCCGAAAACCCCTCTTTCGACACATCTCCACCATGGGGACACCATGCCACCAACTCCAAAAAATCAAAACCCATAGCAACCAAGGTGTCATATCACAATGTGCACAAGGGTGCCAAATCATGCCCCAATCCATGGTGGTTTGGTCAGTTTTTGCCCATTCCCCCTCTTTTCGTCCGAAAACCCCTCTTTCGACACATCTCCACCATGGGGACACCATGCCACCAACTCCAAAAAATCAAAACCCATAGAAACCAAGGTGTCATATCACAATGTGCACAAGGGTGCCAAATCATGCCCCAATCCATGGTGGTTTGGTCATTTTTTGGCCATTCCCCCCTCTTTTCGTCCGAAAACCCCTCTTTCGACACATCTCCACCATGGGGACACCATGCCACCAACTCCAAAAAATCAAAACCCATAGCAAACAAGGTGTCATATCACAATGTGCACAAGGGTGCCAAATCTTGCCCCAATCCATGGTGGTTTGGTCAGTTTTTGCCCATTCCCCCTCTTTTCGTCCGAAAACCCCTCTTTCGACACATCTCCACCATGGGGACACCATGCCACCAACTCCAAAAAATCAAAACCCATAGCAACCAAGGTTTCATATCACAATGTGCACAAGGGTGCCAAATCATGCCCCAATCCATGGTGGTTTGGTCAGTTTTTGCCCATTCCCCCTCTTTTCGTCCGAAAACCCCTCTTTCGACACATCTCCACCATGGGGACACCATGCCACCAACTCCAAAAAATCAAAACCCATAGCAACCAAGGTGTCATATCACAATGTGCACAAGGGTGCCAAATCTTGCCCCAATCCATGGTGGTTTGGTCATTTTTTGGCCATTCCCCCTCTTTTCGTCCGAAAACCCCTCTTTCGACACATCTCCACCATGGGGCCACCATGCCACCAACTCCAAAAAATCAAAACCCATAGCAACCAAGGTTTCATATCACAATGTGCACAAGGGTGCCAAATCATGCCCCAATCCATGGTGGTTTGGTCATTTTTTGCCCATTCCCCCCTCTTTCGACACATCTCCACCATGGGGACACCATGCCACCAACTCCAAAAAATAAAAACCCATAGCAACCAAGGTGTCATATCACAATGTGCACAAGGGTGCCAAATCATGCCCCAATCCATGGTGGTTCGGTCATTTTTTGCCCATTCCCCCCTCTTTTCGTCCGAAAACCCCTCTTTCGACACATCTCCACCATGGGGACACCATGCCACCAACTCCAAAAAATAAAAACCCATAGCAACCAAGGTGTCATATCACAATGTGCACAAGGGTGCCAAATCTTTCCCCAATCCATGGTGGTTTGGTCAGTTTATGCCCATTCCCCCTCTTTTCGTCCGAAAACCCCTCTTTCGACACATCTCCACCATGGGGACACCATGCCACCAACTCCAAAAAATAAAAACCCATAGCAACCAAGGTTTCATATCACAATTTGCACAAGGGTGCCAAATCATGCCCCAATCCATGGTGGTTTGGTCAGTTTTTGCCCATTCCCCCCTCTTTTCGTCCGAAAACCCCTCTTTGGACACATCTCCACCATGGGGACACCATGCCACCAACTCCAAAAAATCAAAACCCATAGCAACCAAGGTTTCATATCACAATGTGCACAAGGGTGCCAAATCATGCCCCAATCCATGGTGGTTTGGTCATTTTTTGGCCATTCCCCCCTCTTTTCGTCCGAAAACCCCTCTTTCGACACATCTCCACCATGGGGACACCATGCCACCAACTCCAAAAAATCAAAACCCATAGCAACCAAGGTTTCATATCACAATGTGCACAAGGGTGCCAAATCATGCCCCAATCCATGGTGGTTTGGTCAGTTTTTGCCCATTCCCCCTCTTTTCGTCCGAAAACCCCTCTTTCGACACATCTCCACCATGGGGACACCATGCCACCAACTCCAAAAAATCAAAACCCATAGAAACCAAGGTGTCATATCACAATGTGCACAAGGGTGCCAAATCATGCCCCAATCCATGGTGGTTTGGTCATTTTTTGGCCATTCCCCCCTCTTTTCGTCCGAAAACCCCTCTTTCGACACATCTCCACCATGGGGACACCATGCCACCAACTCCAAAAAATCAAAACCCATAGCAACCAAGGTGTCATATCACAATGTGCACAAGGGTGCCAAATCTTGCCCCAATCCATGGTGGTTTGGTCAGTTTTTGCCCATTCCCCCTCTTTTCGTCCGAAAACCCCTCTTTCGACACATCTCCACCATGGGGACACCATGACACCAACTCCAAAAAAAAAACCCATAGCAACCAAGGTTTCATATCACAATTTGCACAAGGGTGCCAAATCATGCCCCAATCCATGGTGGTTTGGTCAGTTTTTGCCCATTCCCCCTCTTTTCGTCCGAAAACCCCTCTTTGGACACATCTCCACCATGGGGACACCATGCCACCAACTCCAAAAAATCAAAACCCATAGCAACCAAGGTTTCATATCACAATGTGCACAAGGGTGCCAAATCATGCCCCAATCCATGGTGGTTTGGTCATTTTTTGGCCATTCCCCCTCTTTTCGTCCGAAAACCCCTCTTTCGACACATCTCCACCATGGGGACACCATGCCACCAACTCCAAAAAATCAAAACCCATAGCAACCAAGGTGTCATATCACAATGTGCACAAGGGTGCCAAATCATGCCCCAATCCATGGTGGTTTGGTCATTTTTTGCCCATTCCCCCCTCTTTTCGTCCGAAAACCCCTCTTTCGACACATCTCCACCATGGGGACACCATGCCACCAACTCCAAAAAATAAAAACCCATAGCAACCAAGGTGTCATATCACAATGTGCACAAGGGTGCCAAATCTTTCCCCAATCCATGGTGGTTTGGTCAGTTTTTGCCCATTCCCCCTCTTTTCGTCCGAAAACCCCTCTTTCGACACATCTCCACCATGGGGACACCATGCCACCAACTCCAAAAAATAAAAACCCATAGCAACCAAGGTTTCATATCACAATTTGCACAAGGGTGCCAAATCATGCCCCAATCCATGGTGGTTTGGTCAGTTTTTGCCCATTCCCCCCTCTTTTCGTCCGAAAACCCCTCTTTCGACACATCTCCACCATGGGGACACCATGCCACCAACTCCAAAAAATCAAAACCCATCGCAACCAAGGTTTAATATCACAATGTGAACAAGGGTGCCAAATCATGCCCCAATCCATGGTGGTTTGGTCAGTTTTTGCCCATTCCCCCCTCTTTTCGTCCGAAAACCCCTCTTTCGACACATCTCCACCATGGGGACACCATGCCACCAACTCCAAAAAATCAAAACCCATAGCAACCAAGGTGTCATATCACAATGTGCACAAGGGTGCCAAATCATGCCCCAATCCATGGTGGTTTGGTCAGTTTTTGCCCATTCCCCCCTCTTTTCGTCCGAAAACCCCTCTTTCGACACATCTCCACCATGGGGACACCATGCCACCAACTCCAAAAAATCAAAACCCATAGAAACCAAGGTGTCATATCACAATGTGCACAAGGGTGCCAAATCATGCCCCAATCCATGGTGGTTTGGTCATTTTTTGGCCATTCCCCCTCTTTTCGTCCGAAAACCCCTCTTTCGACACATCTCCACCATGGGGACACCATGCCACCAACTCCAAAAAATCAAAACCCATAGCAAACAAGGTGTCATATCACAATGTGCACAAGGGTGCCAAATCTTGCCCCAATCCATGGTGGTTTGGTCAGTTTTTGGCCATTCCCCCCTCTTTTCGTCCGAAAACCCCTCTTTCGACACATCTCCACCATGGGGACACCATGCCACCAACTCCAAAAAATCAAAACCCATAGCAACCAAGGTTTCATATCACAATGTGCACAAGGGTGCCAAATCATGCCCCAATCCATGGTGGTTTTGGCCATTCCCCCCTCTTTTCGTCCGAAAACCCCTCTTTCGACACATCTCCACCATGGGGACACCATGCCACCAACTCCAAAAAATCAAAACCCATAGCAACCAAGGTGTCATATCACAATGTGCACAAGGGTGCCAAATCTTGCCCCAATCCATGGTGGTTTGGTCATTTTTTGGCCATTCCCCCTCTTTTCGTCCGAAAACCCCTCTTTCGACACATCTCCACCATGGGGCCACCATGCCACCAACTCCAAAAAATCAAAACCCATAGCAACCAAGGTTTCATATCACAATGTGCACAAGGGTGTCAAATCATGCCCCAATCCATGGTGGTTTGGTCATTTTTTGCCCATTCCCCCCTCTTTCGACACATCTCCACCATGGGGACACCATGCCACCAACTCCAAAAAATAAAAACCCATAGCAACCAAGGTGTCATATCACAATGTGCACAAGGGTGCCAAATCATGCCCCAATCCATGGTGGTTTGGTCAGTTTTTGCCCATTCCCCCCTCTTTTCGTCCGAAAACCCCTCTTTCGACACATCTCCACCATGGGGACACCATGCCACCAACTCCAAAAAATAAAAACCCATAGCAACCAAGGTGTCATATCACAATGTGCACAAGGGTGCCAAATCTTTCCCCAATCCATGGTGGTTTGGTCAGTTTTTGCCCATTCCCCCTCTTTTCGTCCGAAAACCCCTCTTTCGACACATCTCCACCATGGGGACACCATGCCACCAACTCCAAAAAATAAAAACCCATAGCAACCAAGGTTTCATATCACAATTTGCACAAGGGTGCCAAATCATGCCCCAATCCATGGTGGTTTGGTCAGTTTTTGCCCATTCCCCCCTCTTTTCGTCCGAAAACCCCTCTTTCGACACATCTCCACCATGGGGACACCATGCCACCAACTCCAAAAAATCAAAACCCATAGCAACCAAGGTTTCATATCACAATGTGCACAAGGGTGCCAAATCATGCCCCAATCCATGGTGGTTTGGTCATTTTTTGGCCATTCCCCCCTCTTTTCGTCCGAAAACCCCTCTTTCGACACATCTCCACCATGGGGACACCATGCCACCAACTCCAAAAAATCAAAACCCATAGCAACCAAGGTTTCATATCACAATGTGCACAAGGGTGCCAAATCATGCCCCAATCCATGGTGGTTTGGTCAGTTTTTGCCCATTCCCCCCTCTTTTCGTCCGAAAACCCCTCTTTCGACACATCTCCACCATGGGGACACCATGCCACCAACTCCAAAAAATCAAAACCCATAGAAACCAAGGTGTCATATCACAATGTGCACAAGGGTGCCAAATCATGCCCCAATCCATGGTGGTTTGGTCATTTTTTGGCCATTCCCCCCTCTTTTCGTCCGAAAACCCCTCTTTCGACACATCTCCACCATGGGGACACCATGCCACCAACTCCAAAAAATCAAAACCCATAGCAACCAAGGTGTCATATCACAATGTGCACAAGGGTGCCAAATCTTGCCCCAATCCATGGTGGTTTGGTCAGTTTTTGGCCATTCCCCCCTCTTTTCGTCCGAAAACCCCTCTTTCGACACATCTCCACCATGGGGACACCATGCCACCAACTCCAAAAAATCAAAACCCATAGCAACCAAGGTGTCATATCACAATGTGCACAAGGGTGCCAAATCTTGCCCCAATCCATGGTGGTTTGGTCAGTTTTTGCCCATTCCCCCTCTTTTCGTCCGAAAACCCCTCTTTCGACACATCTCCACCATGGGGACACCATGCCACCAACTCCAAAAAATCAAAACCCATAGCAACCAAGGTGTCATATCACAATGTGCACAAGGGTGCCAAATCATGCCCCAATCCATGGTGGTTTGGTCATTTTTTGGCCATTCCCCCCTCTTTTCGTCCGAAAACCCCTCTTTCGACACATCTCCACCATGGGGACACCATGCCACCAACTCCAAAAAATCAAAACCCATAGCAACCAAGGTGTCATATCACAATGTGCACAAGGGTGCCAAATCATGCCCCAATCCATGGTGGTTCGGTCATTTTTTGCCCATTCCCCCATCTTTTCGTCCGAAAACCCCTCTTTCGACACATCTCCACCATGGGGACACCATGCCACCAACTCCAAAAAATAAAAACCCATAGCAACCAAGGTGTCATATCACAATGTGCACAAGGGTGCCAAATCTTTCCCCAATCCATGGTGGTTTGGTCAGTTTTTGCCCATTCCCCCCTCTTTTCGTCCGAAAACCCCTCTTTCGACACATCTCCACCATGGGGACACCATGCCACCAACTCCAAAAAATAAAAACCCATAGCAACCAAGGTTTCATATCACAATTTGCACAAGGGTGCCAAATCATGCCCCAATCCATGGTGGTTTGGTCAGTTTTTGCCCATTCCCCCTCTTTTCGTCCGAAAACCCCTCTTTGGACACATCTCCACCATGGGGACACCATGCCACCAACTCCAAAAAATCAAAACCCATAGCAACCAAGGTTTCATATCACAATGTGCACAAGGGTGCCAAATCATGCCCCAATCCATGGTGGTTTGGTCAGTTTTTGGCCATTCCCCCCTCTTTTCGTCCGAAAACCCCTCTTTCGACACATCTCCACCATGGGGACACCATGCCACCAACTCCAAAAAATCAAAACCCATAGCAACCAAGGTGTCATATCACAATGTGCACAAGGGTGCCAAATCATGCCCCAATCCATGGTGGTTTGGTCATTTTTTGCCCATTCCCCCATCTTTTCGTCCGAAAACCCCTCTTTCGACACATCTCCACCATGGGGACACCATGCCACCAACTCCAAAAAATAAAAACCCATAGCAACCAAGGTGTCATATCACAATGTGCACAAGGGTGCCAAATCTTTCCCCAATCCATGGTGGTTTGGTCAGTTTTTGCCCATTCCCCCTCTTTTCGTCCGAAAACCCCTCTTTCGACACATCTCCACCATGGGGACACCATGCCACCAACTCCAAAAAATCAAAACCCATAGCAACCAAGGTTTCATATCACAATTTGCACAAGGGTGCCAAATCATGCCCCAATCCATGGTGGTTTGGTCAGTTTTTGCCCATTCCCCCTCTTTTCGTCCGAAAACCCCTCTTTCGACACATCTCCACCATGGGGACACCATGCCACCAACTCCAAAAAATCAAAACCCATAGCAACCAAGGTTTCATATCACAATGTGCACAAGGGTGCCAAATCATGCCCCAATCCATGGTGGTTTGGTCAGTTTTTGGCCATTCCCCCCTCTTTTCGTCCGAAAACCCCTCTTTCGACACATCTCCACCATGGGGACACCATGCCACCAACTCCAAAAAATCAAAACCCATAGCAACCAAGGTTTAATATCACAATGTGAACAAGGGTGCCAAATCATGCCCCAATCCATGGTGGTTTGGTCAGTTTTTGCCCATTCCCCCTCTTTTCGTCCGAAAACCCCTCTTTCGACACATCTCCACCATGGGGACACCATGCCACCAACTCCAAAAAATCAAAACCCATAGCAACCAAGGTGTCATATCACAATGTGCACAAGGGTGCCAAATCATGCCCCAATCCATGGTGGTTTGGTCAGTTTTTGCCCATTCCCCCTCTTTTCGTCCGAAAACCCCTCTTTCGACACATCTCCACCATGGGGACACCATGCCACCAACTCCAAAAAATCAAAACCCATAGAAACCAAGGTGTCATATCACAATGTGCACAAGGGTGCCAAATCATGCCCCAATCCATGGTGGTTTGGTCATTTTTTGGCCATTCCCCCTCTTTTCGTCCGAAAACCCCTCTTTCGACACATCTCCACCATGGGGACACCATGCCACCAACTCCAAAAAATCAAAACCCATAGCAAACAAGGTGTCATATCACAATGTGCACAAGGGTGCCAAATCTTGCCCCAATCCATGGTGGTTTGGTCAGTTTTTGGCCATTCCCCCTCTTTTCGTCCGAAAACCCCTCTTTCGACACATCTCCACCATGGGGACACCATGCCACCAACTCCAAAAAATCAAAACCCATAGCAACCAAGGTTTCATATCACAATGTGCACAAGGGTGCCAAATCATGCCCCAATCCATGGTGGTTTGGTCAGTTTTTGCCCATTCCCCCTCTTTCCGAAAACCCCTCTTTCGACACATCTCCACCATGGGGACACCATGCCACCAACTCCAAAAAATCAAAACCCATAGCAACCAAGGTGTCATATCACAATGTGCACAAGGGTGCCAAATCTTGCCCCAATCCATGGTGGTTTGGTCATTTTTTGGCCATTCCCCCCTCTTTTCGTCCGAAAACCCCTCTTTCGACACATCTCCACCATGGGGCCACCATGCCACCAACTCCAAAAAATCAAAACCCATAGCAACCAAGGTTTCATATCACAATGTGCACAAGGGTGCCAAATCATGCCCCAATCCATGGTGGTTTGGTCATTTTTTGCCCATTCCCCCTCTTTCGACACATCTCCACCATGGGGACACCATGCCACCAACTCCAAAAAAAAAAACCCATAGAAACCAAGGTGTCATATCACAATGTGCAAAAGGGTGCCAAATCATGCCCCAATCCATGGTGGTTTGGTCATTTTTTGCCCATTCCCCCTCTTTTCGTCCGAAAACCCCTCTTTCGACACATCTCCACCATGGGGACACCATGCCACCAACTCCAAAAAATAAAAACCCATAGCAACCAAGGTGTCATATCACAATGTGCACAAGGGTGCCAAATCTTTCCCCAATCCATGGTGGTTTGGTCAGTTTATGCCCATTCCCCCCTCTTTTCGTCCGAAAACCCCTCTTTCGACACATCTCCACCATGGGGACACCATGCCACCAACTCCAAAAAATAAAAACCCATAGCAACCAAGGTTTCATATCACAATTTGCACAAGGGTGCCAAATCATGCCCCAATCCATGGTGGTTTGGTCAGTTTTTGCCCATTCTCTTTTCGTCCGAAAACCCCTCTTTGGACACATCTCCACCATGGGGACACCATGCCACCAACTCCAAAAAATCAAAACCCATAGCAACCAAGGTTTCATATCACAATGTGCACAAGGGTGCCAAATCATGCCCCAATCCATGGTGGTTTGGTCATTTTTTGGCCATTCCCCCTCTTTTCGTCCGAAAACCCCTCTTTCGACACATCTCCACCATGGGGACACCATGCCACCAACTCCAAAAAATCAAAACCCATAGCAACCAAGGTTTCATATCACAATGTGCACAAGGGTGCCAAATCATGCCCCAATCCATGGTGGTTTGGTCAGTTTTTGCCCATTCCCCCTCTTTTCGTCCGAAAACCCCTCTTTCGACACATCTCCACCATGGGGACACCATGCCACCAACTCCAAAAAATCAAAACCCATAGCAACCAAGGTGTCATATCACAATGTGCACAAGGGTGCCAAATCATGCCCCAATCCATGGTGGTTTGGTCATTTTTGGCCATTCCCCCTCTTTTCGTCCGAAAACCCCTCTTTCGACACATCTCCACCATGGGGACACCATGCCACCAACTCCAAAAAATCAAAACCCATAGCAACCAAGGTGTCATATCACAATGTGCACAAGGGTGCCAAATCTTGCCCCAATCCATGGTGGTTTGGTCAGTTTTTGCCCATTCCCCCCTCTTTTCGTCCGAAAACCCCTCTTTCGACACATCTCCACCATGGGGACACCATGCCACCAACTCCAAAAAATCAAAACCCATAGCAACCAAGGTGTCATATCACAATGTGCACAAGGGTGCCAAATCTTGCCCCAATCCATGGTGGTTTGGTCAGTTTTTGCCCATTCCCCCTCTTTTCGTCCGAAAACCCCTCTTTCGACACATCTCCACCATGGGGACACCATGCCACCAACTCCAAAAAATCAAAACCCATAGCAACCAAGGTGTCATATCACAATGTGCACAAGGGTGCCAAATCATGCCCCAATCCATGGTGGTTTGGTCATTTTTTGGCCATTCCCCCTCTTTTCGTCCGAAAACCCCTCTTTCGACACATCTCCACCATGGGGACACCATGCCACCAACTCCAAAAAATCAAAACCCATAGCAACCAAGGTGTCATATCACAATGTGCACAAGGGTGCCAAATCATGCCCCAATCCATGGTGGTTCGGTCATTTTTTGCCCATTCCCCCCTCTTTTCGTCCGAAAACCCCTCTTTCGACACATCTCCACCATGGGGACACCATGCCACCAACTCCAAAAAATAAAAACCCATAGCAACCAAGGTGTCATATCACAATGTGCACAAGGGTGCCAAATCTTTCCCCAATCCATGGTGGTTTGGTCAGTTTTTGCCCATTCCCCCCTCTTTTCGTCCGAAAACCCCTCTTTCGACACATCTCCACCATGGGGACACCATGCCACCAACTCCAAAAAATAAAAACCCATAGCAACCAAGGTTTCATATCACAATTTGCACAAGGGTGCCAAATCATGCCCCAATCCATGGTGGTTTGGTCAGTTTTTGCCCATTCCCCCTCTTTTCGTCCGAAAACCCCTCTTTGGACACATCTCCACCATGGGGACACCATGCCACCAACTCCAAAAAATCAAAACCCATAGCAACCAAGGTTTCATATCACAATGTGCACAAGGGTGCCAAATCATGCCCCAATCCATGGTGGTTTGGTCATTTTTTGGCCATTCCCCCCTCTTTTCGTCCGAAAACCCCTCTTTCGACACATCTCCACCATGGGGACACCATGCCACCAACTCCAAAAAATCAAAACCCATAGCAACCAAGGTGTCATATCACAATGTGCACAAGGGTGCCAAATCATGCCCCAATCCATGGTGGTTTGGTCATTTTTTGCCCATTCCCCCATCTTTTCGTCCGAAAACCCCTCTTTCGACACATCTCCACCATGGGGACACCATGCCACCAACTCCAAAAAATAAAAACCCATAGCAACCAAGGTGTCATATCACAATGTGCACAAGGGTGCCAAATCTTTCCCCAATCCATGGTGGTTTGGTCAGTTTATGCCCATTCCCCCTCTTTTCGTCCGAAAACCCCTCTTTCGACACATCTCCACCATGGGGACACCATGCCACCAACTCCAAAAAATAAAAACCCATAGAAACCAAGGTTTCATATCACAATTTGCACAAGGGTGCCAAATCATGCCCCAATCCATGGTGGTTTGGTCAGTTTTTGCCCATTCCCCCCTCTTTTCGTCCGAAAACCCCTCTTTGGACACATCTCCACCATGGGGACACCATGCCACCAACTCCAAAAAATCAAAACCCATAGAAACCAAGGTTTCATATCACAATGTGCACAAGGGTGCCAAATCATGCCCCAATCCATGGTGGTTTGGTCATTTTTTGGCCATTCCCCCCTCTTTTCGTCCGAAAACCCCTCTTTCGACACATCTCCACCATGGGGACACCATGCCACCAACTCCAAAAAATCAAAACCCATAGCAACCAAGGTGTCATATCACAATGTGCACAAGGGTGCCAAATCATGCCCCAATCCATGGTGGTTTGTCATTTTTTGCCCATTCCCCCATCTTTTCGTCCGAAAACCCCTCTTTCGACACATCTCCACCATGGGGACACCATGCCACCAACTCCAAAAAATAAAAACCCATAGCAACCAAGGTGTCATATCACAATGTGCACAAGGGTGCCAAATCTTTCCCCAATCCATGGTGGTTTGGTCAGTTTTGCCCATTCCCCCTCTTTTCGTCCGAAAACCCCTCTTTCGACACATCTCCACCATGGGGACACCATGCCACCAACTCCAAAAAAAAAACCCATAGCAACCAAGGTTTCATATCACAATTTGCACAAGGGTGCCAAATCATGCCCCAATCCATGGTGGTTTGGTCAGTTTTTGCCCATTCCCCCCTCTTTTCGTCCGAAAACCCCTCTTTCGACACATCTCCACCATGGGGACACCATGCCACCAACTCCAAAAAATCAAAACCCATAGCAACCAAGGTTTCATATCACAATGTGCACAAGGGTGCCAAATCATGCCCCAATCCATGGTGGTTTGGTCATTTTTTGGCCATTTCGTCCGAAAACCCCTCTTTCGACACATCTCCACCATGGGGACACCATGCCACCAACTCCAAAAAATCAAAACCCATAGCAACCAAGGTTTAATATCACAATGTGAACAAGGGTGCCAAATCATGCCCCAATCCATGGTGGTTTGGTCAGTTTTTGCCCATTCCCCCTCTTTTCGTCCGAAAACCCCTCTTTCGACACATCTCCACCATGGGGACACCATGCCACCAACTCCAAAAAATCAAAACCCATAGCAACCAAGGTGTCATATCACAATGTGCACAAGGGTGCCAAATCATGCCCCAATCCATGGTGGTTTGGTCAGTTTTTGCCCATTCCCCCTCTTTTCGTCCGAAAACCCCTCTTTCGACACATCTCCACCATGGGGACACCATGCCACCAACTCCAAAAAATCAAAACCCATAGAAACCAAGGTGTCATATCACAATGTGCACAAGGGTGCCAAATCATGCCCCAATCCATGGTGGTTTGGTCATTTTTTGGCCATTCCCCCTCTTTTCGTCCGAAAACCCCTCTTTCGACACATCTCCACCATGGGGACACCATGCCACCAACTCCAAAAAATCAAAACCCATAGCAAACAAGGTGTCATATCACAATGTGCACAAGGGTGCCAAATCTTGCCCCAATCCATGGTGGTTTGGTCAGTTTTTGCCCATTCCCCCCTCTTTTCGTCCGAAAACCCCTCTTTCGACACATCTCCACCATGGGGACACCATGCCACCAACTCCAAAAAATCAAAACCCATAGCAAGCAAGGTTTCATATCACAATGTGCACAAGGGTGACAAATCATGCCCCAATCCATGGTGGTTTGGTCAGTTTTTGCCCATTCCCCCCTCTTTTCGTCCGAAAACCCCTCTTTCGACACATCTCCACCATGGGGACACCATGCCACCAACTCCAAAAAATCAAAACCCATAGCAACCAAGGTGTCATATCACAATGTGCACAAGGGTGCCAAATCTTGCCCCAATCCATGGTGGTTTGGTCATTTTTTGGCCATTCCCCCTCTTTTCGTCCGAAAACCCCTCTTTCGACACATCTCCACCATGGGGCCACCATGCCACCAACTCCAAAAAATCAAAACCCATAGCAACCAAGGTTTCATATCACAATGTGCACAAGGGTGCCAAATCATGCCCCAATCCATGGTGGTTTGGTCATTTTTTGTCCATTCCCCCTCTTTCGACACATCTCCACCATGGGGACACCATGCCACCAACTCCAAAAAATAAAAACCCATAGCAACCAAGGTGTCATATCACAATGTGCACAAGGGTGCCAAATCATGCCCCAATCCATGGTGGTTCGGTCATTTTTTGCCCATTCCCCCATCTTTTCGTCCGAAAACCCCTCTTTCGACACATCTCCACCATGGGGACACCATGCCACCAACTCCAAAAATAAAAACCCATAGCAACCAAGGTGTCATATCACAATGTGCACAAGGGTGCCAAATCTTTCCCCAATCCATGGTGGTTTGGTCAGTTTATGCCCATTCCCCCTCTTTTCGTCCGAAAACCCCTCTTTCGACACATCTCCACCATGGGGACACCATGCCACCAACTCCAAAAAATAAAAACCCATAGCAACCAAGGTTTCATATCACAATGTGCACAAGGGTGCCAAATCATGCCCCAATCCATGGTGGTTTGGTCATTTTTTGGCCATTCCCCCTCTTTTCGTCCGAAAACCCCTCTTTCGACACATCTCCACCATGGGGACACCATGCCACCAACTCCAAAAAATCAAAACCCATAGCAACCAAGGTGTCATATCACAATGTGCACAAGGGTGCCAAATCATGCCCCAATCCATGGTGGTTCGGTCATTTTTTGCCCATTCCCCCATCTTTTCGTCCGAAAACCCCTCTTTCGACACATCTCCACCATGGGGACACCATGCCACCAACTCCAAAAAATAAAAACCCATAGCAACCAAGGTGTCATATCACAATGTGCACAAGGGTGCCAAATCTTTCCCCAATCCATGGTGGTTTGGTCAGTTTATGCCCATTCCCCCCTCTTTTCGTCCGAAAACCCCTCTTTCGACACATCTCCACCATGGGGACACCATGCCACCAACTCCAAAAAATAAAAACCCATAGAAACCAAGGTTTCATATCACAATTTGCACAAGGGTGCCAAATCATGCCCCAATCCATGGTGGTTTGGTCAGTTTTTGCCCATTCCCCCTCTTTTCGTCCGAAAACCCCTCTTTGGACACATCTCCACCATGGGGACACCATGCCACCAACTCCAAAAAATCAAAACCCATAGAAACCAAGGTTTCATATCACAATGTGCACAAGGGTGCCAAATCATGCCCCAATCCATGGTGGTTTGGTCATTTTTTGGCCATTCCCCCTCTTTTCGTCCGAAAACCCCTCTTTCGACACATCTCCACCATGGGGACACCATGCCACCAACTCCAAAAAATCAAAACCCATAGCAACCAAGGTGTCATATCACAATGTGCACAAGGGTGCCAAATCATGCCCCAATCCATGGTGGTTCGGTCATTTTTTGCCCATTCCCCCCTCTTTTCGTCCGAAAACCCCTCTTTCGACACATCTCCACCATGGGGACACCATGCCACCAACTCCAAAAAATAAAAACCCATAGCAACCAAGGTGTCATATCACAATGTGCACAAGGGTGCCAAATCTTTCCCCAATCCATGGTGGTTTGGTCAGTTTTTGGCCATTCCCCCCTCTTTTCGTCCGAAAACCCCTCTTTCGACACATCTCCACCATGGGGACACCATGCCACCAACTCCAAAAAATAAAAACCCATAGCAACCAAGGTTTCATATCACAATTTGCACAAGGGTGCCAAATCATGCCCCAATCCATGGTGGTTTGGTCAGTTTTTGCCCATTCCCCCTCTTTTCGTCCGAAAACCCCTCTTTCGACACATCTCCACCATGGGGACACCATGCCACCAACTCCAAAAAATCAAAACCCATAGCAACCAAGGTTTCATATCACAATGTGCACAAGGGTGCCAAATCATGCCCCAATCCATGGTGGTTTGGTCAGTTTTTGGCCATTCCCCCTCTTTTCGTCCGAAAACCCCTCTTTCGACACATCTCCACCATGGGGACACCATGCCACCAACTCCAAAAAATCAAAACCCATCGCAACCAAGGTTTAATATCACAATGTGAACAAGGGTGCCAAATCATGCCCCAATCCATGGTGGTTTGGTCAGTTTTTGCCCATTCCCCCTCTTTTCGTCCGAAAACCCCTCTTTCGACACATCTCCACCATGGGGACACCATGCCACCAACTCCAAAAAATCAAAACCCATAGCAACCAAGGTGTCATATCACAATGTGCACAAGGGTGCCAAATCATGCCCCAATCCATGGTGGTTTGGTCATTTTTTGCCCATTCCCCCTCTTTCGACACATCTCCACCATGGGGACACCATGCCACCAACTCCAAAAAATAAAAACCCATAGCAACCAAGGTGTCATATCACAATGTGCACAAGGGTGCCAAATCATGCCCCAATCCATGGTGGTTTGGTCATTTTTTGCCCATTCCCCCCTCTTTTCGTCCGAAAACCCCTCTTTCGACACATCTCCACCATGGGGACACCATGCCACCAACTCCAAAAAATAAAAACCCATAGCAACCAAGGTTTCATATCACAATGTGCACAAGGGTGCCAAATCTTTCCCCAATCCATGGTGGTTTGGTCAGTTTATGCCCATTCCCCCCTCTTTTCGTCCGAAAACCCCTCTTTCGACACATCTCCACCATGGGGACACCATGCCACCAACTCCAAAAAATAAAAACCCATAGCAACCAAGGTTTCATATCACAATTTGCACAAGGGTGCCAAATCATGCCCCAATCCATGGTGGTTTGGTCAGTTTTTGCCCCCCCCTTTTTCGTCCGAAAACCCCTCTTTGGACACATCTCCACCATGGGGACACCATGCCACCAACTCCAAAAAATCAAAACCCATAGCAACCAAGGTTTCATATCACAATGTGCACAAGGGTGCCAAATCATGCCCCAATCCATGGTGGTTTGGTCATTTTTTGGCCATTCCCCCTCTTTTCGTCCGAAAACCCCTTTTTCGACACATCTCCACCATGGGGACACCATGCCACCAACTCCAAAAAATCAAAACCCATAGCAACCAAGGTTTCATATCACAATGTGCACAAGGGTGCCAAATCATGCCCCAATCCATGGTGGTTTGGTCAGTTTTTGCCCATTCCCCTCTTTTCGTCCGAAAACCCCTCTTTCGACACATCTCCACCATGGGGACACCATGCCACCAACTCCAAAAAATCAAAACCCATAGAAACCAAGGTGTCATATCACAATGTGCACAAGGGTGCCAAATCATGCCCCAATCCATGGTGGTTTGGTCATTTTTTGGCCATTCCCCCTCTTTTCGTCCGAAAACCCCTCTTTCGACACATCTCCACCATGGGGACACCATGCCACCAACTCCAAAAAATCAAAACCCATAGCAACCAAGGTTTCATATCACAATGTGCACAAGGGTGCCAAATCATGCCCCAATCCATGGTGGTTTGGTCATTTTTTGGCCATTCCCCCCTCTTTTCGTCCGAAAACCCCTCTTTCGACACATCTCCACCATGGGGACACCATGCCACCAACTCCAAAAAATCAAAACCCATAGCAACCAAGGTTTAATATCACAATGTGAACAAGGGTGCCAAATCATGCCCCAATCCATGGTGGTTTGGTCAGTTTTTGCCCATTCCCCCCTCTTTTCGTCCGAAAACCCCTCTTTCGACACATCTCCACCATGGGGACACCATGCCACCAACTCCAAAAAATCAAAACCCATAGCAACCAAGGTGTCATATCACAATGTGCACAAGGGTGCCAAATCATGCCCCAATCCATGGTGGTTTGGTCAGTTTTTGCCCATTCCCCCTCTTTTCGTCCGAAAACCCCTCTTTCGACACATCTCCACCATGGGGACACCATGCCACCAACTCCAAAAAATCAAAACCCATAGAAACCAAGGTGTCATATCACAATGTGCACAAGGGTGCCAAATCATGCCCCAATCCATGGTGGTTTGGTCATTTTTTGGCCATTCCCCCCTCTTTTCGTCCGAAAACCCCTCTTTCGACACATCTCCACCATGGGGACACCATGCCACCAACTCCAAAAAATCAAAACCCATAGCAAACAAGGTGTCATATCACAATGTGCACAAGGGTGCCAAATCTTGCCCCAATCCATGGTGGTTTGGTCAGTTTTGCCCATTCCCCCTCTTTTCGTCCGAAAACCCCTCTTTCGACACATCTCCACCATGGGGACACCATGCCACCAACTCCAAAAAATCAAAACCCATAGCAACCAAGGTTTCATATCACAATGTGCACAAGGGTGACAAATCATGCCCCAATCCATGGTGGTTTGGTCAGTTTTTGGCCATTCCCCCTCTTTTCGTCCGAAAACCCCTCTTTCGACACATCTCCACCATGGGGACACCATGCCACCAACTCCAAAAAATCAAAACCCATAGCAACCAAGGTGTCATATCACAATGTGCACAAGGGTGCCAAATCTTGCCCCAATCCATGGTGGTTTGGTCATTTTTTGGCCATTCCCCCTCTTTTCGTCCGAAAACCCCTCTTTCGACACATCTCCACCATGGGGACACCATGCCACCAACTCCAAAAAATAAAAACCCATAGCAACCAAGGTGTCATATCACAATGTGCACAAGGGTGCCAAATCATGCCCCAATCCATGGTGGTTCGGTCATTTTTTGCCCATTCCCCCATCTTTTCGTCCGAAAACCCCTCTTTCGACACATCTCCACCATGGGGACACCATGCCACCAACTCCAAAAAATAAAAACCCATAGCAACCAAGGTTTCATATCACAATGTGCACAAGGGTGCCAAATCTTTCCCCAATCCATGGTGGTTTGGTCAGTTTTTGCCCATTCCCCCCTCTTCGTCCGAAAACCCCTCTTTCGACACATCTCCACCATGGGGACACCATGCCACCAACTCCAAAAAATAAAAACCCATAGCAACCAAGGTTTCATATCACAATTTGCACAAGGGTGCCAAATCATGCCCCAATCCATGGTGGTTTGGTCAGTTTTTGCCCATTCCCCCTCTTTTCGTCCGAAAACCCCTCTTTCGACACATCTCCACCATGGGGACACCATGCCACCAACTCCAAAAAATCAAAACCCATAGCAACCAAGGTTTCATATCACAATGTGCACAAGGGTGCCAAATCATGCCCCAATCCATGGTGGTTTGGTCATTTTTTGGCCCCCCCTCTTTTCGTCCGAAAACCCCTTTTTCGACACATCTCCACCATGGGGACACCATGCCACCAACTCCAAAAAATCAAAACCCATAGCAACCAAGGTTTCATATCACAATGTGCACAAGGGTGCCAAATCATGCCCCAATCCATGGTGGTTTGGTCAGTTTTTGCCCATTCCCCCTCTTTTCGTCCGAAAACCCCTCTTTCGACACATCTCCACCATGGGGACACCATGCCACCAACTCCAAAAAATCAAAACCCATAGCAACCAAGGTTTCATATCACAATGTGCACAAGGGTGCCAAATCATGCCCCAATCCATGGTGGTTTGGTCATTTTTTGGCCATTCCCCCCTCTTTTCGTCCGAAAACCCCTCTTTCGACACATCTCCACCATGGGGACACCATGCCACCAACTCCAAAAAATCAAAACCCATAGCAACCAAGGTTTCATATCACAATGTGCACAAGGGTGCCAAATCATGCCCCAATCCATGGTGGTTTGGTCATTTTTTGGCCATTCCCCCTCTTTTCGTCCGAAAACCCCTCTTTCGACACATCTCCACCATGGGGACACCATGCCACCAACTCCAAAAAATCAAAACCCATAGCAACCAAGGTTTAATATCACAATGTGAACAAGGGTGCCAAATCATGCCCCAATCCATGGTGGTTTGGTCAGTTTTTGCCCATTCCCCCTCTTTTCGTCCGAAAACCCCTCTTTCGACACATCTCCACCATGGGGACACCATGCCACCAACTCCAAAAAATCAAAACCCATAGCAACCAAGGTGTCATATCACAATGTGCACAAGGGTGCCAAATCATGCCCCAATCCATGGTGGTTTGGTCAGTTTTTGCCCCCCCCTCTTTTCGTCCGAAAACCCCTCTTTCGACACATCTCCACCATGGGGACACCATGCCACCAACTCCAAAAAATCAAAACCCATAGAAACCAAGGTGTCATATCACAATGTGCACAAGGGTGCCAAATCATGCCCCAATCCATGGTGGTTTGGTCATTTTTTGGCCATTCCCCCCTCTTTTCGTCCGAAAACCCCTCTTTCGACACATCTCCACCATGGGGACACCATGCCACCAACTCCAAAAAATAAAAACCCATAGCAACCAAGGTGTCATATCACAATGTGCACAAGGGTGCCAAATCATGCCCCAATCCATGGTGGTTCGGTCATTTTTTGCCCATTCCCCCATCTTTTCGTCCGAAAACCCCTCTTTCGACACATCTCCACCATGGGGACACCATGCCACCAACTCCAAAAAATAAAAACCCATAGCAACCAAGGTGTCATATCACAATGTGCACAAGGGTGCCAAATCTTTCCCCAATCCATGGTGGTTTGGTCAGTTTTTGCCCATTCCCCCCTCTTTTCGTCCGAAAACCCCTCTTTCGACACATCTCCACCATGGGGACACCATGCCACCAACTCCAAAAAATAAAAACCCATAGCAACCAAGGTTTCATATCACAATTTGCACAAGGGTGCCAAATCATGCCCCAATCCATGGTGGTTTGGTCAGTTTTTGCCCATTCCCCCCTCTTTTCGTCCGAAAACCCCTCTTTGGACACATCTCCACCATGGGGACACCATGCCACCAACTCCAAAAAATCAAAACCCATAGCAACCAAGGTTTCATATCACAATGTGCACAAGGGTGCCAAATCATGCCCCAATCCATGGTGGTTTGGTCATTTTTTGGCCATTCCCCCTCTTTTCGTCCGAAAACCCCTTTTTCGACACATCTCCACCATGGGGACACCATGCCACCAACTCCAAAAAATCAAAACCCATCGCAACCAAGGTTTCATATCACAATGTGCACAAGGGTGCCAAATCATGCCCCAATC
Source organism: Lolium multiflorum (assembly GCA_030979885.1). Taxonomy (NCBI): domain Eukaryota; kingdom Viridiplantae; phylum Streptophyta; class Magnoliopsida; order Poales; family Poaceae; genus Lolium; species Lolium multiflorum. Next base: position 170,740,589 of record CM061750.1, read on the forward strand.
CATGGTGGTTTGGTCAGTTTTTGCCCATTCCCCCTCTTTTCGTCCGAAAACCCCTCTTTCGACACATCTCCACCATGGGGACACCATGCCACCAACTCCAAAAAATCAAAACCCATAGAAACCAAGGTGTCATATCACAATGTGCACAAGGGTGCCAAATCATGCCCCAATCCATGGTGGTTTGGTCATTTTTTGGCCATTCCCCCCTCTTTTCGTCCGAAAACCCCTCTTTCGACACATCTCCACCATGGGGACACCATGCCACCAACTCCAAAAAATCAAAACCCATAGCAACCAAGGTTTCATATCACAATGTGCACAAGGGTGCCAAATCATGCCCCAATCCATGGTGGTTTGGTCAGTTTTGCCCATTCCCCCTCTTTTCGTCCGAAAACCCCTCTTTCGACACATCTCCACCATGGGGACACCATGCCACCAACTCCAAAAAATAAAAACCCATAGCAACCAAGGTTTCATATCACAATTTGCACAAGGGTGCCAAATCATGCCCCAATCCATGGTGGTTTGGTCAGTTTTTGCCCCCCTCTTTTCGTCCGAAAACCCCTCTTTGGACACATCTCCACCATGGGGACACCATGCCACCAACTCCAAAAAATCAAAACCCATAGAAACCAAGGTTTCATATCACAATGTGCACAAGGGTGCCAAATCATGCCCCAATCCATGGTGGTTTGGTCAGTTTTTGCCCATTCCCCCCTCTTTTCGTCCGAAAACCCCTCTTTCGACACATCTCCACCATGGGGACACCATGCCACCAACTCCAAAAAATCAAAACCCATAGCAACCAAGGTTTCATATCACAATGTGCACAAGGGTGCCAAATCATGCCCCAATCCATGGTGGTTTGGTCATTTTTTGGCCATTCCCCCCTCTTTTCGTCCGAAAACCCCTTTTTCGACACATCTCCACCATGGGGACACCATGCCACCAACTCCAAAAAATCAAAACCCATAGCAACCAAGGTTTCATATCACAATGTGCACAAGGGTGCCAAATCATGCCCCAATCCATGGTGGTTTGGTCAGTTTTTGCCCATTCCCCCTCTTTTCGTCCGAAAACCCTCTTTCGACACATCTCCACCATGGGGACACCATGCCACCAACTCCAAAAAATCAAAACCCATAGAAACCAAGGTGTCATATCACAATGTGCACAAGGGTGCCAAATCATGCCCCAATCCATGGTGGTTTGGTCATTTTTTGGCCATTCCCCCCTCTTTTCGTCCGAAAACCCCTCTTTCGACACATCTCCACCATGGGGACACCATGCCACCAACTCCAAAAAATCAAAACCCATAGCAACCAAGGGTTCATATCACAATGTGCACAAGGGTGCCAAATCATGCCCCAATCCATGGTGGTTTGGTCATTTTTTGGCCATTCCCCCTCTTTTCGTCCGAAAACCCCTCTTTCGACACATCTCCACCATGGGGACACCATGCCACCAACTCCAAAAAATCAAAACCCATCGCAACCAAGGTTTAATATCACAATGTGAACAAGGGTGCCAAATCATGCCCCAATCCATGGTGGTTTGGTCAGTTTTTGCCCATTCCCCCTCTTTTCGTCCGAAAACCCCTCTTTCGACACATCTCCACCATGGGGACACCATGCCACCAACTCCAAAAAATCAAAACCCATAGCAACCAAGGTGTCATATCACAATGTGCACAAGGGTGCCAAATCATGCCCCAATCCATGGTGGTTTGGTCAGTTTTTGCCCATTCCCCCTCTTTTCGTCCGAAAACCCCTCTTTCGACACATCTCCACCATGGGGACACCATGCCACCAACTCCAAAAAATCAAAACCCATAGAAACCAAGGTGTCATATCACAATGTGCACAAGGGTGCCAAATCATGCCCCAATCCATGGTGGTTTGGTCATTTTTTGGCCATTCCCCCTCTTTTCGTCCGAAAACCCCTCTTTCGACACATCTCCACCATGGGGACACCATGCCACCAACTCCAAAAAATAAAAACCCATAGCAACCAAGGTGTCATATCACAATGTGCAAAAGGGTGCCAAATCATGCCCCAATCCATGGTGGTTCGGTCATTTTTTGCCCATTCCCCCCTCTTTTCGTCCGAAAACCCCTCTTTCGACACATCTCCACCATGGGGACACCATGCCACCAACTCCAAAAAATAAAAACCCATAGCAACCAAGGTGTCATATCACAATGTGCACAAGGGTGCCAAATCTTTCCCCAATCCATGGTGGTTTGGTCAGTTTTTGCCCATTCCCCCTCTTTTCGTCCGAAAACCCCTCTTTCGACACATCTCCACCATGGGGACACCATGCCACCAACTCCAAAAAATAAAAACCCATAGCAACCAAGGTTTCATATCACAATTTGCACAAGGGTGCCAAATCATGCCCCAATCCATGGTGGTTTGGTCAGTTTTTGCCCATTCCCCCTCTTTCGTCCGAAAACCCCTCTTTGGACACATCTCCACCATGGGGACACCATGCCACCAACTCCAAAAAATCAAAACCCATAGCAACCAAGGTTTCATATCACAATGTGCACAAGGGTGCCAAATCATGCCCCAATCCATGGTGGTTTGGTCATTTTTTGGCCATTCCCCCTCTTTTCGTCCGAAAACCCCTTTTTCGACACATCTCCACCATGGGGACACCATGCCACCAACTCCAAAAAATCAAAACCCATCGCAACCAAGGTTTCATATCACAATGTGCACAAGGGTGCCAAATCATGCCCCAATCCATGGTGGTTTGGTCAGTTTTTGCCCATTCCCCCCTCTTTTCGTCCGAAAACCCCTCTTTCGACACATCTCCACCATGGGGACACCATGCCACCAACTCCAAAAAATCAAAACCCATAGAAACCAAGGTGTCATATCACAATGTGCACAAGGGTGCCAAATCATGCCCCAATCCATGGTGGTTTGGTCATTTTTTGGCCATTCCCCCCTCTTTTCGTCCGAAAACCCCTCTTTCGACACATCTCCACCATGGGGACACCATGCCACCAACTCCAAAAAATCAAAACCCATAGCAACCAAGGTTTCATATCACAATGTGCACAAGGGTGCCAAATCATGCCCCAATCCATGGTGGTTTGGTCAGTTTTTGCCCATTCCCCCTCTTTTCGTCCGAAAACCCCTCTTTCGACACATCTCCACCATGGGGACACCATGCCACCAACTCCAAAAAATAAAAACCCATAGCAACCAAGGTTTCATATCACAATTTGCACAAGGGTGCCAAATCATGCCCCAATCCATGGTGGTTTGGTCAGTTTTTGCCCATTCCCCCTCTTTTCGTCCGAAAACCCCTCTTTGACACATCTCCACCATGGGGACACCATGCCACCAACTCCAAAAAATCAAAACCCATAGAAACCAAGGTTTCATATCACAATGTGCACAAGGGTGCCAAATCATGCCCCAATCCATGGTGGTTTGGTCATTTTTTGGCCATTCCCCCTCTTTTCGTCCGAAAACCCCTCTTTCGACACATCTCCACCATGGGGACACCATGCCACCAACTCCAAAAAATCAAAACCCATAGCAACCAAGGTGTCATATCACAATGTGCACAAGGGTGCCAAATCATGCCCCAATCCATGGTGGTTTGGTCAGTTTTTGCCCATTCCCCCCTCTTTTCGTCCGAAAACCCCTCTTTCGACACATCTCCACCATGGGGACACCATGCCACCAACTCCAAAAAATAAAAACCCATAGCAACCAAGGTGTCATATCACAATGTGCACAAGGGTGCCAAATCTTTCCCCAATCCATGGTGGTTTGGTCAGTTTTTGCCCATTCCCCCCTCTTTTCGTCCGAAAACCCCTCTTTCGACACATCTCCACCATGGGGACACCATGCCACCAACTCCAAAAAATAAAAACCCATAGCAACCAAGGTTTCATATCACAATTTGCACAAGGGTGCCAAATCATGCCCCAATCCATGGTGGTTTGGTCAGTTTTTGCCCATTCCCCCTCTTTTCGTCCGAAAACCCCTCTTTGGACACATCTCCACCATGGGGACACCATGCCACCAACTCCAAAAAATCAAAACCCATCGCAACCAAGGTTTAATATCACAATGTGAACAAGGGTGCCAAATCATGCCCCAATCCATGGTGGTTTGGTCAGTTTTTGCCCATTCCCCCCTCTTTTCGTCCGAAAACCCCTCTTTCGACACATCTCCACCATGGGGACACCATGCCACCAACTCCAAAAAATCAAAACCCATAGCAACCAAGGTGTCATATCACAATGTGCACAAGGGTGCCAAATCATGCCCCAATCCATGGTGGTTTGGTCAGTTTTTGCCCATTCCCCTCTTTTCGTCCGAAAACCCCTCTTTCGACACATCTCCACCATGGGGACACCATGCCACCAACTCCAAAAAATCAAAACCCATAGAAACCAAGGTGTCATATCACAATGTGCACAAGGGTGCCAAATCATGCCCCAATCCATGGTGGTTTGGTCATTTTTTGGCCATTCCCCCCTCTTTTCGTCCGAAAACCCCTCTTTCGACACATCTCCACCATGGGGACACCATGCCACCAACTCCAAAAAATCAAAACCCATAGCAAACAAGGTGTCATATCACAATGTGCACAAGGGTGCCAAATCTTGCCCCAATCCATGGTGGTTTGGTCAGTTTTTGCCCATTCCCCCTCTTTTCGTCCGAAAACCCCTCTTTCGACACATCTCCACCATGGGGACACCATGCCACCAACTCCAAAAAATCAAAACCCATAGCAACCAAGGTTTCATATCACAATGTGCACAAGGGTGCCAAATCATGCCCCAATCCATGGTGGTTTGGTCAGTTTTTGCCCATTCCCCCTCTTTTCGTCCGAAAACCCCTCTTTCGACACATCTCCACCATGGGGACACCATGCCACCAACTCCAAAAAATCAAAACCCATAGCAACCAAGGTGTCATATCACAATGTGCACAAGGGTGCCAAATCTTGCCCCAATCCATGGTGGTTTGGTCATTTTTTGGCCATTCCCCCTCTTTTCGTCCGAAAACCCCTCTTTCGACACATCTCCACCATGGGGCCACCATGCCACCAACTCCAAAAAATCAAAACCCATAGCAACCAAGGTTTCATATCACAATGTGCACAAGGGTGCCAAATCATGCCCCAATCCATGGTGGTTTGGTCATTTTTTGGCCATTCCCCCCTCTTTTCGACACATCTCCACCATGGGGACACCATGCCACCAACTCCAAAAATAAAAACCCATAGCAACCAAGGTGTCATATCACAATGTGCACAAGGGTGCCAAATCATGCCCCAATCCATGGTGGTTTGGTCATTTTTTGCCCATTCCCCCCTCTTTTCGTCCGAAAACCCCTCTTTCGACACATCTCCACCATGGGGACACCATGCCACCAACTCCAAAAAATAAAAACCCATAGCAACCAAGGTGTCACATCACAATGTGCACAAGGGTGCCAAATCTTTCCCCAATCCATGGTGGTTTGGTCAGTTTTGCCCATTCCCCCCTCTTTTCGTCCGAAAACCCCTCGACACATCTCCACCATGGGGACACCATGCCACCAACTCCAAAAAATAAAAACCCATAGCAACCAAGGTTTCATATCACAATTTGCACAAGGGTGCCAAATCATGCCCCAATCCATGGTGGTTTGGTCAGTTTTTGCCCATTCCCCCCTCTTTTCGTCCGAAAACCCCTCTTTCGACACATCTCCACCATGGGGACACCATGCCACCAACTCCAAAAAATCAAAACCCATAGCAACCAAGGTTTCATATCACAATGTGCACAAGGGTGCCAAATCATGCCCCAATCCATGGTGGTTTGGTCATTTTTTGGCCATTCCCCCTCTTTTCGTCCGAAAACCCCTCTTTCGACACATCTCCACCATGGGGACACCATGCCACCAACTCCAAAAAATCAAAACCCATAGCAACCAAGGTTTCATATCACAATGTGCACAAGGGTGCCAAATCATGCCCCAATCCATGGTGGTTTGGTCAGTTTTTGCCCATTCCCCCTCTTTTCGTCCGAAAACCCCTCTTTCGACACATCTCCACCATGGGGACACCATGCCACCAACTCCAAAAAATCAAAACCCATAGAAACCAAGGTGTCATATCACAATGTGCACAAGGGTGCCAAATCATGCCCCAATCCATGGTGGTTTGGTCATTTTTTGGCCATTCCCCCCTCTTTTCGTCCGAAAACCCCTCTTTCGACACATCTCCACCATGGGGACACCATGCCACCAACTCCAAAAAATCAAAACCCATAGCAACCAAGGTGTCATATCACAATGTGCACAAGGGTGCCAAATCTTGCCCCAATCCATGGTGGTTTGGTCAGTTTTTGGCCATTCCCCCTCTTTTCGTCCGAAAACCCCTCTTTCGACACATCTCCACCATGGGGACACCATGCCACCAACTCCAAAAAATCAAAACCCATAGCAACCAAGGTGTCATATCACAATGTGCACAAGGGTGCCAAATCTTGCCCCAATCCATGGTGGTTTGGTCAGTTTTTTCCCCCCTCTTTTCGTCCGAAAACCCCTCTTTCGACACATCTCCACCATGGGGACACCATGCCACCAACTCCAAAAAATCAAAACCCATAGCAACCAAGGTGTCATATCACAATGTGCACAAGGGTGCCAAATCTTGCCCCAATCCATGGTGGTTTGGTCATTTTTTGGCCATTCCCCCCTCTTTTCGTCCGAAAACCCCTCTTTCGACACATCTCCACCATGGGGACACCATGCCACCAACTCCAAAAAATCAAAACCCATAGCAACCAAGGTGTCATATCACAATGTGCACAAGGGTGCCAAATCATGCCCCAATCCATGGTGGTTTGGTCAGTTTTTGCCCATTCCCCCCTCTTTTCGTCCGAAAACCCCTCTTTCGACACATCTCCACCATGGGGACACCATGCCACCAACTCCAAAAAATAAAAACCCATAGCAACCAAGGTGTCATATCACAATGTGCACAAGGGTGCCAAATCTTTCCCCAATCCATGGTGGTTTGGTCAGTTTTTGCCCATTCCCCCTCTTTTCGTCCGAAAACCCCTCTTTCGACACATCTCCACCATGGGGACACCATGCCACCAACTCCAAAAAATAAAAACCCATAGCAACCAAGGTTTCATATCACAATTTGCACAAGGGTGCCAAATCATGCCCCAATCCATGGTGGTTTGGTCAGTTTTTGCCCATTCCCCCTCTTTTCGTCCGAAAACCCCTCTTTCGACACATCTCCACCATGGGGACACCATGCCACCAACTCCAAAAAATCAAAACCCATAGCAACCAAGGTTTCATATCACAATGTGCACAAGGGTGCCAAATCATGCCCCAATCCATGGTGGTTTGGTCAGTTTTTGGCCATTCCCCCCTCTTTTCGTCCGAAAACCCCTCTTTCCACTACTAGGAAAATGGCTATAGGTGGAGGCAAGTGGTGCCGGCGCACCACCTCTGACATGCGCCGGTGGGAATGGTTGCCGGCGCACCTCTTCGCTGCCGCGCCGGCGATGAAAGCCTACTGGGCGCACCTGCCGCACAGACGCGCCGGGGAAAAAACTTGGCATGGCCGCGGTCGATTCGGGCCAGGCCCAAGAGTCATTGCCGGCGCACCAGCCCAGGGGTGCGCCGGCGCGCGCTATTGCCGGCGCGCCCCTGGGCTGGTGCGCCGGCAATGACTCTTGGGCCTGGCTGGGGGTGGTATAGCCGAAATAGCTATGTTCTGCCGGCGCGCCCGTGCCATGGTGCGCCGGCAGTAACCTGGGCAGTTATTTCTGCTCAACAACCACTCCCCCACTCTACTACCACTCCACTCCTCCACACAAACCCGAGCCTTCTCCCAACCCAGCTCATTTTTGCCCATTTCTATCCCCAATTTCACCAATTTGACCAAACAAAATCATATTTTTTGAGCAAATCTTCCCTTCCTACATGCATCTCCCACATCCCCCTATGTAGATCTAGATCTAATATCCCGCATTGACCGCTCAATCTAGATCTAGATCTAGAAAGTCGGCTTCCATACGCCATTGTCGCGGCGCTTCGTCTCGATCTCATCGACGAATATATCAAACAAATAGGTGATTAATGAACAAATTAAGGAATGAAATCGACGTATGTTGGACATTTGAAGCAAAGCTAGCTCTCGTGTGTGGCATATATATATGTTGTGCTTGTGCTTGTGTGTGTGTTGGCGTTGAAAATGAGTTGCCAACGTTGCGCCGAAATGTTGATTCTTCAAGTTTCCGTTTCGGCACATTTCTGGCGCTCCTATGTCCTACCGTGTAGGAAGGTCATGCCGAAATTTTCCGTGAAAACTACCGACGGATGCATGGTTCTAATCAATTATGTAATCTTACCATGCAGGCGAGAATGGTTATCGAGATGAGTGAAAGCATCGTGATGAGATATCTGAAACACGCGATCATCGACATGTATGAAAATAAACGCACGGAGGTATTGTGTCCGTGCCGGAGATGCAAACGAGGGAAATGGTTTGACCCGTATTCAGGAAAATTGCAGGGGCACCTGCTCACTAATGGTTTCATGCATGGACACACTCAATGGATGAGCGATGATGGCGCGGAGGTCAATGGGGCGACGGCAGCAGGTGGTAATAATGGCCGGCAAGAAGGAGGGCATCATGACATTGATGACGATGAAGAGTTTGTCGCAGAAGACGATAACCTTGACGACGATAATAACCTTGACGATGACAATAACCTTGACGACGACGAAGAGGTGCCGCTAGCTTCAGTCGTGCGGGACCCTCATCTTCAAGATCTGCTTCTCGAAAAGACGAAGGGCGCCAAGCGGAAATCAAAGCTTGAGCAACTGGAGATAGACTCGAATACTCCGTTGTACGACTCAGGTCGCGGGTTGGGGGAGTCTCGCTTGAGAGTAGCTCTCGATGTGCTGCAGATGAAGGCGAAACACGGATGGACGGACACAAGCGTCGACGACATCCTGGAATACGTGAAAGATCTCCTTCCTGCCGGGAACACGTGTCCTGGTAGTCTAGCCGAGGCCAAGAGAATCACGTGCCCTCTCGACTTACCCCACGAAAAGTATCACGCCTGCATCAACGACTGTATCATGTATCGCAAGGAGCACGTGGACAAGACCAAATGTCCTGTGTGTGACGCTGAACGGTACAAGAAAGGGAAGAAGAAAGCTCCTCGGAAAGTTGTGTGGTACTTCCCGCTCGCCCCCCGGCTGCAACGGTTCTACGCGGACCGCAAGGAAGCAAAGCTCATGCGCTGGCACGCTGAAAGAAAGGAGGCAGTGTTGAATGATGAAGATCGGATTGAGCACCCAGTGCTGACACACCCTTCGGATGCAAGCCAGTGGAAAGCATTAGACAATGAATTCGGAAGTTTTGGGGCAGAACCCAGAAACATCAGGTTGGGTGCGAGCACGGACGGATTCAATCCGTTCGGAAACCAGAGCAGCACACATAGCACATGGCCCGTGTTTGTATGGATCTACAACCTCCCGCCCTGGCTGTGCATGAAGAGGAAGTACATACAGATGAGTATGCTAATTCAAGGGCCGACACAGCCAGGAAACGATATCAACATGTATCTCGAACTATTAAAGGAGGAGCTTGAAACGTTGTGGGCGGAGGAAGGGGTAGATACATGGGACGCCGTCGCGGAAGAATATTTCCCTTTGAGAGCCGCGTTGATCACGACGGTGCAGGACTACCTCGGATACGGTTACATTTCGTGCCAGGTGTGCCATGGACACAAGGCATGTGTCAGGTGCATGGAAGAGACGATGTTTTTGCAGCTTGGTAAGGATCCCGGCTCTTCGAAAACAGTTTACATGGGGCATCGAAGGTGGCTACAGAAGACTGACCCGTGGAGAAAGCGTGGAGATCTGTTCGATGGTACAAATGAACCCCGAGGACCTCCACGGAAGAAGAGCGGCGAAGAGATCGATACATTACTGAAAGGTTGGAAGGAGTGCCCTCCGCCGGGAAAGATACGTCAAAAGCCTGGAGAGAAGAAGAAGAAAAAGGCAACGGCGACGCCGCTCATTGGTGTATGGAAAAGGAGGTCCGTGTTTTGGGACTTGCCGTACTGGAAAATTCTCGATACACCTCACTGCCTTGATGTCATGCATATTACAAAGAACGTGTGCGAGAGCTTGCTTGGCACTCTTCTCAACATGCCGGACCGGACCAAAGATGGGCCGAAAGCAAGACACGACCTGAAAGTTTTGGGCATCAGGGAAGAGCTTCAGATCCCGGCGGCCCAAGAGGGACAGTCGGAGGAGGAGGCGGACGGCGGTCAGAAGCGCAAAAGGATTAAGCAGCCAGACTATTACTGTCCCCCCTCCTGCTTCACTTTTAGTCCGGCCGAGGTCGATCAATTTTTCAATTGCCTTCTAGGAGTCAGAGTGCCCTTCGGTTACTCCGGGCTAATAAGCAGATACATGGACCCCAAGAAACGAAACTTCAGCGGCATGAAGTCTCATGACTGTCACGTGATGATGACGCAGATTCTTCCGGTTGCAATCCGAGGTATAATGGATGACCATGTCCGTGCAACGCTGACTGGGCTCTGTAACTTCTTCGACGTCATAACTCGGAAGTCGATAAGCGTGAAGAAACTCGCAAGGCTCCAGGAAGAGATCGTGGTGATCCTATGTGAGCTTGAGATGTACTTCCCGCCTGCATTCTTTGACGTGATGGTCCATCTGTTGGTCCATATCATGGATGATATCGTCAGTCTAGGGCCGGCATTCTTACACAACATGATGCCGTTTGAAAGAATGAATGGGGTCATTAAAGGATACGTTCGTAACAGGTCACATCCGGATGGAAGCATCGTACAGGGCTGGCTCACCGAAGAGTGCATCTCTTTCTGCACGAATTATCTAGACATCGAGGACCCTGTTGGTTTGCCTCAAAACAAGCACCTCCGCAGGTTCGAGGGAGTAGGCCACAAAAATGGAAGGAAGGAACTGCACGTGCACATGTCTGGTCGGACTTCCGACTTTGACAGGGCCAACTTAGTAGCGCTACAACACATTGACTTGATCGATCCTTGGTTGAAAGAGCACAAAACCATGATAGAGAACAGTGGCAAGCCGATGATGACGGAAGCAGAAATATACAGAGAGCACAACTCCTCTTTCGCGCGCTGGTTCAAAGACCACATTGATGCTAATCCCCCACCAATGGATTCTGACAAGGATAAACTAGTATTGGCCTTGTCACATGGCCCCGCGCCCAACCTCATGACTTACCAAGCGTACGATATCAACGGGTACACATTCTACACGGAAGAAAAAGACAAGAACAGTGCTTACCAGAACTCAGGGGTAACGATGGATTCCTGGACGGGTGACGTAAAGACTAGATACTACGGAAGAATCGAGGAAATCTGGGAGCTTAGCTACGCTGGGGAGAAAGTGCCGATGTTCCGTATCAGATGGGCTAAGAACGTCACAAAAGAAGACCGGTATTTCACCACCATGTTTCTACCCGAAGCCAACAAATCAAAGTCCACGAACGCCACCGCGCAGAATGAGCCATGGGTACTGGCAGAACACGTGCACCAATGCTTCTTCATAACCGACCCATCCAGGCCTAGCCGTGTTATCGTGAGGAGAGGCAAGAGGACCATCGTCGGAATGGATGGAGTCGCCAACGAGGAAGACTTCGAAGGACAAGTCGGAGACCCAATGATGGAAGAATCCGAGGACGAAGACACAACATACACCACAAGAAGAAGCAGGACCACGCTACCGAGGTCAGGTCGACCCTTCAAAAGAAGAAGTCACGACACGGGGCTAAATTATTCAACGACGAGCAAGAAAAGCAAGAAGAAAGCGAAACACTCTTCTCAATCGATGATGTAAAACTTTATTTGCAATCTATAACTCATATTGCTTTTGTAATGCATAATTAACTCATATGGTCATGGCCAATATTTTATGTATGACTAATTAATATTGTGTTGGTCAATATTATGTGTATGTATATATAACTCATATATATATATCTTCATGTTTTTACATAACTCATGCATATTGCTTTATTATTATCTTGAAAAGATAAGAAAAATAAAATAGTACAGTATTTGGGGTAAAAGAAAAGAAACATACAATAAAGAGAAAAGAAATAAATAAATAAATAAACATGTCCCACATCCTTATTGCATACACTGCTAAACACATGTCCAGGTTACAGCTGTGCCAGGCTTATTGCCGGCGCACCAGGCTTATTAATTCGCCGGGGGTATACTTGTCCCCGGCGAACCAGGTATGAGGTGCGCCGGCAATAAGCCTTTCCCAGCTGTAATTAGGACTTAAGCGTTTTCTCTCCCTTCCTTCTCCCCACAGCCACATCTCAACCACCACCGTCGAGCGCCGCCGGCCAGATCGAGTTCTCTGTCGCCACCCCAACTCCCCCTCTCGAGCGCCGCCGTTCTGCCCCGCCACCGTCCTCCACCATCCCCTCGACCATCCCCCACCACCTGCCCCGTACGCCGCAGCGGAAGACCCGTGGAGAAGGAGGAGCCGCGCGCCATTGGAGAAGAAGGTTGCCCGCGCGCGTACCAGGGGTCGTCGGCACCGCCGTTGGAGAAGAAGTCGCCAACCACGGTGAGCTTCCCTCTCCCCTTCCCTCTCCCCTTCCCTCTTCCCTTCCCTCTCCCCTTCCCTCCCCCTTCCCTGTCTGTTTAGGGTTCTTCCTCATCTCCGGTGACCCAAGAAATGAATTGCTAGATGCTCTCTGGTTAGGATTGCAAGAAATGGTTCATGGAAAATTGAATTTGATGCCCTGTACCCTTGCAAATGTGATGCCCTGGTTGGCCCTGTACTGCCCTATTCATTGGTTGAAATGCTACTGCTCATGCTCAATTTGCTACTGCTCATGCTCAATTTGCTATATATTCATGTTAAAGAATTAAATAAATGCAATAGCAGGTGAAAGAGTCAATTTTGAATGCTAGCAGTAGGTTTCATTTAATTGATTTAGTTAAATGCTAAAATTTGTTCTCTTGTTTTGGTAATATAGAAATAATTAAGGTTTAGTTGATAAAATTTGTTCTCTGGTTGGAATTTGTTAGAGAATGCTAAAAATGTGTTCTCTGGTTTGAATTTGTTAGTTGAAAAATCCTAGTTGTTCTTGATTAAATGAAATGCTAGTTGGAGAAGAACTAGGCAGTAGGAAGTATGTTAGTTCTTGATTAAATGAAAATGAAAATGAATTTGTTCTCTAGTTTGAAAAAAAACAAAATGAAATGCAAAATGCAGTAGCTTGGTTTAGATGAAATGCAAAATGAAATGCTAGTTGGAGAAGAACTAGGCAGTTACATCTCTGGTTAAATGCACTAGGCTCAAATGCATTTTAAATGGTCAAGTTCTATTGCATTGTTTGAACCTGTATGAATAACCTGTATTTCTAATGCACCTAGTTCATCTACAGAGCCATCTCACAAATGCTTGGTTCATTTAACTTGTTGGTAAATGCTTGCAGTAGGTTACTGGCTAGCAAAAAACCAGAGAACTAGTATACATTTAAATTCTATAGATGTTCATGCTATTCTATAAATTCTATAGATGTTTGCTGGCTAAAATTCTGGTTCAATTCATTCTTTTAAATTCATTCTCTGGTTCAATTCATTTATGCTTGTTTGAGAATTTGAGATATGGTGGTATGGTGGTTCAATTCATTCTCTGGACACTAAACCAATTTTAAAATGAAATGCTAAAGATGGTTTGAATTCTGGTTTTTATTTTAGTGTTTGAATTCTGGTAGCATCAAACAGCCAGCCACCAGTAGCTAAAGATGCTACTCATTTAAACAGCCACCAGTAGCAAGTGTCCAGGGCTAAAGATGCTACTCATTTAAACAGCCACCAGTAGCAACTGTCCAGGGCTAGCATGATGAAATTTTGTCACCTAGTTAACCATCAAACAGCCAGCTAGTTTAATTCATGGTTGGTTTAAGCAGTGAGATAAAACTGCTACTGCTTTAATGAAATAAACTTGCAGTACCTAGGTAGCTAGGCAGTAGGGGCTTTTTATGCTATGGTTTATGATGAAAATGAAAATATTTGTAGTTTATAGTTGTTTCTAGTACTCCAACATAACCAGGATATTGTTCTCTGGTTTTGGTTCTTTTTGTGCATAGAAAGATGTTTTGGTTCATCATGTGGGCTGGCTGAAATTCTGTAAATTCTGTACAAATTCTGTAAATGCCAAGATATAGCAAAATGCCAAGGTCTAGCTAGCTCTCTGTAAGTGTGCTGGCTGGCTGAAAGGTAAAAAAATCAAGATACTGTATACATGTTCAGATTTAGTAAATATTGCTTAGTTGATGTATGTTACACATTTACATGTCTGTAAATATTTACATGTGTTGTCAAGATGCTTGCATTTCTGTTACAGGGATTGAGTTGCTATTGAGTGCCGGAATGTCGATTCATTTCCGTTCCGGCAATTCTAGCACTCGGCATGACCAATTTTTAGCAAAGGTCATGCCGAATTTTTCCGTGAATTCTAACTCTTTCATCTTCTATTAGTGCAAGCCACCATGGCGTCTGAAGAACAATTAGAGGAGCACTACAATAGGCACTTCTTTAGGACGGAGGAGGATGCCGAGGCCGCTGGTGTTGGCGGCGACGAGGATCATGAGATGGAGGATGACGCTGGGGGTAGTGGCGACGAGCCAAGCGGCAACGAGGCAAGCGACGCCGCCGGGGGTAGTACCTACGCGCCAAGCGGCGACGAGGCAACCGGCGCCGCCGGGGGTGGCGGCGAGACAAGCGGCGACGATCCTAGCGGCGCCGCCGGGAGTAGTGGCACCGGGACAAGTGGTTCCAAGAGGCCGCGGAAGGCAAGGCGCCAAAACACGGTCGGCACCGGCAGAGACACAGTCAAAGAGGTGGACCCCGCCAGTGGATTGCCGAAGGAGCCTAAGGATGTTGCCAAGGGGTACGGCAACCAACTGGCATGTATCCTCCGAGAGGTCGTCAATCTCAACGAGACGGACCTCCGAGCTGAGAGCAAAGCGCCTCTGCGAGCCCAGCTCATTGCGAGGTTGCACTCACGATACAAGTTCCTAGGCGACTACGCCTCCACTGATCAAACCAATAACATTGTGAACTCACAAGCCCTCCTGAAGTTCACCAAACACCTCAGCAGCTACAAGTACATGGTGCGGAAGCTGATTGCTGAGGGCAAAGGTTTCGAAGAGGTCCACTCCGCCTTTCCGCATGTCTCCCAGGCGGACTTTGATGCTTTTGTGGCCAATGAAGAGCTACAAGCAACCAAGAATCGCAAGTTGTGGGGGAAGGAAATGCGGGAGCTTAACATCGGCAACCACAACCTTGGGAGCCGTGGGTACGAGGGAAAGGAGCCCTATTGGGCGAAGGAGGACGAGGCGTATGTAAATGCCGGCATTGAGAACCCCTGGCTCAAGTACAAGGACCCGCTTGAAAGAAGATTCATCAGGTCCCGGTACCATAAGAAGAAACTAACCGGGGAACTTGTCACGGACCCGAAGGTCGTAACCGACATAATTTGGTTCACGAACGACAAGAAGGTCCTGGCGTTGGAGAAAAAACTGGTAAGCAATTTACCGGTTTAATTAGATCAAGTATCGTTCATATAATAGTAGCAACATTTCTAAATGGTTCGCGTTTCTTCCGCAGGAAGAAGAAAGACAAAAACTTTCTCAATGTGACGAAGGCTCCTCCTCCCAGGCGTCGACGGGCAGGGTAGCCTGGGACAAGCCTCTCGTACGGGCGCTAAACATCGTTAATGAGCATTCACCGACGAGAAGGCCGCATAGAGGCCGTGTGGCTGGCGCCGGTACAGGCTACAAGCATGGTCACTATGGCTTGTCGTCTGCGGACGATAAAAATGCGCGCAGTGAGAGGAAGCAGCGGGAGGCGGAGGAAATGAGGGAGTCAATCCTAGCCGAAGTCCAAGCTGGTTTGGTACCGCAACTGGTACCGCAACTCAAAGCTACGCTCGTACCTGAAGTCAAAGCTGAAGTCGCCGCTTCAGTCCAAGCAGATTTCAACGCTCTACACGCGTGGTATGAGGGTGGCAAACAAGGCCCCCCCCCGAAAATGCAAGTGGTTAGCTTCGACGGCAGCAACTCGATGGCGCCGCCGTCCGCCGGCAATGACAATGTTATAATGGAGACTCCTCCGGCCGCCGGCAATGTCGCTGGTGCTAGGGATTCACCGTCCATGCCGGGTAGCAGCCCCTCCGTCACTTGCACGCCTGCCGCCGCATGTGCCGGCCCGTCGACATTAGCCGAGCTCAACGCCCTCACGGTAATTAACCCATGTGTACATCAAGTTAATATATTAGTTTCGTCATCCTTGCCCTCTCTCTAACGCCATACACATGTTCTCGCAGGCGCTCTCAACGCCATGCACCTTCCTGATGAGAGTAAACGGCGAACTCAAAGACGTCGCGAGGGGGTCCATCCTTCGGCCCCTGGATAAGAAGTGGCACACACGAGATATGGAGGATGACGTTTACCGGGTTGAAGTGGATCGGGCGTTACCGGGCTATGAGGATTTGTTTCCTCCTAATCAACCGCATGGTGCCGATGACGAAGACCCGTTGAATCTTGCCTCACTGAAGGGTTGGGTACTGCTATGGCCGAAGACCCTAATTAGGATCAACACCTACTCGGGGTCGACGGCAAGCAAAGACAAGCACCTTGCGGCGCCACAGGTCAGCGTCCCTCCACGACAGCCAGCGGCGCCGGTGGTCAGCGCCCCACCACAACGGCCAGCTGCACAAGAGGTCAGCGCCCCACCACAACGGCCAGCGGCGCCGGTGGTCAGCGCCCCACCACAACAGCCAGCGGCGCCAGAGGCCGAGGAATACGAACGTGACGACTTCCAATGGGATATTCCTACGTCTTCACAAGTTGTCCATGAGGATGAGCCGGCCTCAAAATATGGGTGCTCCAAGAAGCTGTTCGATTCTCAAGAAACGGCTGAGGAGGAAAATCCTGAGGAGGTCGCCGCCGCCACCGTCAAGAAGATGCTGAGCCCTAACACACTCCGTGCTACGGTTACGGCGGTGGGAGATGGTCCAGTACTACAACCCAAGAAGAGGAAGAGGCCAGCTAAGAAGGACGCCAAAGACAAGGCGGCGGCCAAAGACAAGGACAAGGTGGCACTCCTTGACAAGTTGCCAAACAATTGGCGACCTCTGCATCACTTGGGTGAACCGATGCTGCCGGAGCATGTCCTCAAGTTACTCACCGGGGATATGGCGAGCTTGCATAACCAAGTCCAGTATTTGGAGAGGCAGCTTCTCAAATCAAAAAATCCTAGTTACCCTCTCTTCGTGGCGAAGGTGCCAACTGGCATGAACTTCGTCGAGAAGTACCCCGCGGACTTGTGCTTCATCCGGTTCAATGACATCTTCAGCATCTATCGCATGCAAATGCTCCACTTTAGTGTGGTTCGCCTAGTTGCTCTTAGCTTGTCTTCCCAGATCGTTAAGGAGGGGACGCCGACCATCGCGATAATGGACCCCTTCTATATGCGGGAGAGCATCATCTGCAACGCTGGGGATCGGGCGATTGCCACCCGGCAGGTCGAGGATTTCATGCTGGCGAACATTAAGAAGGGCGCAATTCTCATCCCTTACTTCCCCGAGTAAGTAATCACTCGCTAGTCCCCATCACCATTCTATCCTATATCTCCATTTGCATTTCCAAAGGTTAATCTGTGTGTTTTCCGCAGAGACATGTACTGCACCCTCATCGTCGTGCACCCGCAACACTCGCATGCAGTCTATCTCGACTCGGGTAGGGACAAGAAGAAAGACTACACCAACATCAAGGCCCTTCTCAATGATGCTCTCACCGGCTTCGCCAACAAGGCAGGCCCCCTCAAAGTAGAGAGGAAATCCCGAGGAGGCTTGGTCTTAACCCACACAACCAACTTCCCCTGCCTCAGGCAGTCGAATGAAGACAATGGGATGGACGCGTGGTACGCCATCCTTCAGATGCAGGAGTACATAAAGTACGCAGATGACATGTTGCTGCCAGAGAGTCTCAGAGAGAGGTTTTTAAACATGGCGGATGCCCCTGATAGAGAGATTAGAAAGAACTGGGGTCGCATCCAGCAGTTCATTTGCACGGTAATCGTGCATGATGTCAACAATAGGTCTGGCGAGTTCTTCTACGGCTACGGTCTACCACCTAATGACGAGATAGAACTCCGCTTGGAGATGTCGCGTGATGAGAGGCCGTTCAACACGCTTGAGGGCTGCCGTCCATTCCCCCCTAGGCGTACAACCTGATCCTACGACGGGAACACTATTGCTAAAGCTTGAACGATATGTCTTTGAACTTCCGTATTGTAATACTTGCTACATATTCCCATAGAATCGACTTGTTGCTTTTATTTAGTTGTATGGATGTGCATGTGAACAGGTGTCTATAGTTTCATTTAGTTTGCTATATATTTCAAGATTATGCCGTAGATACCTTAATAATTATTTGCATTTACTCGACCCCTACTTGCCTCGTATTTGGAGTTCGCCGATGATTAGAATGTTCGGTCACTAGTACACTCGGGGGTGGAGCCAGTGAGCCTTGGTGCGATGGCCACAAGTATCAATCTATTGTGCATCCTACCTAGCCTCACTGACTCCATCCCTGGATGTTAATATGTGTTTCGACCGACATAGTATGAGGCACGCTATTTAATTCGTACTACTTTTCTTTTATTTGAGTTCGCACTTCTTAATTGCATTGGCCAATGATTAAAATGTTTGGTCACTTGTACACTCCGGGGTGGGGCCAGTGAGGCTTGGTGTGATGGCCACAAATATCAATCTATTGTGCATCCTACCTAGCCTCGCTGACCCCATCCCTGTATGTTATTATTTATTTCGACCAACAAAGTATGAGGCACATGCTATTTAGTTCATACTACTTGTCTCTTATTTGAGTTGGAACTTGTTCATTGCATTGGTACTAACGTTTTACTTGTCTTGTGCATGGAGATGCCGACGACATATGTCGTGTACAAGGGGAGGGTTCCTGGAGTCTACGACGACTGGGAGGACTGTCGGAGACAGGTGCACCGCTTCAGCGGCAACAGCTACAAGGGATACCCCACTAGGGTGGAGGCGGAAGGAAGATACGCCCGTTATCTAGCGGGAGAGATGAGGGACATGAGGAGGAACCGGATGAAGACCATGGCCTTCGTGATGATGGTCATCGTGACCATGTTGTTCATGTTCTATGTGATTGTAGTTTAGGTTAGGAGCTACATTGTGAGGTGTATGACGACACTTGTGACGACTACCGAGACTTCTAACTTTGTGAAACTTAGTCCTTTGGTGTTGCATATGCACATGTTGTATGAATCACCATTCCGAAACGAGACTAGCGTATTTGTGTATTGATACCGAAATGAGACTTGGCTCTCTATGTGCTTCTCATATTGCATGTTCTGCTGTCAAAATATGAACTGTGTTGTAAATATATACTGCTGTCAAATATGTATTCTAATATGCTGGAAAAAAGCTGAAAAAAGAATTTTCGAATTTATTGCCGGCGCACCTAAATGACCTACTGCCGGCGCACAAGGCATGCGCCATTGCTCGACGCACTACTGCCGGCGCAGCTGCTGGCGCGCCGGTGGAACGTTTCCTTTGCCGGCGAATCAGCGATGGCGCGCCGGCAGTAAGCACACTATCGCCGGCGAACTGCATGGTGCGCCGGCAATGGCCAGTTATCACCGGCCCGTTCGCACCGGCGGGCTCTTGGTGCGCCGGCAATGGGCCATTTAGGTTCGCCGGCGGTAGGCCTTTTCCTTGTAGTGTTCGACACATCTCCACCATGGGGACACCATGCCACCAACTCCAAAAAATCAAAACCCATAGCAACCAAGGTTTCATATCACAATGTGAACAAGGGTGCCAAATCATGCCCCAATCCATGGTGGTTTGGTCAGTTTTTGGCCATTCCCCCCTCTTTTCGTCCGAAAACCCCTCTTTCGACACATCTCCACCATGGGGACACCATGCCACCAACTCCAAAAAATCAAAACCCATAGCAACCAAGGTGTCATATCACAATGTGCACAAGGGTGCCAAATCATGCCCCAATCCATGGTGGTTTGGTCAGTTTTTGCCCATTCCCCCTCTTTTCGTCCGAAAACCCCTCTTTCGACACATCTCCACCATGGGGACACCATGCCACCAACTCCAAAAAATCAAAACCCATAGAAACCAAGGTGTCATATCACAATGTGCACAAGGGTGCCAAATCATGCCCCAATCCATGGTGGTTTGGTCATTTTTTGGCCATTCCCCCCTCTTTTCGTCCGAAAACCCCTCTTTCGACACATCTCCACCATGGGGACACCATGCCACCAACTCCAAAAAATCAAAACCCATAGCAAACAAGGTGTCATATCACAATGTGCACAAGGGTGCCAAATCTTGCCCCAATCCATGGTGGTTTGGTCAGTTTTTGCCCATTCCCCCTCTTTTCGTCCGAAAACCCCTCTTTCGACACATCTCCACCATGGGGACACCATGCCACCAACTCCAAAAAATCAAAACCCATAGCAACCAAGGTGTCATATCACAATGTGCACAAGGGTGCCAAATCTTGCCCCAATCCATGGTGGTTTGGTCATTTTTTGGCCATTCCCCCCTCTTTTCGTCCGAAAACCCCTCTTTCGACACATCTCCACCATGGGGCCACCATGCCACCAACTCCAAAAAATCAAAACCCATAGCAACCAAGGTTTCATATCACAATGTGCACAAGGGTGCCAAATCATGCCCCAATCCATGGTGGTTTGGTCAGTTTTTGCCCATTCCCCCCTCTTTTCGTCCGAAAACCCCTCTTTCGACACATCTCCACCATGGGGACACCATGCCACCAACTCCAAAAAATCAAAACCCATAGCAACCAAGGTGTCATATCACAATGTGCACAAGGGTGCCAAATCTTGCCCCAATCCATGGTGGTTTGGTCATTTTTTGGCCATTCCCCCCTCTTTTCGTCCGAAAACCCCTCTTTCGACACATCTCCACCATGGGGCCACCATGCCACCAACTCCAAAAAATCAAAACCCATAGCAACCAAGGTTTCATATCACAATGTGCACAAGGGTGCCAAATCATGCCCCAATCCATGGTGGTTTGGTCATTTTTTGCCCATTCCCCCTCTTTCGACACATCTCCACCATGGGGACACCATGCCACCAACTCCAAAAAATCAAAACCCATATCAACCAAGGTGTCATATCACAATGTGCACAAGGGTGCCAAATCATGCCCCAATCCATGGTGGTTTGGTCAGTTTTTGCCCATTCCCCCCTCTTTTCGTCCGAAAACCCCTCTTTCGACACATCTCCACCATGGGGACACCATGCCACCAACTCCAAAAAATAAAAACCCATAGCAACCAAGGTGTCATATCACAATGTGCACAAGGGTGCCAAATCTTTCCCCAATCCATGGTGGTTTGGTCAGTTTTTGCCCATTCCCCCCTCTTTTCGTCCGAAAACCCCTCTTTCGACACATCTCCACCATGGGGACACCATGCCACCAACTCCAAAAAATAAAAACCCATAGCAACCAAGGTTTCATATCACAATTTGCACAAGGGTGCCAAATCATGCCCCAATCCATGGTGGTTTGGTCAGTTTTTGCCCATTCCCCCTCTTTTCGTCCGAAAACCCCTCTTTCGACACATCTCCACCATGGGGACACCATGCCACCAACTCCAAAAAATCAAAACCCATAGCAACCAAGGTTTCATATCACAATGTGCACAAGGGTGCCAAATCATGCCCCAATCCATGGTGGTTTGGTCATTTTTTGGCCATTCCCCCCTCTTTTCGTCCGAAAACCCCTCTTTCGACACATCTCCACCATGGGGACACCATGCCACCAACTCCAAAAAATCAAAACCCATAGCAACCAAGGTTTCATATCACAATGTGCACAAGGGTGCCAAATCATGCCCCAATCCATGGTGGTTTGGTCAGTTTTTGCCCATTCCCCCCTCTTTTCGTCCGAAAACCCCTCTTTCGACACATCTCCACCATGGGGACACCATGCCACCAACTCCAAAAAATCAAAACCCATAGAAACCAAGGTGTCATATCACAATGTGCACAAGGGTGCCAAATCATGCCCCAATCCATGGTGGTTTGGTCATTTTTTGGCCATTCCCCCTCTTTTCGTCCGAAAACCCCTCTTTCGACACATCTCCACCATGGGGACACCATGCCACCAACTCCAAAAAATAAAACCCATAGCAACCAAGGTGTCATATCACAATGTGCACAAGGGTGCCAAATCTTGCCCCAATCCATGGTGGTTTGGTCAGTTTTTGCCCATTCCCCCTCTTTTCGTCCGAAAACCCCTCTTTCGACACATCTCCACCATGGGGACACCATGCCACCAACTCCAAAAAATCAAAACCCATAGCAACCAAGGTGTCATATCACAATGTGCACAAGGGTGCCAAATCTTGCCCCAATCCATGGTGGTTTGGTCAGTTTTTGCCCATTCCCCCTCTTTTCGTCCGAAAACCCCTCTTTCGACACATCTCCACCATGGGGACACCATGCCACCAACTCCAAAAAATCAAAACCCATAGCAACCAAGGTGTCATATCACAATGTGCACAAGGGTGCCAAATCTTGCCCCAATCCATGGTGGTTTGGTCAGTTTTTGGCCATTCCCCCCTCTTTTCGTCCGAAAACCCCTCTTTCGACACATCTCCACCATGGGGACACCATGCCACCAACTCCAAAAAATCAAAACCCATAGCAACCAAGGTGTCATATCACAATGTGCACAAGGGTGCCAAATCATGCCCCAATCCATGGTGGTTTGGTCAGTTTTTGCCCATTCCCCCTCTTTTCGTCCGAAAACCCCTCTTTCGACACATCTCCACCATGGGGACACCATGCCACCAACTCCAAAAAATAAAAACCCATAGCAACCAAGGTGTCATATCACAATGTGCACAAGGGTGCCAAATCTTTCCCCAATCCATGGTGGTTTGGTCAGTTTTTGCCCATTCCCCCCTCTTTTCGTCCGAAAACCCCTCTTTCGACACATCTCCACCATGGGGACACCATGCGTGTACACGTCCGTTGGGAACCCCAAGAGGAAGGTATGATGCGCACAGTGGCAAGTTTTCCCTCAGAAAGAAACCAAGGTTTAATCGAACCAGGAGGAGCCAAGAAGCACGTTGAAGGTTGATGGTGGCGAAATGTGATGCGGCGCAACAACAGGGATTCCGGCGCAACGTGGAATCTGCACAACAAAACCAAAGTACTTTGCCCCAACGAAACAGTGAGGTTGTCAATCTCACCGGCTTGCTGTAACAAAGGATTAAGCGTATCGAGTGGAAGATGATTGTTTGCAAGAAAACAGTAAAGCAAGTATTGCAGTAGATTGTATGCGATGTAAAGAATAGGACCGGGGTCCACAGTTCACTAGAGGTGTCTCTCCCATAAGATAAAAGCATGTTGGGTGAACAAATTATAGTCGGGCAATTGACAAATAGAAAAGGGCATAACAATTCATATACATGATATGATAAATATAGTGAGATTTAATTGGGCATTACGACAAAGTACATAGACCGCCATCCAACTGCATCTATGCCTAAAAAGTCCACCTTCAGGTTATCATCCGAACCCCATTCAGTATTAAGTTGCTAAGCAACAGACAATTGCATTAAGTATGGTGCGTAATGTAATCGAAAACTACATCCTTAGACATAGAATCAATGTTTTATCCCTAGTGGCAACAACACATCACAACCTTAGAACTTTCTGTCACTGTCCCAGGTGTCAATGAAGGCATGAACCCACTATCGAGCATAAATACTCCCTCTTGGAGTTAAGAGTAAAAACTTGGCCAGAGCCTCTACTAATAACGGAGAGCATGCAAGATCATAAACAACACATAAACAATAGATTGATAATCACCATAACATAGCATTCTCTATCCATCGGATCCCGACAAACACAACATATAGAATTACATATAGATGATCTTGATCATGTTAGGCAGCTCACAAGATCCAACAATGAAGCACAATTAGGAGAAGACGATCATCTAGCTACTGCTATGGACCCATAGTCCAGGGGTGAACTACTCACTCATCACTCCGGAGGCGATCATGGCGATGAAGAGTCCTCCGGGAGATGAATCCCCTCCGGCAGGGTGCCGGAGGCGATCTCCTGAATCCCCCGAGATGGGATTCGCGGCGGCGGCGTCTCCGGAAGGTTTTCCGTATCGTGGCTCTCGACTGGGTTTCGCGACGGAGGCTTTAAGTAGGCGAAAGGGCAACGCGGGGGCCACACGAGGGCCCCACACCATAGGTCGGCGCGGCCAGGGCCTGGGCCGCGCCGCCCTATGGTGATGGCGCCTCGTGGCCCCACTTCCTTCCCTCTTCGGTCTTCTGGAAGCTCCGTGCAAAAATAGGACCCTGGGCGGTGATTTCGTCCAATTCCGAGAGTATTTCCTTACTAGGATTTCTGAAACCAAAAACAGCAGAAAACAGCAACTGGCTCTTCGGCATCTTGTTAATAGGTTAGTTCCAAAATGCGTAAATACGACATATAATGTGCATAAAACATGTAGGTATCATCAATAAAGTAGCATGGAACATAAGAAATTATCGATACGTTGGAGACGTATCAGCATCCCCAAGCTTAGTTCTGCTCGTCCCGAGCAGGTAAAACGATAACAAAGATAATTTCTGAAGTGACATGCCATCATAATCTTGATCATACTATTTGTAAACATATGTAATGAATGCAGCGATCAAAACAAAAGTAATGACATGAGTAAACAACTGAATCATATAGCAAAGACTTTTCATGAATAGTACTTCAAGACAAGCATCAATAAGTCTTGCATAAGAGTTAACTCATAAAGCAATAAATCAAAGTAAAGGTATTGAAGCAACACAAAGGAAGATTAAGTTTCAGCGGTTGCTTTCAACTTATAACATGTATATCTCATGGATATTGTCAACATAAAGTAATATAACAAGTGCAATATGCAAATATGTAGGAATCAATGCACAGTTCACACAAGTGTTTGCTTCTTAGGTGGAGGGAGATAGGTAAACTGACTCAACAATAAAAGTAAAAGAACGGTCCTTCAAAGAGGAAAGCATCGATTGCTGTATTTGTGCTAGAGCTTTTATTTTGGAAACATGAAACAATTTTGTCAACGGTAGTAATAAAGCATATGAGTTATGTAAATTATATCTTACAAGTTGCAAGCCTCATGCATAGTATACCAATAGTGCCCGCACCTCGTCCTACTTAGCTTGGACTACCGGATCTTTGCATGCCATGTTTCAACCAAGTGTCACAAAGGGGTACCTCCATGCCGCCTGTACAAAGGTCTAAGGAGAAAGCTCGCATTTTGGATTTCTCGCTTTTGATTATTCTCAACTTAGACATCCATACCGGGACAACATGGACAACAGATAATGGACTCCTCTTAAATGCATAAGCATGTAGCAACGATTATTATTCTCATATGAGATTGAGGATATATGTCCAAAACTGAAACTTCAACCATGATTCATGGCTTTAGTTAGCGGCCCAATGTTCTTCTCTAACAATTTTGCATGCTCCAACCACTAAGGTGATAGATCCTTCAGACAAGACGGACATGCATAGCAACTCACATGATATTCAACAATAGTTGATGGCGTTCCCCAGAAGCATGGTTATCGCACAACAAGCAACTTAATAAAAGATAAAGTGCATAAGTACATATTCAATACTACGATAGTTTTTAAGGCTATTTTGTCCCATGAGCTATATATTGCAAAGGTGAATGATGGAATTTTAAAGGTAGCACTCAAGCAATTTACTTTGGAATGGCGGAGAAATACCATGTAGTAGGTAGGTATGGTGGACACAAATGGCATAGTAGTTGGCTCAAGGATTTTGGATGCATGAGAAGTATTCCCTCTCGATACAAGGTTTAGGCTAGCAAGGTTATTTGAAGCAAACTCAAGGATGAACCGGTGCAGCAAAACTCACATAAAAGACATATTGTAAACATTATAAGACTCTACACCGTCTTCCTTGTTGTTCAAAACTCAATACTAGATATTATCTAGACCTTAGAGAGACCAAATATGCAAATCAAATTTTAGCAAGCTCTATGTATTTCTTCATTAATGGGTGCAAAGCATATGATACAAGAGCTTAAACATGAGCACAACAATTGCCAAGTATCACATTATCCAAGACATTTTAGAATTACTACATGTAGCATTTTCCAATTCAAACCATATAACAATTTAACGAAGAAGAAACTTTGCCTTGAACATTATGAGTAAAGCCTAAGGACATATTTGTCCATATGCAACAGCGGAGCGTGTCTCTCTCCCACAAAGTGAATGCTAGGATCCATTTTATTCAAACAAAAACAAAAACAAAAACAAACCGACGCTCCAAGTAAAGAACACAAGATGTGATTGAATAAAAATATAGTTTCAGGGGAGGAACCTGATGATGTTGTCGATGAAGAAGGGGATGCCTTGGGCATCCCCAAGCTTAGACGCTTGAGTCTTTTTAAAATATGCAGGGGTGAACCACGGGGGCATCCCCAAGCTTAGAGCTTTCACTCCTCTTGATCATAGTATATCATACTCCTCTCTTGACCCTTGAAAACTTCCTTCACACCAAACTTCAAGCAAACTCATTAGAGGGTTAGTGCACAATTAATAATTCAGGTGTTGATACGTCCAATTTGCATCACTATTTTGTATCATAATTTGCTGTTATTCATTGATATATTTCATATTGGGACACAATACTTATGTTATTTCATCTATTTTGCATGTTTCATCATTATTGGAGGATCAAGCACCGGAGCCAGGATTCTGCTGGAAAAAGCACCGTCAGAACGCAATATTTCGGAAGATCAACTGTGGAAGGAAATTTCACGTAAATTCCTATTTTTCCAGATGACGGAGGGAGCCAGAAGGGGAAGAAGAGGGGAGCCAAGGTGGGCCCAGACCACAGGCCGGCGCGGCCCATGGCCTGGCCGCGCCACCCTGTGGTGTGGGGGCCCCACAGCCCCTTTCGCCTCCTTTTCGCGTACTCCTTCGTCCTGAAAACCTAAGCCAGACGGAGGACCTCACGAAGAGTTACAGCCGCCTCTGCGGGGCGGAGAGCACCAGAGAGAAAAGAGCTCTCCGGCGGGCAGGAATCCGCCGGGGAAATTCCCTCCCGGAGGGGGAAATCGACGCCATCGCCATCGTCATCGAGCTGGACATCATCTCCATCATCATCATCATCATCTCCACCATCTACACCGCCATCACCACCGCTGCACCTCGTCACCGCTGTAACAATTTGGGTTGAATCTTGATTGTATGATAGGGGAAACTCTCCCGGCATTATTCTCTACTTGTTATTGATGCTATTGAGTGAAACCATTGAACCAAGGTTTATGTTCAGATTGTTATTCATCATCATATCACCTCTGATTGTATTCCATATGATGTCTCGTGAGTAGTTCGTTTAGTTCTTGAGGACATGGGTGAAGTCTAAATGCTAGTAGTGAATTATGGTTGAGTAATATTCAATGTTATGATATTTAAGTTGTGGTGTCATTCTTCTAGTGGTGTCGTGTGAACGTCGACTACACGATACTTCACCATTTATGGGCCTAGGGGAGTGCATCTTGTATTCGGTTGCTAATTGCGGGGTTGCCGGAGTGACAGAAACCTGAGCCCCCGTTAGTATATCGATGCAAGAGGGATCGCAGGATCTCAGAGTTTAAGGCTGTGGTTAGATTTATCTTAATTACTTTCTTGTAGTTGCGGATGCTTGCAAGGGGTATAATCACAAGTATGTATTAGTCCTAGGAAGGGCGGTGCATTAGCATAGGTTCACCCACACAACACTTATCAAAACAATGAAGATTATTTAGCCACATGAAGCGAAAGCACTAGACTAAAATCCCCGTGTGTCCTCAAGAACGCTTGGTCATTATAAGTAAACAAACCGGCTTGTCCTTTGTGCTAAAAAGGATTGGGCCACTCGCTGCAATTATTTCTCTCACATTTTACTTACTCGTACTTTATTCATCTGTTACATCAAAACCCCTTGAATACTTGTTTGTGAGCATTTACAGTGAATCCTTCATCGAAACTGCTGCCAACACCTTCTGCTCCTCGTTGGGATCGACATTCTTACTTATCGAAGATACTACGATACACCCCTATACTTGTGGGTCATCAAGACTATTTTCTGGCGCCGTTGCCGGGGAGTGAAGCGCTATTGGTAAGTGGAATTGGTAAGGAAAACCTTTACTGTTTGTGCTGATTTTATTTCTGCCTGCTGCTATAAGTCATTATGGAGAGATCTTCTCTTCAATTTCTATTTGGGAAATCTACTACTACTGCAACGGTAGTGGATGAGGCGCCAGGTGAGGAAGTAGTACCATATAAAATACCTATGAAAATTATTGAACGTGTTATGGATAACCGCTATGAAGGGGATGGAACTGTCCATCCTGGTGATCATTTATTGTTTTTGCATGAATTATGCGGGTTATTCAAATGTGCAGGTATTTCTATGAATGAAGTTAGAAAGAAACTATTCACTATATCGCTGTCTGGTAAAGCGGCGCACTGGTATAAATTGCTGAAGAATGGTGATTCTATTGATTGGGAGGACATTGTGCCTTTATTTTATTCCAAATTTTATCCTCCAAGTGAAATTCACAAAGATCGGAACCGCATATATAATTTTTGGCCTCATGATGGAGAGAGTATTGCCCAAGCTTGGGGGAGATTGAAGTCTTTAATGCTCAAATGCCCCATTCATGAGCTTCCTGGTAATGTTATTATTGATAATTTCTATGCAAGACTTTCTTTTCAAGACAAGACCTTGCTGGATACTTCTTGTTCTGGATCATTTACACGCAACAAAGAAGAGTTTAAAAGGGACCTTCTTGATCGGATCCAAGAAAATACTGAAGGATGGGAGAACGACAAAGATAGAGAATCAGGTATAATTTATGATTATAAATGCATTGAAGCTTTTATGGATACTGATAAATTTCGTAATATGAGTGCTACATATGGTCTTGATTCCCAAGTTGTTGCAAATCTTTATAAAGCTTTTGCCTCTCATTATGAATTGCCTAAGAAGAATTTTGATAAGTATCATGAACCGTATAAAGATAAAGTTGATTCATCTGTAAACAAATGTGTAGTGATTGAAACTGTTGATAATGTTATTCCTGAAGCTTATATTGAAAAAACTCCTTTCCCTGCTAAAATGAAGGAGTACTCTGTCATATCTAGTGCTGTTAATAAAAGTGAAAAGAAACCTAAAGAACCTGAAGAACAAATTAAAATTGAACCTGCTGTTGCAATAGTTAAAGATCTTGTGACTGAAAATGTGGAGGATGGTCATATTATTTTCTGTGAAGATGCTTCTAATATTGTTTCACATCCTAATAAACCCAAACAAGTTAGTGTTCCTATGCTATCTGTTAGAATTGGTGATCATTGCTATTATGGTTTATGTGATATTGGTGCAAGTGTTAGTGCTATTCCTTATGAGCTTTACACGGAGATTATGCACGAAATTGGTTCTTGTGAACTTGAAGATATTGATGTGGTTATTCATCTGGCTAATAGAGAAACTATTTCTCCAATTGGTATTGTTTGAGATGTGGAAGTTCTATGTGGTAAGATTAAATATCCTGCTGACTTTTTGGTACTTGGTTCTGCTGCTAGTGATCATTGTCCTATCATTTTTGGTAGACCTTTTCTAAATACTTGTGGAGCTATTATAGATTGTAAGAAAGAGAAAATTTTGACTAGATTTGCTGGTGAACCTTATGAATTTAACTTTTCTAAATTTACCAAAACTCCTTATAAAGCTGACTTGCCTAGTAATGATTTTAAAATGGAGCAGTGTGCATCTATTGTTCTTGTTCCTAATAATCCTTTGCAGCAACATTTGGAGAATAGTGAAAGTGAAGCTTTTAGGAAAGAAAGAGATGAGCTTGAGGAAATTTTTCTTCGCCAACCTATTCTCAAGCATGATTTACCGGTGGAAGATTTGGGTACAACACCGCCACCAAAGGAAGATCCTGTTTTTGATTTAAAGCCTTTACCTGATAATCTTAAATATGCTCATATTGATGATAAGAAAATATATCCTGTTATTATTAGTTCTAAGCTTTCAGAGATTGAGGAAGAAAGGTTATTGGAAATATTGAAGAAACACCGAGGAGCTATTGGCTACACTCTTGATGATTTGAAAGGGATTTCTCCTTCTATTTGCCAACATGCTATCAATATGGAAGATGATGCAAAGCCTGTTGTTGAACATCAACGTCGTCTAATTCCAAAGATGAAAGAGGTGGTAAGGAATGAGGTATTAAAACTTCTTGAAGCTGGTATTATATATCCTATTGCTGATAGTAGATGGGTTAGTCCTGTGCATTGTGTTCCTAAGAAAGGAGGAATGACTATTGTGCCTAATGATAATGATGAGCTTATTCCTCAAAGAATAGTTGTAGGGTATAGAATGTGCATTGATTTTCGAAAAGTTAATAAAGTTACTAAGAAAGATCATTACCCTTTACCCTTTATTGATCAAATGCTAGAAAGGTTATCTAAAAATACTCATTTTTGCTTTCTTGATGGTTATTCTGGGTTTTCACAAATTGCTGTTAAAGCTAAAGATCAAGAGAAAACCACGTTTACTTGTCCTTATGGAACTTATGCTTATAGGCGTATGCCTTTTGGTTTATGTAATGCTCCTGCTACTTTTCAAAGATGCATGTCTGCTATTTTTCATGGTTTTTGCGAAAGTATTGTAGAGGTGTTCATGGATGATTTTTCTGTCTATGGGAATTCTTTTGATAATTGCTTGCGAAACCTCGATAAAGTTTTGCAGAGATGTGAAGAAACTAACCTTGTTCTTAATTGGGAGAAATGCCACTTTATGGTTAATGAAGGAATTGTATTGGGACATAAAATTTCCGAGAGAGGTATTGAAGTTGATAGAGCTAAAGTTGAAGCAATTGAGAAGATGCCCTATCCGAGGGATGTTAAAGGTATTCGTAGTGTTCTTGGTCATGCTGGGTTTTATAGGAGATTTATTAAAGATTTCTCTAAAATTTCAAAACCTCTTACTAATCTTCTTCAAAAAGATGTACCTTTTGTTTTTGATGATGATTGTAAGGAAGCTTTTGAAACTCTAAAGAAAGCCTTAACAACTGCTCCTGTAGTCGAACCTCCTGATTGGAACTTGCCTTTTGAAATTATGTGTGATGCTAGTGATTTTGCTGTAGGCGCTGTTCTTGGACAGCGGGTAGATAAAAAATTAAATGTTATTCATTATGCTAGTAAGACTCTTGATGCTGCTCAAAGAAATTATGCTACAACTGAAAAGGAATTGTTAGCTGTAGTCTTTGCTTGTGACAAGTTTAGACCCTATATTGTTGATTCAAAAGTTACAATTCATACTGATCATGCTGCAATTAGATACCTTATGACAAAGAAAGATGCTAAGCCAAGGCTTATTAGATGGGTACTTCTGTTGCAAGAATTTGATTTACATATTATAGATAGGAAAGGTGCTGATAATCCTGTTGCTGATAATTTGTCTAGATTGGAAAATATTGCTTATGATCTTGTTCCTGTTAATGATAGTTTTCCAAATGAACAATTGGCTGTAATAAAGGTGAGCTCGCGAGAGAGCCCTTGGTATGCAGATTATGCTAACTTTATTGTTTCGAAGTATTTGCCTCCAACCTTTTCAGCTCAGCAAAGGAGGAAATTCTTTTATGACTTGAGGCATTATTTTTGGGATGACCCACACTTATATAAAGAAGGAGTGGATGGTATTATGCGAAGATGTGTTCCTGAATATGAACAACAGGAGATATTGAATAAATGTCATGGTAGTGTTTATGGAGGACATCATGCTGGAGATAGAACCGCGCAAAAGGTTCTACAATCAGGTTTTTATTGGCCAACACTCTTCAAAGATGCAAGGAAATTTATTTTATCTTGTGATGAATGTCAAAGAGTTGGTAATATCTCTAGACGCAATGAAATGCCTATGAATTATACTCTTGTTATTGAACCATTCGATTGTTGGGGATTCGACTTCATGGGTCCTTTCCCTTCTTCAGATGGTAACACTCATATACTTGTCGCTGTTGATTATGTTACTAAATGGGTAGAAGCTATACCTACAAAAAGTGCTGATGGTGAGACCTCTATAAAAATGCTTGTAGATATTATATTTCCTAGATTTGGAGTACCTAGATATATTATGACTGATGGAGGCTCTCATTTTATTCATGGAGGTTTTAGAAAAACTCTTGCTAAGTATGGTATTAATCATAGAATTGCTTCCGCTTATCACCCTCAAACTAGTGGTCAAGTAGAATTATCAAATAGAGAGATTAAAGCTATCTTGGGAAAGACTGTTAATAAATCTAGAAAGAATTGGGCTAGCAAATTGAAAGAAGCACTATGGGCTTATAGAACTGCTTATAAAAATCCTATGGGAATGTCACCTTATAAAATGGTTTATGGAAAAGCTTGTCATTTACCTTTAGAACTAGAGCACAAAGCTTATTGGGCTGTTAGAGAACTAAATAAAGATCCTAAATTAGCCGGTAATAAGAGGTTGCTGCAATTAAGTTCTCTAGATGAATGGAGAAGTGAAGCTTATGAAAATGCTAAACTCTTTAAAGAAAAAGTTAAGAAGTGGCATGATAGAAGGATCATCAAAAGAGAGTTTAATATTGGGGATAAAGTCCTATTGTATCGGTCTCGTCTCAGATTCTTTGCAGGGAAATTACTCTCGAAGTGGGAAGGACCATATGTTGTTGAGGAGGTGTATCGTTCAGGAGCAATTAAAATTAGCTCTCTCCAAGGCAATGCTACACAAGTGGTGAATGGACAAAGACTCAAGCATTATATCTCGGGTGATTCTTATAATGTTGATGTTGATATTATTCAAGTGGAAACACCGGAGGCTTTCATCAAAGGACAAATTGACAGTCCGCCAGAACTCGACTTTGAATAGGTAACAGTACAGGTAATAAAAAGTCCGCGTTTACCTTTCCGAACATTATTTCTGCTGTTTTTAGAAAATATGAAAAATTACGGAATCGAAACGGAGTGGAAAAGACGCGCGAGGGCCCGTCACCACAGGCCGGCGCGGGCCCCGGCCGCGCCGACCTATGGTGACAGCCCCTCGGCGTCCCGTTTCCACTCGTTTTCGGCCTGGAACCTTCCTTTTGTCGTAAAAATATTTGCTATATAATCCCCCGGATCCCCTGAGGTCCGTATATCGTTTTCTCGTCGTGTTTTGTTTCGAGCTGTTTTCTGCCAGGATCTGCTTCGGATCTAGATCCACCATGTCCTCGTCGGGAACTCAGAAGGACAGCTTCTTTGACGTCGTCAACCCATACATGAACGAGCTGAAGATGCACCCCAAAGAGTTGCTGCTCGTGGATGGAGAGTTGCAGATCAAAGATGTCCAGGGTCCTAAGGGAGAAGGGAGTTTGGAAGACAGGATGGAGAAACTGGAACAAGAGGTTTTCAACTACAAGAAGATGGCTGAGCGTGAAGTGGATATCTTTCACAAGATTGTGTCTGAACTCATTGATGGACACAAGAAGGAGACTGCAAAGTTGTGGGACGATATCTTCTCACTTCACGACACCACCAACAAACTCCAAGCTCAACTCTAT
The DNA here is from genome assembly GCA_030979885.1 of Lolium multiflorum. Taxonomy (NCBI): domain Eukaryota; kingdom Viridiplantae; phylum Streptophyta; class Magnoliopsida; order Poales; family Poaceae; genus Lolium; species Lolium multiflorum. The sequence continues at coordinate 170,774,393 of CM061750.1, forward strand.
GATGTTCATAATCAAAACTGTGAGTATGAAAACAGGTTTAAGCGCATAAGTCATGCTGCTAGTTTCAGGTTTCCGGAGACCAAGATGTCTTTTGTTGATGGAGGGCCTCTTCCATGGAAGTCTGATGACGGCAAAGATTCACCATCATCACCGAAGGAGTAATTCATCATCGGTATTGGCATCCCCTTGGTTTGTTCCAAGCTTGGGGGAGTGCCGCGGTATCACATCATCACTACCTTTATCTTTTACTATCAAGTAGTGTCATATCATGAGTAGGGAAGTTATCATATGGAATAGTATGCAATGTGGAAGTATCTCTCTTAGTTGGTTATCTATGTATCCGTTGGTGTGAGTTATCGTTATGGAATATTAATGAGAAGTCTTATCATTTACTTTTTGCACACCTTATTTTAGTTTGCAATCTCCATTATATGATTACTCTTGACATGAGTATTGATATCACTTTGGGAGCATCAAGTAAATCTATTTGGTTTTGGCAAACTTAGCATTGGTCAATAGCAACAACACCCTGATGTTTAATTAGAAGAGAGAAATACACTTAGATACATTACTCTATTATCTCTATGCTAATGAGTTTAGTATTCTGAAGTTAAAATTGCTTGTGCTTATGAGAAAGATGCATGATTGTTCTATCATATGTATATTTGTTTGTTTCCCTCAACCTTTATGCTTGCTATCAAACCTTGCTAGCCAAAGACCTGTATCGAGAGGAGATGCTTCTCATACATCCATAACCTTAGACCAAACCTATGCCATTTGTGTACACCATACCGATGACCCACAAGTATAGGGGATCGCAACAGTCTTCGAGGGAAGTATTACCCAATTTATTGATTCGACACAAGGGGAGACAAAGAATACTTGTAAGCCTTAACACGGAGTTGTCAATTCAGCTGCACTGGAAACAGACTTGCTCGCAAGAGTTTATCAGTAGTAACAGTTTTATGGCAGTAGGAATAGTGAAATAACAGCAGCGGTGAAATAAAGACAGCAGTAGTGATTATAGTAAACAGCAGGATTAAAATACTGTAGGCACAGGGACGGATTTAACGGGCGTTGCATGGATGAGAGAAACTCATGTAACAATCAAAGCAGGGGCATTTGCAGATAATAATAAAACGGTATCCAAGTACTAATCAATCAATAGGCATGTGTTCCATATATAGTCGTACGTGCTCGCAATGAGAAACTTGCACAACATCTTTTGTCCTACCAGCCGGTGGCAGCCGGGCCTCTAGGGAAACTACTGGAAATTAAGGTACTCCTTTTAATAGAGTACCGGAGCAAAGCATTAACACTCCGTGAACACATGTGATCCTCACATCGCTACCATTCCCTCCGGTTGTCCCGATTTCTGTCACTTCGGGGCCATTGGTTCCGGACAGCGACATGTGTATACAACTTGCAGGTAAGATCATAAACAACGAATATCTTCATGAATAATAACATGTTCAGATCTGAGATCATGGCACTCGGGCCCTAGTGACAAGCATTAAGCATAACAAGTTGCAACAATATCATAAAAGTGACATCTACGGATACTAGACACTATGCCCTAACAATCTTATGACTATTACATGACCAATCTCATCCAATCCCTACCATCCCCTTCAGCCTACAGCGGGGGAATTACTCACACATGGATGGGGGAAACATGGCTGGTCGATGGAGAGGCGTTGGCGGTGATGGCGGTGAAGATCTCCTCCAATTCCCCGTCCCGGCGGAGTGCCGAACGGAGACTGGCTCCCGCGACGGAGTTTCGCGATGTGGCGGCTCTCTGGAGGGTTTCTGGCGACTTCGACTTCTTCCCGTGCGTTTTTAGGTCGAACCCGATAAGTAGTCCGAAGGGGGGCGTCGGAGGCCGACCGAGGGGGCCACACCATAGGGCCGCGCGGGCCCCCCTAGGCCGCGCCGCCTTATGGTGTGGGGCCCTCGGGCCTCCACCTCACTTGTCCTTCTGGCTCCGTCAGTATTCTGGGAAAATAGGGCCTTCTGCATAAATTCCGAGGATTTTCCCTTGGATTTCTGCACAAAAACGAGACACCAGAGCAGTTCTGCTGAAAACAGCGTTAGTCCGTGTTAGTTGTATCCAAAATACACAAATTAGAGGCAAAACAATAGCAAAAGTGTTCGGGAAAGTAGATACGTTTTGGACGTATCAACTCCCCCAAGCTTAGCTTATTGCTTGTCCTCAAGCAATTCAGTTAACAACTGAGCGATAAAAGAACTTTCACGAACACATTTGCTCATATGATGTATATATTCTCATGCTATGGCTAATACTTAAGCAGTTCATAATGAGACACATGCAAATAAGATCATCCAACAGCTATGTCAATCATGGAGAAGTACCAACAATTAATAATAAGCACCATGAATCATGTATATAAGCAGGATTGCAATGTTCATAAGAGAATATGATAAAGTGGTATCTCGCTTGCCCGTATTTGATCGGCAAAACATAAATGCCGAGGCACCTCTGAAGTTCATAGAAAGACTAGAAGTAGTGATTGTCAAAGATAAAAGCATCAAAGTTATACCACAATCAATCATATTTTGAGACAAGCATATTATACTAAGAATGACAGTTGTGCTCTCAAGATAGTGCTCAAAGAAAGAATGGAGACACAACATAAAAGTAAAAGATTGACCCTTCACAGAGGGAAGCAGGGATTAACATGCGCTAGAGCTTTTTATTTGTAAAGCAAGAGTAAAATTATTTTGAGAGGTGTTTGTTGTTGTCAACGAATGGTAATGGGTACACTAACTACCTCATCAACCGGACTCACAAGAGCGGCTCCCATTTTATTTATTTTTGGGTGGCACTCCTTCCAACCTTTCTTTCACAAACCATGGCTAACCAAATCCTCGGGTGCCTGCCAACAATCACATACCATGAAGGAGTGCCTTTTTATTTAAGTTTTATTATGATGATGACACTCCCCCCAACCTTTGCTTACACAAGCCATGGCTAACCGAATCCTTCGGGTGCCGTCCAACAATCACAAACCATGGAGGAGTGTCTATTTAAGTTAATTAATTCGGGACTGGGAATCCCATTGCCAGCTCTTTTTGCAAAATTATTGGATAAGCGGATGTGCCACTAGTCCATATGAGAATCCGTCAAAAGTAAATGACAAGGTTGAAAGCTAAACACCACATACTTCCTCATGAGCTATGAAACATTAACACAAATTGAGAAGCATTTTGAAGGTTTTAAAGGTAGCGCATGAGAATTTACTTGGAATGGTTTGAAATGCCATGCATAGGTATTTATGGTGGACACTTTGGAACAACTTGGTTTTCAGGTGTTTGGAAGCACGAGCGGCGTTCCCGCTCAGTACAAGTGAAGGCTAGCAAAGACTAGGGAGCGACAAATCAAGAGAGCAGTAACTGTCATAATCATGCTTGCGGCAAAATAAATTAACGGAGGCATAAAAGTGATACAATAACTCTGAAGCAATATAAATCATCGAGGCTTAATTGACTTTTTGTTCAGTCATATGCATGCGTGAGCATGTGCCAAGTCGATATAAATGAATTATTCAGAGGAGGATACCACAATTCCATACTTACTTATGAATAAAACAATGCAAGCAAACATCCATGACATGCTACTCATATTAATAAATTGGAGCTAAACATGAGAGATCATGAACTACTAGACTTTCTCAAATAACATATACCTCACATGAACCAACTAAGCATGCTCACATGGATGAGTATATGTACAAAAATGAAAACAAATAGAGTTCATACCAGCCTCTCACCACAATCAGATTGTCGTAGATCGTCATTATTGCCTTTTCACTTGTGTAGCTTGGATAATATGAAATGAAAACCACGCTCCAGCCACCGAAGACCATTGAACTCATGATGAACTTTACAAACCAAAGAAGAACAGCAAATATTTTTGGTGTTTTCGAATTGGAAACAAGAACGAAAGAAAACAAGCAAACAAAGCAAAATCTTTTTGGGTTTTCTCATAACAAACCAACGATAGCAAATAAAGTAAACTAAGAGCAAGGAACCAAATAAACAAATGGTGAAGAGAAACAACAGAAATATTTTTGGTCTTTTTGTGTTTTAGGAAAGAAACAAAGCGAAAACAAAAGAATGCAAACTAACAGAAACACAGAAAAGCAGGATGACAGAAATCTGCCAAATCCTGACAGCAGTACAGAAATCGAAATTAACAAAAATCTTCCATTGCTCAGACCAAAAAGTGTTCAACTAATGAAAGTTAGATAACAACCTGGGGAACATGCTCAAAAATTGGCAGCTCAAAATAACGTTCTGGCTGTGCGTACGAATTTTTTTGGTAACAGCACAGAATCTGTTTTTGGACAGCACTTCCCCAAATATCATCTCCTTCTCATTAGAAAACCACTCTAAGAGACTAAACAAGTATGTACAAGTATCCAGCAACCATAATATGCAAAGAATGAGTGATGCCGGTATACCTCCCCCCAAGCTTAGGCTTTTGGCCCAAGTGGAGTTCATTCCCAACGAGGGTCGGAGTTCCACGCCGGTGGGTCATACATGGAGTGATAATAAGGCCCCTGCGCAGAAGAATATCGTGGAGGCTCCACATGACCATGATGTTGATATGAGGAGCTCGCTGCATCGGATGAAGAGTCGGGGTGCTCCTCGGCCTCCTCCACATCTTCCCTTGCACGACGGCTTTCCCTTTCTATGTATGCGTTTAGCTCATTTTCTGTGATCGACCACCCTTTCCTGGCATCAAGGTTAAACAAAGCAGGTGCAGGCAATCGTACTAGTTTTTCAATTTTCTTAGTTATACTCCAATTTTTCTTATACAAAGTTATCCTATAATGCAGGTTGTTCAAATTAGATGCATCTGAAATAAATTCATGTTTAATCATGGAAACAACATCAAGCTTCTCTATAGAAAGCGGAATATCTAAATGGTGAGGTCCTACACCATGCATAGCTAATAAGCGAGAGGCGATAAGACCTCCACAAATTCCTCCTTTCTCACGGTTAGTAGCAAGTCTACAAGCTATTAAAGCACCCAAATTATAAGTCCTATCCTGTTGCAAAGCAGCAGCTAAGAAAGCCAAATCTTGGACAGATAATTTACCTCCAGTCTTTCTCGCAAGAACGCACTTTGTAACGAAATAAGCAAAGTAGCGGATAGCTGGCTGTTGAATGCTACTAATCTTACCACTATCATTGGAGAAGCTCCTCCCATTACAAATCATTGTATAAAGATTTGAGAGCTCCCGCGGTGTTCCCCTGATCTTCTCGCAGGATCCCCACCGCGGCACTCTAATTGCTGTACAAAAATCACTGAAAGGCAAGTTGATAGTTTTGTTATAAATCTTGTACCGGACCATGGGGTTAGTTTGAGACCGATGAAATTCGAAATCCTGCACAACCGACACCGTTAGTTTAGCATATTGGTGAGGTTCACCAACAGTAAAACCTTCCAACCCTGCATTGGAAATCAGTGTTTGAACATCTTGCAGGATTCCTGCATTCCGCATAAAATCCGTGCATGGGTAATAAGAGGGGTATACTCCCTCTTCACGATGAACTCTCATGACTTGCTGTACCTCCAACTCTTGTTGGTTAAGTTGGTGCATACTCCCCTCCATTTTCTGAAATTTTCAACAACCATTATAAAATTTGATTTCAAGGTATATAATTGAAGGGAACTACTATAGGAACTTGCTAGAGTACTAAACATGCATCAAAACTAGTTTCTTCCACTTAGAACAAGCATGCAAGCTCACTAAACATGTTATCTACAGCAGCAAAATATTCAAGATATACTCAACCAAACAAAATTCTAATTGGACAATCAAAGGAGTCACATACCAAGGAGTAAATGTGCCAAATTTCAAACAGAAATCTGGGCTGAGCAAGGAGATCGAAAAATCGCGAGTTCTTGAGCAGAAACACGAGTGAGAGGAACTTGGTACGAGTTTTTTCGGGAGAGAGAAGATGCTGGGAGGAAGAGATGAAGTAGTGGGGCAAGGAGGGGCCCACACCACAGGGTGGCGCGCCCACCTCCTTGGCCGCGCCGGCCTGTGGTGTGGCGCCCTCTGGTGCCCCACAGGTCATCCTCTGGTACTCCCAGGTGCCTCGTCGAAAAATAGGACCAACGGTGTAATTTTTGTAATTTTTAGAGAACTTCGAAAAATGCACATTTCTGGGTATTAAATTAATGATTACTGCGCAGGAAAATGATTTCCAAAATCTTAAACAACTAAAGCATATTGCAAAACAAAAAGTGCTACAGCAAGTAAGAAGGGAGAAAGAAAGAAAGAAATGTTGTTTAGCTCTCTTATGCATTAAAATATACTTGTTAACAAGGTTGATCAAGTCTTGCTACCAAATAAATTTTATATGACATAAGAAGAAATAAACCTCAAATCAATCATGTTACCTTATATTGAATTGATATGGATCCAATCACAAGAGTTTGATATTCTTCTTTAGGCTCATATATAGGACAATCAATGGATCCCACTTTGATAGTTTTCACATTAAAAATTGTATTAACTCCACATACTTTATCAATCCTCTTGGGAAAATAGACAGTGTGTTCCTTATCATCAACATTGAAAGTAACCATGCCTTTATTGCAATCAATAACAGCCCCTGCAGTATTAAGAAAGGGTCTTCCAAGAATAATGGACATATTATCATCTTCAGGCATTTCCAACACAACAAAATCAGTTAATATTAAGCAATGCTGAGTAACTTGAACAGGAACATTTTCACATAAACCAACAGGAATAGCAGTAGATTTATCAGCCATTTGCAAAGATATATCAGTTGGTATTAACTTATCTAAATCAAGTCTCTTATAAAGAGAAAAAGGCATTACACTAACACCTGCTCCCAAATCACATAGAGCAGTTCTAACATAATTATTCTTGATGGAACAAGGAATAGTCGGTATACCTGGGTCTCCAAGCTTCTTTGGAATCTTACCATTGAAGGAGTAATTAGCGAGCATAGTGGAAATTTCCTCATTGGGGATTTTCCTTTTGTTAGTAACAATATCTTTCATATACTTTGAATAAGGAGGCAATTTAATAGCATCAGTCAAAGGGATTTGCAAAAATAAAGGTTTCATCCAATCACAAAATTTATTATAATGTTCCTCCTCCTTTGATTTTAGTTTCTTAGCAGGAAAAGGCATTTGCTTTTGAACCCAAGGTTCTCTTTCATTACCATGTTTCTCAGTAATAAAATCTTCTTTAGTGTACTTTTTATTTTTAGCAGGCTTTTCAGGTTCTTTTTCAATTTCTTCTTTATCAGGAGTATCATTCTTATCATTATCTTCCTCATGTTCATTACCACTTTCAGTTTCAGCATCAGAAATAGAAATACTATTAGGATCATTAACAGGTTCAGAGGATTCTACAACATTCTTATGTTTCTTTTTCTTTTTCTTAGATGGAGCACTAGTTTTAATTAGTTGAGAATCTTGTTCAACTCTTTTGGGATGCCCTTCAGGATATAGAGGATCCTGGGTAGAAACACCACCTCTAGTTGTTACTTCATAAGCATGTTTTTCTTTAGAATTATTTCCCAACAAGTCATTTTGCACTTTAGTAAGTTGATCAATTTGAGTTTGAACCATTTGAAAATGTTTAACAAGTATCTTAACATCATTGGAGGTTCTCTCCACAATACCATGCAATTCACTAATAGCTCGGGAATTTTCCATTAAATGATTCTCTACTCTCATATTAAAGTTTTCTTGCTTAACAATATAATTATCAAACTCATCTAAGCATTGAGCAGGAGGTTTTGAATACGGAATATCTTCCCTAGTAAAGCGTTGAAGAGAGTGTACCTCAATCATGGATGAAGGGGGAGTTATCTCACATAAATCTTCTATAGGAGGTAAATTCTTCACATCTTCAGGTTTAATACCCTTCTCTTTAAGAGACTTCTTGGCTTCCCTCATATCTTCATCATTTAATTTAATCATACCCCTCTTCTTCACTATCGGTGTCGGGGTTGGTTCAGGTGTAGACCAATCATCATGATTCCGGCCTATTTTAGCCAATAATTCTTCAGCGTCGTCTGGAGTTCTTTTCCTGAAAACACAACCAGCACAACTATCCAGGTATGCCCTAGACTCAATAGTTAGTCCACTATAAAATATATCAAGTAAATCATGCTTTTCCAAATCATGGTCAGGCTGAGCTCTAATAAGAGAGCAAAATCTCGCCCAAGCCTCAGGCAATTTCTCTCCATCTTCCTGGTCAAAATTATAAATTCTCTGCAAAGCAGCATGTTGAGCACTAGCAGGAAAGTATTTACGGAAGAAAACATCAAGCAATTCTTTTGGACTTTTAATAGAACCAGGAGGCAAATTATTATACCAAGTTTTAGCATCATCCTTTAATGAGAAAGGAAAAATTTAGCGACAAAATAAGTACGCATCTTAATATCATCAGAAAACAAGCCACTAAGAGTAGATAACTCAGTCATGTGTTCAACAGCACTTTCTTTTTCAGTACCACAAAAGGGTGTTTTCTCAACAATAGCTATATGAGATAGATCAAGAGAAAAATCATAATCTTTATCCCTAATGTTTATAGGAGATGTGGCAAATTTAGGATCAGGAGACAGTTTATATCTAACAGCATGTTCTGCAAGCAACTTTTTAATTTTTCTTGCATCAGTAGTAGCATTGCATTTTTCAATAAAATCATCATCAAGCTCTACATAATCTTCATCAAGATCATCACTAGAATATTCAACAGACTCAGGTGAATTAACAGGTGTAGCAGCATTTTCATTAGGAGTTTCAGTATTTTCAATTTGTCTAGATTTAGCAATTGTAGCATCTAGAAAAGATCCTAACGAACCATCATTATCAAGCACAACAGAAGCATCATCACAATTATGAGAGAAATTTCAGATTCAGCAGAAGTACCAGCATTTGAAGTTTGTGGTGGTGAAACAAGTTTACTTATCACAGATGGTGAATCAAGAGCAGCAGAGGTACTAAGAGTTGTACCTTTTCTTGTAGTGGATGGTAATATGGCGATCTTAGTATCGCGAGGTTTACCCATGATGGAGAATTTGCAGCGAACAATATCAATCCAAGTGAACTTCCAAATAAAGCTATGCTCCCCGGCAACGGCGCTAGAAAATAGTCTTGATGACCCACAAGTATAGGGGATCGCAACAGTCTTCGAGGGAAGTATTACCCAATTTATTGATTCGACACAAGGGGAGACAAAGAATACTTGTAAGCCTTAACAGCGAGTTGTCAATTCAGCTGCACCTGGAAACAGACTTGCTCGCAAGAGTTTATCAGTAGTAACAGTTTTATGGCAGTAGAAATAGTGAAATAACAGAGCGGTGAAATAAAGACAGCAGTAGTGATTATAGTAAACAGCAGGATTAAAATACTGTAGGCACAGGGACGGATTTAACGGGCGTTGCATGGATGAGAGAAACCCATGTAACAATCAAAGCAGGGGCATTTGCAGATAATAATAAAACGGTATCCAAGTACTAATCAATCAATAGGCATGTGTTCCATATATAGTCGTACGTGCTCGCAATGAGAAACTTGCACAACATCTTTTGTCCTACCAGCCGGTGGCAGCCGGGCCTCTAGGGAAACTACTGGAAATTAAGGTACTCCTTTTAATAGAGTACCGGAGCAAAGCATTAACACTCCGTGAACACATGTGATCCTCACATCGCTACCATTCCCTCCGGTTGTCCCGATTTCTGTCACTTCGGGGCCATTGGTTCCGGACAGCGACATGTGTATACAACTTGCAGGTAAGATCATAAACAACAAATATCTTCATGAATCAATAACATGTTCAGATCTGAGATCATGGCACTCGGGCCCTAGTGACAAGCATTAAGCATAACAAGTTGCAACAATATCATAAAAGTGACATCTACGGATACTAGACACTATGCCCTAACAATCTTATGACTATTACATGACCAATCTCATCCAATCCCTACCATCCCCTTCAGCCTACAGCGGGGGAATTACTCACACATGGATGGGGGAAACATGGATGGTCGATGGAGAGGCGTTGGCGGTGATGGCGGTGAAGATCTCCTCCAATTCCCCGTCCCGGCGGAGTGCCGGAACGGAGACTTCTGGCTCCCGCGACGGAGTTTCGCGATGTGGCGGCTCTCTGGAGGGTTTCTGACTTCGACTTCTTCCCGTGCGTTTTTAGGTCGAACCCGATAAGTAGTCCGAAGGGGGGCGTCGGAGGCCGACCGAGGGGGCCACACCATAGGGCCGCGCGCCCCCTAGGCCGCACCGCCTTATGGTGTGGGGCCCTCGGGCCTCCACCTCACTTGTCCTTCTAGCTCCGTCAGTATTCTGGGAAAATATGGCCTTCTGCATAAATCCCGAGGATTTTCCCGAAAGTTGGATTTCTGCACAAAAACGAGACACCAGAGCAGTTCTGCTGAAAACAGCGTTAGTCCGTGTTAGTTGTATCCAAAATACACAAATTAGAGGCAAAACAATAGCAAAAGTGTTCGGGAAAGTAGATACGTTTTGGACGTATCACATACCTACCTACTACATGGTATTTCCTGCCATTCCAAGTAAATACTTCATGTGCTACCTTTAAATTATTCAAACTACTACTCCTTATTTGTGTCAATGTTCTATAGCTCATGAGGAAGTATGTGGTGTTTTATCTTTCAATCTTGTTGGGCGGACTTTCACCAATGGACTAGTGGCACATCCGCTTATCCAATAATTTTGCAATAAGAGCTGGCAACGGGGTTCCCAGCCCCAATTAATAACTTTCATTAATAATTCTCTTCACATGTTTTGCTCTGATTTATCAGTAAGCAACTTAATTTTGCAATAGACACTCCTCCATGGTATGTGAATGTTGGAAGGCACCCGAGGATTCGGTTAGCCATGGATTGAGAAAGCCAAGGTTGGGGGGAGTGTCATCCTTAATAAAACTAAAATACATGTGTAAACAAAAGAGAAGAGGGATGATCTACCTTGCTGGTAGAGATGCCGTCCCTCATGGGAGCCGCTCTTGAAGGTTCGTTTGGCAAGGGGTTAGAGTGCCCGCTACCATTCGTTGACAACAACAAACACCGCTCAAAATCTTACTTTTATGCTCTTTATATGATTTCAAAACTTGAAAAGCTCTAGCACATGATTTAATCCCTGCTTCCCTCTGCGAAGGGCCTATCTTTTACTTTTATGATTGAGTCAGTAAACCTATTTCCCTCTATCTCAAGCAAGCAATTGAGTTGTTGTGAACCAACTATTTATGCTATGATTCAGTTGATCATGTCTTTTATACTTTCTTGTTTAGTACCAATTTTATCTGAATGAATATGACTTTGAAGTTATCAATGATTATGAGGAGATTGTTATGCTTGAATATGAAAGCCCAGCTATAAAATTCTTATATGAAAGCTTTGCTTAGAAGTACAATCCGTTAGTAGTTCTCTGACCAAGAACAAAGTTTGCCATCACCAACTATGATTTCTCATGCACCTTTACTTGTGATTTCTCTTTACCTATTTCAAGATGAGTTATATGAGGAAGTTGTTTACTAGAATGTCTTGTGTGAATGAATATGATGCTTCTTGTCCGTATTTTATTTATCGACTCTTCACTCCATAAACATGTGGTCTTGTTTATCGAGCTCAGTTTCGCTTGGGGACAAGCGAGGTCTAAGCTTGGGGGAGTTGATACGTCCAATTTGCATCACTATTTTGTATCATAATTTGCTGTTATTCATTGATATATTTCATATTGGGACACAATACTTATGTTATTTCATCTATTTTGCATGTTTCATCATTATTGGAGGATCAAGCACCGGAGCCAGGATTCTGCAGGAAAAAGCACCGTCAGAACGCAATATTTCGGAAGATCAACTGTGGAAGGAAATTACACGTAAATTCCTATTTTTCCAGATGACGGAGGGAGCCGAAGGGGAAGAAGAGGGGAGCCAAGGTGGGCCCAGACCACGGCCGGCGCGGCCCATGGCCTGGCCGCGCCACCCTGTGGTGTGGGGGCCCCACAGCCCCTTTCGCCTCCTTTTCTTCGCGTACTCCTTCGTCCTGAAAACCTAAGCCAGACGGAGGACCTCACGAAGAGTTACAGCCGCCTCTGCGGGGCGGAGAACACCAGAGAGAAAAGAGCTCTCCGGCGGGGAAATTCCCTCCCGGAGGGGGAAATCGACGCCATCGTCATCGAGCTGGACATCATCTCCATCATCATCATCATCATCTCCACCATCTACACCGCCATCACCACCGCTGCACCTCGTCACCGCTGTAACAATTTGGGTTGAATCTTGATTGTATGATAGGGGAAACTCTCCCGGCATTATTCTCTACTTGTTATTGATGCTATTGAGTGAAACCATTGAACCAAGGTTTATGTTCAGATTGTTATTCATCATCATATCACCTCTGATTGTATTCCATATGATGTCTCGTGAGTAGTTCGTTTAGTTCTTGAGGACATGGGTGAAGTCTAAATGCTAGTAGTGAATTATGGTTGAGTAATATTCAATGTTATGATATTTAAGTTGTGGTGTCATTCTTCTAGTGGTGTCGTGTGAACGTCGACTACACGATACTTCACCATTTATGGGCCTAGGGGAGTGCATCTTGTATTCGGTTGCTAATTGCGGGGTTGCCGGAGTGACAGAAACCTGAGCCCCCGTTAGTATATCGATGCAAGAGGGATCGCAGGATCTCAGAGTTTAAGGCTGTGGTTAGATTTATCTTAATTACTTTCTTGTAGTTGCGGATGCTTGCAAGGGGTATAATCACAAGTATGTATTAGTCCTAGGAAGGGCGGTGCATTAGCATAGGTTCACCCACACAACACTTATCAAAACAATGAAGATTATTTAGCCACATGAAGCGAAAGCACTAGACTAAAATCCCCGTGTGTCCTCAAGAACGCTTGGTCATTATAAGTAAACAAACCGGCTTGTCCTTTGTGCTAAAAAGGATTGGGCCACTCGCTGCAATTATTTCTCTCGCATTTTACTTACTCGTACTTTATTCATCTGTTACATCAAAACCCCTTGAATACTTGTTTGTGAGCATTTACAGTGAATCCTTCATCGAAACTGCTGCCAACACCTTCTGCTCCTCGTTGGGATCGACATTCTTACTTATCGAAGATACTACGATACACCCCCTATACTTGTGGGTCATCAAGGTGACACAAACATTCTTTACACTTCTGGACATTGCATAAAGCTACTGGACATTAATGGATCAAAGAAATGAATCCAACATAGCAAAAGAGGCAATGCGAAATAAAAGGCAGAATCTGTCAAAAACAGAACAGTCCGTAAAGACGAATTTTAAGATGGCACCAGACTTGCTCAAATGGAAAAACTCAAAACTAATGAAAGTTGCGTAAATTGGCAGATTTTTTCGAATTTTCTACAGAGGCCTGTGCCCAGATTCGTGACAGACAGCAATGTTGTTTCTGCGCAGCGATCCCAAATATAACATCAACTTTGACATAGAAACTTTACTTGGCACAAAAACATGATAAGGAGAGGTTGCTACAGTAGTAAACAACTTCCAAGACTCAAATATAAAACAAAGTACTGTAGTAAAAACATGGGTTGTCTCCCATAAGCGCTTTTCTTTAACGCCTTTCAGCTAGGCGCAGAAAGTGCAAATCAAGTAACATCGAGAGTAGAAGCATCAACATCATTATTTTTCATGCAAACACAACTTGTTGCAGAGGGTACTTTAGGTGCTCCATTATCTAAATTTTCTATGGTGGTGCTAGGGGTTTTAGCAATTTTAGGCCTATAATAATTCTTTTGTTTAGGCACTTTAGAGACATACATAAATTTTTGCTATTTACCCACGTAAGCTTTTGATACGTCCAAAACGTATCTACTTTCCCGAACACTTTTGCTATTGTTTTGCCTCTAATTTGTGTATTTTGGATACAACTAACACGGACTAACGCTGTTTTCAGCAGAATTGCTCTGGTGTCTCGTTTTTGTGCAGAAATCCAACTTTCGGGAAAATCCTCGGAATTTCTTCAGATGGCCCTATTTTACCAAAATACTGACGGAGCCAGAAGGGCGAAGGAGGTGGAGGCCCGAGGGCCCCACACCATAAGGCGGCGCGGCCCAGGGGGGCCCGCGCGGCCCTATGGTGTGGCCCCCTCGGCCGGCCTCCGACGCCCCCCTTCGGACTACTTATTCGCCTCGACCTAAAAACGCACGGAGAGAAGTCGACATCGCCAGAAACCCTCCAGAGAGCCGCCACATCGCGAAACTCCGTCGCGGGAGCCAGAAGTCTCCGTTCGGCACTCCGCCGGACGGGGAATTGGAGGAGATCTTCACCGCCATCACCGCCAACGCCTCTCCATCAACCAGCAATGTTTCCCCCATCCATGTGTGAGTAATTCCCCCGCTGTAGGCTGAAGGGGATGGTAGGGATTGGATGAGATTGGTCATGTAATAGTCATAAGATTGTTAGGGCATAGTGCCTAGTATCCGTAGATGTCACTTTTATGATATTGTTGCAACTTGTTATGCTTAATGCTTGTCACTAGGGCCCGAGTGCCATGATCTCAGATCTGAACATGTTATTGATTCATGAAGATATTCGTTGTTTATGATCTTACCTGCAAGTTGTATACACATGTCGCTGTCCGGAACCAATGGCCCCGAAGTGACAGAAATTGGGACAACCGGAGGGGATGGTAGTGATGTGAGGATCACATGTGTTCACGGAGTGTTAATGCTTTGCTCCGGTACTCTATTAAAAGGAGTACCTTAATATCCAGTAGTTTCCCTAGAGGCCCGGCTGCCACCGGATGGTAGGACAAAAGATGTTGTGCAAGTTTCTCATTGCGAGCACGTACGACTAAATATGGAACACATGCCTATTGATTGATTAGTACTTGGATACCGTTTTATTATTATCTGCAAATGCCCATGCTTTGATTGTTACATGAGTTTCTCTCATCCATGCAACGCCCGTTAAATGTCCCTGTGCCTACAGTATTTTAATCCTGCTGTTTACTATAATCACTACTGCTGTCTTTATTTCACTGCTGCTGTTATTTCGCTATTTCCACTGCCATAGAACTGTTACTACTGATAAACTCTTGCGAGCAAGTCTGTTTCCAGGTGCAGCTGAATTGACAACTCCGCTGTTAAGGCTTACAAGTATTCTTTGTCTCCCCTTGTGTCGAATCAATAAATTGGGTAATACTTCCCTCGAAGACTGTTGCGATCCCCTATACTTGTGGGTCATCAAGACTATTTTCTGGCGCCGTTGCCGGGGAGCATAGCTTTATTTGGAAGTTCACTTGGATTGATATTGTTCGCTGCAAATTCTCCATTATGGGTAAACCTCGCGATACTAAGATCGCCATATTACCATCCACTACAAGAAAAGGTACAACTCTGAGTACCTCTGCTGCTCTTGATTCACCATCTGTGATTGATAAACTTGTTTCACCGCCACATGCTTCGCGTGCTGGTACTTCTGCTGAATCTGAAAATTCTCATAATATTGATAATGTTTCTGCTGTGCTTGATGATAGTGGTTCATTGGGATCTTTTCTAGATGCTACAATTGCTAAGTCTAGACAAATTGAAAATACTGAAACTCCTAATGTTGCTACACCTGTTAATTCACCTGAGTCTGTTGAATATTCTAGTGATGATCTTGATGAAGATTATGTGGAGCTTAATGATGATTTTATTGAAAAATGCAATGCTACTACTGATGCAAGAAAAATTAAAAAGTTGCTTGCAGAACATGCTGTTAGATATAAACCATCTCCTGATCCTAAATTTGCCACATCTCCTATAAACATTAGGGATAAAGATTATGATTTTTCTCTTGATCTATCTCATATAGCTATTGTTGAGAAAACACCCTTTTGTGGTACTGAAAAAGAAAGTGCTGTTGAACACATGACTGAGTTATCTACTCTTAGTGGCTTGTTTTCTGATGATATTAAGATGCGTACTTACTTTGTCGCTAAAATTTTTCCTTTCTCATTAAAGGATGATGCTAAAACTTGGTATAATAATTTGTCTCCTGGTTCTATTAAAAGTCCAAAAGAATTGCTTGATGTTTTCTTCCGTAAATACTTTCCTGCTAGTGCTCAACATGCTGCTTTGCAGAGAATTTATAATTTTGACCAGGAAGATGGAGAGAAATTGCCTGAGGCTTGGGCTAGATTTTGTTCTCTTATTAGAGCTCAGCCTGACCATGATTTGGAAAAGAATGATTTACTTGATATATTTTATAGTGGACTAACTATTGAGTCTAGGGCATACCTGGATAGTTGTGCTGGTTGTGTTTTCAGGAAAAGAACTCCAGACGACGCTGAAGAATTATTGGCTAAAATAGGCCGGAATCATGATGATTGGTCTACACCTGAACCAACCCCGACACCGATAGTGAAGAAGAGGGGTATGATTAAATTAAATGATGAAGATATGAGGGAAGCCAAGAAGTCTCTTAAGGAGAAAGGTATTAAACCTGAAGATGTGAAGAATTTACCTCCTATAGAAGATATATGTGAGACAATTCCCCCTTCATCTACGATTGAGGTACACTCGCTTCAACACTTTACTAGGGAAGATATTCCGTATTCAAAATCTCCTGCTCAATGCTTAGATGAATTTGATAATTATATTGTTAAGCAAGAAAATTTTAATATGAGAGTAGAGAATCATTTAATGGAAAATTCTCGAGCTATTAGTGAATTGCATGGTATTGTGGAGAGAACCTCCAATGATGTTAAGATACTTGTTAAACATTTTCAAATGGTTCAAACTCAAATTGATCAACTTACTAAAGTGCAAAATGACTTGTTGGGAAATAATTCTAAAGAAAAACATGCTTGTGAAGTAACAACTAGAGGTGGTGTTTCTACCCAGGATCCTCTATATCCTGAAGGGCATCCCAAAAGAGTTGAACAAGATTCTCAACTAATTAAAACTAGTGCTCCATCTAAGAAAAAGAAAAAGAAACATAAGAATGTTGTAGAATCCTCTGAACCTGTTAATGATCCTAATAGTATTTCTATTTCTGATGCTGAAACTGAAAGTGGTAATGAACATGAGGAAGATAATGATAAGAATGATACTCCTGATAAAGAAGAAATTGAAAAAGAACCTGAAAAGCATGCTAAAAATAAAAAGTATACTAAAGAAGATTTTATTACTGAGAAGCATGGTAATGAAAGAGAACCTTGGGTTCAAAAGCAAATGCCTTTTCCTGCTAAGAAACTAAAATCAAAGGAGGAGGAACATTATAATAAATTTTGTGATTGGATGAAACCTTTATTTTTGCAAATCCCTTTGACTGATGCTATTAAATTGCCTCCTTATTCAAAGTATATGAAAGATATTGTTACTAACAAAAGGAAAGTCCCCAATGAGGAAATTTCTACTATGCTCGCTAATTACTCCTTCAATGGTAAGATTCCAAAGAAGTTGGGCGACCCAGGTATACCGACTATTCCTTGTTCCATCAAGAATAATTATGTTAGAACTGCTCTATGTGATTTGGGAGCAGGTGTGAGTGTGATGCCTTTTTCTCTTTATAAGAGACTTGATTTAGATAAATTGATACCAACTGATATATCTTTGCAAATGGCTGATAAATCTACTGCTATTCCTGTTGGTTTATGTGAAAATGTTCCTGTTCAAGTTACTCAGCATTGCTTGATATTAACTGATTTTGTTGTGTTGGAAATGCCTGAAGATGATAATATGTCCATTATTCTTGGAAGACCCTTTCTTAATACTGCAGGGGCTGTTATTGATTGCAATAAAGGCATGGTTACTTTCAATGTTGATGATAAGGAACACACTGTCTATTTTCCCAAGAGGATTGATAAAGTATGTGGAGTCAATACAATTTTTAATGTGAAAACTATCAAAGTGGGATCCATTGATTGTCCTATATATGAGCCTAAAGAAGAATATCAAACTCTTGTGATTGGATCCATATCAATTCAATATAAGGTAACATGATTGATTTGAGGTTTATTTCTTCTTATGTCATATAAAATTTATTTGGTAGCAAGACTTGATCAACCTTGTTAACAAGTATATTTTATTGCATAGGAGAGCTAAACAACACTTCTTTCTTTCTTTCTCCCTCCACTTATTTTATTTGCTGTAGCACTTTTGTTTTGCAATATGCTTAGGTCATTTAAGATTTTAGAAATCATTTTCCTGCGCAGTAATCATTAATTTAATACCCAGAAATGTGCATTTTTCGAAGTTCTCTAAAAATTACAAAAATTATACCGTTGGTCCTATTTTTCGACGAGGCACCTGGGAGCACCAGAGGATGACCTGTGGGGCACCAGGGGGTGCCACACCATAGGGCGGCGCGGCCAGCAAGGGGGCCGCGCCACCATGTGGTGTGGGCCACCCCTTGCCCCACTACACCATCTCTTCCTCCCAGCACCTTCTCTCTCCCGAAAAAACTCGTACCAAGTTTCTCTCACTCGTGTTTCTGCTCAAGAACTCGCGATTTTTCGATCTCCTTGCTCAGCCCAGATTTCTGTCTGAAATTTGGCACATTTACTCCTTGGTATGTGACTCCTTTGATTGTCCAATTAGAATTTCATTTGGTTGAGTATATCTTGAATATTTTGCTGCTGTATGTAACATGTTTAGTGAGCTTGCATGCTTGTTCTAAGTGGTAGAAATTAGTTTTGATGCATGTTTAGCACTCTAGCAAGTTCCTATAGTGGTTCCCTTCAATTACACACCTTGAAATCAAATTTTATAATGATTGTTGAAAATTTCAGAAGGGGAAGATGAAGAAATTCAAGTTTGGAGAGTTGTTCAAGAAAGCAACAACCAGCACCGGTAGGCCCTCAAGGGCGTCCACTCAAATTAGGCGATCCTATAATGAGGATGTCATCGCGCCTAGCTTCGCGCCCGAGGAGGACCAAGGGGCCCCTAATGCTTCATCCTTCCCTTGTTATGAGTTTCTAACCAATGCAGGGTTATTGGATGACTTCTTCACCCTCGTCAACAGGGCAGGCCTAGCCACCTACGTGGGAGACGAGAGGGGACAATATTACAGGCTCACCAAGATTTTCGTTGAGAGCTTCAAGTTCCACAACACGGAATATGAGCCGACAGTCGCATTCAAGATTTATGATATTCCTGTTACCATGAAATTGGAGGAATTTTGTTTTGCATTGGGTATTGCCCCTGTAGGTACAGCAAGAAGGATTGATGACAACCCCCGGGACTTGTTGGAGCTATACCGAGGGATCACCGGGGATGATTGCCGCACCATCCAGCGAGGGAAGATAAGAAACATTCAACTCCCCGCTATTAAGTATTTCGCATATTACATTGGTACTAGCATTTTGGGTAGAGAAAATACTAGTAACATTTCTAGCTACCATCTTGCTTTCTTGAATGTTGCACTTACTGGAGAGACACCTTATCATCTTGGTTCTCTTATTGCTCGCCGCCTGTCTAGCAGGGGGCCTATTTTTGGAGGAACTATTGCATCACGCATTCTAACACATCTAGATATTCCTCTTGATTCTAATGATGTACCATTAACCCCTAGGAAGCTAGATATTGCTGCTATGAAGAGCCATCATTTTGTTACTACTAACTCCACCATAGATAATATTGTCTATAAAATGTTGTTTGCTGATGGGAATGAGAAAGAAATCCCTCTTCCCCAGCAGGGTTTGTTTAATATTGACAGGCAATCATGGTCGCTAACAAAGGAGGTGGTGGAAGAGCATATGAAGATACAAGAATTCCACCAGCAACATGACTCCGAGAACGCCGAGCCCTCCTACGACTACACCGTCACGTACCCCGACGTTTCCTCCAGCACATACATGGAACCGGGTCGTTCTTCGTCATATTACGAAGACACCACTTCATGGGGACCGTGGGAATGAACTCCACTTAGGCCAAAAGCCTAAGCTTGGGGGAGGTATACCGGCATCACTCATTCTTTGCATATTATGGTTGCTGGATACTTGTACATACTTGCTTAGTCTCTTAGAGTGGTTTTCTAATGAGAGGGAGATGATATTTGGGGAAGTGCTGTCCAAAAACAGATTCTGTGCTGTTACCAAAAAAATTCGTACGCACAGCCAGAACGTTATTTTGAGTTGCCAATTTTTGAGCATGTGCCCCAGGTTGTTATCTAACTTTCATTAGTTGAACACTTTTTGGTCTGAGCAATGGAAGATTTTTGTTAAATTCGATTTCTGTACTGCTGTCAGGATTTGGCAGATTTCTGTCATCCTGCTTTTCTGTGTTTCTGTTAGTTTGCATTCTTTTGTTTTCACTTTGTTTCTTTCCTAAAACACAAAAAGACCAAAAATATTTCTGTTGTTTCTCTTCACCATTTATTTATTTGGTACCTTGCTCTTAGTTTGCTTTATTTGCTATCATTAGTTTGCTATAAGAAAACCCAAAAAGATTTTGCTTTGTTTGCTTGTTTTCTTTCGTTCTTGTTTCTAATTCGAAAACACCAAAAATATTTGCTGTTCTTCTTTGGTTTGTAAAGTTCATCATGAGTTCAATGGTCTTCGGTGGCTGGAGCGTGGTTTTCATTTTATATTATCCAAGCTACACAAGTGAAAAGGCAATAATGACGATCTACGACAATCTGATTGTGGTGAGAGGCTGGTATGAACTCTATTTGCTTTCATTTTTGTACATATACTCATCCATATGAGCATGCTTAGTTGGTTCATGTGAGGTATATGTTATTTGAGAAAGTCTAGTAGTTCATGATCTCTCATGTTTAGTTCCAATTTATTAATATGAGTAGCATGTCGTGGATGTTTGCTTGCATTGTTTTATTCATAAGTAAGTATGGCATTGTGGTATCCTCCTCTGAATAATTCATTTATATCGACTTGGCACATGCTCACGCATGCATATGACTGAACAAAAAGTCAATTAAGCCTCGATGATTTATATTGCTTCAGAGTTATTGTATCACTTTTATGCCTCCGTTAATTTATTTTGCCGCAAGCATGATTATGACAGTTACTGCTCTCTTGATTTGTCGCTCCCTAGTCTTTTGCTAGCCTTCACTTGTACTGAGCGGTGACGCCGCTCGTGCTTCCAAACACCTGAAAACCAAGTTGTTCCAAAAGTGTCCACCATAAATACCTATGCATGGCATTTCAAACCATTCCAAGTAAATTCTCATGCGCTACCTTTAAAACTTTCAAAATGCTTCTCAATTTGTGTTAATGTTTCATAGCTCATGAGGAAGTATGTGGTGTTTAGCTTTCAACCTTGTCATTTACTTTTGACGGACTCTCATATGGACTAGTGGCACATCCGCTTATCCAATAATTTTGCAAAAAGAGCTGGCAATGGGATTCCCAGTCCCGAATTAATTAACTTAAATAGACACTCCTCCATGGTTTGTGATTGTTGGACGGCACCCGAAGGATTCGGTTAGCCATGGCTTGTGTAAGCAAAGGTTGGGGGGAGTGTCATCATCATAATAAAACTTAAATAAAAAGGCACTCCTTCATGGTATGTGATTGATGGCAGGCACCCGAGGATTCGGTTAGCCATGGTTTGTGAAAGAAAGGTTGGAAGGAGTGCCACCCAAAAATAAATAAATGGGAGCCGCTCTTGTGAGTCCGGTTGATGAGGTAGTTAGTGTACCCATTACCATTCGTTGACAACAACAAACACCTCTCAAAATAATTTTACTCCTGCTTTACAAATGAAAAGCTCTAGCGCATGTTAATCCCTGCTTCCCTCTGCGAAGGGTCAATCTTTTACTTTTATGTTGTGTCTCCATTCTTTCTTTGAGCACTATCTTGAGAGCACAACTGTCATTCTTAGTATAATATGCTTGTCTCAAAATATGATTGATCGTGGTATAACTTTGATGCTTTTATCTTTGACAATCACTACTTCTAGTCTTTCTATGAACTCAAGAGGTGCCTCGGCATTTATGTTTTGCCGATCAAATACAGGCAAGCGAGATACCACTTTATCATATTCTCTTATGAACATTGCAATCTTGCTTACATACATGATTCATGATGCTTATTATTAATTGTTGGTACTTCTCCATGATTGACATAGCTGTTGGATGATCTTATTTGCATGTATTTCATTATGAACTGCTTAAGTATTAGCCATAGCATGAGAATATATACATCATATGAGCAAATGTGTTCGTGAAAGTTCTTTTATCGCTCAGTTGTTAACTGAATTGCTTGAGGACAAGCAATAAGCTAAGCTTGGGGGAGTTGATACGTCCAAAACGTATCTACTTTCCCGAACACTTTTGCTATTGTTTTGCCTCTAATTTGTGTATTTTGGATACAACTAACACGGACTAACGCTGTTTTCAGCAGAATTGCTCGGTGTCTCGTTTTTGTGCAGAAATCCAACTTTCGGGAAAATCCTCGGAATTTCTTCAGATGGCCCTATTTTACCAAAATACGACGGAGCCAGAAGGGCGAAGGAGGTGGAGGCCCGAGGGCCCCACACCATAAGGCGGCGCGGCCCAGGGGGGCCCGCGCGGCCCTATGGTGTGGCCCCCTCGGCCGGCCTCCGACGCCCCCCTTCGGACTACTTATTCGTCTCGACCTAAAAACGCACGGAGAGAAGTCGACATCGCCAGAAACCCTCCAGAGAGCCGCCACATCGCGAAACTCCGTCGCGGGAGCCAGAAGTCTCCGTTCTGGCACTCCGCCGGGACGGGGAATTGGAGGAGATCTTCACCGCCATCACCGCCAACGCCTCTCCATCAACCAGCAATGTTTCCCCCATCCATGTGTGAGTAATTCCCCCGCTGTAGGCTGAAGGGGATGGTAGGGATTGGATGAGATTGGTCATGTAATAGTCATAAGATTGTTAGGGCATAGTGCCTAGTATCCGTAGATGTCACTTTTATGATATTGTTGCAACTTGTTATGCTTAATGCTTGTCACTAGGGCTCGAGTGCCATGATCTCAGATCTGAACATGTTATTGATTCATGAAGATATTCGTTGTTTATGATCTTACCTGCAAGTTGTATACACACGTCGCTGTCCGGAACCAATGGCCCCGAAGTGACAGAATTGGGACAACCGGAGGGGATGGTAGTGATGTGAGGATCACATGTGTTCACGGAGTGTTAATGCTTTGCTCCGGTACTCTATTAAAAGGAGTACCTTAATATCCAGTAGTTTCCCTAGAGGCCCGGCTGCCACCGGATGGTAGGACAAAAGATGTTGTGCAAGTTTCTCATTGCGAGCACGCACGACTAAATATGGAACACATGCCTATTGATTGATTAGTACTTGGATACCGTTTTATTATTATCTGCAAATGCCCATGCTTTGATTGTTACATGAGTTTCTCTCATCCATGCAACGCCCGTTAAATCCGTCCCTGTGCCTACAGTATTTTAATCCTGCTGTTTACTATAATCACTACTGCTGTCTTTATTTCACTCCGTCGTTATTTCGCTATTTCCACGCCATAGAACTGTTACGATAAACTCTTGCGAGCAAGTCTGTTTCCAGGTGCTGAATTGACAACTCCGCTGTTAAGGCTTACAAGTATTCTTTGTCTCCCCTTGTGTCGAATCAATAAATTGGGTAATACTTCCCTCGAAGACTGTTGCGATCCCCTATACTTGTGGGTCATCAGCTTTCTCATTATTCTTGAGAGAAGAAAAGGTTGAACCCAAGGTTCCCATAGCTTTTTCAAGTTCATCAATCCTATTAGTTTGATTATCATGAACAACACAAGTTCCTAAGACACTAATTCTTTCATCAATTCCTCCTAGGGATTTATCAAGTTCATCAGTTTTATCCAATAACATTTCCAATTTAGTTTCAATACTTGGAAAAATTTTCTCTATGGTTTCCAATTTTTTCATAACATCCTCAAGAGAGATTTCAATTTTAACTTCATTAACAGGTGGTATTCCAACTAGGCTCTCAATGATGCAACTAGCTTCTAAGGCGGGAGCACCTAGGAAATTACCTCCCGAAAGAGCATCAAGAACATACCTATTCCAACTAGATAAACCAACATAAAAGTTCCTAAGAAGGATAGTGGTGGAGTGTTTCTTAATGCACCTATGATGAGCATTACTAATTCTATACCAAGCATCTTTAAAACTTTCTCCACCTTGTTGCTTAAAAGAACGAACTTCAACTTCAGGATTACTCATTTTAGTAGCAATAAAGTAAACTAGGCAAATAAAGTAAAGACAAGTAACTAATTTTTTTGTGTTTTTGATATAGAGAGCAAGACAGTAAATAAAGTAAAACTAGCAACTAATTTTTTTGTGTTTTGTTTAGGTGCAGCAAACAAAGTAGTAAATAAAATAAAGCAAGACAAAAACAAAGTAAAGAGATTGAGAAGTGGAGACTCCCTTGCAGCGTGTCTTGATCTCCCCGGCAACGGCGAAAACAGCTTGATGCGCGTAATGTACACGTCCGTTGGGAACCCCAAGAGGAAGGTATGATGCGCACAGTGGCAAGTTTTCCCTCAGAAAGAAACCAAGGTTTAATCGAACCAGGAGGAGCCAAGAAGCACGTTGAAGGTTGATGGTGGCGAAATGTGATGCGGCGCAACAACAGGGATTCCGGCGCCAACGTGGAATCTGCACAACAAAACCAAAGTACTTTGCGCCAACGAAACAGTGAGGTTGTCAATCTCACCGGCTTGCTGTAACAAAGGATTAAGCGTATCGAGTGGAAGATGATTGTTTGCAAGAAAACAGTAAAACAAGTATTGCAGTAGATTGTATGCGATGTAAAGAATAGGACCGGGGTCCACAGTTCACTAGAGGTGTCTCTCCCATAAGATAAAAGCATGTTGGGTGAACAAATTACAATGGCAATTGACAAATAGAAAAGGGCATAACAATTCATATACATGATATGATAAATATAGTGAGATTTAATTGGGCATTACGACAAAGTACATAGACCGCCATCCAACCGCATCTATGCCTAAAAAGTCCACCTTCAGGTTATCATCCGAACCCCATTCAGTATTAAGTTGCTAAGCAACAGACAATTGCATTAAGTATGGTGCGTAATGTAATCGACAACTACATCCTTAGACATAGAATCAATGTTTTATCCCTAGTGGCAACAGCACATCACAACCTTAGAACTTTCTGTCACTGTCCCAGGTGTCAATGAAGGCATGAACCCACTATCGAGCATAAATACTCCCTCTTGGAGTTAAGAGTAAAAACTTGGCCAGAGCCTCTACTAATAACGGAGAGCATGCAAGATCATAAACAACACATAAACAATAGATTGATAATCACCATAACATAGCATTCTCTATCCATCGGATCCCGACAAACACAACATATAGAATTACATATAGATGATCTTGATCATGTTAGGCAGCTCACAAGATCCAACAATGAAGCACAATTAGGAGAAGACGACCATCTAGCTACTGCTATGGACCCATAGTCCAGGGGTGAACTACTCACTCATCACTCCGGAGGCGATCATGGCGATGAAGAGTCCTCCGGGAGATGAATCCCCTCTCCGGCAGGGTGCCGGAGGCGATCTCCTGAATCCCCCGAGATGGGATTCGCGGCGGCGGCGTCTCCGGAAGGTTTTCCGTATCGTGGCTCTGCACGAGGCCGCGACGGAGGCTTTAAGCAGGCGAGGGCAACGCGGGGCCACACGAGGGCCCCACACCATAGGTCGGCGCGGCCAGGGCCGGGCCGCGCCGCCCTATGGTGACGGCGCCTCGTGGCCCCACTTCCTTCCCTCTTCGGTCTTCTGGAAGCTCCGTGCAAAAATAGGACCCTGGGCGGTGATTTCGTCCAATTCCGAGAATATTTCCTTACTAGGATTTCTGAAACCAAAAACAGCAGAAAACAGCAACTTCTTCGGCATCTTGTTACTAGGTTAGTTCCGAAAATGCGTAAATACGACATATAATGTGCATAAAACATGTAGGTATCATCAATAAAGTAGCATGGAACATAAGAAATTATCGATACGTTGGAGACGTATCAGGGACACCATGCCACCAACTCCAAAAAATAAAAACCCATAGCAACCAAGGTTTCATATCACAATTTGCACAAGGGTGCCAAATCATGCCCCAATCCATGGTGGTTTGGTCAGTTTTTGCCCATTCCCCCCTCTTTTCGTCCGAAAACCCCTCTCTCTCCACCATGGGGACACCATGCCACCAACTCCAAAAAATAAAAACCCATAGCAACCAAGGTTTCATATCACAATGTGCACAAGGGTGCCAAATCATGCCCCAATCCATGGTGGTTTGGTCATTTTTTGGCCATTCCCCCTCTTTTCGTCCGAAAACCCCTCTTTCGACACATCTCCACCATGGGGACACCATGCCACCAACTCCAAAAAATCAAAACCCATAGCAACCAAGGTTTCATATCACAATGTGCACAAGGGTGCCAAATCATGCCCCAATCCATGGTGGTTTGGTCAGTTTTTGCCCATTCCCCCCTCTTTTCGTCCGAAAACCCCTCTTTCGACACATCTCCACCATGGGGACACCATGCCACCAACTCCAAAAAATAAAAACCCATAGCAACCAAGGTTTCATATCACAATGTGCACAAGGGTGCCAAATCATGCCCCAATCCATGGTGGTTTGGTCAGTTTTTGCCCATTCCCCCTCTTTTCGTCCGAAAACCCCTCTTTCGACACATCTCCACCATGGGGACACCATGCCACCAACTCCAAAAAATCAAAACCCATAGAAACCAAGGTGTCATATCACAATGTGCACAAGGGTGCCAAATCATGCCCCAATCCATGGTGGTTTGGTCATTTTTTGGCCATTCCCCCCTCTTTTCGTCCGAAAACCCCTCTTTCGACACATCTCCACCATGGGGACACCATGCCACCAACTCCAAAAAATCAAAACCCATAGCAAACAAGGTGTCATATCACAATGTGCACAAGGGTGCCAAATCTTGCCCCAATCCATGGTGGTTTGGTCAGTTTTTGCCCATTCCCCCCTCTTTTCGTCCGAAAACCCCTCTTTCGACACATCTCCACCATGGGGACACCATGCCACCAACTCCAAAAAATCAAAACCCATAGCAACCAAGGTTTGATATCACAATGTGCACAAGGGTGCCAAATCATGCCCCAATCCATGGTGGTTTGGTCAGTTTTTGCCCATTCCCCCTCTTTTCGTCCGAAAACCCCTCTTTCGACACATCTCCACCATGGGGACACCATGCCACCAACTCCAAAAAATCAAAACCCATAGCAACCAAGGTGTCATATCACAATGTGCACAAGGGTGCCAAATCTTGCCCCAATCCATGGTGGTTTGGTCATTTTTTGGCCATTCCCCCTCTTTTCGTCCGAAAACCCCTCTTTCGACACATCTCCACCATGGGGCCACCATGCCACCAACTCCAAAAAATCAAAACCCATAGCAACCAAGGTTTCATATCACAATGTGCACAAGGGTGTCAAATCATGCCCCAATCCATGGTGGTTTGGTCATTTTTTGCCCATTCCCCCTCTTTCGACACATCTCCACCATGGGGACACCATGCCACCAACTCCAAAAAATAAAAACCCATAGCAACCAAGGTGTCATATCACAATGTGCACAAGGGTGCCAAATCATGCCCCAATCCATGGTGGTTCGGTCATTTTTTGCCCATTCCCCCATCTTTTCGTCCGAAAACCCCTCTTTCGACACATCTCCACCATGGGGACACCATGCCACCAACTCCAAAAAATAAAAACCCATAGCAACCAAGGTGTCATATCACAATGTGCACAAGGGTGCCAAATCTTTCCCCAATCCATGGTGGTTTGGTCAGTTTATGCCCATTCCCCCCTCTTTTCGTCCGAAAACCCCTCTTTCGACACATCTCCACCATGGGGACACCATGCCACCAACTCCAAAAAATAAAAACCCATAGAAACCAAGGTTTCATATCACAATTTGCACAAGGGTGCCAAATCATGCCCCAATCCATGGTGGTTTGGTCAGTTTTTGCCCATTCCCCCCTCTTTTCGTCCGAAAACCCCTCTTTCGACACATCTCCACCATGGGGACACCATGCCACCAACTCCAAAAAATCAAAACCCATAGCAACCAAGGTTTCATATCACAATGTGCACAAGGGTGCCAAATCATGCCCCAATCCATGGTGGTTTGGTCATTTTTTGGCCATTCCCCCTCTTTTCGTCCGAAACCCCTCTTTCGACACATCTCCACCATGGGGACACCATGCCACCAACTCCAAAAAATCAAAACCCATCGCAACCAAGGTTTCATATCACAATGTGCACAAGGGTGCCAAATCATGCCCCAATCCATGGTGGTTTGGTCAGTTTTTGCCCATTCCCCCTCTTTTCGTCCGAAAACCCCTCTTTCGACACATCTCCACCATGGGGACACCATGCCACCAACTCCAAAAAATCAAAACCCATAGCAACCAAGGTGTCATATCACAATGTTCACAAGGGTGCCAAATCATGCCCCAATCCATGGTGGTTTGGTCAGTTTTTGCCCATTCCCCCTCTTTTCGTCCGAAAACCCCTCTTTCGACACATCTCCACCATGGGGACACCATGCCACCAACTCCAAAAAATCAAAACCCATAGCAACCAAGGTGTAATATCACAATGTGCACAAGGGTGCCAAATCATGCCCCAATCCATGGTGGTTTGGTCATTTTTTGGCCATTCCCCCTCTTTTCGTCCGAAAACCCCTCTTTCGACACATCTCCACCATGGGGACACCATGCCACCAACTCCAAAAAATCAAAACCCATAGCAACCAAGGTGTCATATCACAATGTGCACAAGGGTGCCAAATCATGCCCCAATCCATGGTGGTTTGGTCAGTTTTTGCCCATTCCCCCTCTTTTCGTCCGAAACCCCTCTTTCGACACATCTCCACCATGGGGACACCATGCCACCAACTCCAAAAAATCAAAACCCATAGCAACCAAGGTTTCATATCACAATGTGCACAAGGGTGCCAAATCATGCCCCAATCCATGGTGGTTTGGTCATTTTTTGGCCATTCCCCCCTCTTTTCGTCCGAAACCCCTCTTTCGACACATCTCCACCATGGGGACACCATGCCACCAACTCCAAAAAATCAAAACCCATAGCAACCAAGGTGTCATATCACAATGTGCACAAGGGTGCCAAATCTTGCCCCAATCCATGGTGGTTTGGTCAGTTTTTGGCCATTCCCCCTCTTTTCGTGAAACCCTCTTTCGTCACCACATTACCCTACAACAGAAGTTTCACTTCGAAAAAGGTTTGACAACCTCTTAGTGCAATGAGGTCAACCTAGGTTTGACCAAACACTCAAAATTTCATATAAAATTGAAAATTTGTTGAAATCTTTCCAAACCTTGTGTATTGGCCAATGTGTGGCTAACACTTTCCATGGAAAATAACAAACTAGAAAAAAATTGTTTCCCTACCAAAGCACTCACAAAAGTGAGGTGCGTAGTGAAAGATTATGCCCGTCTACCCCGAACGGGCAGTTCTTGACCATTTTTTGAGGTAGCTAACTTGAAATGGACTGAAATTTGGCACAAGGGTGCATCAACATGTGGGTAATGACGCTAGCATGCTATCTTGGCAGTTTGGTTTGAAAATTTTCAAAAATTCATCCCCTAAACTCAAGAAGAGGCATCACTTGTGAAGCATGTACATCTTAGGGTATTGGGAAAATTGGGAGCACGTGTTGGTCTGATTTGGCATCACCACATTACCCTAGAACAGAAGTTTCACTTTGAAAAAAGTTTGAGAACCTCTTAGTACAATGAGGTCAACCTAGGTTTGACCAAACACTCAAAATTCCAGCCCTAATCATGGTATGAAATTCTTAGAAATTTGAAAGAATTTACATACTCGATTCATTTTTTATTTATTTCTTTCTTACTTTCTTCGTATGGAGACTCCATGTTAAAGGTGGGAAAGGTTTGTAAACAAATATCCTTCACTATGTGTGATCACTAATTCGTATTTAAAATATTTTATAGTTTTTAATACCCATACTGAAAATTCTGTGCCTGCCCATCCGTCATGCGTGGGACCCATGTCAAAGTAATGGGAAAGTGGACTACATGCAGGAATCCACGTTTTCACACGCACGCGTCACACAGAGGAACCCAAACGGCAGCACTTACTGTATATCCATCGGCCCCATCGTCTCTCCCACCCGCAACTTCTATTCCCCAATCTCTGGCGAAAAACCCTGCTTGCACCTCCACCAGCGCACCACCGACCTCCCCTTCCACCGAAGATCCCGAAGATGAAGCGTGTTCGCGGAGACGAGCCGGAGGCGAGTGCGGTCGTCAACGTCGACAGAGGCGAAGGCGATGCTCCGGTAGTAGTCGACGCCGCGGAGGCGGGATCTTCTTCCGGAACTAGAGCCGCTCTTCGCCGCGCCGTGACCGTGGAGGGCTCCGCCCAACCGGCCGTGGTCGCCGTCGCTGATGAGGCCAAGGGAGACGTCCTCGCTCCCGCGGCACAAGCAGATGACCAGGGCTTCGATCCGAATGACCCGTACTACCGCCACTCCAGGCAGTACCGCGAGCTATATGGCCCCAGAGAGTGCGACGAGTTCGAAGAGGAGGCCTCCGACAACTGCAGCGAGGTACTCTACTATTCCGATCGATCCCCTGTTTTTCTTGATCTTACTGTTCACCATAGGGTTTGCTCATAGGGTAGATTGATTTGCCCTGTCTGCTACTTCTTGTACAAATTGATGATTCTGGGGTTCTTACTCATCTGATTTATGGTTTGTAGTTAGTAGATTTGTAATATTTGATGCACATCTTGATTCAACTGTACCAAAGTATCAACCAAATGATTTATGGTACCATGAATATTCATGCATGTTTCAAATTAGTAGATGACACTTATCTTAATTAGGTCATGATTCCTTGTGTGTGATGAATCATACCTGCTTAGTGTAATGCTCACTGCATTTCAAACTTAAATTCATCCGAATATGAATCATACCAGAGTGATTATGATTACAAGAATTATATTATAGGTACTATTAATTGATCTGATCCATGGATTTTATAATCACCATTTGTCTTAAACTGGTGCTTATTTATACGATGAAACCATAGTGCATGTAATTTATGACCACCATTTTTCTTGAATTCCTGCTTATTGACGTCATGAATCCATATTGTTTTATGAATCAGTACATCTTCAGGGAACAAATGATTGATCCCTGATCCATGAAATTTATAATCACCATTTTCTCTTAAATTGGTGCTTAGTTATATTACTGAAATAATCTATGGTTGGATCTGGATCATAAATGTTGATTCTACATGATGATTAATTCTTAGTAATGTTCATAAAAAATATTTAATGCTTGAATTGTATTTCAGTTAATTTCCTTCTCTCACTTCTTCTTTACTTTCAAATTCGCAGGAAGACTCTGAGGACATTGGCAGCGACAAGGAGGACCGGGACCGGAAGAGCCGCTTCGTTCTGAAGAAGCTGAAGACTGGCCAGATCCCTTTCCGCCGGGACGGTAAGCCTAATTGCCCATTCTGCGGCAGGGTTTTCCCGAAGGATATTGAGAGTCTGATCCAGCACGCGACGGGAGTTGGAAAAGGTAGCGCGCACAAGCACAAGGCTGCTAGCAAGGCGAAGCACGCTGCCTTTGGCAAGTTCCTCAGGGACTACGTCAAGACTGGCCTCATCCCGCTCGTCGGTCCAGCTGTTGGCCCTCATGTTCTCCACTAAATTTAGTTTCTGTTTAGTTGTTCCCCTGGAGGTTCATGGTTAAACTATGTCATGTTTCAAAGACTATGTTCTACTTTTGTTATTTGGAACCTGGGCAATCATACCCAGTTGTTTAAGACTATGTCATGTTTATATGTTGTTTGCTGTTGCAGAAGCATTACTGCTGCACATGTTATCTCTTTTTTCATGTTGATGCACGCTGCATTTGTGTAGATGCTTTATTCTGTAGCTAAGCAAGTTTCGAGTTAATTTCGACTACCAATGTTTGGCTACAGCAGAGTTGTGTAGATTACATATCCCTTTGTCCCACAAGTTTACTACTTTTATGAATAATAGTGGAAATGCGATATTATTTTTTACATGCATAATATATAGAAAATAGCTAGATCTCTAAATCGATGCATATGAAGCTACATATATATTCTTGGTCATAATCCCCTTATCTAAAGGGGATGGATGCATGGCTTCACGTCGTCGTCGCTTTCATCGTCAGTATCTTCGTCGTCTGAGTAGTAGTACCTCCTGCACATTGTTCCGTCGAACACCTTCACTGTGAGCACATCATCGCCTTCATATTTGAAGTGTACGTAGCAGCCGAAATCCACACCGTGCGCGATGGCGAATTTCTCCCAGCCCTTGTCGAGGTACATCCGGCCTTGTCCGTCAAATAGGACCTCCACGGTCCAGAGACGAGGACCGCAGTCAGCTGCTCGCAGATACACCTTAGCTGGCTCCTGGCCGTCAAGATAGTCCGCAAATTTTTTTGGTAGTTCCTGCAAAGAGATCGAGCGCCGATCGTTTGAAATTAAAGGTTTTTTAGAACATGCCCATAATTAATCACATGCATCATATATGTGGGAACGCGTACATACCTTCTTGACCAAAGGGTCTTCATAGACGACGATGAAGAACTCCTCTATGATCAATGGCAGTGTTGACGGTGGTGGTGGCAATGATGATGATCCACTTCCCCTTCCCCTTCCCCTTCCCCTTCCCCTTCCCCTTCCGGTCCGCGTCCGAGACGTGGAAGCCATGGCAATGGATCAAGTGTATGTGAACAAAGAAGAGAGAGGCAGAACCTATTGACACAAGGGATGGCCGTGTGGGTGTTTATAAGGGAGAGATGACCGTTGTAGGTGTTTACACAATAAAATAAGGAGGAGATGACCGTTGTGGGGGTTTACACAATAAATTAAGGAGGAGATGACCGTTGTGGGGGTATATATCTCAACAAAAAAGTAATGCGGACTATCTTGACGGAAATGGAACAAATGGGTACAACAAATCGTTGATGGTTTATCTTTTTTGCGTGAAGAGTTGTGTAGATTACATATCCCTTTGTCCCACAAGTTTACTACTTTTATGTCTCCTTTTTTCGACTTGTAGTTGCTGTTGTTAGTTTCAAGTTTTGTTTTCATAAATACAATCTGTGTTGGTAATCAGCAAAATTGAAACCTCACAGGACAATTGTTGACATATCATGGCAAAATATTTACTTATATATAGTAGAAACCAGTGCTGGGTTGCAGACCATGCATACATATAAACAACTAGCGAATAGCATCCACAGTTTCAAAAGAACTGACTACTAGCCAAAAGCACTTCACGCAGGAGGGAGACCAAACCAAAAGATCAGGGGGTCATGCAGCATCAAGGACTCTGTCGACCACGATCTTGCGGTAGAGCTCGTAAGAGACCCAAGCATCAATGGCTGCATAGTCGATGTTCATCTTTGGAAGTGGGAAGTCCCCCCACAGTCTGTGCCGATGGTGGTGGAACTTCTTCTTCATATCACCGTACGATGAATCAATGAGTCTGGCTGCCATGGTAGCCATGCCAGCCCTCGGATGACCAGTGTACTTGAAGTACTCGTCCTGGAGATCGACGTAGTACTCACGAGGAATCTGCATGTGCCATGACCTCCACAGAACTCTCGTGTCACCACGGATGTCAACACTCGCAAACGTGATTCCTTCTCGAAAGAAATCGCAGATAGCCGGAGCGTCCCACCGGGCAGCACTGCAGTAAACAAAGTAATGTACTAGTCACAGATCGAGCATATGAACTAGGAAACAAATTAGGGATCAAGTAAAGTAAAAAGGAAGTCACAGATCGAGCATATGAACTAGTCAATCAAATGAGGAATCAAGTAAACTAAAAAGGAGTCACAGATCGAGCATATGAACTAGTCAATCATATGACGAATCAAGTAAACTAAGTAGCAAATATGCATGAACCTATCTACGAACCAAATAAATCTCGTTGCACTGCATTTATTTCAGTTACAAATATGCAAGAACCTACAGAGGAGACGAAGATGAAACAAATTAATAAATCGGGAACAATGTCTAGCAGATTTAGATCGGGAATGTACTGATATTCGGGAACAATGTCTAGCAGATTTAGATCGGGAATGTACTGATTTTCGGGAACAATGTCTAACGAGAGTCGAAGAGAGACACAACGGCGGAAACTAAAAAACCCCAATCGAAAGATTCAAAAAGGGGATTAGTTCTTACGCTGCGTAGTGGAACACCAGCACATGTCGACGCATGCAGAGTTGAACCACGGCGATCTTCTTCTCGTCCTCGGCTCGATGGTTGGTGTACTCGAAGTCGAGGCCCACGAACTTGTGCTCGTCCTCCTTGAGCCACTCCGTGTACATGTCGAGGACGCGGCGCACTTTGCCAGGGGTCGTTGGTGTAGACCACCTCCAGTTCCTGGCCGTCGTGGATGTGGACTGCGCGCGTGCTGGACCAGTAGTACACTTCCTGCTCATCCATGTCCATGGCGACGCGGCGGCGGGAGACGAAGAGACTGAGGGAGCGGAGACGACGAGAAGTGGGAAACCAGGAAGCGGTGCGAATATTGAGACGGTAGGGGAGGGGGAAGGGGATAAAAATCATCCCCATTAATTACTCCGTGCGAATATTGAGACGCGTAGACGACGAGAATATTGACGCGGGTCTTGACTTCTGACGTGCAGTCCAACTGACCAGTGGGGCCTGCGCATTCGATCGTGTTGTCACGTCAAAACCCAGCACCGCCCATTTGCCCTCCTCTTGACCTACCGAAATTTACTCCACGATATAACTGGCCATCATATCACGACCTCCTTCAGCCGCCGCCAGATCTCGCCACGTCTCTCGCCGCCACAGCTCGCCACGTCTCTCGCCGGCGAGACTTGTAAGACTCTCGCTCCGCGTCGAGACCAAGGATGGCGCCTACTAGTGGAGTAAGTAAATAAAATGTACGTCTCGCGATCGATCGTTGTTTCCGATTTGTAATCTTTCTTCATATTTTTTGCAGTGTCCAGTTTGCTTTGACAAGAAGGGGATGTGCGGCGGAGGGGGAGTCACGTTAGGTTTTTTCGTGCAAACACTACAAGAGGGTTTTGAGGAGAAGACGGTACATGCACTTATAAGTTTAAAATTCATTCAGATGTTTTATTAATTCACCGCCACATCAAAGTTTAACACGTGATCCTAGTAGTTATTGCTAGTTTAGTACTATTATTCAGATGTGTGTAATAATTGTTGTTCACCATATGTATTAACCGCTTATTTATGGTTGAGTTTTAGGATAGTTGTGATAACTTTTACGTTCATATGAGTTTTACGATAGTTGTAGCTGTTAGAGATAGAGGTATCGGTAGTTCAGTCCTATACCGATAGAAGTTCAGATATGTGCTGATAGAAGTCCTAGATACATACGATGTATTACTTGCGCAACAATGTACCTCCCCTATATATTAATGAGATCTGAGAATAGTTAACTTACTTTTGTATTAACTCTACTGAATTTAGGTCATCCCTTGCTACTATAGACCGTATTTCCTTCAGAAGTATGGTGTCCAGACCTCCGACAGGACAACTTTTGAAGCTGCACTTAGAACCAAAGATGGCCATGCATTTGTTGTTAATGTTACCAACAGAGCTGGCAGAACCTATATCAACGGAAGATTTTGGAACGAATTTGCTAGAGTGTACAATTTTAAGGTTGGCATGGAGTTAATTTTCAGAATTAACTCATCTGGTCAGGATACTCTTGTAATAACTGGAACTGAACCACTAATCCATCCAGGTAATTTTCCACCTTTGGACAGAATGATTGATCATATTAATTATTCCATCTTATGTCAGTTATTTTAATTATGCAGCTTACTACCAGTTGTCCCGTACGAAGCGTGACATTGTTGACTCGCTCAGTACTACTGATGGAACAATGATAAATTGGAGGATGATGCATACCGTCATTCTTCAGGTGGACAACTTGGACTACCTTGTTGAGTACCACAATGCTGGAGATTATGATCAAGGAGCACTAGTTGTCCCAATGCTGCATACTCTGAATTGGACAAACAGCGAAAATTACAACAAACACGTGGTAAGCAGTAGATCATATCATTTCATTAACTTTGCGACCTACATTACGTACAAGTGTTAACTAAACTATGTCCCTACTGTTGGAACAGAAAATCCCTAGCCGTTTGGTTCCTAAAGATATGGAACAATATGGTGCAATCAGTATTGTGTGCCATCCCAGTACTTTGGTGCGTGCGTCCTACGCAATTTCTTCTGACGATGGTCGTCTCTGCGTCAGTGGGTGGAAGGAGTTCATGGACAAGGAAAAGCACCTTCAGATGGGTGACAAGATGTTGTTCTTGCTTTACCTGGGAAATGCAGGGGTTTACTTGTTTGCTACCCATGTGCCTGAAATCGATCTGGAGTAGCTAGTCAGTGATTCATGGTGCCCGTGTGTCCAACTATGCAGCCCCTTTAGGTTTAAATTAAGTTGTAAGACTCTTTATGCGATTGTCGATTTTGCTTGTGTTAAAACAATATTTAGTCATATCGTGCTGCTGGTTGTAATCGTGTCAAGTGTCGATTAATTAAAACCATTGTCAAAGTTATGTTACCGACATGTTGGCTTTTCTTATATCTGTCCATATTTTTGCTTATATTAATTTGCTCTTAAACCCTTCTGGATAATTCAATGACAAGTTCGAGATCGTAAACATCTAAATAAGAACATTTCAAATGTTTGGAACAAAACATATAGTTGTATGCATTACATGTTTCTATCAATCTACATCACTATCTTCTTCTGAAGTTTTTCCCTCGTCATCATGTATGTTCTCTTCCAATATGAGACTATCTTCCTCATTCTCTAGTTCATCTTCGCTCATATCCATGTCAACATTGGGACTATCTTCCCCATTCTCTAGTTCACGAATTGTACGAGCATCATGAATACGTACAACTTCATCAGCACGATGATCATCCTCCTCTGCTTCCACCTCTGCTTCCTCGTCTAGGTCGACAACATCATGAAATGTATGGTCGACTGAACCTTCATCCTCCTGGTATGCGTCTTCATTCCGTACAAATGCATCATCGTTACCATCTTCTAATTCTGGAACGTCGTACACGTGTCTATGGCTGAACTTCTGCACCACTTTCCACGGATCACCAAACTTTGTATCCTCCAAATAGAAGCATGTTTCAGCTTGACTGGCCAATATGAATGGTGAATTCTTGAACCATAGGACAGAAGTGTTAACGCTTTTAAAATAACCATCATCTTTTATCTTGGAACCCCTGCTCGCAAGGTCGAACCAGTCGCAACGAAACAAGTACACGGACCTGTCACCGTGCTTGTTAGTCCCGTACTGCAGTTCAAGAACTTCTTGCAGAACACCATAGAACTCGGTCTCATCTGCATCACCAAAAGATCCCTTAGTCGCTACGCCCGAATTTTGAGTCTTCAGGTCTTTATCCCGAGTAAGCGTGCGAAACCTCGCACCCTTTACGTTGCAACCAGCGTATACTACTACACGCCGGTCTGGCCCAGCAGCCAGAGACTTCAAATCTTCTGATGCATTGTCCAACTGTCTCACATGGTTTGCAAACCAACCTGCAAACTCTCTCTGAACCGTCTCCTCGATGTCACGCACACCCCTACCTCCCAATTCTTGTCGGAATTCACTGAAACATAGAAAAAACACATATGAAATACAGGACAATTATGTCTGCAACATTGAGAAGTAGTTATTAAAGTGAAGCTAACTACTTACTTGATATAACGTTCTACATCGTCACAGTTGTTCAGCACATACCAAACCATTTTGTCAAATTCCTTGTCAAAATGTTTCAAAATGGATTTCCCAAGACCTTTAGCTCCAACTGAAAATACTTCCATCTCGTCACGATCAGGTTTTCTCCGTATGTCTTGGTTCCTATCATCTTTGTTAAATCTTGTTTCTGTGCCATCCTTGAAAAATCTAGAGCAAAAAATCAAACACTCATCAACAATGTAGCCCTCTGCGATAGAACCTTCTGGCCTTGCTTTGTTACGGACCGTAGACTTTAGATAACCTAATCTTCTCTCAACTGGATACATCCAACCATAATGAACAGGACCCCTCAAAAGAGCCTCGTCAGGAAGATGAATAGCTAAGTGCACCATTACATCAAAAAAAGCTGGGGGGAAGAGCTTCTCAAGTTTGCATAGGATCACAACAATTTCAACCTTCAATCGATTCAGCACATCAACTTTCAGGGTTTTGGCACACAGCTCCCTAAAAAATCTTCCTAGCTCTGCAATAGCCACATACATTTCCTTAGATGCAATTCCCTTGAGCCCAGCCGGCAACACTCGCTGCAGAAGTATGTGGCAATCATGCGTCTTCATACCGGTAACCTTACAACCATCAATATTCACACATCTTCCCCAGTTTGCGCAATAACCATCTGGGAACCTAGTGTTTGCCAAATACCTACACAAATGTCTCTTCTGTTCCTTCGAAAGCGTCCACGGTGCAGGGGGCTTCGCATAAGTTACTGCTGCATCATCATCATCCTTCACAATTTTCTTCAACCAATACTTCTCCCAGATTTTGAATTTCTTCAAATCAATTCTAGCACTAACAGTGTCCTTATTCCTGCCCTCAAGTTCAAGTAGTGTACCAACAATATTGTCACATATGTTCTTCTCAATATGCATCACATCTAAGTTGTGAGCTATCTTAAGTTCTGGCCAGTACGGTAGATGATGTAAGCTGACTTTCAGGTGCCATGTTGGTTCACCGGGTACAGTTGCACGCTTCCGCTTTCTACTTATTGGATTTTTCCCATGTTCAAAATCCTTAACCCTTTCTACCTTCCCAGCTACCTCTTTGGGTGTGTACTTCCTTGGTGGATCTCTAGTCTCAGCTTTACCATTGAAAAGTCTGCTTCTCCTGTATGGGTGATTTTTATCAAGAAATCGCCGATGCCCAATATATCCAATTTTGTTTTTCAAAGATTCAGCGCAAGGATTCTCATCGCAATGCACACACGCATGAAATCCTCTTGTGCTTCGGCCTGACATAGTGGCATATCCAGGATAATCATGAATAGACCAAAGAAACGCAGCATGCAATGGGAAATATTCTTCTGTGCATGCATCAAATGTCTGCACACCACTCCATAGCTGCATCATATCTTTTATCAGTGGCTGCATAAATACATGAAAATCTTTCCCTGGGGAATACTTTCCGGGGATTAGCAATGCCATCATGTAATTCGATTGATCCATGCACATCCATGGTGGGAAGTTGTAAGGAATCACAAAAACAGGCCACATACTGTAAGGATTACTCATACTTCCAAAGGGACTGAAGCCGTCTGTGGCAAAACCTAGTCTTATGTTACGAGGATCTTTAGCAAACCAATCAAACCTGCCATCAAAGTGCTTCCATGCCTCACCATCAGCAGGGTGCCTCAGTACATTGGGCTCAACAACCCTCTTCTCTTTGTGCCATCTAGTATGTGTCGACATTTCCTTTTTAACAAATAGTCTCTGCAACCTTTTAATTATAGGAAAGTACCTTAACACCTTGTGAGGGATTTTCTTTTTTCCAGTAGGGTCTCTATATCTTGATAATCCACAAACATGGCAGTGCGTATCGTCCTTGTGATCTCCCCAAAATAAAGAACAATCAAACTTGCATGCATGAATTGTCTCATAACCAAGCCCAACATCAGAAAGAACACTCTTAGCATCAGCATATGATTTGGGAAAGTCCACATCTGGCAAAGCTGTACGTAAAAGCTGAAGTAAGAGATCAAATCCTCTGTTTGTTATCCGGCTGTATGATTTGACATGAAGGAGCTTAATAATGAACGACAACCTAGTGAAAGAGGTGCATCCCTCATAAAGTTCTTTTTTCGCTGACTCAATTAGATTAGCATACATATTTGGCAGGTCAGGACCTTTATTTCCAGACTTCTGCAGTTCATCGATCATACTAGACGAATCATCAACATAACAATCACCATTGTCTTCCTCTTCATCGTTGTCACTATCATACGCACCATCATCGTTTCTATCCCGCCCTTCGTCATCACTAAAACCTTCCCCATGTCTAGTCCATCTTGTATACGTCATGGACATACCTGAACAATTGCAGTGATCCTCGACTGTTTTTATATCCTGACGTATCAGATTTAGGCAGTCCTTGCAAGGGCACAAGATTGGTTCATCTGTATTGTCCAAGTGTTCTCGCGCAAACTTGATGAAATCCCTAACACCTGCCATGTACTTTGTTGTGAACTTCTTGGTGCCATCAGTTATCCAACTTCGATCCATTGCCTACAATTCAGTTAAGAACATGCCAACGTTCTTCAGAACAGATCTTGACAACTGATTAAAAAATCTAGACCTAACGAACAATCAGGAGAACTCACCGATGATGCGTCTCGCCGCCACCACAATGGAGCCTTCACGGATTTCTTCTCACCTCGACGAGAACCCTAGTCGATTCGACTGTTAGCAAGATCACCTATATAGGCCGTGTCTGCTAGCGGCGCGACTTAAACGAGGCACCCTCGGCCGACATAAATATTAATAAGGAAATTATTATGTCGTAACATCTAGATCACACCATTGAAATAAATATGTAGAATAGACTAGTTACGGATCAAGATAAAAATTCTATATCTACCTTAGCGGTAACACTCCGCGTCGGTCACGCCAAAGCCCTGGTTCGATTCTTCCAAACCACAATTTTTACTTAATTAAATATGTTCCTGACAAGTGGGTCACGCATGATATATAAAACTAATAACATTTAATAAAGTAACTTAGTATTATTGACCTGCTATGTGGGTCCGTTGTATATGCAAATCACGGTTTACATACACCACGATCTTTGATTTCGTCACCTATTAACAGACACGATGGAAGCCCTTCCCGCTTGGGTAATGGGTGACGATTTTTTGTTGACGAAAAATCATACCGTCAAGCATTACCTTAAATGCTTGACGAAAGATGAATTCGTCACCTATAAGGACACATCCATGACGGTATGCATTTTTGTCACCAGGGTTTTCGTCAACAAATGTCCCATCTCTTGTAGTGCGTGTCATAGGGGGATAATTTTATTTTTCATTAAAATTAAATATATTGCATTTTTCTTAATACTACCTACTACTAGCCTAGCTACGTAGGGCTTCGCCGCGTGGATTTCACTCGATGCGGGCGGCCTGTACGCCTGAGCATTCCACTCCAGCTTTACGAGCTGGGTGGCCCGGCAACGTCCTTCATTCGGCTCGCGGTCACCCTCCTCCGGCCGTCCCGGCAGCTTGCGCGCCGCGCCCACCTCTCGCTTCCACGGGCCGCTTCCGCACAACCCGAGCTCCCACACGACGCGCTCTGCGCGTTCCACAGTGTCTCGTGCCTCGAGGCGGACGCGGCCGGCGGCCCGGGCCTCGTGGTTCGCCTGCTGGCGACGCCACCGCTCTTGGTGGCCGATCTCCGCATCCGTAGGCTCCTTGTGGGCGCGCTGGTCGGGCGAGGGCAGCTAGAGGAGGCGGCGGGCAGCTGCTTGAGCGATGAGTTCGTTCTTCCGGCCGATGAGGTCGCCTAAACAGCGGCGACCGGCCCGGACGGAGGCCTCGTGCTCCTTCATCTCACGCGTGAGCTCGGCAAGACGCTCCTTGATGGCGACGTTGAGATTCGCCATCTCGCACTCGTGGACGGCCTCCTCCCCGTCGGCGTCCGCGACGGCATCCTGAAAGATCGAGATGTCGCCTAGAGGGGGGGGGGGTGAATAGGCAATTAAAAACTCTTGCGGATTTGTCTTGTAAGAATGCGGAATTAAACTAACGTTTAGTTTACAAGCACAAACCTAAATATGCTAAGCTCAAGTGTGTAACAATAGCAACTAGAGCTAAGCAAGATAGGCACAAGATATATGTAGCACAAGTGATAGCAAGATATATGTACTTCAAGCACGATGGCTATCACAAGGAAAGAGAGCTCGGGTATAGAAATAACCGAGGCACGCGGAGACGAGGATGTATTCCCGTGTTCCCTTCCTTTGC
The DNA here is from genome assembly GCA_030979885.1 of Lolium multiflorum. NCBI lineage: Eukaryota > Viridiplantae > Streptophyta > Magnoliopsida > Poales > Poaceae > Lolium > Lolium multiflorum. The sequence goes on from CM061750.1 coordinate 170,816,527, forward strand.
AAGAAGGTACGTCACGTTTGGAGGAGTGGAGGTCCCGAAGGAGCGCCACGAAGGCTCACCCTATTCTCCGAACCACACCCACGAAGGATAATGGCCATTTCCTTATGGTTAGCTTTTCCTCCGCTCCGGAGATGGCAAGCTCCACAACCACTTCACAAGCTCCACGAAGGAGAAGCCCGGGCCTCTTCACAATCTTCTTGAAGAGATCACCGGAGCACCAACCGCCAAGCCAACTAGGAGGTCTCCCTCCAAGAGTAACAAGCTCACGGTCTCTCACTCGAACTAATCGTGGTGGAGAGCTCAACACTATGCAATGATGCAAAGCAAGAACACTAGAGGTGTTCAAGTCCTTCACACTCAAATCTCACCCAAGCAACAAATGCTAAGATGAGATTGGAGAGGAAGAACAATGGGGAAAGTCAACAAAAGACTCCAAGATCTAGATCCCAAGAGTTCCCCTCACTTAGAGGAGAAATGGATTGGTGGAAGTGTAGATCTAGATCTCCTCTCTTAGATCCCTCAAGAATGAGCAAGAATCATGGGGGGAACAAGAGAGAGAGCAAGTTCTTCAAAGGCAACAATGGAGGTGAGAGAATGGGAAGAACTAACTCAGCCCAAGGTGGAAGAAGGGCTATTTATAGCCCAAGAGCAAATATAACCGTTGGGGAAAAGTTGGGCTGAGTCAACCGCGAGGAGGCCGGTCAACCGGGCCTGGGACCGGGCCGTCCGGTTCAGGACCCGGTCAGACCGGGCCACAGACCGGGCCATCCGGTCCACAGACCGGTCGACCGGGCTAGTGACCGGACCAAGCTGAATTGGATAGGCCCGGATGGGGTCCACCGGCGGGCGGCAGACGCCGGCAGCCGGGCGCGCGAGTGGAGCGGGCCGCGTGCTCGGTTGGGCTGGGAGAGCGGCACCGCGCCCGGACTGTCGACCAAACCGGTGGGCCTCACTAGGCCATCCGGCTGGGCCAAGACCGGGCCGGCTGGGGGACTGCGATCGGCTGGCCTGCCCTTCCCCCTTTTTCTTTCCTTTTTCTTTTTATATGCTTTCTCCTTTTCTTTAATAACTAATGCTCCCGAACTCCGATTGTCATGAAACCAATTTTGTTGGAAAGATAACAACAAATGCTATCAAATAGAAAGTGCAAACTCAAGAATCTATAGGAGGGGATTTTATCATGAATATAAAAGGTAGAACCTTATATCATGAATAACCGGTAAAATCACCCAACCTCGAAAACGCAATAGAAGATGCATGCGAACTCCGTTTTCGATGAACTTGGGCTTGTTGTAAAGCTAGCAACAAGCTCAAGAACCTCACACATAGAAACACCAAGAAGCAATAAGGATATGCAAAGTATGCAAAGGGTTGAGCTCCCTAAGACGATGTGATCAAGTTACCCAACCGAAAGCCCCTCTTAATAGTGCGGCTATCTATCCTATAATCCGGTCTCCCATCAACCACCTTGAGACCGGTAAAAGGAAAACCTATCAAGGTCATACCTTTGCCAGACGTGTTGGGCCTCCAAGAGCAGAGGTTTGTAGAACAGCAAAGTTTTCCCTTAAGTGGATCACCCAAGGTTTATCGAACTCAGGGAGGAAGAGGTCAAAGATATCCTCTCAAGCAACCCTGCAATCATGATACAAGAAGTCTCTTGTGTCCCCAACACACCTAATACACTTGTTAGATGTATAGGTGCACTAGTTCGGCGAAGAGATAGTGAAATACAAGTAGTATGGATGTATATGAGTGGTAATAGCAATCTGAATAAAATATGGCAGCGAGTAAACATGCAACAGAACAAGTAAGTGATTCGATGTTTGGAAACAAGTCCTAGGGATCATACTTTCACTAGTGGACACTCTCAACATTGACCGCATAATAAATAATAACTTCTTCTCATTTGTGCTACATACACTCTTTTGTTGAATGACGAACACCATTCGTTGTGTAGGGCTACAAGAGCTCCCTGCCGGAGTTAACAAGCGCCACAACATTTATCATTCATATTTAAGTAACCTTAGAGCATAATAGATCTTTGCAAAATAAACCAAGAACTAACATAGCATACACACTGTCCACATTACACTATGAAAGGAGGAATAGATCACATCAATACTATCATAATGATAATTAACTCCATAACCTACAAGAGATCATGATCATAGCCTACGACAAGAACCACATGATGCACACACTGCACCTTTACACCATGCAGGAGGAATAGACTACTTCAATAACATCACATGAGTAGCACATAGACTAGTAGCGATACAAAGCTCATCATATGGATCTCAATCATGCAAAGCAATTCATGAGATCATTGTATTGGAGTACAGAGAGAGAGATTAACCACATAGCTACCGGTACAGCCCTTAGCCTCGGGGAGAACTACTCCCTCCTCATCATGGGAGACAGCGATGGCGATGAAGATGGCGGTGGTGTCGATGGAGAAGCCTTCCGGGCACTTCCGTCCGGCGGCGCGGAACAGAGACTCTGTCCCCATCTTGGCTTCGATGGCGGCAGCTCTGGAAGGTTTCTCGTACCGTGGCTTTTCCGTCTCGAAGATTTATGTCAGGGGGCTTCTTATAGGCGAAGGGGCGATGTCGGTGGAGCCCTTGTGGGGCCATGATGCGCGTAGATGTACACGTCCGTTGGGAACCCCAAGAGGAAGGTATGATGCGCACAGCAGCAAGTTTTCCCTCAGAAAGAAACCAAGGTTATCGAACCAAGGGAGCCAAGAAGCACGTGAAGGTTGTTGGTGGAGGAATGTAGCGGCAACACCAGTGAAACCGGCGCCAACGTGGAACCTGCACAACACAATCAAAGTACTTTGCCCCAACGAAAAGTGAGGTTGTCAATCTCACCTGAAAACAAAGGATTAAGCGTATCGAGTGGAAGATGGTGTTTGTTTGCAAAGAACAGTGCAGAGAATGTATTCAGATGTAAAAGAATGGACCTGGGTCCACAGTTCACTAGTGGTGTCTCTCCAATAAGATAACTAACATGTTGGGTGAACAAATTACAGGTGAGCAATTGACAAAGAAAGATTCAATACATATCAACGATGATTACTATGTGATTTAATCAGGGCATTACGACAAAGTACATAGACCGCTATCCAACATGCATCTATGCCTAAATAATCCACCTTCAGGTTATCATCCGAACCCCTTCCAGTATTAAGTAAAAACAGATAATTGCATTAAGTATGGTGCGTAATGTAATCAACACAAATATCCTTAGACAAAGCATCAATGTTTTATCCCTAGTAGCAAAAGCACATCCACAACCTTAGAACTTTTTGTCACTGTCCCAGATTAAATGGAGGCATGAACCCACTATCGAGCATAATTACTCCCTCTTTTACAAGTATCAACTTGGCCAGAGCCTCTACTAGCAACGGAGAGCATGCAAGAACATAAACAACACATATATGATAGATTGATAATCAACTTAACATATATTCTATATTCATCAGATCTCACCAAACACAACATGTAGCATTACGAATAGATGATCTTGATCATGTTAGGCAGCTCACAAGATCTAATACAATGAAAGCACAAGCGGAGAAGACAACCATCTAGCTACCGCTATGGACCCATAGTCCAAGGATGAACTACTCACGCATCAATCCGGAGGCGGGCATGATGATGTAGAGCCCTCCTGATGATTCCCCTCTCCGGCAGGTGCCGGAGGCGATCTCCCGAATCCCCCGAGATGGGATTCGCGGCGCCCTCTCAAATGTTTTCCGTATCGTGGCCTCTGACAGGGCTTCGCGACGGAGGCTTAAGTAGGCGGAAGGGTAGGTCAAAGGGCGTCAGGCCACACACTAGGGCCGCGCGACTCCCTTGGCCGCGCGCCCTAGTGTGGCGGCGCCCTGTGGCCCCACTTCGCCTCCCTTTCGGTCTTCGGAAGCTTCGTGCAAAAAGGGCCCCTAGGCATTGATTTCGTCCAATTCCGAGAATATTTCCTTACTAGGATTTCTGAAACCAAAAACAGCAGAAAGCAACTGGCACTTCGGCATCTTGTTAATAGGTTAGTGCCGAAAGTGTAAAATAATGCGTAAATGTGTAAAACACTCAAGTATTGTAATAAAAGTAGCATGGAACATAAGAAATTATAGATACGTTTGAGACGTATCAGGCCACACACCATAGGGGCGCGCCTGGGCCAGCCGCGCCGCCTCGCGCAGGGGCCCCCTGTGCCCTCCTCGGTGCCTCTCCTGTTCTGAAGCTTCGCAATTATAAGATGTTGCGTTGATTTCGTCCAATTCCAGAATATTTCCTTACTAGAATTTCTGAAACCAAAAACAGCAAAACAGAACTGCACTTCGACATCTCGTCAATAGGTTAGTTCCAAAAATCAAAACGATATAAAGTGTGAATAAAACATGTAGGTATTGTCATAAAACAAGCATGGAACATCGAAATTATAGATACGTTGGAGACGTATCGCATCCCCGATGTGGTGCTTCTATTCTTGTAGACAGTGTTGGGCCTCCAAGAGCAGAGGTTTAGAACAGCAAAGTTTCCCTTAAGTGGATTACCCAAGGTTTATCGAACTCAGGAGGAAGAGGTCAAAGATATCCCTCTCATGCAACCCCAACCACAAAGCAAGAAGTCTCTTGTGTCCCCAACACACCTAATAGGTGCACGGCGAAGAGATAGTGAAATACAAGTGGTATGAATGAATATGAGCAGAGGTGGCGCCAAAATAGCTTACTGGCATGAAGTTGATGGTAGTAATATTGCAGGAAGTAAACAAGCAGTAGTAACTCAACAGTAGTAACACAGAAAAAGAATAATCAGCGATAGCAGTATTTAGGAACAAGGCCTAGGGATTAGACTTTCACTAGTGGACACTCTCAACATTGATCACATAATGAATAGATAAATGCATACTCTACACTTTTGTTGGATGATGAACACATTGCGTAGGATTACACGAACCCTCAATGCCTGAGTTAACAAGCTCCACAATTAATGTTCATATTTTAGTAACCTTATAGTGTAAGATAGATCAAAAGACTAAACCAAGTACTAACATAGCATGCACACTGTCACCTTCATGCATATGTAGGAGGAATAATACACATCAATACTATCATAGCAATAGTTAACTTCGCAATCTACAAGAGATCATGATCATAGCCTACGCCAAGTACTCACACGGTGCACACACTGTCACCTTTACACACGTGGAGGAGGAATAGAGTACTTTAATAACATCACTAGAGTAGCACATAGATGAATAGTGATACAAACTCATATGAATCTCAATCATGTAAGGCAGCTCATGAGATTATTGTATTGAAGTACATAGGAGAGAGATGAACCACATAGCTACCGGGCAGCCCCGAGCCTCGATGGAGAAATACTCCTCCTCATGGGAGCAGCAGCGTGATGAAGATGGCGGTGAGATATGGGTGTCGATGGAGAAGCCTTCCGGGGCACTTCCCCGTCCTAAGGTGTTTAACAGAGACTCGTCCCCCGATCTTGGCTTCACGGCGGCGGAAGGTTTCGCGTACCGTGGCTTCCCGCATAAGGGTTTTCGATGCGGGTCTTTATATAGGCGAAAGGGCAGCTAAAAGTCGTGCGACGACACCATAGGTCGGGCGCCTGTGGTGTAACGACCCTAACACCGCTAGATATGCTTGTTCTTTTCCTTTTATGCATCATCATGCATCATGCATCATATCATTCACAAGATTTTATCAAATAAAATTATTTTAAATAAAAACTATTTTGTTTCTTCTCTCATATGGTTTATTTAATAAACCCTCCTCTATTCTTATTTTAAATAAAACTAAATAAAATTTGTGGGAAAAGTTTGCAAAATGTTTCTAAACTAAAGTCCAGGTTTCATAGATGTTTAAAAACAGTGTTTCAAAATCCTTTTCCAAAGTCCTTCCTTTTTCTCTATACGTTTCAGCAAGAAAAGAAAATAAGGGAGAAGTTTTTCGGAAGAAGCAGAAAGATGCAGGGAACCAACACGTTCAGACACCTTGCTCGTCTCACTGTCCCTCCTCCACGCTATCTCTCTTTCTCTCCTTCTAGCATGGTCCTCCACCTTATCTTCTGGATGTGGTGCGCTTCTTCTCCACGCCAAGTCTCCAGCTCCACCTGCTCCCTTTCTTTCCTCCTCTCCACGCCAACAATCAAAGACCACCATCAGCGAATTCAGTTTCAGACACCGTGAAACCCATCTCCAACCTCTCGCCGTCGATCCGCCAACTCCGGCCACCCCAGATGATCTGAGAGCACCAGCAGCTTCGCCTCCTCTCCTCGTTCTCCTCATGCAAGAAATCGAGCCAGGGAGCCCCTATATCGACGTCCACATCATCGTTCTCCGCTCCGGCCGCCACGCATCGGCGAGATTTCCGACCACCTCCCAACCCCCTCCGCCCTTTCCGATCCCATCAGCGTGTTCCTGGTGAGGCCCTCTTTGTTTTCCTTCCGTTCCCCGTTGCATACGACCACTTCTTCGTGTCGCCTAAATCTGATGGTTTTGGTCGCTGTTCTGACCGAGATTTTTCTGCCGGAGAAACCTCGTCATCATGTCGCCTCCGATGTCTTCTTTTTCGTCTGAGCGCTGGGATGGCTACACCGCACCAAGGACGTCTTCCTCGCTGAAGAACCAAGTCGGGAGACGCTCATGATCCTCGTCAACGTCAAGGTCTCCTCCCGGAGCACATTACGTGCTTGCCGTCGTTATTCTCTTCACAACGCCGACGTCTCCGTCTCCTCCGACTCGTACGACTACAGCAGCAACCTCCCGGTGAGCTAACCATCCCTTTCATCCTCATCCCGGTTCAGCTACCTCCGTCGTTTCCGTGATCGGCATGATCTTCCACGTCTGCACACGCGCTGTCAAAGTTCAGCTAGCAAGTGTCGATTTCTTCAGTTAATTCAGTTAACTGCTCATCCTCCAGATCTTCTTCAAAATCACGGCCGTGCCTGACCCGGAGCGTATCACTCACGATCAACCACAACCTCATGCCCTCGCTCGTTTCTGTAGCCGTAGCTTCGCCATCGTCTTAATCGTTCACCACGCTGAGCCTTGCTTTGTTCCCTGACAGTAAATCCTTTGGTCACCAGTTGTTTTGTTCACTGCCGTTCTACACGTACGATCAGAAGTTCTACACCTTCAGCAGCTAGCACACACATGGTTATACCAATCGATCCAGCTGCCTGCTTGCCTGCATGGTTAGGTGCTAGCTAATCTTTCTGTTTGTGTCTGTGGCCTGTCTCTGTTATGGCTTCAGTTTCGTCAGCCAAGGCACCACCGACCAGTTTTCCTTCAGTCTACTCTGTTCCATCTATTTCAAATTGCAAACATGTTTATTCTATTTTTTCTAATCTATGGTTCAAAATTAAAAGTGTTATAGATAAAATCTTATCAGAAAAATGTGAGTAATTCAAATATGCCATCCATCATCTCGCATCATGTCATGACGGTTGTAGTTTGCATCGCACCTAATAATTAAACGTGGAGTATTTTGGAATTACCGATACGGTTTTCCGCTCCGTTTAATATTGAAGTAGCTCACCCTTGCCATGTTATGCTATGCTAATCAACACTTAACTTTGACGGTAGAAAATGCAACTCCAACCTAATTTGCTTGTCCGGGGTTCCGACTCCGATTAATATGGATAAGTTGCACCGATCATCCTTGCCATGTCATGCATATCATCTTGAGCATGCTGATTCTTTATCCGTAGTAGTAAGATTGCATACGTTGTGTGTTCCAGATTTGCTTCTTCCTGGATAGGATCACGAAGTGGTGATGTGAGATACGACGAGTTCTCCGACAAGTTCTTCTGCAGCTTTTCACAGGCGAGCCCACCCCTTCACCTATTTTACTTTTACATGCTCTTTTGATCTATTGCTATCCTTATGTTGCGATTCTGTTGTGTCACGTGTCCTATCCACCTGTTACCTATATGTCCGAGATACACCTCCTCGCCCTACCTATTGTTTGTTGTTTGCCAGCTTTGCGAGTCGTAGGCGAGTTTAGGGTCTTGTTGATATCTCGAGATGTTCGGGATATCTTGTTGGGAGGTTATCACATGCTATATCATTTGTTGGAGATAATCACACTTTACTTTATTGTTAACAACTAAAATTGTAAGCAGAGGCATCTGTGAGCCCCTTTGCGAAAGCATCGGAACTTTGACTCGCTAATGTCCCCTAGGACCCGAGTTCTTGTTATCTGTTCCGAGATTGAGCGCTCTACCCGTACGTGGGGACGTTTGGGACCCCCTCACCCATTACCTTTTCTCAAGTCAGTTGAAAAGGGGGCCACAACCTTGGTTTTATTTGCCTATGCCATGTATGCCATGCTTTACTTACTGTTGCCTTCGGGTGTTTACTTCTTGTTGCCTTCGGGTGTTTACTTCCTGTTGCCTTCGGGTGTTTATATTCTGTACTGTACCTTGCGGGACGTTTAGCGAAGCGTGTGGTTTGCACGCCTAGCCGCCGGCGCAAACCTCTGAGTCCGCTTCGGAGTACGGCCGGACTTCGTCACGGGTAGCTTAGTTGGGTGGCCCCCCTAGACTTTCTTGTTGAACTGGGAACGGTCTTGTTGTGAGACATCCACCTGTCGTAAGTGGGTCGAGCATGCGTACATTTGGGCAACCCCTGCAGGTGTACATCTTATCGATAAGCCGTGTCCGCGGTTATGACGACTTGGAATTGTATAGCTTGATCATAGAACAACTTACACCTTATTTCTTGTTGTTAATAATTTGCTAATAAAACTGCTTTCAAAAGTGTGTGTTTGCGCACTCTTTATGGGGGATCGCATCGGCTGTGATGTTGCAGAGTATAGAACTGTACCTTGTGCGCTCTCTTATCTTCTCTGAGTAGACGGATGTTGTAGCGTGTCTCTATTGGATAGTAGCTTTGCTGCCGCTAAACTCCACATATAGCCGGGTGAAGTTTATACCGCCCACCAGCGAGCATAGCTGGTCTTGTCTCGCAAGTACGTGCCAATGGTACTTACCCTCGCCTTCCTTTCTTTTTGTCTCCTCCCCCTTTTGTCGGCAACCGATGGCCCGACTTTGACAGGTACGAGATGACGACGTTAGCAAGGTTACCCTTCCGGCTTGGCGGGCAGGGTTATGGACGCCACTGGTTATCTTCAGGACTCTTAGTCCAATTTGTATCTTGTCCGTACTCGGATGTATTCGATCTTCTGTATGATTTGTATCTTTGTATTGTATATTTGTATCTTGACTCGCTGGAGTCGTTGTTGTAATATATGTATCTTGTGGGCTCTATTGTAATCCTGTTGTAATGTTACCGTCAATTCCTCTGCATCACGTGTGTGATTCGTCGCGCACGTCGTGTCTGAGGGCGTCTCTGAATCGATATCATGCGATTTCGGCGTTCGCTGATCCTCATGGTACCGGCTCCGAGGCGTCACAAGTTGGTATCGAGCTCAGTTGACGGACCCCACTAGTCCAATTGTAGGATAGCCTTGCCAACACGTTGAGTTAGAGTGTCAAAACCTATTTTCGAAAATTCGTTGATAGATCTGATTAGCTCTGATTTTTCTCCTTACCTCTATTCTTTCTCATCTTACCTTTGCGAGTTTTGAGTCTTCTCTTATCTGCTTCTCTGAGTCTTAGGTTCCGACGTGGGTTGGACGATCTATGCCTTCACCTATTAGGACCGATCTCTGAAGATTTCTGACAGAAGAACATCACCGGCGGCTAACCTTCGTCTTCTCCATTGATGTCATCTATGCCTCTCTGATCTTTCTACAATTCTTTGTTCTTTGGCTCCGTCGAATATTCGCTGACAATGCTTGTCGTTATCGTCAATCAGAATTCTGGGAGCTGTTACACGACTCTCCTATTCATGTGCAGAGTAATACTTTGAGTGCGGGATGGGCTGATCACCATACCGACTACTCTTATTATTCGCTCTTGATACTGAATTGGTGGATCCGTGTGACTGTTATTCCTTCCTTTGTTTCTCCGGAGTCATCATCGTCATCGGATCAACGCCTTGTTGGTGGTGTCGCCGATCAAGCTGGAGCAAGACTTCTTGTTAGTGGTGTCGAGAAGATCGACACGTTGCCTGAAGACCCGATAGTTCACCTCTCACCCCCGTACCATGGCGTGGAACCTCGGGGCGAGGTTCCTTGTTAGTGGTGTCGATTGTAACGGGTAACACCCCTGCTAGATATGCTTGTTCTTTTCCTTTTATGCATCATCATGCATCATGCATCATATCATTCACAAGATTTTATCAAATAAAAATTATTTTAAATAAAAACTATTTTGTTTCTTCTCTCATATGGTTTATTTAATAAACCCCTCTATTCTTATTTTAAATAAAACTAAATAAAATTTGTGGGAAAAGTTTGCAAAATGTTTCTAAACTAAAGTCCAGGTTTCATAGATGTTTAAAAACAGTGTTTCAAAAATCCTTTTCCAAAGTCCTTCCTTTTTCTCTATACGTTTCAGCAAGAAAAGAAAATAAGGGAGAAGTTTTTCGGAAGAAGCAGAAAGATGCAGGGAACCAACACGTTCAGACACCTTGCTCGTCTCACTGTCCCTCCTCCACGCTATCTCTCTTCTCTCCTTCTAGCATGGTCCTCCACCTTATCTTCTGGATGTGGTGCGCTTCTTCCACGCCAAGTCTCCAGCTCCACCTGCTCCCTTTCTTTCCTCCTCTCCACGCCAACAATCAAAGACCACCATCAGCGAATTCAGTTTCAGACACCGTGAAACCCATCTCCAACCTCTCGCCGCCGATCCGCCAACTCGGCCACCCCCAGATGATCTGAGAGCACCAGCAGCTTCGCCCTCCTCTCCTCGTTCTCTCATGCAATCGAGCCAGGGAGCCCCTATATCGACGTCCACATCATCGTTTCTCCGCTCCGCCGCCACGCATCGGCGAGATTTCCGACACCTCCAACCCCTCCGCCCTTTCCGATCCCATCAGCGTGTTCCTGGTGAGGCTCTTTGTTTTCCTTCCGTTCCCTGCATACGACCACTTCTTCGTGTCGCCTAAATCTGATGGTTTTGGTCGCTGTTCTGACCGAGATTTTTCTGCCGGAGAAACCTCGTCATCATGTCGCCTCCGATGTCTTCTTTTCGTCTGAGCGCTGGGATGGCTACACCGCACCAAGGACGTCTTCTCGCTGAAGAACCAAGTCGGGAGACGCTCATGATCCTCGTCAACGTCAAGGTCTCCCTCCCGGAGCACATTACGTGCTTGCCGTCGTTATTCTCTTCACAACGCCGACGTCTCCGTCTCCTCCGACTCGTACGACTACAGCAGCAACCTCCCGGTGAGCTAACCATCCCTTTCATCCTCATCCCGGTTCAGCTACCTCCGTCGTTTCCGTGATCGGCATGATCTTCCACGTCTGCACACGCGCTGTCAAAGTTCAGCTAGCAAGTGTCGATTTCTTCAGTTAATTCAGTTAACTGCTCATCCTCCAGATCTTCTTCAAAATCACGGCCGTGCCTGACCCGGAGCGTATCACTCACGATCAACCACAACCTCATGCCCCTCGCTCGTTTCTGTAGCCGTAGCTTCGCCATCGTCTTAATCGTTCACCACGCTGAGCCTTGCTTTGTTCCCTGACAGTAAATCCTTTGGTCACCAGTTGTTTTGTTCACTGCCGTTCTACACGTACGATCAGAAGTTCTACACCTTTCAGCTAGCACACACATGGTTATACCAATCGATCCAGCTGCCTGCTTGCCTGCATGGTTAGGTGCTAGCTAATCTTTCTGTTTGTGTCTGTGGCCTGTCTCTGTTATGGCTTCAGTTTCGTCAGCCAAGGCACCACCGACCAGTTTTCCTTCAGTCTACTCTGTTCCATCTATTTCAAATTGCAAACATGTTTATTCTATTTTTCTAATCTATGGTTCAAAATTAAAAGTGTTATAGATAAAATCTTATCAGAAAAATGTGAGTAATTCAAATATGCCATCCATCATCTCGCATCATGTCATGACGGTTGTAGTTTGCATCGCACCTAATAATTAAACGTGGAGTATTTGGGAATTACCGGATACGGTTTTCCCGCCCGTTTAATATTGAAGTAGCTCACCCTTGCCATGTTATGCTATGCTAATCAACACTTAACTTTGACGGTAGAAAATGCAACTCCAACCTAATTTGCTTGTCCGGGGTTCCGACTCCGATTAATATGGATAAGTTGCACCGCCGCATCATCCTTGCCATGTCATGCATATCATCTTGAGCATGCTGATTCTTTATCCGTAGTAGTAAGATTGCATACGTTGTGTGTTCCAGCATTTGCTTCTTCCCGGATAGGATCACGAAGTGGTGATGTGAGATACGACGAGTTCTCCGACAAGTTCTTCTGCAGCTTTTCACAGGCGAGCCCACCCCTTCACCTATTTTACTTTTACATGCTCTTTTGATCTATTGCTATCCTTATGTTGCGATTCTGTTGTGTCACGTGTCCTATCCACCTGTTACCTATATGTCCGAGATACACCTCCTCGCCCTACCTATTGTTTGTTGTTTGCCAGCTTTGCGAGTCGTAGGCGAGTTTAGGGTCTTGTTGATATCTCGAGATGTTCGGGATATCTTGTTGGGAGGTTATCACATGCTATATCATTTGTTGGAGATAATCACACTTTACTTTATTGTTAACAACTAAAATTGTAAGCAGAGGCATCTGTGAGCCCCTTTGCGAAAGCATCGGAACTTTGACTCGCTAATGTCCCCTAGGACCCGAGTTCTTGTTATCTGTTCCGAGATTGAGCGCTCTACCCGTACGTGGGGACGTTTATTGGGACCCCCCCTCACCCTTTACCTTTTCTCAAGTCAGTTGAAAAGGGGGCCACAACCTTGGTTTTATTTGCCTATGCCATGTATGCCATGCTTTACTTACTGTTGCCTTCGGGTTGCCTTCGGTGTTTACTTCGTTGCCTTCGGGTGTTTATATTCTGTACTGTACCTTGCGGGACGTTTAGCGAAGCGTGTGGTTTGCACGCCTAGCCGCCGGCGCAAACCTCTGAGTCCGCTTCGGAGTACGGCCGACTTCGTCACGGGTAGCTTAGTTGGGTGGCCCCCCTAGACTTTCTTGTTGAACTGGGAACGGTCTTGTTGTGAGACATCCACCTGTCGTAAGTGGGTCGAGCATGCGTATGGTTACATTTGGGCAACCCCTGCAGGGTGTACATCTTATCGATAAGCCGTGTCCGCGGTTATGGACGACTTGGAATTGTATAGCTTGATCATAGAACAACTTACACCTTATTTCCTGTTGTTAATAATTTGCTAATAAAACTCTTTCAAAAGTGTGTGTGCCTTTGCCAGTACCTCTTTGCGAAGGGGGATCGCATCGGCTGTGTTATGTTTGCAGAGTATAGAACTGTTACCTTGTGCGCTCTCTTATCTTCTCTGAGTAGACGGATGTTGTAGCGTGTCTCTATTGGATAGTAGCTTTGCTGCCGCTAAACTCCACATATAGCCGGGTGAAGTTTATACCGCCCACCAGCGAGCATAGCTGGTCTTGTCTCGCAAGTACGTGCCAATGGTACTTACCCTCGCCTTCCTTTCTTTTTGTCTCCTCCCCCTTTTGTCGGCAACCGATGGCCCGACTTTGACAGGTACGAGATGACGACGTTAGCAAGGTTACCCTTCCGGCTTGGCCTGGGCAGGGTTATGGACGCCATCGGTTATCTTCAGACTCTTAGTCCAATTTGTATCTTGTCCGTACTCGGATGTATTCGATCTTCTGTATGATTTGTATCTTTGTATTGTATATTTTGTATCTTGACTCGCTGGAGTCGTTGTTGTAATATATGTATCTTGTGGGCTCTATTGTAATCCTGTTGTAATGTTACCGCGTTAATTCCTCCCGCATCACGTGTGTGATTCGTCACACGTCGTGCTGAGGGCGTCTCGATATCATGCGGATTTCATGTTCGTCGCGATCCTCATGGTACCGGCTCCGAGGCGTCACACGTGGCCTGTGCCGCGCCACCCTATCATCCGGCCCACAGGCCCTCTCCCCGCGCTCCTGGTGTTCCGGATGCTTCCGGCAAAATAGGAACCCGGGCTGATTTCGTCCAATTCCTGGTAATACTACTAGGATTTCTAAACCAAAAACAAGAAAACAGAACCCACTTCCAACTTGTTAATAGGTTAGTTCCTAAAATGCACGAATACGACATAAAGTCATATAAACGTAGATATCATCAATAATGTGCATTAACATAAGAATTATCGATACGTTGGAGACGTATCAGCATCCCCAAGTTCTGCTCGTCCCAGCAGTAAAACGATAACAAAGATAATTTCGAATGACATGCCATCATAACCTTGATCATACTATTTGTAAACATATGTAATGAATGCAGCGATCAAAACAATGGTAATGATATGAGTAAACAAGTGAATCATAAAGAAAGACTTTTCTTAATAAGACTTTCAAGACAAGATCAATAAGTCGATAAGAGTTAACTCATAAAAATAAATCAAAGTAAAGGTATTGAAGCAACACAAAGGAAGATTGTCACCACGCTTTCAACTTATAACATGTATATCTCATGGATAGTGTCAATATAAAGTAATATAACAAGTGCAATATGCAGTATGTAGGAATCAATGCACAGTTCACACAAGTGTTGGAAGGAGATAGGTAACCTGACTCAACAATAAAAGTAAAAGAATGGTCCTTCAAAGAGGAAAGCATCGATTGTATTTGTGCTAGAGCTTTTATTTTGAAAACATGAAACAATTTTGTCAACTTAGTAATAAAGATATGAGTTATGTAAATTATATTCATTTACAAGCCATGCATAGATACTAATAGTGCCCGTGATCTGTCCTACTTAGCTTGACTAATGATCTATGCATGCCATGTTTCAACCAAGTGTCACAAAGGGGTACCTCCATGCCGCCTGTACAAATAAGGAGAAAGCTCGCATTTTGGATTTCTCGCTTTGGATTATTCTCAACTTAGACATCCATACCGGGACAACATGGACAACAGATAATGGACTCCTCTTTAATGCATAAGCATGTAGCAACAATTATTATTCTCATATGCGATTGAGGATATATGTCCAAACTGAAACTTCAACCATGATTCATGGCTTTAGTTAGCGGCCCAATGTTCTTCTCTAACAATATGCATGCTCCAATCATTAAGGTGGTAGATCCTTCAGACAAGACGGACATGCATAGCAACTCACATGATATTCAATAAAGAGTAATTGATGGCGTCCCCATAAGCATGGTTATCGCACAACAAGCAACTTAATAAGAGATAAAGTGCATAAGTACATATCCAATACTACGATAGTTTTTAGGCTATTTTGTCCCATGAGCTACATATTGCAAAGGTGAATGATGGAATTTTAAAGGTAGCACTCAAGCAATTTACTTTGGAATGGCGGAGAAATACCATGTAGTAGGTAGGTATGGTGGACACAAATGGCATAGTGGTTGGCTCAAGGATTTTGGATGCATGAGAAGTATTCCTCTCGATACAAGGCTAGGCTAGCAAGGTTATTTGAAGCAAACTCAAGGATGAACCGCAGCAAAACTCACATAAAAGACATATTGTAAACATTATAAGACTCTACACCGTCGTCCTTGTTGTTCAAAACTCAATACTAGAAATTATCTAGACTTTAGAGAGACCAATTATGCAAACCAAATTTTAGCATGCTCTATGTATTTCTTCACTAATAGGTGCAAAGTATATGATGCAAGAGCTTAAACATGAGCACAACAATTGCCAAGTATCACATTATCCAAGACATTTTACCAATTACTACATGTAGCATTTTCCAATTCCAACCATATAACAATTTAACGAAGAGGAAACTTCGCCATGAATATTATGAGCTAAGAACACATGTGTTCATACGAACCAGCGGAGCGTGTCTCTCTCCCACACAAGGATGAACTTATTCAGAGAACTAAGATAACAAAACAAAAATAAAAGCACACAGACGCTCCAAGTAAAGTACATAAGATGTGATCGAATAAAAATATAGTTTCAGAGAAGGAACCCGATACTTTGTCGATGAAGAAGGGGATGCCTTGGGCATCCCCAAGCTTAGATGCTTGAGTCTTCTTGAAAGGATGAACCACCGGGGCATCCCCAAGCTTAGACTTTTCATTCTTCTTGATCGTAGTATATCATCCTCCTCTCTTGACCCTTGAAAACTTCCACACCAAACTTCAAGCAAACTCATTAGAGGGTTAGTGCACAATTAATAATTCACATGTTCAGAGGTGACACAAACATTCTTTACACTTCTGGACATTGCATAAAGCTACTGGACATTAATGGATCAAAGAAATGAATCCAACATAGCAAAAGAGGCAATGCGAAATAAAAGGCAGTAATAAAAACAGAACACCCGTAAAGACGAATTTAAAGTCACCACTTGCTCAAATGGAAAACTCAAACTAATGAAAGTTGCGTACATATCTGAGGATCACGCCGTAAATTGGCAGATTTTTCGAATTTTCTACAGAGGCTGTGCCCAGATTCGTGACAGCACAGTCGTCATGATCCCAAATATAACATCAACTATAACATAGAAACTTTACTTGGCACAAAAACATGATAAGGAGAGGTTGCTACAGTAGTAAACAACTTCCAAGACTCAAATATAAAACAAAGTACTGTAGTAAAAACACATGGGTTATCTCCCAAGAAGTTCTTTCTTTATAGCCATTAAGATGGGCTCAGCAGTTTTAATGATGCACTCGCAAGAAATAGAAGTTGAAGCAAAAGAGAGCATCAAGAGGCAAATTCAAAACACATTTAAGTCTAACATGCTTCCTATGCATAGGAATCTTGTAAATAAACAAGTTCATGAAGAGCAAAGTAACAAGCATAGGAAGATAAAACAAGTGTAGCTTCAAAAATTTCAGCACATAGAGAGGTGTTTTAGTAACATGA
Organism: Lolium multiflorum; assembly: GCA_030979885.1. NCBI lineage: Eukaryota > Viridiplantae > Streptophyta > Magnoliopsida > Poales > Poaceae > Lolium > Lolium multiflorum. The sequence goes on from CM061750.1 coordinate 170,833,463, forward strand.
AAATTTTTACAGCCATATTTTCCTCTCTCATAATAACTTTCAGTAGCAACATGAGCAAACTCAACAATATAACTATCACATAAATCATTCTTATCATGAGTCTCATGCATAAAATTATTACTCCCCACATAGGCATAATCAATTTTATTAGTTGTAGTGGGAGCAAATTCAACAAAGTAGCTATCATTATTATTCTCATCATCAAATATAGGAGGCATAGTATCATCAAAGTAAATTTTCTCCTCAATGCTTGGGGACTAAAAATATCATGCTCATCAAAGCCAGCTTCCCCAAGCTTAGAATTTTCCATAGCATTAGCAACAATAGTGTTCAAAGCATTCATATTAATATGTTCCATGGGTTTTTTAATTTTCGCATCAAACCATCCATGTCTTAAATCAGGAAATAGAATAAAAAGGTCATTGTTGTCCATTATGCCTAACTAGTGTAAACAAGAAACCAAATGTCGCAATTGCAGAGTCTAAAGGAAATAGCTTCGAGCACACACACAATGGCGCCAGAAAATATTCCTGGAACCGAAGTATGAGTACCTTTTACCTTTCCTCCCGCAACGCGCCTTAAAAGTGCTTGATGTCTACGGGTGCTTCTATTCTTGTAGACAGTGTTGGGCCTCCAAGAGCAGAGGTTTGTAGAACAGCAGCAAGTTTCCCTTAAGTGGATTACCCAAGGTTTATCGAACTCAGGGAGGAAGAGGTCAAAGATATCCCTCTCATGCAACCCCGCAACCACAAAGCAAGAAGTCTCTTGTGTCCCCAACACACCTAATAGGTGCACTAGTTCGGCGAAGAGATAGTGAAATACAAGTGGTATGAATGAATATGAGCAGTAGTACGGCGCCAGAAAATAGTGGCATGCAGCTGATGGTAGTAATATTGCAGGAAGTAAACAAGGTAGTAACTCAAGTAGTAACGCAAAGAAACAAGAATAACGATAGCAGTATTTAGGAACAAGGCCTAGGGATTAGACTTTCACTAGTGGACACTCTCAACATTGATCACATAACAGAATAGATAAATGCATACTCTACACTTTTGTTGGATGATGAACACATTGCGTAGGATTACACGAACCCTCAATGCCGGAGTTAACAAGCTCCACAATTAATGTTCATATTTTAGTAACCTTATAGTGTAAGATAGATCAAAAGACTAAACCAAGTACTAACATAGCATGCACACTGTCACCTTCATGCATATGTAGGAGGAATAATACACATCAATACTATCATAGCAATAGTTAACTTCGCAATCTACAAGAGATCATGATCATAGCCTACGCCAAGTACTCACACGGTGCACACACTGTCACCTTTACACACGTGGAGGAGGAATAGAGTACTTTAATAACATCACTAGAGTAGCACATAGATGAATAGTGATACAAAACTCATATGAGTCTCAATCATGTAAGGCAGCTCATGAGATTATTGTATTGAAGTACATAGGAGAGAGATGAACCACATAGCTACCGGTACAGCCCCGAGCCTCGATGGAGAACTACTCCCTCCTCATGGGAGCAGCAGCGGTGATGAAGATGGCGGTGGAGATGGCAGCGGTGTCGATGGAGAAGCCTTCCGGGGCACTTCCCGTCCGGCAGGTGCCGGAACAGAGACTCCCGTCCCCGATCTTGGCTTCGCGATGGCGGCGGCCTGGAAGGTTTCGCACCGTGGCTTCCCGCAAGGGTTTTCGCAGGGTCTTTATATAGGCGAAAGGGCAGCGTCGGAAGGAAAGGGCGACGACACCATAGGCTGGCGCGCCAGGGCCCAGCCGCGCCACCCATCATCCGGGCCCACAGGCCCTCCTCCGGCGCTCCGGTGTTCTGATGCTTCCTGCAAAATAGGAACCGGGCGTTGATTTCGTCCAATTCCGAGAATATTTCGTTACTAGGATTTCCGAAACCAAAAACAGCAGGAACTGACACTTCGGCAACTTGTTAATAGGTTAGTTCTAGAAAATGCACGAATATGACATAAAGTGTGCATAAAACATGTAGATATCATCAATAATGTGGCATGGAACATAAGAAATTATCGATACGTCGGAGACGTATCAATCCCTGCTTAGTTCCTACTCGCCCGAGTAGGTAAACGATAACACAAATAATTTCTGAGGTGACATGCTACCATCATAATCTTGATCAACATTATTGTAAAGCATATGACATGAATGAAGTGATTCAAAGCAATGATCTATAGTTTGCTAACAAATAGATAACATATAGCAAAACTTTTCATGAATAGTACTTTCAAGACAAGTATCAACAAGACTTGCATAAGAGCTAACTCATAAGCAATAAATTCAAAGTAAAGGCATCAAAGCAACACAAAGGAAGATATAAGTTTCAGCAGTTGCTTTCAACTTTCAACATGCATATCTCATGGATAATTGTCAACATAGAGTAATATGATGAATGCAAATAAGCAAGTATGTAAGAATCAATGCACAGTTGACACAAGTGTTTGCTTCTAAGATGGAAGGAAATGGGTAAACTGACTCAACATAAAGTAAAAGAAAGGCCCTTCGCAGAGGGAAGCAGGATTAAATCATGTGCTAGAGCTTTTCAAGTTTTGAAATCATATAGAGAGCATAAAAGTAAAATTTTGAGAGGTGTTTGTTGTTGTCAACGAATGGTAATGGGTACTCTAACTACCTTATCAACCAGACTTTCAAGAGCGGCTCCCATGAAGGACGTTATCTCTACCAGCAAGGTAGATCATCCCTCTTCTCTTTTGTTTACACATGTACTTTAGTTTTATTTATTAGATGACACTCCCCCAACCTTTGCTTACACAAGCCATGGCTAACCGAATCCTCGGGTGCCTTCCAACATTCACATACCATGGAGGAGTGTCTATTTGCAAATTTAAGTTGCTTACTGATAGATCAGAGCAAAACATGTGAAGAGAATTATTAATGCAAGTTAATTAATTGGGTGGGAACCCCATTGCCAGCTCTTTTTGCAAAATTATTGGATAAGCGGATGAGCCACTAGTCCATTGTGAAAGTCTGTCAAAAGTAAATGACAAGATCAAAGATAAAACACCACATACTTCCTCATGAGCTATAAAACATTGACACAAATAAGAGATAATAACTTTTGAATTGTTTAAAGGTAGCACATGAAGTATTTACTTGGAATGGCAGGAAATACCACATAGTAGGTAGATATGGTGGACACAAATGGCATAGGTTTTGGCTCAAGGTTTTGGATGCACGAGAAGTATTCCCTCTCAGTACAAGGCTTTGGCTAGCAAGGTTGTTTGAAGCAAACACAAGTATAAACTGGTACAGGAAAACTTACATAAGAACATATTGCAAGCATTATAAGACTCTACACTGTCTTCCTTGTTGCTCAAACACTTTACCAGAAAATATCTAGACCTTAGAGAGACCAATCATGCAAACCAAATTTCAACAAGCTCTACAGTAGTTCTCCACTACTAGATTTAAACTACATGATGCAAGAGCTTAAACATGATCTATGAGAGCTCAAAACAATTGCCAAGTATCAAATTATTCAAAACCATATGAAGCATTTTCTGATTCCAACCAAATAGCAACAAGTGAAGCGATCAACTTTCACCCTTGAACATTAAAAGTAAGAATGAAGAACACTAGTGTTCATATGAAAAAGCGGAGCGTGTCTCTCTCCCACAAAGCGCAGAAGTTTTCCCTTAAGTGGATCAACCAAGGTGCTACATACACTCTTTTGTTGGATGACAAACACCATTCGTTGTGTAGGGCTACAAGAGCTCCCTCAAGGAAGTTAACAAGCGCCACAACATTCAGCATTCATATTTAAGTAACCTTAGAGCATAATAGATCTTTGCAAAATAAAACAAGAACTAACATAGCATACACACTGTCCACATTACACTATGAAAGGAGGAATAGATCACATCAATACTATCATAATGATAATTAACTCCATAACCTACAAGAGATCATGATCATAGCCTACGACAAGAACCACATGATGCACACACTGGCACCTTTACACCATGCAGGAGGAATAGACTAATTTAATAACATCACATGAGTAGCACATAGACTAGTAGCGATACAAAGCTCATCATATGGATCTCAATCATGCAAAGCAATTCATGAGATCATTGTATTGGAGTACAGAGAGAGAGATTAACCACATAGCTACCGGTACAGCCCTTAGCCTCGGGGAGAACTACTCCCTCCTCATCATGGGAGACATCGATGGCGATGAAGATGGCGGTGGTGTCGATGGAGAAGCCTTCCGGGGCACTTCCCCGTCTCGGCGGCGTGCCGGACTCCCGTCCCCCAGATCTTGGCTTCGCGATGGCGGCGGCTCGGGAAGGTTTCTCGTACCGTGGCTTTTCCGTCTCGAAGATTTAGGTCAGGGGCTTCTTATAGGCAAAGGGGCGATGTCGGAGCCTGGTGGGGCCACACCATAGGGCGCGCCTGTGGCCCAGGCCGCGCCGCTCGAGTGGGGCCCTGTGGCTCCCCTATGGTGCCTCTCCGGTGTTCTGGAAGCTCTGCAATTATAAGATGTCTGGGCGTTGATTTCGTCCAATTCCAAGAATATTTCCTTACTAGGATTTCTCAAACCAAAAAAGCAGAAACAGAACCGGCACTTCGGCATCTCGTCATTAGGTTAGTTCCGGAAAACGCATCAAAACGATATAAAGTGTGAATAAAACATGTAGGTATTGTCATAAAACAAGCATGGAACATCAAAAATTAAAGATACGTTGGAGACGTATCAAAAACCTATCAAGGTCATACCTTTGCCTTGCGCATCCCGCTTGATCTTGATGATAACTCTTCAAGCTCTACACAAGCCGGAATGCCTCACTTGATCAATGTTGCTTTGTGAAGACTCACAAATGCTCCCCCATACACTATGATGGGAAAGCTCCATTGATGCACATCTTCACATGTCCATTATCACCAAATGGACGGCAAGCTTCAAGCATGTGATCCACTTGAGATGCTCATCTTGAACTTGCCCAACTCAACCTTGTATCTTCTCATACTCACTTGAGATAGAGCATGGCTAATATTGAGTTCCACATAAGAACTCCATCTTCATTTCTTCTTCTTGATCATATCACATATATATCTTCAAATCGATGATCTTGATGCCAATACACAAGGTGTATCTTTATCTTCATGGCATCCATACTTGAATCCAACACATGGAATACAAGAAGTACCTATGGAATATTCCTTCATATAAACTCAATGAAAACATTAGTCCATAGGGGTTGTCATTAATTACCAAAACCACACATAGGGGCAATATACCCTTACAATCTCCCCCATTTTGGTAATTGATGACAAACACAATAAGAGGGTTTATATAATGAATATTAGAGACAAGTACGCAACTTATCCGAGAATAAGTTGTATACAAGAGGTTGTATTTGATATGGTCAAGTAACACAAAGCTACTATCCCATATCAAAACCAACTCTACTCACACAACTACAACTAATGCAAGGGATGTGAGTAGAACCAATATATATAGAGCAAACTCCCCCACAATGTATGCACGTGTGATGAACATGAATTCATTGCATACATTGTCAAGATTAACCTTTGGGACAATTTCCACTATATATATACAACCATGCAAGACATATAAATATGGAATGCATGAGAGGCAAAACACTTAAGCACAAACCAAACTTAAGTATAAAACCATTCCCTTAAACCCTCTAAACTTCTCCCCCATTGGCATCGATTGTCAAAATGGGTGAAAAATTTAGAAAGCCAATATAATGTGAGTTCCTCCCCAAGGTGTGCACTTCTCATAATTTGAGTGGAATCAAATGCACATATCCAATGATGAATATTTGAAGGAAGTCAAACTATATTGAGGATCAAAGATTGCACAAGGATAACATGGTGAAGGAAGCTTTAACAAATAAAGCAAGCAATCAAAGATCCAATTGGACAAACAAAGATATCATGATAAGAGAGATATAGTGCTCTAAATAAAATAAGGAAGCTCCCCAAGGTTCGTGCATAATTTATAATGTTTGCATTTGAATACAATATGCACAAACATGGAATCCTTACTCCCTCTATATCATTTAGAACACAACCAAGATAAAGATAATATGCTTATCAAGAACAACTTGAGTCCAACAATTACGAGATATGAGTGCATGAAGAAAAACAAATAAACCAAGCACTCATAAATCTTCTTTACCAACACCACTAAAAACAAAGGGTAAAAGATGGTTGGCAAAGAACAAGGATATCAAGGTGATGGATTAACGCTCTTATGTATATGAGTTTCTAAAGTGGACAAAGTGATCCATAAAGAAACATGCACACACAAGAGGTTAACAAAATAGATAAGACAAGATATCCAAGATGAAGTCATAAAATATACCAAAGGATGTTTGCTTAAGAAGCATATATAGCCTATGGCTCCAATTTTCACTTATGGTATATGAATGAACTTCAACCAAGTTAAATCTCAAAAACATCACAACTAACAATAAGGGAAGTAAAGCTAGTTGGAATGTTTTGAGAAAGGCAACAAGTATCACAAATACGGATTTATTTCACAATTTCATCAATATTGCACATAAGAGCTCTTTGAGGAATTGATATGCAATAAATTGCTAGAGGGCATATTTGGGATAGGTGAATCATAAACATGATATAATATATATATATATATATATATATATATATGTATATATCCCCATCATATGCATCTTCTCAAATTACTCAAATGTACCATAAGAAGTTTTCTTTAAAAGGATTTTTCAAGAATCGCAATATTTTCGAAATAAAGAATTTCATGCCAAGATGCAACCTACAAGAGGTTGGATGCTATATGAGTATGCATGAATAAGATACTTGTTACCGAGATAGCAATGGCTTGATGTAGTAGATAAGAGTTCATCGATCATCCTAGCTTGACTCCAATTCTCATATGGTGACAACACCTTCCTTATAGATGAGACAAGCCTCCATTGCATCTCCAATGTACCTAAAACAACATTCAAGTACATCTTGGTCCCCAAACTCATTGGGTCCAACATGGTTAGACTAACCACAATATATAGGACACACTCCATATAAATATGTGCATATTTAGATGAAATTTGAATTTCATGCACATCTTAGCCATTTAGGATTTGATGGAGTATACCCTATATAATGGATCAAAGAAAGCAAGCATGCTACAAATAAAACAAATTACATATAAGCACGCATAAAGACTTTTAAAGATCCAAGAGAGATATACTTTGGACAAAACACCAAATGAATTGAATAAGGCATAAAGGTGTGACCAAACAAATTTGTTGTCCAAATTATATCAAAGACGCAAATCACAAAAGATTTGTTCAACAAAGTTCAACAAATGAACTAAGAAGAAACCATTGAGCATAAAGGATGAAATAAAGCAAACATGCTCAAAGATTTATCTCATTCAAGCAAATAAAATATGTAAGAAGGAATGAGATAGCAAACTCCCAAAAAGAGCAAGGTTCGAACAAATAAACCAAACCCTTCTACACTTTTCACAATGGCACAATGTACCGTAAGGAAAAAGGTTTGTCTTCCAAAATAAACACTTGATATGAATCAAGAGAATTTATCAAAAGATTTTTCAAAGGGACAAAGAAGACACGTGGGAGCAACAAAGATTTCTTGGAAATAAAATAAGTAAATAGGAAGCAATCCAAGGTGAAGATGATCCATGAATTCAACCACATACAAGGTTATCAATTGTCAAAGACAATGAGTATATTGGAAATAATTTCCGGTGGTGAATTGACAATGATAGTAAGGATCAACTTCACAATAAAAGGCATAGGATAAGTATATAGAATTAAGCACTATGCACGGATGAAGATTCTTGATAGCTTCAACTAGTCAAACAATCACGCACGACAATGATTAGAATAACTTGAAGCAAATGGTGTCCCAAATAAGATATAGAGATATGTATTTGAGGAAAAGTGATACGTCTCAAACGTATCTATAATTTCTTATGTTCCATGCTACTTTTATGACAATACTCACATGTTTTATACATACTTTACATCATTATTATGCATTTTCCGGCACTAACCTATTAACAAGATGCCGAAGCGGCAGTTGCTGTTTTTTTTTGGTTTCAGAAATCCTACAAAGGAAATATTCTCGTAATTGGACGAAATCAACGCCCAGGGTCTTATTTTTCCACGGAGCTTCCGAAGACCGAAGAGCATACGAGGTCGGGCGACGAGGCGCCCACACCACGTGGGCCGCGCGGCCGTGGTGGGGCCCGTTGCCGCCCTATGGTGTGGGCCACCCCCCCTGCGTTGCCCTTCCGCCTACTTAAACTCTCCGTCGCGAAACCCTATTACCGAGAGCCACGATACGGAAATACTTCCAGAGAATCCGCGCCGCCAATCCCATCTCTGGGATTCAGGAGATCGCTCCGACCGGCGAGAGGGAATCATCACCGGAGGGCTCTACATCACCATGCCCGCCCGGACTGATGTGTGAGTAGTTCATCCTTGGACTATGGGTCCATAGCAGTAGCTAGATGGTTGTCTTCTCCTCTTGTGCTATCATGTTTAGATCTTGTGAGCTGCTTAACATGATCAAGATCATCTATTTGTAATGCTACATGTTGTGTTTGGTGGGATCCAATGAATATAGAATACTATGTCAAGTTGATTATTGATCTATCATATATGTGTTGTTTATGTTCTTGCATGCTCTCCGTTGCTAGTAGAGGCTCTGGCCAAGTTGATACTTGTAACTCCAAGAGGGAGTATTTATCCTCGATAGTGGGTTCATGCCTCCATTGAATCTGGGACAGTGACAGAAAGTTCTAAGGTTGTGGATGTGCTGTTGCCACTAGGGATAAAACATCAATGCTTTGTCTAAGGATATTTGTGTTGATTACATTACGCACCATACTTAATGCAATTGTCTGTTGTTTGCAACTTAATACTGGAAGGGGTGCGGATGCTAACCCGAAGGTGGACTCTTTAGGCATAGATGCATGCTGATGGCGGTCTATGTTCTTTGTCGTAATGCCCTGATTAAATCTCATAGTGATCATCATGATATGTATATGAATCTTTATTTGTCAATTGCCCACCTGTCATTTGTTCACCCAGCATGCTATTTATCTTATTGGAGAGACACCCCTAGTGAACTGTGGACCCCGGTCCATTCTTTTACATCTGAAATACAATCTACTGCACTCTCTCGTTTTGTTGTTCTTCGCAAATAAACATCATTTTCCACACCACACGTTTAATCCTTTGTTTTCACAGGTTTGAGATTGACAACCTCACCGTTGTTGGGGCAAAGTGATTGTGTTGTGCAGGTTCCACGTTGGCGCCGAATCCCTGGTGTTGCGCCGCACTACACTCCTCCACCAACAACCTTCACGTGGCCCTTGACTCCTACTGGTTCGATAACCTTGGTTTCTTACCGAGGGAAAACTTGCTGCTGTACGCATCACACCTTTCTCTTGGGGTTCCCAACGGACGTGTGCTTCACGCGTTATCAAGCTCTTTTTCTGCGCCATTGCCGGGGAGATCAAGACACGCCAAGGGGAGTCTTCCACATCCAATCTCTTTACTTTGTTTTTGTCTTGCTTTACTTTATTTTATTTTCTGTCTTGTTTGCTTTATATCAAAAAAACAAAAAATTAGTTGTTTTACTTTCTGTCTTGTTTACTTGCTTTATATCAAAACACAAAAAAAATTAGTTACTTGTTTTTACTTTATTCTGTTTGCTTAGTTTACTTTTATTACTGCTACAATCGGTACTCCTGAAAATACTAAGTTGTGTGATTTCACTAGCACAAATAATAATGATTTTATAAGTACTCCTATTGCTCCACCTGCTACTACAGCAGAATTTTATGAAATTAAACCTGCTTTACTGAATCTTGTTATGAGAGAGCAATTTTCTGGTGTTAGTAATGATGATGCTGTTGCCCATCTTAATAATTTTGTTGAACTTTGTGAAACGCAAAAGTATAAGGATATAGATGGTGATATTATAAAACTGAAAATGTTTCCTTTCTCATTAAGAGGAAGAGCTAAAGATTGGTTGCTTTCTTTGCCTAAAAATAGTATTGATTCATGGACTAAATGTAAAGATGCTTTTATTGGTAAATATTATCCTCCTGCTAAGATTATATCTTTGAGAAGTAGCATTATGAATTTTAAGCAATTTGATAATGAACATGTTGCTCAAGCATGGGAGAGAATGAAATCTTTGGTAAAGAATTGCCCTACCCATGGACTAACTACTTGGATGATCATCCAAACCTTTTATGCAGGATTGAATTTTTCCTCAAGGAACCTATTGGATTCAGCTGCTGGAGGTACTTTTATGTCCATCACCTTAGGCGCCGCAACAAAGCTTCTTGATGATATGATGATCAATTACTCTGAATGGCATACTGAAAGAACTCCTCAAGGTAAGAAGGTAAATTCTGTTGAAGAAACCTCTTCTTTGGGTGATAAGATTGATGCTATTATGTCTATGCTTCTTAATGGTAGATCTCATATTGATCCTAATAATGTTCTTTTAGCTTCATTGGTTGCTCAAGAAGAGCATGTTGATGTGAATTTCATTAAGAATAATAATTTCAACAACAATGCTTATAGGAATAATTATGGTAACAACAACTATAGGCCATATCCTTCTAATAATGGTAGTGGTTATGGTAATTCTTATGGTAATTCTTACAACAATAATAAGAGTGTACCCTCTGGTCTTGAAGTCATGCTTAAAGAGTTTATTAGTACACAAACTGCTTTTAAAAAACTGTTGAGGAAAAGCTTGGTAAAATTGATGTTCTTGCTTCTAAGGTTGATAGTCTTGTTCTTGATGTTGATCTTTTAAAACTGAAAGTTATGCCTGATGAAGTTAAAGATACTAAGTTTGCTAAAACAAACGCCATCCAAGTTCGAATTAATGATAATATTAGAATGTTGGCTGAATTGCATGCTAGGTGGGATAGAGAAGAAAAAGAAAAACTTGCTAAAGAGAATAATGTAGCTAAAGTTTGGACTATTACCACCACTAGTAATGTTGATTATTCACATGTTTCTAAACCTCCTACTATCAATGGTAAAATAATATGTGTTGGCAATGTTTCTACTCCTAGTACAAAGCGTGCAAAATTTCCTGAAACTGCTGAAACTGTTTGTGATAATAGTGCTGAATTTTTTTAGAATGTTGTAGATCATAATTGTTTATATTTTGATGATTGTCATATTACTGAAGTTATAAAGTTCTTACAAAAACTTGCTAGAAGTCCTAATGCTAGTGCTACAAATTTAGCCTTTACAAAACATATTACAAATGCTCTCATTAAAGCTAGGGAAGAGAAATTAAAACTTGAAGCTTCTATTCCTAGGAAGTTGGAAGATGGTTGGGAGCCCATCATTAAGATGAAATTCAATGATTTTGAATGTAATGCTTTATGTGATCTTGGTGCAAGTATTTCTGTTATGCCTAAGAAAATTTATGATATGCTTGACTTGCCACCATTGAAAAATTGTTATTTGGATGTTAATCTTGCTGATAATTTCTAAAGAAACCTTTGGGGAGGATTGATAATGTTCGCATTACGGTTAACAATAACCTTGTCCCCGTTGATTTTGTTGTCTTGGATATTGAATGCAATGCATCTTGTCCTATTGTCTTGGGAAGACCCTTTCTTCGAACTGTTGGTGCTGTTATTGATATGAAAGAAGGAAATATTAAGTATCAATTTCCTCTCAAGAAAGGTATGGAACACTTCCCTAGAAAGAGAATGAAGTTGCCTTTTGATTCTATTATTAGAACAAATTATGATGTTGATGCTTCTTCTCTCGATGTTACTTGATTTGCACTTTCTGCGCCTAGCTGAAAGGCGTTAAAGAAAAAGCACTTCTTGGGAGATAACCCATGGTTTTATTTTACTACTGTTTTGTTGAGTCTTGGAAGTTGTTACTACTGTAGCAACCTCTCCTTATCATGTTTTTGTGCCAAGTAAAGTATCTATGGTAAAGTTGATGCTAGATTTGGATTACTGCGCAGAAACAGAATTGATGTCTGTCACGAATTTGCGTAGATCTCTCTGTAGAAGAATCAAAAAATCTGCCAATTTACGTGCGTGATCCTAAGATATGTACGCAAATTTCATTAGTTTTGAGTTTTCCATCTGAGCAAGTTAAGTGCCTCTGAAAATTCGTCTTTACGGACTGTCTGCTTTGACAGATTCTGCCTTTTATTTCGTATTGCCTCTTTTGCTATGTTGAATGGATTTCTTTGTTCCATTAACTTTTAGCTTTGTGCAATGTCCAGAAGTGTTAAGAATGATTATGCCACCTCTGAATATGTGAATTTTTGATTATGCACTAACCCTCTAATGAGTTTGCTTAAAGTTTGGTGTGGAGGAAGTTTTCAAGGGTCAAGAGAAGAGGATGATACAATATGATCAAGAAGAGTGAAAAGTCTAAGCTTGGGGATGCCCCTGGTTCATCCCTGCATATTTCAAGAAGACTCAAGCATGCCCAAGGCATCCCCTTCTTCATCGACAACTTATCAGGTCACTTCTAGTGAAACTATATTTTTATTCCATCACATCTTATGTTCTTTACTTGGAGCGTCTGTTTGCTTTTATTTTTGTTTTGGTTTGAATAAAGTTGGATCCCACAATCCTTGTATTGGAGATATTACGCTCCACTTTTTCATATGGAACACTTGTGTTCTTAGTTATGCTTTAATGTTCATGGTGAAGGCTGAAAATTGCTTCGTTGATTGCTATTTGGTTGGAATCAGAAAATGCTTCATATGGTTTTGAATAACTTGATACTTGGCAATTGTTTTGAGCTCTCATAGATCATGTTTAAGCTCTTGCATCATGTAATTTAAATCTATTAGTGGAGAACTACCGTAGAGCTTGTTGAAATTTGGTTTGCATGATTGGTCTCTCTAAGGTCTAGATATTTTCCGGTAAAGTGTTTGAAGGAAGACAGCAGAGAGTCTTATAATGCTTGCAATATGTTGTTGTGTAAGTTTTGTTGTACATGTTCATACTTGTGTTTGCTTCAAACAACCTTGCTAGCCAAAGCCTTGTACTGAGAGGAAATGCTTCTCGTGCATCCAAACACCTTGAGCCAAAACCCATGCCATTTGTGTCCACCATATCTACCTACTATGTGGTATTTTTCTGCCATTCCAAAGTAAATTACTTGAGTGCTACCTTTAAAATTTCATTCCTTTGTCTTTGCAATATATAGCTCATGGGAAAATAGCTTAAAAACTATTGTGGTGATGAATATGTAGCTATGTATCTTAGTTCTTATAAGTTGCTTGTTGAGCGGTAACCATGTTTCTGGGGACGCCATCAACTTTTACACCTTTGTTGAATATCATGTGAGTTGCTATGCATGTTCGTCTTGTCTGAAGTAAGGGTGATTTATCATGATCAAATGGTTTGAGTATGCATATGTTAGAGAAGAACATTGGGCCGCTAACCGAAGCCATGTATCATGGTGGAAGTTTTCAGTTTGGACATTCATCCTCAATCTCTTATGAGAATATTATCTGTTGTTGAAATGCTTATGCATTAAAGAGGAGTCCATTATCTGTTTTCTATGTTTTCCCGGTATGGATGTCCTAAGTTGAGATCTATTAAAAACGAGAAATCAAATGCGATTTATCTCCTTGGACCTTTGTACAGTATAGAGGTACCCCTTTGTGACACTTGGTTGAAACATATGTTATGCAATGATAATCCATGTAAATCCAAGCTAATTAGGACAAGGTGCGGGCACTATTGGTATTCGATGCATGAGGCTTGCAACTTGTAGGAAGTTTTATGCATAACACATATGAATTATTACTACCGTTGACAAAATTGTTTCTATGTTTTCAAAACAAAAGCTCTAGCACAAAAATATTAATCCATGCTTCCCTCTGCGAAGGGCCTTTCTTTTACTTCTTTTACTTTATGTTGAGTCAGTTTACCTACTTCTTTCTATCTTAGAAGCAAACACTTGTGTCAACTGTGTGCATTGATTCTTACATGTTTACTTATTGCACTTGTTATATTACTCTACGTTGACAAATATCCATGAGATATACATGTTACAAGTTGAAAGCAACTGCTGAAACTTAATCATCCTTTGTGTTGCTTCAAAACCTTCTACTTTGAATCTATTGCTTTATGAGTTAGCTCTTATGCAAGTCTTGTTGATACTTGTCTTGAAAGTACTATTCATGAAAAGTTTTGCTATATGATTCAGTTGTTTAGTCATTATCTTTGTTAGCAATCTATTGCTTTGAATCACTCCATTCATCTCATATGCTTTACAATAATGTTGATCAAGATTATGTTGGTAGCATGTCACTTCAGAAATTATTGTTGTTATCGTTTACCTACTCGAGGGCGAGTAGGAACTAAGCTTGGGGATGCTTGATACGTCTCAAACGTATCTATAATTTCTTATGTTCCATGCTACTTTTATGACAATACTCACATGTTTTATACATACTTTACATCATTATTATGCATTTTCCGGCACTAACCTATTAACAAGATGTGAAGCGCCAGTTGCTATATTCTATTTTTGGTTTCAGAAATCCTACAAAGGAAATATTCTCGAATTGGACGAAATCAACGCCTATGGTCTTATTTTTCCACGGAGCTTCCAGAAGACCGAAGAGCATACGAGGTGGGGCGACGAGGCGCCCACACCACAGGGCCGCGCGGCCAGGGTGGGGCCCGCGCCGCCCTATGGTGTGGGGCCCTCGGCGCCCCCTGCGTTGCCCTTCCGCCTACTTAAACTCTCCGTCATGAAAACTCTATTACCGAGAGCCACGATACGGAAATACTTCCAGAGAAGCCGCCGCCAATCCCATCTCGGGGGATTCAGGAGATCGCCTCCGGCACCCTGCCGGAGAGGAATCATCACCGGAGGGCTCTACATCACCATGCCCGCCTCCGGACTGATGCGTGAGTAGTTCATCCTTGGAATATGAGTCCATAGCAGTAGCTAGATGGTTGTCTTCTCCTCTTGCGCTATCATGTTTAGATCTTGTGAGCTGCCTAACATGATCAAGATCATCTATTTGTAATGCTACATGTTGTGTTTGGTGGGATCCGATGAATATAGAATACTATGTCAAGTTTATTATTGATCTATCATATATGTGTTGTTTATGTTCTTGCATGCTCTCCGTTGCTAGTAGAGGCTCTGGCCAAGTTGATACTTGTAACTCCAAGAGGGAGTATTTATGCTCGATAGTGGGTTCATGCCTCCATTAAATCTGGGACAGTGACAGAAAGTTCTAAGGTTGTGGATGTGTTGTTGCCACAAGGGATAAAACATCAATGCTTTGTCTAAGGATATTTGTGTTGATTACATTACGCACCATACTTAATGCAATTGTCTGTTGTTTGCAACTTAATACTGGAAGGGGTGCGGATGCTAACCCGAAGGTGGACTTTTTAGGCATAGATGCATGCTGGATGGCGGTCTATGTTCTTTGTCGTAATGCCCTGATTAAATCTCATAGTGATCATCATGATATGTATATGAATCTTTATTTGTCAATTTCCCACCTGTAATTTGTTCACCCAGCATGCTATTTATCTTATTGGAGAGACACCACTAGTGAACTGTGGACCCCGGTCCATTCTTTTGCATCTGAAATACAATCTACTGCAATCTCTGTTCTTTGTTGTTCTTCGCAAACAAACATCATTTTCCACACCATACGTTTAATCCTTTGTTTTCAGCAAGCCGGCGAGATTGACAACCTCACCGTTAAGTTGGGGCAAAGTACTGTGATTGTGTTGTGCAGGTTCCACGTTGGCGCCGGAATCCTGGTGTTGCGCCGCACTACACTCCTCCACCAACAACCTTCACGTGGCCCTTGACTCCTACTGGTTCGATAACCTTGGTTTCTTACTGAGGGAAAACTTGATGCTGTACGCATCACACCTTCCTCTTGGGGTTCCCAAC
Organism: Lolium multiflorum; assembly: GCA_030979885.1. Classification (NCBI taxonomy): domain Eukaryota; kingdom Viridiplantae; phylum Streptophyta; class Magnoliopsida; order Poales; family Poaceae; genus Lolium; species Lolium multiflorum. Next base: position 170,849,463 of record CM061750.1, read on the forward strand.
GGACGTGTGCTTCATGCGTTATCAAAAAGCCGTACCAAGAATTTCTTACTCAAACAAGAATCCATAAGATGAGCCAATAGAAACTTTTCAATAGAAGTGGAGCTTGTTTGAGCAAACATGCCACCTAAGAACAAGATAATTAAGAGCATCAACTCTAAGTGGCATAACCTCATATGTTCACATTTTCTAGGCTTGTGATATGTACAAAACATATTACTCCCCCATAATGTGATAAAACATTTCTTCTAAACAAGAGGCAACTAAAATTCAACTAGAGATGATTAATGGACATTTAGAATTTGAATTTCTCATGAGTATGGCATACCACATAGTGACTAGATAATCTTGCAATATCAATACTAAGTGGTGGTACCCATGTACACACATTTTAGAGAAAGAGAGATGCACAATGCATATCACTCCCCCAAAATGGGATGTTCCATTAATCACTCAAAGAGAGCCAAATAAGATATCATCAAGATGCATTAGGCTCAAAACAATACACAAGTATATGATGAGTCAAACAAACATACTTGAATACACAAGATAGGCAAGTAAGACTCAACACATACAAACACATATTTGATACAAAACCAAACATGCAAAGGGGCAAGTAACTTACAATAAATATGAAGAGTTGAAGTATAAGTTACCGCAAGGAGGAACATTGGATATAAGATATAGATAATGATCCATACGACTTGGCTTGGTCAAAATATAATATATGAAGATCCCTTAATTCTTCATGAATTAGCCAAGTCTCCAATGACCTCCACATGCACCTATTGATCAAGTTTGAGCTTGTTGGTCCCCAACCAAGTTGGGTCCTAAGAGGTTAGTCACAATAGGCTTGGCAACCCAAATGGTTCTTTTCTTGAAACCACTTTGAGTTCCAACAAACTTGGCAAACACATTGCCATCCTTATCCTTACTAAGAGAATAATCATCATCAACAATGATAGGGTTGGATAAGGTACCACTTAAACATGAAGAAGCAAAGTGCCCCTTCTCACGGCATAAGTAGCAAGTGTTCCCCTTTCTCTTCTTTATTGATTTCTTCTCTTGGGGAACAATATCTTGATTCTTCTTGGGAAGTGGCCTATCTTCAACTTGAGGTCGAGCATGAGCTTGACCTTGACCTTGTGGCCGTTTCCCTTGTTGTTTCTCACTCAAGTGCTTCTTCTTCTTCAATGGGCATGATCTAACATGATGCCCTTCAACCTTGCACTTGAAGCAAACCAACTTGGCCGGATCCTTGACTTTGTCTTGGCCCTTCTTCTTGTTGCTCTTGCTCTTGGACTTGTTCTTGTTATTGGACTTGAATCCAAGTCCACTCTTGTCATTGGGGGATTGTTGCACACTTAGCATCTTGTCAAGTGCGGATTTCCCTTCATGGCGCTTTTCCAAGTCTTTCTTCAAAGAAAGGACTTGGGCCTCGAGCTCTTTATTTCCTCTACATGGTTAGTAGAAATACAAGTACTAGAGGAAGTAGAAGCTTCATTGTTAGAGCAACGAGGCAAAGCAAGTAATCCAACACAAGGTGTGTCACTAGTTTGACTAGATGGATTACAAGGACTAGCACATGTCAATATAGCATTTGTAGTAGAGATTGTGCTAATGTCCACATGAGGCTCACAAGATGTTACCTTAGTGATACTAGCCTCATGAGCTAACTTTAGCCCATCATAGGAAATTAGAAGATCATCATGAGAGCCCGAGAGCTTTTTATGACTTTCTTCCAATTCCCTATAATTGCTAGTTAGCAACTCAAGTTGAGCCCTTAACTCAACATTCTCCTTTAAGATAGATGCTTCACAAGAATTAGAGTTAGTAGCACAAGCATCAACAATAGTTTTCTCATTTTCATGCATATAGGATTCAATTTTTTGTGTAAGCATAAAATTAGTATGCTTCTCATCTTTTAGCTCATGCTTGAGGAGAGTGAATCTCATTTCCCCATTTTCAACATGGGACTCCAACTCCACTATGGTTTCCCTATATTTATTCAAGGTTTCCATAGAGTGTTCGAGATTAGCACGAGCTTCTTTATTACCATGAAGAGAAGCATATACCATTGCCATATTATGCACCAAGGTATTATATTCTTCATCATTATCATCATCATCGTTAGAGGATGTGTTAGGAGTCAAAGTAGGAGATACCTTTGATCCTTTTGCCATAAGGCACATGTGCAAACCGGAGAATGAAGATGAAGATATTCTTGAATCCTCATTTGAAATCGTGTCTTGATCCATAGAGTGTTCGGTTTCCTCTACATTGTTAGTCAACAACCAACTAGAGGAAATAGAAGCATTTTGATTATGGGAACAAGACAAGGTAAGCATATCATCATGAGATCTATGTAAGCAATTTACACATGATATGCAAGGACTATCAACACAAGCATGTAGATTATTTTCAATGCTAGATGTGTTTAAGTCCAAAGAGGAAGCATTGCAATGGGATAGAGATGAAGAATCATCACTATTGAGCACAATATCAACATTGCAATTTTCCTCACCACTCACCATATCATTACCTCGTGTCTTGCTACACGTTGGTGAAGTGGAAGAAGATGATAACTCATCACGACCGGAGGTGGAAGCAACTTGGAGCTCTTCATGATGTGAAGGGGAAGAGAGCTCCTCGGAGTCACCACCGACCAAATGAGAAGTGGATCCACCAAACATTTCCTTAAGCTTGATCCACATCTCATGAGACGATTTTCGCTTTATATATATCAAGAACCTATGAAAATCTGGTCTCAAGGAGAATACAAGCTCATTAGATACTTGAGCTTCAAGATGTAAGTTTTTCTCATCCTCTAAAGATAGATTTTGAGAATCCATCGGAGGAGAAAAACCTACATCTAGAAATTGCTCTATATTTGGACACAAGGTCCGAAGTTTATAAAGCAAGCAATTTCTCCATAAAAGATAATTTGTGCCATCAAAGATAATTGTGTCATTGTGCATTATATTATTAGCCGACATCTTTACTCTCAAGGCGGTGAAGCCTTAAACAAGGAGAGACCTTGCTCTGATACCAATTGAAAGATCGAGATGTCGCCTAGAGGGGGGGTGAATAGGCAATTAAAAACTCTTGCGGATTTGTCTTGTAAGAATGCGGAATTAAACTAACATTTAGTTTATAAGCACAAACCCTAAATATGCTAAGCTCAAGTAAGTGTAACAATAGCAACTAGATCTAAGCAAGATAGGCACAAGATATATGTAGCACAAGTGATAGCAAGATATATGTACTTCAAGCACGATGGCTATCACAAGGGAAGAGAGCTCGGGTATAGAAATAACCGAGGCACGCGGAGACGAGGATGTATTCCCGTGTTCCCTTCCTTTGCAAGAAGGTACGTCACGTTTGGAGGAGTGGAGGTCCACGAAGGATTCCCGGCGCCACGAAGGCTCACCCTATTCTCCGAACCACACCCACGAAGGATAATGGCCATTTCCTTATGGTTAGCTTTTCCTCCGCTCCGGAGATGGCAAGCTCCACAACCACTTCACAAGCTCCACGAAGAAGAAGCCCGGGCCTCTTCACAATCTTCTTGAAGAGATCACCGGAGCACCAACCGCCAAGCCAACTAGGAGGTCTCCCTCCAAGAGTAACAAGCTCACGGTCTCTCACTCGAACTAATCGTGGTGGAGAGCTCAACACTATGCAATGATGCAAAGCAAGAACACTAGAGGTGTTCAAGTCCTTCACACTCAAATCCCACCCAAGCAACAAATGCTAAGATGAGATTGGAGAGGAAGAACAATGGGGAAAGTCAACAAAAGACTCCAAGATCTAGATCCCAAGAGTTCCCCTCACTTAGAGGAGAAATGGATTGGTGGAAGTGTAGATCTAGATCTCCTCTCTTAGATCCCTCAAGAATGAGCAAGAATCATGGGGGCAAGAGAGAGAGCAAGTTCTTCAAAGGCAACAATGGAGATGAGAGAATGGGAAGAACTAACTCAACGCAAGGTGGGAGAAGGCTATTTATAGTTAGGAGGAAGAAATAACCGTTGGGGAAAAAGGCAAAGAAACGCAGAAAAACGGACCAGAATGGTGCCAGGCGGCAGCAGGCTGACGGAAGCTGAGGAGGCCGGCCAAAGGTCCGGTCGGGCCGCCCACCGACCGGACGGGCGGCAGCGCAAGCGCGAGATAGGCTTGGGAGGCGCGGGGCAGGTGGGCCGCGTGGGGGAGGCGGCCCAGCAGGGGAGCGGCCGGACGGGCGCGCAGCGCGTGGGCGGCGCGTGGGCGACGCGGAGTGGAGCGGGCCGCATGATGCGCGTAGATGTACACGTCCGTTGGGAACCCCAAGAGGAAGGTATGATGCGCACAGTGGCAAGTTTTCCCTCAGAAAGAAACCAAGGTTTAATCGAACCAGTAGGAGCCAAGAAGCACGTTGAAGGTTGATGGTCGCGAAATGTGATGCGGCGCAACACCAGGGATTCCAGCGCCAACGCGAACCCACAACAAAACCAAAGTACTTTGCCCCAACGAAACAGTGAGGTTGTCAATCTCACCGGCTTGCTGTAACAAAGGATTAAACGTATCGAGTGGAAGATGTTTGCAAAGAAAACAGTAAACACAAGTATTGCAGTAGATTGTATGCTATGTAAAGAATAGGACCGGGGTCCACAGTTCACTAGAGGTGTCTCTCCCATAAGATAAAAGCATGTTGGGTGAACAAATTACAGTCGGGCAATTGACAAATAGAGAAAGGCATAACAATGCATATACATGATATGATAAATATAGTGAGATTTAATTGGGCATTACGACAAAGTACATAGACCGCCATCCAACTGCATCTATGCCTAAAAAGTCCACCTTCAGGTTATCATCCGAACCCTCCAGTATTAAGTTGCAAAGCAACAGACAATTGCATTAAGTATGGTGCGTAATGTAATCAACAACTACATCCTTAGACATAGCATCAATGTTTTATCCCTAGTGGCAACAGCACATCCACAACCTTAGAACTTTCTGTCACTGTCCCAGATTCAATGGAGGCATGAACCCACTATCGAGCATAAATACTCCCTCTTGGAGTTAAGAGTACAAACTTGGCCAGAGCCTCTACTAATAACGGAGAGCATGCAAGATCATAAACAACACATAAACAATAGATTGATAATCACCATAATCATAGTACTCTCTATCCATCGGATCCGACAAACACAACATATAGAATTACAGATAGATGATCTTGATCATGTTAGGCAGCTCACAAGATCCAACAATGAAGCACAACAAGGAGAAGACGACCATCTAGCTACTGCTATGGACCCATGGTCCAGGGGTGAACTACTCACTCATCACTCCGGAGGCGACCATGGCGGTGTAGAGTCCTTCGGGAGATGAATCCCCTCTCCGGCAGGGTGCCGGAGGCGATCTCCTGAATCCCCCGAGATGGGACGCGGCGGCGGCGTCTCGGAAGGTTTTCCGTATCGTGGCTCTCGTGCGGGGGTTTCGCGACGGAGGCTTTAAGTAGGCGGAGGGTCAACGCGGGGCCACACGAGGGGCCGAGGGGCTAGGTCGGCGCGGCCAGGGCCTGGCCGCGCCGCCCTACCCTCTGGCCGCCTCGTGGCCCCACTTCGTTATCTCTTCGGTCTTCCGGAAGCTTCGTGCAAAATAGGACCCGGGCGAAAGTTTCGTCCAATTCCGAGAATATTTCTTTACTAGGATTTCTGAAACCAAAACAACGACAACTGGCTCTTCGGCATCTTGTTAATAGGTTAGTTCCAAAATGCATAAATATGACATATAATGTGCATAAAACATGTAGGTATCATCAATAAAGTAGCATGGAACATAAGAAATTATCGATACGTTGGAGACGTATCAGCATCCCCAAGCTTAGTTCTCTCGTCCCGAGCAGGTAAAACGATAACAAAGATAATTTCTGAAGTGACATGCCATCATAATCTTGATCATACTATTTGTAAACATATGTAATGAATGCAGCGATCAAAACAAAGGTAATGACATGAGTAAACAATTGAATCATAAAGCAAAGACTTTTCATGAATAGTGCTTCAAGACAAGCATCAATAAGTCTTGCATAAGAGTTAACTCATAAAGCAATAAATCAAAGTAAAGGTGTTGAAGCAACACATAGGAAGATTAAGTTTCAGCGGTTGCTTTCAACTTATAACATGTATATCTCATGGATATTGTCAACATAAAGTAATATAACAAGTGCAATATGCAAGTATGTAGGAATCAAAGCACAGTTCACACAAGTGTTTGCTTCTTAAGGTGGAAGGAGATAGGTAAACTGACTCAACAATAAAAGTAAAAGAAAGGTCCTTCAAAGAGGAAAGCATCGATTGCTGTATTTGTGCTAGAGCTTTTATTTTGAAAACATGAAACAATTTTGTCAACGGTAGTAATAAAGCATATGAGTTATGTAAATTATATCTTACAAGTTGCAAGCCTCATGCATAGTATACTAATAGTGTCCGCACCTCGTCCTACTTAGCTTGGACTACCGGATCTTTGCATGCCATGTTTCAACCAAGTGTCACAAAGGGGTACCTCCATGCCGCCTGTACAAAGGTCTAAGGAGAAAGCTCGCATTTTGGATTTCTCGCTTTTGATTATTCTCAACTTAGACATCCATACCGGGACAACATGGACAACAGATAATGGACTCCTCTTAAATGCATAAGCATGTAGCAATGATTATTATTCTCATATGAGATTGAGGATATATGTCCAAAACTGAAACTTCAACCATGATTCATGGCTTTAGTTAGCGGCCCAATGTTCTTCTCTAACAATTTTGCATGCTCCAACCACTAAAATGATAGATCCTTCAGACAAGACGGACATGCATAGCAACTCACATGATATTCAACAATAGTTGATGGCGTTCCCCAGAAGCATGGTTATCGCACAACAAGCAACTTAATAAAATATAAAGTGCATAAGTACATATTCAATACTACGATAGTTTTTAAGGCTATTTTGTCCCATGAGCTATATATTGCAAAGGTGAATGATGGAATTTTAAAGGTAGCACTCAAGCAATTTACTTTGGAATGGCGGAGAAATACCATGTAGTAGGTAGGTATGGTGGACACAAATGGCATAGTGGTTGGCTCAAGGATTTTGGATGCATGAGAAGTATTCCCTCTCGATACAAGGTTTAGGCTGGCAAGGTTATTTGAAGCAAACTCAAGGATGAACAAGTGCAGCAAAACTCACATAAAAGACATATTGTAAACATTATAAGACTCTACACCGTCTTCCTTGTTGTTCAAAACTCAATACTAGATATTATCTAGACCTTAGAGAGACCAAATATGCAAATCAAATTTTAGCAAGCTCTATGTATTTCTTCATTAATGGGTGCAAAGTATATGATGCAAGAGCTTAAACATGAGCACAACAATTGCCAAGTATCACATTATCCAAGACATTTTAGAATTACTACATGTAGCATTTTCCAATTCGACCATATAACAATTTAACGAAGAAGAAACTTCGCCTTGAACATTATGAGTAAAGCCTAAGGACACATGTGTCCATATGCAACAGCGGAGCGTGTCTCTCCCACAAAGTGAATGCTGGGATCCATTTTATTCAAACAAAAACAAAAACAAAAACAAACCGACGCTCCAAGTAAAGAACACAAGATGTGATTGAATAAAAATATAGTTTCAGGGAGGAACCTGATGATGTTGTCGATGAAGAAGGGGATGCCTTGGGCATCCCCAAGCTTAGACGCTTGAGTCTTCTTAAAATATGCAGGGGTGAACCACGGGGGCATCCCCAAGCTTAGAGCTTTCACTCCTCTTGATCATAGTATATCATTCTCCTCTCTTGACCCTTGAAAACTTCCTTCACACCAAACTTCAAGCAAACTCATTAGAGGGTTAGTGCACAATTAATAATTCACACATTCAGAGGTGACACAATCATTATTTTCACTTCTGGACATTGCATAAAGCTACTGGACATTTATGGATCAAAGAAATAAATCCAACATAGCAAAAGAGGCAATGCGAAATAAAAGGCAGAATCTGTCAAAAACAGAACCCGTAAAGACGAATTTAAAGCTGGCACCAGACTTGCTCAAATGGAAAAAATCAAAACTAATGAAAGTTGCGTACATATCGAGGATCACGCTCGTAAATTGGCAGATTTTTTCGAATTTTCTACAGAGAACTGTGCCCAGATTCGTGACAGACAGCAATGTTGTTTCGTGCAGCGATCCCAAATATAACATCAACTTTGACATAGAAACTTTACTTGGCACAAAAACATGATAAGGAGAGGTTGCTACAGTAGTAAACAACTTCCAAGACTCAACAAAACAAAAATTGCTGTAGGTAAAAACATGGGTTGTCTCCCATAAGCGCTTTTCTTTAACGCCTTCAGGCGCAGAAAGTGTAAATCAAGTAACATCGAGTAGAAGCATCAACATCATAACTTGTTCTAATAATAGAATCAAAAGGCAACTTCATTCTCTTTCTAGGGAAGTGTTCCATACCTTTCTTGAGAGGAAATTGATATTTAATATTACCTTCCCTCATATCAATAACAGCACCAACAGTTCGAAGAAAAGGTCTTCCCAACACAATAGGACAAGATGCATTGCATTGATATCCAAGACAACAAAATCAACGGGGACAAGGTTATTGTTAACCGTAATATGCACATTATCAATCCTCCCCAAAGGTTTCTTTTTAACATTATCGGCAAGATTAACATCCAAATAACAATTCTTCAATGGTGGCAAGTCAAGCATATCATAAATCTTTTTAGGCATAACAGAAATACTTGCACCAAGATCACATAAAGCATTACATTCAAAGTCATTGAATTTCATTTTAATGATGGGCTCCCAACCATCTTCTAACTTTCTAGGAATAGAAGTTTCAAGTTTTAGTTTCTCTTCTCTAGCTTTTATGAGAGCATTTGTAATATGTTTTGTAAAGGCTAAATTTATAGCACTAGCATTAGGACTTTTAGCAAGTTTTTGTAAGAACTTTATAACTTCAGAGATGTGGCAATCATCAAAATCTAAATCATTATGAGCTACAGCAATGGGATCATTGTTCCCAAGGTTGGAAAAAATTTCAGCAGTTTTATCACAAGCAGTTTCAGCAGTTTTAGCAATTTCAGGCAGTTTTGTACGCTTTGCACTAGGAGTAGAAACATTGCCAACACCAATTATATTACCATTGATAGTAGGAGGTGCAGCAACATGTGGAGAATTAGCATTACTAGTGGTGGTAATAGTCCAAACTTTAGCTACATTATTCTCTTTAGCTAGTTTTTCATTTTCTTCTCTATCCCACCTAGCACGCAATTCAGCCATTAATCTTATATTCTCATTAATTCTAACTTGGATGGCATTTGCTGTAGTAGTAATCTTATTATCAATATCATTATTAGGCATAACTTTCAATTTTAAAAGATTTACATCGGAGGCAAGTCTATCAACTCTAGAAGCAATAGTATCAATTTTATCAAGCTTTTCCTCAACAGATTTGTTAAAAGCAGTTTGTGTACTAATAAATTCTTTAAGCATGGCTTCAAGACCAGAGGGTACACTCCTATTATTATTGTAAGAATTCCCATAAGAATTACCATAACCATTACCATTAGCAGAAGGATATGGCCTATAGTTATTACCAGAGTTGTTCCTATAAGCATTGTTGTTGAAATTATTATTTTTAATGAAATTCACATCAACATTTTCTTCTTGAGCAACCAATGAGGCTAAAGGAACATTATTTGGATCAACATTAGATCTACCATTCACAAGCATAGACATAATCACATCAATCTTATCACTCAAGGAAGAGGTTTCTTCAACATAATTTACCTTCTTACCTTGTGGAGCTCTTTCCGTGTGCCATTCGAGTAATTTATCATCATATCATCAAGAAGTTTTGTAGCCGCCCCCAATGTGATGGACATAAAGGTACCTCCAGCAGCTGAATCCAATAAATTCCGCGAAGAAAAATTTAGTCCTGCATAGAAGGTTTGGATGATCATCCAAGTAGTCAGTCCATGGGTTGGGCAATTCTTTACCAAAGTTTTCATTCTCTCCCATGCTTGAGCAACATGTTCAGTATCTAATTGTTTAAAATTCATTATGCTACTTCTCAAAGATATAATTTTAGCGGGAGGATAATATCTACCAATAAAAGCATCCTTGCATTTAGTCCATGAATCAATACTATTCTTAGGCAAAGATAGCAACCAATCTTTAGCTCTTCCTCTTAATGAGAAAGGAAACACTTTTAATTTAATAATATCACCATCTACATCTTTATACTTTTGCATTTCACAAAGTTCAACAAAATTATTGAGATGGGCAGCAGCATCATCAGAACTAACACCAGAAAATTGATCTCTCATGACAAGATTTAGTAAAGCAGGTTTAATTTCAAAGAATTCTGCTGTAGTAGCAGGTGGAGCAATAGGTGTGCATAGGAAATCATTATTATTTGCATTTGTGAAGTCACACAACTTAGTATTTTCAGGAGTATTCATTTTAGCAACGGTAAATAAAACAAACTAGATAAAGTAAATGCAAGTAACTAATTTTTTTGTGTTTTTGATATAGAGAGCAAGACAATAAATAAAGTAAAACTAGCAACTAATTTTTTTGTGTGTTTTGTTTAGGTGCAGCAAACAAAGTAGTAAATGAAATAAAGCAAGACAAAAACAAAGTAAAGAAATTGAGAAGTGGAGACTCCCCTTGCAGCGTGTCTTGATCTCCCCGGCAACGGCGCCAGAAAAAGTGCTTGATGCGCGTAGATGTACACGTCCGTTGGGAACCCCAAGAGGAAGGTATGATGCGCACAGTGGCAAGTTTTCCCTCGAAAGAAACCAAGGTTTAATCGAACCAGTAGGAGCCAAGAAGCACGTTGAAGGTTGATGGTCGCGAAATGTGATGCGGCGCAACACCAGGATTCCAGCCAACGCGGAACTGCACAACAAAACCAAAGTACTTTGCCCCAACGAAAGTGAGGTTGTCAATCTCACCGGCTTGCTGTAACAAAGGATTAAACGTATCGAGTGGAAGATGTTTGCAAAGAAAACAGTAAACACAAGTATTGCAGTAGATTGTATGCTATGTAAAGAATAGGACCGGGGTCCACAGTTCACTAGAGGTGTCTCTCCCATAAGATAAAAGCATGTTGGGTGAACAAATTACAGTCGGGCAATTGACAAATAGAGAAAGGCATAACAATGCATATACATGATATGATAAATATAGTGAGATTTAATTGGGCATTACGACAAAGTACATAGACCGCCATCCAACTGCATCTATGCCTAAAAAGTCCACCTTCAGGTTATCATCCGAACCCCCTCCAGTATTAAGTTGCAAAGCAACAGACAATTGCATTAAGTATGGTGCGTAATGTAATCAACAACTACATCCTTAGACATAGCATCAATGTTTTATCCCTAGTGGCAACAGCACATCCACAACCTTAGAACTTTCTGTCACTGTCCCGATTCAATGGAGGCATGAACCCACTATCGAGCATAAATACTCCCTCTTGGAGTTAAGAGTACAAACTTGGCCAGAGCCTCTACTAATAACGGAGAGCATGCAAGATCATAAACAACACATAAACAATAGATTGATAATCACCATAATCATAGTACTCTATCCATCGGATCCCGACAAACACAACATATAGAATTACAGATAGATGATCTTGATCATGTTAGGCAGCTCACAAGATCCAACAATGAAGCACAATAAGGAGAAGACGACCATCTAGCTTGCTATGGACCCATGGTCCAGGGTGAACTACTCACTCATCACTCCGGAGGCGACCATGGCGGTGTAGAGTCCTCCGGGAGATGAATCCCCTCTCCGGCAGGGTGCCGGAGGCGATCTCCGAGATGGGATTCGCGGCGGCGGCGTCTCGGAAGGTTTCCGTATCGTGGCTCTCGTCGGGGTTTCGCGACGGAGGCTTTAAGTAGGCGGAGGGTCAACGCGAGGGGCCACACGAGGGGCCCAGGGTCGGCGCGGCCAGGGCCTGGGCCGCGCCGCCCTACCCTCCGGCCGCCTCGTGGCCCCACTTCGTTATCTCTTCGGTCTTGGAAGCTTCGTGCAAAAATAGGACCCGGCGAAAGTTTCGTCCAATTCCGAGAATATTTCTTTACTAGGATTTCTGAAACCAAAAACAGCAAAACAGCAACTGGCTCTTCGGCATCTTGTTAATAGGTTAGTTCCAGAAAATGCATAAATATGACATATAATGTGCATAAAACATGTAGGTATCATCAATAAAGTAGCATGGAACATAAGAAATTATCGATACGTTGGAGACGTATCACCGCACGCTCGGTTGGGCGGGAGGCGGGCAAGGCGCCGGCGGGGGACAAACCGGTGGGCCTCAGTAGGCCATCCGGTTGGCGTCAGCACCCGGGCCGGTCTTGGCTGGGTGGACCGGCGGCTGGGCCGGTCGGCCGGCTGGCCTCTTCCCCCTTTTTCTTTTCTTTTTCTTTTTATATGCTTTCTCCTTTTCTTTAATAACTAATGCTCCCGAACTCCGATTGTCATGAAACCAATTTTGTTGGAAAGATAACAACAAATGCTATCCAATAGAAAGTGCAAACTCAAGAATCTGTAGGAGGGGATTTTATCATGAATATAAAAGATAGAACCTTATATCATGAATAACCGGTAAAATCACCCAACCTCGAAAACGCAATAGAAGATGCATGCGAACTCCGTTTTCGATGAACTTGGGCTTGTTGTAAAGCAAGCAACAAGCTCAAGAACCTCACACATAGAAACACCAAGAAGTAATAAGGATATGCAAAGTATGCAAGGGTTGAGCTCCCAAGACGATGTGATCAAGTTACCCAACCGAAAGCCCATCTTAATAGTGCGGCTATCTATCCTATAATCCGGTCTCCCATCAACCACCTTGAGACCGGTAAAAGGAAAACCTATCAAGGTCATACCTTTGCCTTGCGCATCCCGCTTGATCTTGATGATAACTCTTCAAGCTCTACACAAGCCGGAATGCCTCACTTAATCAATGTTGCTTTGTGAAGACTCACAAATGCCCCCCATACACTATGATGAGAAAGCTCCATTGATGCACATCTTCACATGTCCATTATCACCAAATGGACGGCATGCTTCAAGCATGTGATCCACTTGAGATGCTCATCTTGAACTTGCCCAACTCAACCTTGTATCTTCTCATACTCACATGAGATAGAACATGGCTAATATTGAGTTCCACATAAGAACTCCATCTTCATTTTTTCTTCTTGATCATATCAATTATATATCTTTGAATCGATGATCTTGATACCAATACACAAGGTGTATCTTTATCTTCATGGTATCCATACTTGAATCCAACACATGGAATACAAGAAGTACCTATGGAATATTCCTTCATATAAACTCAATGAAAACATTAGTCCATAGGGGTTGTCATTAATTACCAAAACCACACATAGGGGCAATATACCCTTACACATCCGCCTCTTCCTCGGCGGCGGGGTCGGGCCCCTCCTCCGCGGCCTCGTACCAGCCGTCGTAGGCCTCGTACCAGCTGTCCGCGGCCCCCTCCACCAGCTCCGCGTCCTCTGCCTTCTGCGCCGCCCCTCGGCCGCGACGCGGATCGCCTCGTCGTCGGCGACCCACTACATGCCCCGCCGCTCCTCCTCCTCCGTCCGTGGGAACCTAGCACGGGCGGCGAGGGAGAGCTTGGCCCACGTGGTCTGCAGGGTGCGCGGCATGGCGATGGAGGAGTAGAGGGCACCAGAGAAGGTATAGGGAGAGAGGACACCGGAGTGGGGGAGGTCTGCAAGGCTGCGCGCCGTCTTTTATAGCCAGCGGCCTTGGCGGGAAACTTGGGCGCGAGCGCGCGCCCTAGTCCTTTTCGCACGCGCGGGAATTCCGGTGCGTGCGGAAACTTTCCCGCGCGTTCTCCCGCCCGCCATTCCTGTCCCGTTGAGGCCTGCCATGACGCAACGCCGATCAGGGAAGACGAACCACGTGATGGCTTTATGGGTCGCCGCGTTGGACGCAACGTGCGACCCAAATGTACATGCGGACGCAGCGTACTGTCCGCGTGTCCACACTCACGCGGCCACCCAAACGGCCCAAAACGGACGGCCCAACACATCTATTTGGGTCGTCGCGTTGAAGATGCCCTTATTATCGAGAGAGAAAAGAGGGACGCAGAGACTACAAACTACGAAATGCATTTATTAGGGTGCTAGAAATTAGTATATCCTTGGGCCCTTTGGCATGTACTCCCTCTTTTCTAATTTTCAGTTAAAGTTAATCTTTTTAAATTTTAAGTAACTATATACAAAATATCAAAATCTAAATTTTAAATGCATATAATATGAAAATATATTTTATAATGGTTCTAAAAATATTGATTTGAGATGACAAATGTTGATACTTTTTTATATATAGTTAGTCAAAGTTTGAGAAGTTTGAATTTTTTCAAATATTATAGGCATCATATTTTGGTATAGAGGGAGTACTACAATAAAGTGGCGTCAGTTTTTTTTTTAAGTTGCCATGTATGACTTTTGCTTAGTTAGAGGAGAGAAATAGAAAATATGAGGCTAGTTTTCAGTAGCCAAAGGATGATTCTTAGAAAATAAAAAAGGTTATTTGATGCCATTGTACTATTTATCTTAAACTTTTCATTTTTTTCCTAGCCTACATATTTTCGATTTTCAGTTAGTAATTTGACAGCACATGGATACGTGTCTCCTTTACATATAAAAAAATTTATCCAAAATTTTGGAGCAAGAGAAATACCCGTTTGGGGTCCACACAGTGCAAACGGGCTCGGGAATAAAAAAAAGCACTTCCAACGGGCTGCCACGTAAGGGCACGTACAATGGGGTGACGTCAGTTTTCTCTTAGAGGTGCCAAGTCAGATTTTTGCTTAGTTGGAGGAGAGAGAATGAAGAGAGAGAAGGTTGTCTTCCCTTAGCTAAGAGATCATCTCTTAGAAAATAAGGGAAGGCATTTTCTCCATTGTATGACATGTCTTCCCTTAGCAACATAATTTACTACCAATTTTAATTGATTACCATTAATTGCTAGGAAAGGCTATAAGAGATAACACATTGTATGACTTATATCTTTTGTTATCTCTAGATGATGTGGCGGTATAAGGGAAGGCGTACGTGCCTTCTCTACCATTGTACATGCCCTAAAGGATTGCTTTTCGATTCGGTTGGGTCCGGATGCAGCGACCCGCGGACATGAAACTCGGTTAAATTGAGGCCGGAGGAAGCTCTAACGAGTTCAAAACTGCAAAAAAGGTGCAAACATAAAATTTAACTTAATTTACATACATTTGTGGCCTAAAAGCCCCTAATTTACACATCAAAAGAAAAAAAAGACAACCTCGCTTTGGGATGCCGGTCGGCCGCCTCCTAGTCCACGTCGCCAAGGTCCATGGAGACCTGCGGCGGTGGCCGTACATTGGCCGACAGTGGAGGCAACGACATGTACTCCAGCCTTGGCGGTGCCGTCGGCGCTGCCGCATCCTCCTAGGAGGCCCAAATGACCTCGTCGAGGAGAGAGGCCATTTGACGCGCTCCTCCACCAAGGAGATGGCCTCCTCCTCCGTCAGCTTTGTGTCCTCCTCCTCCATTGGCTGGTAGTCGAGGTCGCCGTCGTCTTCCGGCGCATGCTGGTAGATGACCCGCGAAAACAACGGCATTCTCGATGTACTGGGCGTAGACCCCTTGGTACTGGGACCAAGCCTCGTGGCATGCACACGGTGTCGGGAACGGGTAGCCCACTAGCGTCCTTCCCCTCCTCCTCTTCCTCCTTTACGGGCACATGTGGCAGAGGCTGGAAGGCCGGCTCGGTCTCCTCATAGTCGAGCGTCATGCTCGGACTCAAACCACCGCTCCCACAGGGAGGACTCAATGATGTAAGTCAGATTCCGCCGTAGATCCAGCGGCAGGTGGGGTAGCGGCGAAGGATTTCGCGGCGAAGCGCGGGGCTACACTCCTCGGCATCAGGGGAACCGGCACCCATGCCTGGTCGAGGTGCTGCCCATGCGGGAGGTGCGCGTTTTACCAGGGGAGTGGCACCCTGAGTTTTGTGTAGATGCACGTCATCGACGTTCACGCAGGCGCGTGGAGCGGGAGGAGGGAGCGAGGAGGACGTGGCCGGATCCGGAGCTGCAGGAGGACAAGGTGGTCTTGTTGCGGTAGTTCTAGATGCCGCCATTGGTGCCACACGGGCTGCTGGAACGCCACCTAGGGGGGCTCATGGTGGTTCCAACTAGGGCAGAACCAGCCGACACCTCCCTGCTTTGCCATGGCCTCGAGGTGGCTAGGGTTTGGGAGTTTGGGGGGTTTGGTAACCTTCTACGGGAGTAGGGATTGGAGTGAGAACGACCGACGGCCTTCCTTTAAGAAGACCAGCGCGCGTGCTCGTGGGCCCGTGCCTCCTTGCCTCCCCCGGCCGCCAACGCATGAGCATGTCGATTTTCTCGGGAGGATACGCGCGGACGCTCGCGCCGTTCGCGGCCACGCAAACAAGCGTATTTATCCACTCGAAATAGGGCTCACACGGACGCGAATGACCCAGGGTCCGTATATGGTTGGTCGTTGCCTGTTGGGCCTCGCATTTGGATCTCGTGGACAACAACAAAGATCTAATGTCCGAATGCGGCAACCCGTTGTAGTTGGGCAGAGCCTCGCTGCTTGTTTGCTGCGTATTTCCGAACGGCACCCTATTGTATGGAGCCATCTACCCGGATAGGGATAGCCGCTGTGTGCAACTAGGGGAGCATCTTCATAGCACACATTAACTTAGACTAGTTATAGTGGGGAGTAATATATGTAGTAATATATGTGGTATTATGCAAGGTTATATTTATTAGGTTGTAGACTCATCTTATGTTAGAAGTGTAATATTAGAAATATAGTTACCACCTCAGTCTTTATCCGTTTATTATCACTGCTCCTATGACATATTTTATTGCACAGTAGTGCTACTACCCCATTAGTATAGTGCTAGCCTATAAAGGTTGCCGCATAGCTGCTAACATTGCCGAAAACTGAAGATACAGCTGTCTTCGAGCTTTGCATTGCTACCGTCAGCCGGCATTTGACAATGTGGAGGCTGAAGACTAGCGAGGGCGCTGGGCCGTGGCTGCGGTCGACCAAGGGCTTCCTCGGCAGGCAGGTGTGGGAGTTCAACCCCGACGCCGGCACGCCGGAGGAGCGCGCAGAGGTCGATAGGCTGCGTGAGGACTTCACCAAGCACCGGTTCACCAAGAAGGAGTCTCAGGATCTCCTCCTACGCTTGCAGGTATATTCTGGGGGTGATGTTTTGGAACATGGAAGCATATGCTTCCTTTAGTTTAAAATGCATCTTACACATATTTTGATTTTTTTTAAATTGAAATGAAAAATTCGCACGTACATCTTCACGTGCTTACAAAGTTGTTTCATAAAAAATCGACTTGTCATGTGACGTGTGTAAAAAAGACAAAACTAGTGCTAAAAATGATGCTTTTTACAAGATAAAATTTCTCTTTTTTACATACTCCACAAAAAATGTTGGTTTTCTTTGAAACTTGACGAACGCACATATATTATGAAGATGTACATGTGAATTTTTGGTAGAGAGAGCGTACGCACCCGGGAGCCGAATTGAATTTCTAGTATATTCTTGTTTTCGAATGCATGAAACGAGTGCCAAAAGGCTAGTTTCAGTGGGACTAAATTATACAGTACTAATAAATTTAAAAATACATATAAACCCGGTAAGGTAATATATATGTATGCAGTGGCGGACGTAGAGCTAAAGTAACCCGCTGTCACTATAAAAAAAACCACGCATAATTCTCACCTCCAACTAGAGTGTCACAGACTATGAAAGAATGCAATTTTTACGCGTGTCCTGTGAGTCTGTGACCCCTCCTGGGTCCTGGCCTAAGCTGGGTACGCCCTTGTACGTATGTGTGTGATAACATAAAGATCTTTATTTATATTATTTATGTAGTCAAATTTATTGGGAGGCGCTATGTGATGATAACATTTTATGTTAGCATTTGTCTCTCTTCTTTATAATTACATGCCTCATCATATTTTTGCACTATGGGTAGTTTGAGTGCCAGAGATTAGTGATCACCAACACGTACCAAAGATTACACGTGGCAGTCTATTTCCCGAATGGACACAGCTCTTCTAGCGTAAGTCACCTTGCGTTGGGCCGCTGACCGGCACGTCCCAACTGCTACGTCGAAGGATCCAATCGTTCCAAAATATATAAAATAAACTAAAATTTTCCTTGGTATGATAATATGATTAATATGTAAATACAGCTGTACCGAGCTTAGCTTTGGCAGTATATCTATCAAGTATGCAAATCATAATGAAGTTTTGCACACCAACACAAATATAAAATTAAGTTGAGGTTAAGGCCTCCTTTGACTTGGAGAAACAATATATGAGATTTGGAGGATCTAGATACTAAACGATATCTTACTTTGAATATATCCGACATCATGGATATTCTTTTCAGTCCAATTCCAAAAAAAAAGTTCTATGATGGCAGTATTCAACTAAGTATAGCCAAAGGTAAGGAATTCTTTAATCTAGAGATGCCGCTTAGAATTAAAACTTATCTTTGGATAATTAAACTTTTTGATAGAAAAATTAAATTATTTATATCGTATTATGTACTTGTGTAATGAAATATTCTACTAACTTAATTTAAGTTGACAAAAATGCATAGAAATGTATTTTTTATTCTGTTTCATTTATCCATATTTTTACATGTTATATTAACTATAACATTTTTATAAAATTGGTTTGAAGTTACCAAAAAATTAGAATGCATTTGTATCATGAAATTGAGGGAGTAACCGTTATATTGATCTAAAGTTTGTATACATTTTTTACGCACGAGCTGTACCAAACACATAGCGCACCAAACATGTTTTTAATAATTAATATTATATGTCTCAACTATAATTTTTTTGGTTTGAAGTCAGAACAAAAAATTATATTGCATTGTATCATGAAAATGAGGGAGTAACTATTACATTGCTCTAAAGTTCGTATTTTTTTATGCATGAGCAATACCGATCACATAGCGCACCAAACATGATTTTTGGTTATTAATATTATACAATAATACCTCTATGTCAATTTTTTCACATTGTTCATCACCCACTATAAAATACTGACAACACACCATTTTATGTCAGTATGCAAAACTAAACCATCCTTCGGTGGAAGTTCCAATCATGAAGCTTGAAAACAGTACGGAACTAACGGAGGAGATTATAGCTGTTCCATTGCGGCGGGCTCTAAATCAGTGGTCTACTCTACAAGCGCATGATGGGCATTGGCCCGGCGAATACACTGGCATTATGTTCATTATGCCTGTTATGGTAAGTATTTCATTTAAATAATATGAACTAGAAATTTTTCCATAAAGAAAGTTTTATTGATCTTATCATATATTTTCAAGCGATTCATCCGTACAAAATATTGTCCACTCGCGCAGAGTGTATGGCAAAAATGAACAAGTCATGTATATTTTTAAATGTTTTACAATTACTTTTTAGACTTAATAATATAAAAAATGTCTACAATACAATTCTAGCATCCATTACATTTTTCAGAACTCTCATGAATATTTTTGTTGAACCCGAGATTATTTTCCTTTTGAAACCATGAATATTTTTTAACATGAACGTTTTTAAATCCATGAACATACTTTGTCGTACCATAGAAAATTTCTTTAATATGTGAACATGCTTTTTATCGAACCCGTGAAGTCTTCTAAAATACAAACATGTTTTTGAGATAAATGAGTATTTTAAATGTTCACGCCTCTCAAAAATTTGTTCATGTACCGATAATAAAATAAGAAAGTTAGAAATTAAAATTAAAAGGAACCGTTGAAGCATTTTTCGACTCGCATGAACATATTTTGTAGCCTCGAACATTTTATGAATGTGCGAATGTACCTTTATCAATTAATATTATAATTTTTCCGAATTCTCGAGCATACTTTTTTCAAACTTGTGAACATATTTTTGAATTGGGTACATAATTCTCAAACTCGCTGACATTTTTTGAATTCGTGAACGTTTTTGGAACTCTGAACATTTTATAATAAACATAGGAATAGGAAAATCCTAGGATTGGGATGTCATGCCCAGTTGAATCATATGGAAAGATGAAGTGTGTTTGATTGTAGAAAAGAAATTTTCCATGAGGTATGAGTTAATGTTTTTTCCTATAGAATTTACACTACAAGATTTCGATAGGATAAATTCCTATATATGGGATATGTTCCTATGAATCAAATAATTTATGTAGAATTTTTTCCGTAGGATCCAAATCCTACACAATTTCTATGCAAATCCTATGAATCAAGTGGGCCCTTTTAGTGAGGAAATCTGGCTTATTGACCCAAAAATCATTGCAAGGTGAAGATAGGAATGCATTTTTACAAAATAAATGCAGGTCATAAATCCTTGTTTTGACACTGAGAGGTAAAGTGAAATGTACATGGTTTCCATCTACTGCAATCTAAATATCTCTTGGGGGTGTTTTATCTTTCATGGTTTGCGACAATCAAAAAATTCTTCTTCTCACATGATGCATCGTTATCTTAGATAAAATTTTAAAGACTATGATGTCCCAGAAAATAAAATTGGAGCAGAATAAATTCAAATCATTAACTAAACTGAGCACCGCCGCCGCATCCAAGTGAACCTCTGATAGTAGATGTAAAACTAGCTGACCAACAATTGTGGCATGCAACTCCTCGCCTCATCTAAATGGGTGGTCTGAGACTTGCTCAAGATTTTTGGAGTAACTTTTGAACTATCAAACTTCATATGTCCTAAAAAAACTAGTCGACACAACAATTTGCTTTTCATTAGGAAAAAGTTTACTATCACCTAGGGGATCGGGTGTTCCCATTTTCCACCTTGTTTGCCATTGACACACGTTACTTGCGTCATTGCGTGGAAAGAAAAAAAGAGCCCACCAGCCCCGTAGGCCACGCCGTGTTCCCCACCATGCAAATGTTATCGTCTTTGATCGTCTTCCACCTCCTCTGTTCCTCATCCACGTTTTCCACCGTCGCATCGTTCTAGGAAGCCACCGTCGCATCCCCTAGAACTTGGCGAATCCGCCACACTCCACCATGATTTCGCCGCGGCGCTCTACCATGATGCCCCCACCGTGCGTCGTGCCCTAGCAGCCTCTGCCGTTGCGCCGCAGTAGGACCACGGCACGCCCCTGGATCCCGACGTCACACCGTGGAGAGAGACGCAGCCGGCCCCGTGGAGAGCACTCCAGATGGAGCAGGCATGGGGCTCCGCTGGTCGCATTCTTGGTGCTCCCAGGGGAGGTCGCCGGTGTTCTCTGGGTCTAGTACAGTCGTCCTCCACCGCGCGTCAAGCTCATGGTCCTCCACAACCTTGTCATCAGTCATTGGTGGGCAAATGTGCTGTCAAGCAAGTCTTTTTGTTGTCGCTGATGCTGCAAACAATTTTTATGCCTGCTACCAACCCTCGCCAGTGGTGCTACAAAGGGCAGTTGGCACTACTACAAGGTCCCGTCACTAGACATTTGGTGGTTAATTTTTTTTCCTCCAACCGTTGTATGTTTTCGCACCACGCGGTTTGTGAATTTGTATCATAGTAATCAAGTTTTTGCTACAACCGTTCTTGAATTTGGATGATAGGAATTTTTTGCTTTAACCGTTCTACTGTTTTGCTACAATAACATATACCCCCTCCCTCTGTTCCTTTCTATAGTGTCTATAGATTTTTAGCATTTGTTTCAGAATATAAGGTTGCAGCTTGGAAACAATAAATTGAGATTCCTAATGCATGGCCCAACGATTCATTAAAATTAGGCAGCAATGTTTTACTTTCCTTGATTGAACTTGGCTGCACATATATGAAGAATCAACAAGAGAGATTTGTGGGATTTGTTATGGTAAGTTAGGAAGATATGGATTTCCCAGATTTTACGTTGATCTCAAATCGTTCAGCTAGGGGGTCTTGTGTAAAAAATACTCTTGCGTTAATTTTCATGCCAAAAAACTATAGGCACTATAGAATGGAACAGAGGGAGTATTTTTTTTTACTTCAGTCGTTTTGTGGTTTTGCTAGAATGGTGCAAAATTATTGCCATGATATCTTCGATGAGCATCTCCAGTGAAGTCGGTTTGGTTACAGTAGCAAAAATATCTACGGCGATGTTTTTTACGAGGTCCACACTAACATATCGTTTATCAAAAAAGCTAAAATAAAGCTAGGGATCATCGTCCCAAGTACATGAACTTAAAGCCTGAAATTCTTTAGCTAGTTCTTGCGCTACCGAATTTTCCTCCCGTGGACAGTACTCATACGACACTTTTGAAAACCCCAATGCAAGAATATTGCAATGGAAGAAGATCGCAGCTGCAACATTTGCTAAGAACCCTCCATTTTTCATCGTCTTCACCAGTGTTTTGTTATCCACCTGAATAATAAAACTATTGGATCCCATCTGTTGAGCCAACAAAGACCCTCCCAAAAAGCATAAGCTTTAGTTATCTCGAAGAGTATAGTCTTCAGCAGTCATACCCTCACATCATCAACAATAAAAGGCAGATCCTTGTTTTGGGCATCAATAAAGTTACCTAGACAATATCTGGTGATAGCACCAACACTGCCCCGGCCCTCGTCATCACTACATGTGGCATCTACATTGATTTTCACCTTCCCATCAGGTGGCCAAGTCCACTTCTCTTCTCTTCCCTGAATGGGACTTTTTCTAGCTCTCTAGTAATTTGTAGACAAGGGTCCAATAGACAAAGTTGCTCCCTCCGGTGTTTGGACGTCTTCGCCATGGACCAGCCCGCGACGTCCGCACCAAATGAACCACGATCTTGACAGAACTATCTCCGGCAATCCAACTCCACCATGTTGATCCCAATGTCCCTTAGAGCAAATAATCCTTGCCCCGTCCAAACTAGTGGCTTCAAAAATCACTGATTGCACTCCCAGCTTTTCCAAATCATCTTGGCCCTTGCGCAGGTGGAAAGAGTATGCATAACATCTTCATATTCCATACAGAAAACATGACACACCCAAACATGGCATACAACCATGCAAATCTTTCCATCCAAAGATTTTGATTTTTGCAGGTATATTCAATTTCTATAGCTTTTTTTCATACAAGGATGGTCTGGGTATTTCTACCCCTAGAGCTCTTCTCTCTCTTCGGGCAAATCTATATTGAAATATGCTGATTTTACTCATTATTTGCAAAAGCCATGCAATAACATATTCCATACCTTCAAGATAAATTGGTATCTCTATTATTCTATTCATACCAACATCTTAAAAGAGTGATCGAAATAATTCTCTTTATCCCAAGTTGCAGTCACGAGGTCAATGAGCTCTAGAACTTTCCTCAGGACAATTTTACCCTGAGGTGTTGCCATCATGCGGTGTAGGGATCCTGGGGATCCACGCTTCTTCCCATATGCCAACTTGTGTCTCATCACCAATCCGCCATATACAACCTCTCTTCAGGGTTTCTAGAACTGCAATTACACTCTGCCACGTGAAGGAACTACCAGGCTTCAATTTTTCATTAAGTAAATTGCCACCAAGTTAGTACTTTTCTCCGAGCACTCTTGCACATATAGAATTTGGTTTCTCCAATAATCCCCAACATTATTTTGTTAGTATTGGATGGAGAAAATGTTAACATGAAAGATTAGATCTGAAGAGAGAAAAAAGGGCCCTATGCTCTTCTAGAAAAAGCGTAGTATCTAGGTCCCATGCAAGCGGTCGCCAGTTTCTTATCTATTCACTCCCACACCGGGAGCGTAACCGGTAACATAAAACAATACATAGTAAGAAAATTAAAAGTAGAAACAGAATAAATAGCAGCACCCCACAACAGAGGACAGATGGCACAAAACTACCACAAAAATAGCCGATCTCCATTACCAAAACACTACCAGGGTCACTAATAATGTCCACATGTGGAGAAAAATAAAAGCTAGTGAATGAAATGGGCTAGGCCTAGCAACGATAAATAGGAATCGCCCAAATCCGTTTTCCTGTTTTCTATCCGGTATTTTGGTTTATTTTCCGACTGTCATGGTTTTCTCCTAGTTTTTTTTTTGTTTCAGAAACTTCTTTGCATTTGAAAAATATCCACATTTACAAAATACTCAATTTCTAAAAAATGTTTAGATTTGAAAATTGTTGAAATTTGAAAAATGTTTAGATTTGAAAAATTCCAAACTTCAAAAAAGTTTAGATTCAAATTTTGTTGAAATTCGTAAATTGTTCAAAATATATAGACCCAAATTTTTACTGAAATTCGTAAAATGTTGAGACTTTGAAATGAGGAATTTAAAAATTTCTTGAAATTCAAAAGCTGTTCAAAATATTCAGATTCAAAAATTTGTTGAAAATAGAAAAACGCTCGGACTCAAAAGTTGGTCATTAAAAAAATAGGTGTAAAACTTCTGAAATTTGAAATTGTTTGAAATGTTTAGAATCCAAAAAAAAATAGGAAGAAAAAACGAAACAAGAGAAAAGTTGTTGGGCCTGCCTAACACCCCCACCGGGGGTATTCGGCATGTGGTAACAGCCAACCAGGTTGCCATTCATGACCTCCGCTTCGCCTAAGCCAAGAATACCCGATGATAAATTGCAGGTTCGAGTCTGGCCCAACCTCCGAGCTAGAAAAAGGTCTAAGCCTAACTCAAATAGAAGAAAGAAAAGAGCCTCCCAAATATCATGGCTAAATATAAATCCCAACCAACCTAACCTGCCATGTAAGATACAATGAGGCCCAAGCCAAGACCATTGGGAATGCCTAGGATTATTGGGTCAGGATGCCCATTGCCTGTCTTAGAGCATGTCTAGCAGGCCCCTTACTTTTCTGCCCCGTATATCGTCGCTTTTTCGCCCCGTATAAAAAAATGGTCGATCAGACACCGCTCCGTCTAGCAGAACCCGTATTTGACCCCGTATATTTGTAAATTTAAAACCCCGGGAAACTTTCATTCATAGTTCGTCGATCATACATAGAAATCGACATACCTACATACATACAAAATGCGCGATCGGATCGCGACTTCTAGTCGGAGAGGTCGATGATGAACCCATCGGCCTCCGCCTCCGCCTCCTTCACGGCGGCGATGGCCGCCGCCCTTTCTTCCTCCTCCGCCTTCTTCTCGGCGTCGTCCTTGAGGGACTCTTGAATCGCCTTCAAGAAGGCGGGGTCCTTGTCCTCGTCTTCCTCCTCCTCCTCGCCGGGCGGGCACCTCCACCGCTGGTGCTCCCGATGGTCGCCCTCCACGCCTCGTTCACCGCGTTGGCGCTCCACTCGGCGAGCCACGCCGAGAACCGGGCCGCTTATCGGCTTGGCGGCGGGTCCTCGTGGTACCGCGGCCGCCCGCGTGAAGTCGCGGAGCTTCGCGGGACGAACTCCGCGCCGTCGTACTTGCGGGCGCGCGGCGGCTCCGGCGGATCTTTTGCAAAGCCGCCGCATCCTCCACGTTGTCCGGCGGCGGATCGCTTCGATCCGCTCGCCGGCGGCGGTACTACGGCGACGGAGTCCATGCTTGAGATTGGGTGGAATGCGGCGCGGGGTTGGGACGAATGCTCGCCGGAGGGAGGAGGAGGCGGCGGCGCACGGCGGAGCAGGTTGCGAGCTGCGCCAAGTAGGGGCGAGGGGCCGATTTCCGGGCCCCGTATTCCGCCGCAGGCGGCCCGAATACGGGGCCTGCTAGACGGCCCAAACCGCGCCTGCCCCGTATCTCGCCGAAATTTTACGGGGTGGGCGGGTTATAAGGGGCCTGTTAGACCTGCTCTTACACGGAGGAGTGGTGGCTCATGGAGGCAGGGGAGCTCCTATACTCCGCTTCAAGCGGCTCCCGCAAATAGCACCCCTATATGACACCTTCTATGAGTTTACTATGTTGTTTCATTGTTTCTTATCGTTTTTTTTTAAATATGAATATATTTAAATTTAAACATTTTTCAAAATTTAAGCTTTTTTAGAATCTCAACTTTTACAAATCTAAACTTTTCTAAAATTTTGAACAGTTTTTTAATAAGGCTCTGTTGCTAAAAAAGGCTCTGTTGCTGATGATAAGTGGATCCTGAGAACAGGTGCACAATGCCCACTAGTTTTTTAAAATTGTACTAGTACTTTTTTTTACAATGTGAACATTTTCAAGAAAAATAGATATTTTGTAATCTGAATTTTTTTCGAATATGAACACTTTTAAAATAATAATTTTACTGAAATTTTTGAAAATCTGAACAGAAAAAACCGAAAGAGAAAGTAAAGTGGAAAACCACAAAAACTGACTTAAAACAAAGAAAAACGCAAGTAAATGAGAGTTTTCGTGAAGATAGGGAACCGAAATGGTAGCCGAACCGAGCTAACCTTGCTGATGTAGACAGGACCACAGATTAGCCCAATTAAAAATAATAATCAAAAATTAAGAAGGAGGTTGTCTTACACCACCCCAGGATGCCAGCGCTCCACCGGTCTTGCAGGTACACGTGCTACTGCATTCTTCAGGTTCAGCCACTTCTCTACCCCTGCCAGTCTTGCGTGCCAGAGACATTGGATTCTCTATGTTCTTCGACTCCCTTGCATCGTCCCTAGCTTGCCACATATATATATCATTATGGAAGACCATGAAAGCTGATCTGCATCACTTTTCCCAAGCCAGTCAAGCATCCAACCTATCAATTCCACATGAGACGTTTGCTGTTTTGGTGATTCAGCAAACTTGGTACCCGTCAGATCATGTAGGGCATTCCATGCTATGGCTGAATGAAGGCATGACAAAAAACGGTGTAGCCAAGCTCTCCTCCCCGTCGTACATCAGACAGACCACGCTGTTTTTTTTTTGAGGGGACCAGGCTGTCTTTTATCTTCCTATGTTTGATCTCATTCCTAACCGTCAGGCCATTTTCGATCAGTCTCCACATGTGCACCTTCACCTTATTTGGTACTTGGGTATCTCAAAGAGCCAACCAGTTTTTATGATCATCACAGTTTCTCGAGGATTCAGCAACACCTGCATCCATCCTTTTCCGCTGAATAGCAAGATGATCGGCTTACTTTACTGAGAAAAGACCATTCTTTGTAAAGTTCCAAGCTAGATAATCGACTGTCGTTCCCTTGGCCAGATGCCATGGCTGATATATTTTGTCCCAACCCTCCGTTAGGGTATACAAATTCTGAGATTCTCTCCGGGCGTTTCTCCTGCTATGCCCAAGTGGGCATTGTGCACCTGTTCTCAGGATCCACTTATCATCAGCAACAGAGCCTTATTAAAGGACTCAAAATCTCTAAAGCCGAGGTTGCCCTCTTCTTTTCTTCTACACATCCGATCCCAGCGAACCCAGTGGACTTTTGGCTGGCCATTCACATCTCCCCACAAAAACTGAGAATTGA
Source organism: Lolium multiflorum (assembly GCA_030979885.1). Taxonomy (NCBI): domain Eukaryota; kingdom Viridiplantae; phylum Streptophyta; class Magnoliopsida; order Poales; family Poaceae; genus Lolium; species Lolium multiflorum. The sequence continues at coordinate 170,876,940 of CM061750.1, forward strand.
CCTTTGTCGAAAAAAAACTGAGAATTGATGGAGCTGAGCTTCTTACAGAGCATTTTTGGAAATTTGAAACAACTCATGTTGGAAATTTCTTGATCCGTGGGACCATCGGATTTGACTGGCATTTGTTCCCCCTCTGCATCTTGTAAAATTTCCAACGAGGACTTGTTAGACGAATTGGAACAGAGGACGCCGGCCACACCTTTGTGCAAGCAGTCCAGGTTACTATCGCATTCGCGTCGCCTCTCCGGCTCTCCTCCCCTCAGCAACAGAGCAGGAAAAACAAACCTAACCCTCCCGCATCCCTAACCTAACCCTCCCGCACCAACCCTCCGCCGCCGCCGCCGGCAGCGCCGCTGGGGCAAAGTCCCTCGGGGCATGGCGGCGGCGGGGGCTCTTCCTCGTCCCTGCGTGGAGAACGGCGGCCGGATCCCACCTCCTCGAGGCATGGCGGAGCAGGCGCGCGTGGGATGGGCGACGACGGCGGCGGCCCTCCTCCCGGCGGTTGTCCCCTCGCGGACTGGCCGGCGCGGTTGGGATGGGCGGCGCTGCGGTCTCCCTCCTCCCGTCGGCTTCCCGCAGCACTCTGGCAGGGGCTGGTGGTGGGCGGCGGCCGGCCTGGTCGCCACCATCCACCCGCCTCTCGTCGGTGCGTGGAGGCGATCTCGGGCTTCTTCCGCGACACGAGGCGCCGGGCGCATCTTGGGTTCGACGGATGAGGTGGCCTCTTCTTCGCCGGAGAGGGTCGGCCGTGGTTGGGGGTGGTGGATCTTTGATCTATCACCGCCATCCGGCGGTGCGATGGAGGAGCTTGGAGGCCGGCGATGGTGTCGCCGGTGGAGGGTTGGGTTGGCCAGCCCGGGATGGTCGCCGACGTGGGGGTCCGACCTGAATAAAGGCGGCGGTCCTAGGGCCTCTCTTGCGTGAAGAGGAGGACCTACCGGAGGCCTGGACTCGTGATCGGCCGGAGGGTTGAGTTCTGAAGGCTCCGCCGGCGAATATGATGCTTTGCACAGGTTCTTGGATCGGAGGTATTCGGTCGTGCGCACCCATGCGTTTATTCCGACCGTTTGGTTCTGGAGGGAGCGGCGCGAAGCTCTTTTTCTGTGTTGACATCAAGTGACTATGGATCCATGATGAAAGTCGGAAGAAGAGAATTTCATGAAGACCGGAAGGGAGGAATAACTAAGGGAGGTTAAGTCTCCCCGCTGTTGAGGGGCTTGCTTGGTGTCTCGGCTTCACAGCAGCGGTATGAAAGTGGGGGCGACAACACAGGTGAAGCGCAGAGTCCTACCTTTCAGGGTGAAAACCCAAGGTCTGGCCTGGTTGTGCCCGGCAGTGACCTTGGTGGAGGCATTGTTTTGAGAGTTGGGACTATCTTCAGGTGAAAACCTAAGATCTTTGATCGGGCGACGATGGTGTTTGAGCACTGTCCCTTCTTGGAGGCGTCGTTTTTTGGAGAGTCTGTAATTCAGGTGTTGTCATGGCGGTGGATGTATTGATGTTGTTAGGCCCGAGGTACTGTAGCGGGACTTTTGTTTCTTAGTTTTCTTTTCCTTTTTTTGGCTGTGTGCATCCGTAGTGCCATTAGGGTGGTGCGTTGTTGCAGAGGCTGGGTGTAATTGGTATCTTCTTGATATTAATATATTCCCTTTATCGAAAAACAGCCTGCAAGACAAATTTTATTGGCACACCTTTACCAGCCTTCAACAGCCCTGGCCTTTGTAGCCTTGTACATTTCCCCATGATCTCTCCCTAGTGTGTTTAAAAGACCCCTCCTTCGATTTATTAACAACCATGGGCAGTCCCAGGTACTTTTCAGAGAGAGACTCGGATGCAATTTTAACAATAGTCTTCAAGCCCTCTTTGACCCCAGACGGGCAGCCTGGGCCGAATTTTTTTGAAGACTTTGATAAGTTAACCCTTTATCCAGAACTAATTTCATAGTCATAAAGAATGTCCTTCGACGTTTGCATACTTTCGTCAGTAGAATCAAGGAAAACCACACTAGCTGACAGTGAACTTGGCTGTACTAATTCTGTTCTATTGTAATTTATCTTGTAGGTACTCTCGCTGTATGTTACTGGATCACTTGACAATGTCATATCATCTGAACATCGACGCGAGATATGCCGATACATTTACAACCATCAGGCAAGGAGATTCCAAGATATAACTTAAGTTTTTCTCAAGTGAATTAACCCCGTGATTTCATTTCATCTAACATAACAATATACGCAGAATGTGGATGGCGGTTGGGGATTGCATGTTTTGGGTCAAAGCACCATGTTTGTAACATGCTTAAACTATACAGCCTTACGACTTCTTGGAGAGAAGCTAGGCGGTGATGATGATGTGTTGAACAAAGGGCGTGCTTGGATTTTATCTCATGGAAGTGCAACTGCAGTACCACAGTGGGGAAAGATATTTCTCTCGGTCAGAGAACATGTCCAAAAAAAAAACATTATTTAGCATGCATTAGTTACGCCAAAGTGGAATATTGACTAAACTAACTAACCTATTCTTGTCTGCAATCACAGATAATTGGTGCTTACCATTGGTCAGGGAACAATCCAATTAATCCTGAATTGTGGTTGGTTCCACACTTTCTTCCAATTCATCCAGGTATTTGTTTTTAAAATTGACGCACAAGATCTATAACTTCTTATTTTGTAGGTGATCCTTTTAATTAAAAATGAACGTGCAATCACATATGCATTTTTATTAGCATTCAGTATAATTATTATTTGCATAACATTTCTTTATTAGTTCCAGACTGTGTCACTCGGTCAAAAAGTATTTTGATTACAATACTGGCAATTTATTGGAAATAAAAATATCTAATAGTTGTGGTATTGGAACAGCCTTGTATGCTTACACTCGATTATTTAGAGAAAAAAATCATTACCTTAAACAACTACGCCCTCCATTTCACAATACTAGGTGTTGTTTTAGATATTGGCATGGTCTAAAAGAACATCTTTAGGAAAGTATATCATGAAAGTCAAATTCATTACAATTAATGAGATTATTTATCTCTTCTTAGTAAAAAATAATTAGTGAAGTATTAAAATCCGAATTACAAAAAGTTGGCATTCTATGCGACTATGCAAGTTAATAACCACAAAATAAGGATAGTGGAAGAAGTGAAACAGCAACAGTTAGGTCACTCTCTTAAATTCAATGATTTGAAGAAAAAATTCACCATCCTAAAAAATTACTCCCTCCTTTGAAAAATAGAGATGATTTTTCGATATTGGCAAGATCTAATAACATCTTCAGAAAAAATACACTATAGTGAGATTGTTTATATCTGAATCAAAATAATAACGGAGATATTAAAAATCAAAGTTGCAATGCTCGACATTCTACATGGAAAATGAAGGATAAGAGCTACATATAGTTCCAACTAATTTTTCTTTGTTGAAATCCACTCATGAAACCCTTCAGTGAGATCAGTCAACGGAGTTGTCCTAGATAATTAATCTTTGTTATATATAATTTCGTATTACATAAGCTTTGTTCTCCATAGGACGATTTTGGTGCTTTGGCCGATTGGTGTATATGTCAATGGCATATCTCTATGGAAAGAAATTTGTTGGGCCCATCACTTCAACTATATTGGCATTACGAGAGGAGCTCTATAACATGCCATACGAGAATATTGACTGGGGGAAGGCGCGTGATTCTTGTGCCAAGGTATTTTACTATCTTACGTTCAATATCTCTGTTAATTCAGTATATTGGTATCTGACCTGTATCCAAAAGGTTCATGTTTATACGACTAACTGGATAAGGAGAATAAAAAATATCAATTCTTTAGGACAAACATGTGATATTGCGTGAATCCTAAGAAAAAGTAAAAGTGACCCTTCTTTAAGCAAGTCCGGCAGAAACATATTTGACTATGTTTTTGTGCTACAAATTTTGCACGAGAACAAGCCAAGTGTCCTACAAACATGATTGTTTAGAGGATCCGTGGAGTAGTGATGATATAATGTTGCTAGTGCACTTCAAAATATCTTGATCTTTCCGCATTAGGAAAAGATTATATCTTACCTGACAAAGGGGGGAAACATTTTGCAGTAACTTCCTCTCCCTAATATGCTGCTAAAAATTAAATAGGTAGATTTCTGAAGTTCATCGACTTTTCTTCTTTTTTTTTTACAGGAAGACCTTCGTTATCCTCGCTCGCGGTTGCTAGATGGTGTGTTTTTTTGCCTTAACAAGTTTGTGGAGCCAATACTGAATAGCTGGCCGGCAAACAAACTAAGAGAAAGATCTTTGACTAAACTTATGGAACATATCCACTATAATGATGAAACAACTGAATATATTGCCATCTGTCCTGTTGACAAGGTAAATGTGTAAATTGCACATATGTTTTCCCAACAAGGAAACAACCTAAATTGTTTCAAACTTATTTGACATACTTTCGGTTGCTAGGCACTGAATATGATTTGCTGCTGGGTAGAAAATCCAAATTCAGATGCATTGAAGCGACATCTTCCAAGGGTATATGATTATTTATGGATTGCAGAAGATGGTATGACGGCTAAGGTACTGATTACCATGTGTATGTGAATTGCTGGGCGTTGATGTGGATTATACTTTTTTTTAGGGGAACAGTAATGAGCTCCTATTATACATATAATGGATGAGATAACATAATACAGGTGTGTAGTAAAAAAAAACTAAATACAAGGACAAAAATATGATAGAGATAAGCTATGCAAGTTGGACTCTTTCCAGAAACTAATCCAGGGGCACAAAGGCTCATACGTTTTGAATGAACTCTTTTTCCAGACCTCTAATTCTGAAAGGGCTCATCCTTTTTCATCAAAGTTTGCTTCGAGTAACTTGAACAAAAATCATGTAGATGTTCCTTTAGGACTTCAGAAATCGCTTTTCTTCTTGCATGGATCCAATGCCTCCAAATATAGGTATTCCAAGGAATGTATAGATCGAGCATGTCCTCATGACTCCTCTAGACCTCTAGTATTCATGTGGCCATCCAATTGAATACATAAACAGATCATTTGCACCATCATATTTTGTTGGACAAGACCCACTGGTAGATATACCAGAGAATGGCATATGATCACGACCCAGGAGTTCCAAGGTCATGATTATAAGCCAAAATCAACCCGCTATGCAATTTCTAGGAGTGTAGGAAGTCCTCAGAAGAGAAGGGAAGGTGAAAAACATGAGATACGTCATCTAAATCAAACAAGTTAAAGTGAAGTATGCTCCTTCCAAAAAGAGAGGCAAGTATGTTTTCCATCCTTGCAAAATAACAGTTGAGGATTGTCTACCTAGACAAGAGAACCAGGGCAACAATCACCCAAAGAATAACGATCTTGTAGTGTCTACAGGGGCGGAGCCAGGAATTGAACATAGGGGGGGCGAGGCCGAGGTTGAAAACTTGAATTATTTTTACATAGAGATAAACATAGTGTAGAAGCTTCAAGTAATTTTCTCCATTTCTATACACCTGTAAGCTAATTAAAAGTAAATTGCCACTCGCGGTTATAATATTTTGGGAATACCAATTGACTCATATTTTTTACTAACAAACGATTTCTTTTGTCTATCTAAATTGTTGAAGAAAAGTTATTTTCATAGACACTTCAATCGAATCAACGACAAAGAAATATAGGAAATGTAAGGCTAGCTGTTCATTGTTTTTCTATGAAATACATGATTAGTAATTTGATCCGCTGCCATAGTGTAGCTAGTGTACTTATAAAATAGACTGCCAGGACCTAATTATTCCGTCAAATAAGAACTATAGTTGCTAGCGGCGTACCTTCAGAAAACTGAGGGCTTGAAACCTGACTTGAGTTGATCGGAACTTTGCGGCGCCACAGCTCCGCATCAGGATCAACAGATTAAGCGGCCGTGTCCTAATTATCTGATTCGAGTGGCTTCCTAGCCCGGCGGCCGGCATGGGAACACCGTCACAGCCAGCGGCGGCGCGCTCTAGCTATTCGATATTGAGATCGATCTGAATTATTCAGGGGTCAAACAACGTACGGATTTACGGAAAGAAAGCTTCTAGGCTTCGGAAATTACTCCCTGATTAGGAGATGGGCTGTTAGTTACCTACTGGGCCTTTGATGTGTAGACAAAACAGATCAGGATTAGCGCTGGACCCAAATACTAACCAAGTATCAGTACTCCATCTGGCGATTAGTACATACAATAGCATAAATATACTATAACATGCGCTGCAATAGATTGAGGGGGGCGACACATTGGGGGGGTCTGACCCCTGCCCCCCCTCTCCGCCCCTGAGTGTCTAGTATCTTAGTGTGGTAACCATGTGACAACATGAACTACTAGGTAAATCTCACCATGTAAGGTGTTCTCAGGAGTGAGAAAAAATAAAAAACACAACTTATGCTATTGAAATATTACTTCTAATTAATTCTCCCACGCAAAAAAAGATTACTTCTAATTAACACATCATCAGTAGTCTACAAGAGGAGGCATATGAGACATAACCGCTTGGAATAAGTGGAATCATTGAAAGATAGGGCTAGATGGCATTGCTAAAATCAGATAATGTACATACAATCTGAACAAATTATCTAGTGAAAAAGCGCCTAGTACACATAATTGTGGGCAGTATATGTCCAAGCGCCTACATCTCACAGTATAAGGGCCTTAACCTTTGTCTGGGACTAGCATTCGCAACGCTGTGCCATCTACCAGCATGTGTGCAACCCCATGCTATAGCAAGTTTGGTGCCGTCCGACTTATGTTGCCTCCATCGAACCCTGTCCTCATTGGTTCCCTCACGTTCGAGCCACATGCTTGTGTTAAGACGACCGACAATGTTTCTTGATCGCTTGCACTTGGTTGTACACATATGATGCAGTGTACTCTTGATTTTAATTCGATCGCACTTTGTGCATAACTCATGACAGACAAATGTTGGACTAGCATGTACTCCTGGTAATGGTAACATATGATCAATAGGGTGCCTGGTCAACATGATTTGAATTATAAAAAAATTGGTACATTTTCTTGACCTTTTTTTTTAGGATAAATAAATGGATCTGATTATTGGGTATGTACCCAAAATATTGAAGTTTCCAGTCACATTCAAATGTTTTGTAAGATTTATATTAATCCACACATACCATTTTGTTATTCTAGAAAATGCTAAACTGCATCTAATGACAGAAATAGTTTAAGAACAGCTCTTAATTGAGAGGGATGGCGCACAAACACGGTTAGCACTCATCCACATACATATTAGGTTATATGTACCTGAAAATAGATCCAAAAAACAAAAAATAATGATAAATTTGAAGTTTTGTTCAATTTATTTTGTAGTGGTTTGCAAAATTATGTTTACCTTTTTTTTTTTGAGGAAACACTGATGTCTCAACTACAGTACATTTTTCCAATTGTTCCATGTCGATACTTTAATGTCATTAATTGGAAGGTCTTATTGCGCCCAAATACCAATGTATTCAGAGACAAAATTGAGTAAAAGTTTGTTCAACTCTGTTGAAAACAGTTAATGGATGGCTGCCAAAGCTGGGAGACAGCATTCATAATTCAAGCATTTATTTCAACTGATCTAATTGATGAGTTCAGCCCAACAATTGCAAAGGCTCACGAGTTTATGAAAAAATCACAGGTATGTTGTGCTCTGTATTTATTATGATAATATTTTTTTAGAAAAACTAACATGTTCTTTTATTTAACTTTGAAGATCCTTGAAAACCATCCAAATTATGGAAGTTTTTATCGCCATAGATCAAAAGGTTCGTGGACTCTTTCAACCGTAGATGCCGGTTGGTCCGTGTCTGATTGTACTGCAGAAGCTCTTAAGGTTAATTTATGACCTTTGATACAGTAATGTTGCATAAAGTGCAACAGAAGCTAACCATAATTTTTCTGGATTACTAAACTCTAAATTACATGATGTTATTTCTTTTAGGCATTGTTGTTGTTGTCAAAGATTTCCCCTGACCTTGTTGGCGACCCGATAGAAGAAGAAAGGTTGTATGATGGCATCGATTGCCTACTTTCTTTCATGGTATGATCCTTTGAACTAAGTAAACTAACATTAGCTTATGTTTCCTAATTTTTTTGCAACCGTGTTCTATAATAATGAATATCTGGTTATTAACCGATAATTTTATACAGAAAACTACTACAGTAATTTTTTCTAGTCTTGTAGTTACATAGTCCTCATCACCCCCTTCACTTACAACCATGGTTTTAAATAGCCGGCTATAGCCTTTCAAGAGACCTGCCGTTGCGGCTATGTCCTTTGTAGGCTAAATGAGAAAAAACCGCTAATAGCCGGCTATAGCCTAATTTAGCCCCTGTTTAGCCTCTAATTTAGCCGCTAAACCTCCTGTATTTTGAATTTATCTTCTCTTTTATTTTTTATTTCTTGTTTTCTAAATTTGCGTTCAGTATAATTAGATAAAACTTGTAAGTTGAATATCTAAATACTTGTTTGCCTTGAATAGTTAAATAAGTTGTATCACGAATTGTATTTAAGTCATACTTTTCCTCTTCTTTTGGTAAGATATGACAAAAATATTTCAAATTTTTGGAAAAAAGGCTAAATGGAATATCCCTCTATGACCCGGCTATAGCCTTTTATAGCCTCTAAAATATTGCGGCTAAATGAGATAGCCGGCTATTTTAAACTATGCTTACCAGCTACCCTAACCCAAGCCTCTAGCTGCCAACTCTATCTTCCCCACGCGCACCAGTGAGCTCTTCGCCCGCTGATACGCCCTTCCGGCAGTGGTGGTAACTTACACTTCCCCCCCTCTGCATCCGTAACACCAGTCCTATGAGTCTATGACGCCACACACTAAAGCACCGCCACATCCCACCACCAGCCACAAGGCCCATGGTGGCTAACCTCCCTCCCCACAAGACAGCTATCGATCACAAGAATCCCTCTAGTGGCAAAGTTGGATGAAACCCCGAGCCTCATTGAACTCACCACAACCACAGTTTCATGTAAAGTTGACAAACCGTAGCACAAACACAAAAAATCAGATCAGAGGGTCAGAAAGTGGATTAATATGGAAACTTCAGTTCACAGATGTTTAGCAAATACATAAAATGCAGATAACTGTAACCATTAATAAATGTCAAACAAAGTTTTTTTTTCGAGAAACCACAAAAGAGCTTCTGTGTTTCATTTCATTGAATAGGTTGAAGGTTTGGTGTTACAAGCCTCCAAGGAGGAAAACAGAAAAAAACACACATCCATCTATCAGTGGACTTTCCATGCCTGAGGCAGGGCTACTACTATGAGGCCGCGTGCGCCAGATCTAGCCCATAAGACTGCTTCATCCTTAATTCTTATGATGAGGTTTGCGACGGAGGGCTGGGAGCCATCGAATACTCACTTTTTTGTGTTGCTTCCAAATCATCCGGGGAGTGAACTAACCAAACTATTTTGTCAAGGAATTGAAAAACTTTTAAATTTTCCTTATAATTGTAATTGAGTTTCTTAAAAAAAATTGAATTCGCACCTTGCAATAAAAAGAAAATTTGATTTTACAAAAACCATTGTTGTTTGATACCTCAAATCTTTATACAACGTCACGGTAAAAGAAGGAAAAAACCACTGACTCCTTTACTATGGTGCAAAGGTCATCTTATTGATTGCAGCTTTTTCTTTCCATTTGTTTTTATGGTGATGAAGAATAAAGATGGTTCCTTTTCCGCATATGAATGCCAAAGGACAAGCTCTTGGTTAGAGGTAAGCAATTATATATTGTACTTTTATCAACTGAATATAGATTAATTACAGATGGTTGTATGTTTCGTCATATATTAGAGGAGAAATAAGGAACACTGCCACATTGACTAATTCTGGCGCAAAGGCCCATATCATAATATTATCAAACAAAATATCACCATTTACTGCAAAAGAAATTTTAGCATTTGAAATAAGAAAAGAAAAGAGATATTTTTTTTTACCATTTCCTTGAATACCTCTTACAATATCTTCAGAATGCACTCATAATTTTTTCATGGTTATCGATTTTTACATTTTCCTCCACATGCATGCACACCCTTCTGTGTTTTTCATTTTCCCAACAATATCCTAATAGTGTGGAAATTTTTCTGCCATCCCCTATCCATCGTACACACTATCACTACATATGCATCGAGACTAACTTTAGTTTTTTTTATCCTAGATTCTCAATCCATGCGAGATTTTTCACAACGTTTTCGTCGATCATCCGTAAGAAATCTAAATACCATCTTACTTGAAAAGTACAATTACTTATGTTTTCCTATTAACTTAAGAGAACTGACTCATGGAACAAAACCAAATGGTAGATCTGTTGAATGCACATCATCAGTGCTTGATTCTCTAGTATTGTTTAAAGGGCTTTATCCACGTTACCGCAGCCAAGAGATAGGACATTGTATAAGAAATGCTGCTATGTTTATTGAAAACAAACAACGGAAAGATGGTTCGTGGTAAGCAACATTAAGTCATCTACTGCATGAAAATTACTTCTAATTACTGACTTCAGAATTAAAATTTTCCATTATGTATCATTTATCTTGCAGGTATGGCACTTGGGGTATTTGTTTTACTTATGGTACCTTTTTTGCGGTAAAAGGATTAGTTGCTGCTGGAAGAACTTTTGAAAATTGTTTGTCCATCAGGAAAGCATGCAGGTTTCTATTGTCACACCAACAAAGTACCGGTGGATGGGGAGAAAGTCATCTTTCTGTTGAAAATGAGGTGATAAAAAAATTAGTTATTTTAATGTTAGTGACAAAATGTATTCCTTTTTTTATAATTGCCAATCTTGTTCTGCTTGCTTAGGTCTATGTCGTGTTTATCTTTTCTCTCGCTTTCTTGTTTCCACCTTGCTTCTTGGATCAGGAGAAGGGTGAGAAGTATATACATACCAACGCAAAAAAATGGAGTCATGTGTATCAGAGCAAGAATAATAGTGTAGCTGGCAGCCGGCTATAACAATTTGCCACATCATCTATAGTCAATTTATAGCTAGCATGTACAATAATAAACTAATAAAAGTGTAGTATTTTTACAATACATAGCCCACCTTTTAGTCTCACATAGTGCATAGGAGCACGTGCTAGAGCTGACTATTAGATAAGAGCCCACTTCTCTTCTCTCTTCTCCAACTAAGCAAACTTATAATATTTTATCTCTTATAGCCAGCTGACTATAACTTATTGTACTTGCTCTTATATAATCCATGCGGCCCCACCCTACCCTAAACTTTCTTTTTTGAGACTAACCCTACCCTAAAGTGCTGTTGTTGCACTGACATCCACCCCAGAGGCCTAGACCCTATGGCACGCCTTGTTAGACTGTAAAGGCTTCTTGCTAGGCCTAGGCTGGGTTGTCCAATTAAAAGTGCATGTAGAGCCTATAAACACGGATGAGTGCCATCAAAACGTAATAACGATCTAATGGTACCTATAAACATATATAGAAAGTTCAGATGTTATAAACGATCAATTAAAAATGCCACGTTGATTAAGTTAACGATCAATTAAAAGTATATCTTGTGTTACGTTGGTTAAGACGATTTAGAAGTACGTGTAGGACCTATAAACGAGACGGAGGTAATACTAGCAAAAGTGCCCGTGCGTTGCATCGGGAAAAAAATGTATTATAATGCTTAAGCAAACCATTTATGTTGACACTTCTCGTCTTTGTCTCCATCGTTGATAGTGGTTAAATTTGTCTTATTTATAGCGAATATAATAAATGTTTAGAAGATTAAATTGCGAGTCCCTCCTTGTACCGATTTGTAATTTCGTAGACTGATGGAAGACGCCACCCTTAAATTTCAGTAAGATATGAATCCCAAAAAAAGTGCATGTGTTTCCTTCAGTTCGTTTTTTGGATTTTTTATGCCATAGAGAATTTAGTATAAATAGTAAAGTGCCCGTGCGATTGCACTGGGAGAAACATACTTATACACTGATGTAAAATCATTTATGTTGACATTTTATCTCGTTGTCACCATCATCGGCGGTGCTTACGTTCTCTCTAATTATGACAAACATAGTCAAATTTATGAAAATTGGATTGCAAGTCCCTCGCTACACCGACTTGTAGTACTATGGACTTGTAATAATGGCGGGGGGCACCCTTAAATTTTATTACTATAGGAATCCAAACAAATTTACAGCTAGTACACACCAAATGTTATGTAAACGGTTTCAAATTCTAGTAGTACTAAAAACATCTGTATGATCAAATTTTGCCTGACAATCTTAAGAGCTCTAGCATAGTATGGGTGGCGAATATATGTCTATCTATATGTCCACTTATATAGTTCGTTAAATAAATTCTCTTTGGTTTGCATTAATATGGTGGAACTCTCCAGATTTCACTCTCTCCATGTTGATTTTATAAACAAATGCCATGTAATAAAAATTTATGAAAAGGAATATCTCCACAATATGTTGTTGTTTACACACTCATCGTCTCATTTTCTCGGCCTACACATTTTATTTTTGCCGTTTTCCACTTCTCTGAATTTTCTACATGTCCGAGAAGCATTACAACTCAATCAGCTTGATTAGTTTCCATGTCCACTAAGTCGTCCATAGACTCTGCATTTAGAACGTTGTCGCGACAAGCTACTGACTTTTCTTGACTGAAGGACACTCGACGAAGAGGTGTTCTGAAAAATCAATATTTTTAATGCACTATGGGCAGAAGCATCGATTACGCCTCCGTGGTTGAATGAATTTATTTGTAGTAAGAAGCCTTCACAAAAGCAACATCAAAATGTGGAATTTGCATTGAGTCGACGCTAAACGCTTCCAATTTATCTTTTCGAAGTCCCGTCTTGATCGATCCAGCAAACTGACGTGAGTAGGAGGATGATGCAGAGTACAAATCAAAGTTCTCCCAACACTGGTTGATTTTGTCCAGTTCATCTGATAGCTGAACATTGTCTTATAACCCTGTCAATTCAGTTCATTGCGTCAGCCTCCGGTGCTCAAAATTCAGTTATTTGACAAATGCTGCAGCCATTTTTCAGTGTGCAGTTCAGTTCGTACAGTCTTGTTCCTCAATGAAATCTTGAAAAGATCTGGAAGGAATGGAGCAAAGCTTTGCGTGAATCTTGACAAATTTTCCCAAAGCCAAGAAGCTTTTCATAGAATCTGACTCTATCTTGCATAATCTGGTAATGAATTCAGAAGAAATTCACAGCCTGATCATACCAGTTGCTTCGGTTCCCATAGGAAGATGGACGCTTGACAATCGTATGGTGGCCAACACAAACAACATACAGCCACCGGACTACACGAAGGAGCTGCACAAGCATGGCTCCTTTGCTGCAAATAGTAGTATATCGGTGTGTGCTGAACCTGTAATGCGAGGAGACGGCGCTCCAATCGTGAGGGCCCAGCGCCAGCGGCGGCGGAACCCTCCCTGTGCAGGATAGTGCGGACATCTCTTGGCTGTTGTTGGTGGCTTCAGGGGCGGTGCAGCTAGCACAGAGGACGGACATTCAGATTGGAGCTGACGAGTCTGATTATCTTGCTCCACTCGCCTACGGCCTCGTTGATGGCCAATAACGTTGCCTCTGTCTTAGATTCCACAATGAAGTTTCACGCGGTGCTTTTTTTGAGTAGCTGGGCAGGGCAATCGGGGCGGCGGCGTCTAGGAGCTCCGCTAGCTCCGGATCCGGCTTGACGTCAGCTTGGAGATTGGAGATTGGAGATTTCGCTTGGCAAAGAAGATCGTGTCCGGAGGAGCTCGCCCTGCCTCGAATCAACAACTAATCATGGGGATCGATCGCCAAAGAGCTTGATCTGGCCGTCAGGTGCTTGATCTGCTCGCTGGAATGCTCGATCTGGTGTTCCGGTCGCCGGGAAGCTCGGCCAGGGTACTCGATGTTGCCTCGCGGATCTAGGGATTTTTGGAGATGTGTAGATGGCCGCGTTGTCGATTCGTTGTTCCTCACCATGGATGATAGGGGGCGAGGCGGGCCTAGCTGAGGATGGAGGTGGCGGCGGCCGCGCGTGAGGAATAGGCCGACCAAGCGCCGCCAGCATTGCGAGGCGAGTTTATGAGGTCAATTTTGTCGGAATTTTTCTAGGGTTTGTGTGAGAATAGCGATTAGGCGGCAGGGGTTATATATGGGCTAGATTTTCGGGAGGAGGGGTTAAGTAATCTACATCTCAGTTCGAGTTTGGTATGAACTCTTTTGGTTTGACCCTAGGACGGGAGGAAGCAGGACAGTGAGATCTCGTATGATTGTGTGAACCGGTACCATGGCAATGTGAAGTATTATGCGATTTGGTGGAAGGGCAAAACGGTCCAAAAAAAAGCGTTGATGAAATTTTTTGGCAGAAACCTTAGCTCCTTTATTATTAGGTATAGATATGGATGGTACGGCCAGAATAATGCTATTACGGCTCTTTGTTTATCTTCATCACATTAGGATGTTTTTGTGAACACGGAGGAGTGCTATCAGATATGGAATGTATCCTTGTAAAAAAAATGCCACTCAAAGCCTTCTATTGAGTACATGGCTTCAGTTGAGAACTTTATCTCTTATTTAATACACTAAAGCAAATCGCCATAGTAGTCTTAGCCCCCAGGCAAGTCAGCAGATTGTCCTCAAAGCCTTCTTCTTAATCTTCTCCTATCTGAACCAATATCAAACAACATGTACCATGTGTACATTACGTAATCAGCTGCCCCTCTATGAAGGTCTAAGAGCATCTCCACCGCCGCGCCCTATAGCGGCCCCGGTAACGTTTTGGAAGCCGGCAGCGAAAATAGGCTCACACCGGCGCGTCTCAAATAGCGCTGGCGCTTTTTCAATCCCAATAGAAGCGCCGAAAACCCCGTGCCAGCCCCTACGCGAAGGGCGCGAATCGGGCGCCTCGCGAGGCAAAATTTTTTGGGCGTAGGAGCCACATGTTAGCCACACATCCCAATAGTCGACGCCGGCGGGGAGTGGCGGGACCAACGCGTCAGTGGCACATTCAAGTTTAACCTAATCGTTGCCTACCTCACGACGGAAGTTATTGGCACGCAACGGTGGTGCAGTTTCCGCAGAGGCGCAACGAACCGTCTCGTCACGTCTAGCTCTCCGTGCAGGCGTTAATGAGCGACACCTCTCCCCCGCCTCCCTTCGGCCTAAAAAAAGGGCGCTCTCGCATCGCCCCTCACACATAAACCCTAGCGCCTCTCTCCCCAACCCTAGCCGCCACCATCTCAAGAGATGACGCCATGGCTGGTAGAGGCAAAGGCCGAGGCCGAGGCCGAGGTCGCAGCCGTGGTCGTGGCCACGACCGCGGCAGAGCTGCACGGTCGTTGTCGCCTGCGACGCCGTCGTCTTCATTGTCAGACCTGTAGGAAGTGATGTTCGAGTTCGTCGTCGTCAAGGGTGACCCACTCGGCATCTAGAGGGGGACAAGTTCGCCGACTTCCGCCGGAACGAGGCCGCGCTTCATCTGCGGGAGGCTGGCTGCGACTGCTGCCGGTGGCCGGTGGACGTGCTCTTCGACGGGCGTGGCAAGATGTACCTCTACACTGGCTGGGAGAAGTTTGCGCGCTACCACGACCTCGAAGCCGGCTGCGTGTTCACATTCTCCTCCCTTGCCGACACCGATATGAGCGTCAAGGTCTTCGACGAGACGCGCTGCCGCCGACACTACCATGGTGACACCGATGAGGAGGACGATTGAACACGCCAAGTGTTGTTTCTTCGCAGTGAAAATAGGCACGGAGATTTCTGGATGTTCTTCCTCGAAAGGACCAACAGGGCTATCATCACAAGCTGGATTTTCCAGTTTGGTTGACTGGGAGTGCCTAGGAGTGTTCATTCTTGGCAGCGAACACATGAAATCTGCGATGCCAAAACTAGTTAGGTTTTCTCATTTTCCAATGTTTTAATTTGTGACAACCATGGTTCAAACTATTTTTTCTTTGAAAATGGGCACTTTATTACTTGCGCAATAGACCCGGCCTCTACATAACTAAGTGTACACAGCCGCACACAAATTCGTTACAAAACCACAAAGATGTTCAAAGAGAAAAACAAAGTACAAAGAACAGTAAAAAGACTTGCTAGGAGGATCTAGCCAAATGTCATGCTGACACCCATGTTGGGAGAAAATATCCCTCGTCGTATCCTCCAATCGTGAAGACACCTCCGTAAAGAGGTCTCGGTGCTCCACACGCTGCAACGGTATCCATGCACGAAGGAAAGTTGTGCACTGTAGATGACCTACAAAAAAGAAGAAGAAATATTATTGAAAATCTTGTCATTTCTACATAGCCACAGCGACCAGATAATTGCAATCACTCCCATCCTAATAAGACTTTTAAATCTAACATCCACACCATTGAGCCAGTTGCCAAATAAATTGACAACACTACGTGGTGGGTATAAGGTAGACCCTATTTGGACGGCTGACCATATAGACCTAGCTAACTTACATTGGAAGAATAAGAGTTTAATAGTCTTGTCATGATGACAGAAGACACACTTTTTTACTTCCATGCCAGTTGCGTTTGGCAAGATTATCTTTAGTAAGAATTACCCCCCTACGAAGATACCAGGCAAAAAAAATTGTTCTCAGTGGTATCTTCATCTTCGAATTTTTTGAATTATTATCGACTGGGAGTTCAGGCTGAATCAAACCATTGTACATGGAAGCCACTGAGAATGAACCATTCTCGGTAAGATTCCATCGAAATACATCCGGTCCCAGTGTCAATTGAACTAACTCAAGACGCTGTAACAATTCCTGCCAAGAGGTTTGTGTGGGACCGATGAGACTTCTTCTAAAATTCACATTTGGTGGGAAATTTTCCAACACCTTAGCGATAGTATCGCTTTTGTGGCGCACTATATTGTACAATGCCGGATACTGTTCTCGGAGTGTGGTGTTACCCAACCATTTATCCTCCCAGAAACGAATTTCCGACCCATCCTTAATAGAGAAAGATCCATATGGAAAGAAAAACTTCTTTGTTTCCATAAGACCAACCAAAAAATGCGAATCTCCTGGTCTCCAAATAACCTGAGATAAAGCCTTTGAGCCAATATAATTCCTCTTGAGCAATATTTGCCATATGCCCTCTTCGGTAAGTAGCTTATACAACCATTTACCGAGAAGTGCCCTATTCTTGACCTAGAGGTCTTGAATACCAAGTCCTCCATGATCTTTGGTCCGACACAGCACACTCCATTTAGCCAGCCGATATTTACATTTCTCGCAACCCCCCGCCAGAAGAATCTTGATCGAAAATAATCCAAACGTTTAAGACTCCTCTGGGAAGTTGGAAGAAAGATATCATATATAGTACTCCCTCTATACCGGTTTACTGAGCTTCTAATGTATACAAGGAAATACCATTAAATTAGGGTCAATTGGCAATTAATGTGTGGTTTTCTCCCAAAAGTAAATGCCATAATACATACTCACCAATGCATGCGCGGGCGTTTCCATTTTGATTGGAACGCATGCAAATCAAAAGGTCTCCTTCTCATTCCACCCTTAATTAACGCATTTACCAAGAAACGAATCAAGGATTACAGATTGTGAAAGCAATTTTTCTGCCCAATTGAAAAGCACCTTGGTTGCAGCGCTGCCCCTAGTGAGCCCAATAAACCGGTATGGAGGGAGTGCCATATTACTCAGTACCGCATTTATGAGAACTAATCTTCCTCCCAAGGACAACAATTTACCTTTCCAACTACTTAATCTAATATGAAGTCTTTCCTCAACCAATTTCCACTCAACATTGGTAAGTCTCCGATAGTGAATCGGAATTCCCAAGTACCTAATTGGAAATTGGCCTTGGCCACAGCCAAAAAGTTCAGCATACTCCGCAACATGGTCTTGGGCCTCGCCAAAATAAAACAATTCACTTTTATGGAAATTGATTTTCAGACCTGACAAATGCTCGAACGCAGAAAGAATTAACTTTAAGTGTCGAGCCTTGTCTATGTCATGATCCATAAAAAGTATTGTATCGTCGGCATATTGAAGAATGGATAAACCTCCATCAACCAGATGAGGAATAACCCCTTCAATCTGGCCCTCAGACTTTGCACCTTCAATCAAGACAGCAAGCATATCAGCCACTATATTAAATAGCACTGGCGATAATGGATCTCCCTGTCTTAGTCCTTTTTTAGTATGGAAATATTTGCCCACATCATCGTTCACTTTAATGGCAACACTTCCACCCGAGATAAAACTATTGATTAGCGCACGCCACTCCTCAGAGAAACCTTTCATTCTGAGAGTTTGTTGCAAAAGGGACCACTTAATCTTATCATAGGATTTTTCAAAGTCAATCTTTAAAATTACGCCATTCAACTTCTTTCTATGCAATTCATGAACAGTTTCATGGAGGACTACAACCCCATCCAGAATATTCTATCCTTGCATGAAAGCACTTTGAGAGGGCCTAATCACATGATCTACCACCGAATTTAATCGGATCGTTGCAACCTTAGTGAATATTTTAAAGCTCACGTTAAGAAGACAAATAGGACGGTATTGTTGAATCCTTTCTACCTCATTAACCTTGGGCAATAAGATAATTTCACCAAAGTTGAGCCTAAAAAGCTCCAGCTGCCCAACATATAGATCCACAAAAAGAGCCAGCAAGTCAACCTTAATGACATCCCAGAAAGATTGATAAAATTCAGTTGGGAAACCATCAGGGCCAGGGGCTTTATTATGCTCCATTTGGAAGATAGTTTTTCTTACTTTCTCCTCAGAGTAAGGCGAAGTGAGATAATTATTCTCCGCTTGAGATACTTGGGGGATATCCTCCGTTCTTCTCTCGTCTAACAAAAAAATGCTTTCCTCTGGAGCACCAAAAAGCCCTTTGTAATAACTCGTAATATACGACTTTAGCTGCTCATGACCCTCAATCATACCCTCATCCCGAACGAGAGTACGAATAAGCTTCTTCCTATGCCTGCCATTGGCAACACAATGGAAGTACCTTGTATTCGAATCTCCTTCCAGAATAAATTGGGCCTTAGATCGTTGGTACCATTTCAGCTCCTCCTCCCACAGTAGTTTTGCGATTTCCGCATTTGATTGTCTTTTTTGCTCAATCTCTTGTGCGGAAAGAGGTCTAACTTCTGCTTTAGCTTCGAGGTCATCTATAATAGATGAAATTCGCTGCTTTTCTTTTTTAAGAATGCCAGTTGTATGTCGTGCCCAACCACAGAGGTGTTTGCGTACCGCATGCATTTTGTTATTCCTCCTCTGTATCGGAGACATACCCACAACCGGTCTTTCCCATACCTTTTTAACCATGGTTTGAAAACCTTCTCAATTCTACCAACTGAGTTCAAATTTGAAACGGTGTTTAGTCGGAGGACTAGGTAAACCAGTGGATAATAAGATGTGAGCATGATCCGAGAACCCAACAATACGTTCTAGCGCGCGTACCGTCACCATTGGAAATTTCAATTCCCAGTCGGTATCCATTAGTACGCGATCTAGATTTTCATATGTTGGCCCTGGAAGATTTTTAGCCCAAGTAAATTGTCTGCCAGTCATTGACACATCCCTCAAGTCGAAGCTGTCAATGACCGGATTGAACAGGAAAGGCCAATGATTGTCAAAACTGCCCCGGCTCTTCTCGCATGGAAATCTCAGCAAGTTAAAATCCCCCCTATGAGAATAGGATGAGGGTTTTCCTTTGCTAGATTCACCAACTCATGAAGAAAGGCGGCCTTATGGGCTTCCTGAGCAGCACCATACATGGCTACAAGACTCCATATGAAATTATTAGCTCTATTACGGATGTGGAATTTGATATGGTATTCCCCAACCGAATGTGCTAACACTTCCATAGAGTCTGTTTTGACACCGAGTAAGTTACCTCCGGAACGCCCACGGGGCGGACAGGATATCCAAGTAAAGTCTATACCACCGGATATACGGTTCAGAAGACTTTGCGAGAAATCCTATCGCCCCGTTTCAGAAATAGCCAAAAAATCCAAATTATGATCCCTAATGCAATCGGCAAAATTTAAGTGTTTAGCCAAGTCACCAAGACCTCTGCTATTCGCAAACATGCCATTCATTGGGAAACAATTGGATATTTGGGAATTTTTCACCGTTTCTGCGGTTTTTTTTGTTAGAGGGAGATTTGGATTTCCGACGAGATGTCTTTAATTCATATAAAGAGTACATGTCGTCCTCATCCAAAGCCACCTCTGACACCTCACCAACTATATGAGAAAGAAGCTGACCATCTGATGTGGAAATCGCTTCATCCTCATCCAAGTAAGTGGAGTCCAACCTATTTGAAGCTTTTGGAATAACTGTAATACGATCAAATTCCATATGCTTCAAGACTCTAGTTGAAACAGATATCTCCTTTTCTGAACTACCAAGACTAACTCCTAAACCATTAAGCTTTGAAGAAATAACATGTGATGAAAAAGATAAAACAATTTAGATTTATGAGAAGAAATCATGCCATCGAAGTCGAGATTTTTCGCCGCCTTACGGCGCATCGCCTTCTGCATGGTATCCTCGTCCGTCACCGTCCCACCGCCCGCATCCACACAAAACCTCCCACTTCGCCTAACCAAAGTGACATACCCACCATGGCAGCCACTCGATGGTACAGGAGTGGGAGGCGGCTGAACAAACGCCCCCTATGTCGCCGTGAAAGCGTCACACAGGGCATCGTCGGGGTCGTAGGCATAGGGGGCGGGGAAGGTGACAGAACCGGAAACGGTGAAGAAGAGGCAGCCGTTGGTGTGGTAGGTGATGCTGTCGTTAAGGTAGGACGGGAAGCCGGGGCGGACCATGCCACTGAATCATCCGGCCCCAAGCTCGCCCCTCCCAAACTCGACTTCGAAACCGCGGTGGTGTGGGGCAAGGACGATGTAGCAACCCCACACACCACCGCCATCTCGTCTCCTCCACACACCTTCTCCACCGATGCCGCCGCCGCCACCGCCGCAGCATCCGAGACCGTGGGAGGGGACACATGCGATGTAGCACCCCCCTCTACCACCGCCGCACCACCTTCAAGGGGAGGCGAAGGCGCAGCGGCCACCCCCTCCAACAGCGCCGAAGTAGACAGAGAGGCGGTCGGCAGCGTCGTAGCAGCCCCCCCCTCCTCCGGCTCCACCTGCAGATTCTCTGAAGGCCCTGGTGGGGAAGAACACGCCCCCGGCGTCCCCTGCATGTCCAATTGCAAGACCGAGGGGACAACGTCCAAAACCAACGGAGACGCCGCCGATCGCATCACTAGCTGCGGTGAAACTCTACGAATCCTGTCAACAATCTCCCTGCCTCTCGGAGTCCTTGGACTTGCGTTATATGGTGTAATGGCTGGGCATAAAACATGAGAAACCGGTACCGACTTTCCTTGACTAGTTGAGGAAGAGGGCGCAGAAGTGTCCACCTCCATATTGTAGGATAACGTAGCATAGAAAACAAAAATTTTCCTACGGCGAACACGCAATCCAAGCCAAGATGCAATCTAGAAGACGGTAGCAACGAGGGGATTATCGAGACTCACCCTTGAAGAGATTCCAAAGCCTACAAGAGGAGGCTCTTGTTGCTGCGGTAGACGTTCACTTGCCGCTTGCAAAAGCGCGTAGAAGATCTTGATCACGATCGGTTCCGGCGCCACGAACGGGCAGCACCTCCGTACTCGGTCACACGTTCGGTTGTTGATGAAGACGACGTCCCCGTTCCAGCGGGCAGCGGAAGTAGTAGCTCCTCTTGAATCCGACGGCACGACGGCGTGGTGTCGGTGGCGGTGAGAAATCCGGGGAGCTTCGCTAAGCGTGCGGGATATGGTGGAGGAGCGGGCGCTAGGGTTTGGGGAGAGGGGGTGGCCGCCACTATGGGGGCGGCCAAGCTTGAGGCTTTGGTGTAGCCGGCCCCCTCCCTTGGCCCTCTATATATAGGTGGAAGCCCCAAGTGTTGGACTACAAGTCTTCGAATAAGACCCGAATCCAAAACCTTCCATATGGTGGGAAACCTTCCCAAGCTAGGATTCCCACTAGAGGTGGGAATTCCACCTTCCATAAGGGGGGGTGGCCGGCCCCCTAAGGGTCCACTTGGGACTCCTCCCCACTAGGGTTGGCCGGCCATGGGGGTGGAGTCCCATGTGGACTCCACCTTCCTTGGTGTGTTCTTCCGGACTTTTCTAGAACCTTCTAGAACCTTCCATAGAACATTCCGGATCATTTTAATCACATAAAATGACTTCCTATATATGAATCTTATTCTCCGGACCAATTCCGGTCACGTGATGTCCGAGGATCACATCCGATCTCGAACAAATATTCTCGTCTGCTCTGACTTATTCATATGCTTGCAAGACATTAGACGACATTCCACCGAGAGGGCCCAGTATATCTATCCGTCATCGGGATGGACAAATCCCACTATTGATCCATATGCCTCAACTCATACTTTCCGGATACTTAATCCCACCTTTATAACCACCCATTTACGCAGTGGCGTTTGATGTAATCAAAGTACCTTTCCGGTATAAGTGATTTACATGATCTCATGGTCATAAGGACTAGGTAACTATGTATCGAAAGCTTATAGCAAATAACTTAATGACGTGATCTTATGCTACGCTTAATTGGGTGTGTCCATTATATCATTCATACAATGATATAACCTTGTTATTAATAACATCCAATGTTCATGATTATGAAACTAATCATCTATTAATCAACAAGCTAGTTAAGAGGCTTACTAGGGACTCTTTGTTTGTTTACATATCACACATGTATCAATGTTTCAGTTAATACAATTATAGCATGGTATATAAACATTTATCATAAACATAAAGATATATAATAACCACTTTTATTATTGCCTCTTGGGCATATCTCCAACACATATTAGAAGTTTCAGTCTCCAGTGCCCCAGATGGGCCAGTGGTGTCATCATCCTTGTCATTACCCAGGTCCTCCTCATCCATATCATCACCCTTCCACCTCCAGAAAAACTAAGAGAAAGACGGATCCGCTACAAACTCTGACGGCTCTCGACGGAACACAAAGCTGAATAGCTTCAGCTTAACAGCACAAGCCACGGCAAGGAACGGACCAATATCATCCACCTGTGCCTCCAACACCTTAGGGTTGACCATAGCGACAATAATACGCACCACCCCACGGCTCCGCATAGTGACAAGATCAACATCAAGCGGAACACCAAGAAGAGTCTCGATCGCCCATAAACCATGGAAGTGCCTCACTGTGTAAGGTACCCCTCCACGTGTACCCACACAGGCTTGAGCTCAGATTTGTGATGTATGTCCTGAGGCTTCCAAACTGTGACCGAAGCTGTTGCCTTATGCGCTGGCACACCCATCTGAAAACCATCAACATGTTGAAGATCCGCCGCTGAGGGGAAGCCAATGAGAAAAGCATCATCCCCGTGTGCAACCGCCTCCCACTTCCACTGCCCATTAAGCGGACAAATCCTCTTCATCAAATCTTGAATCGCCTTTGCCGGTACCTTGTCTGATAGGGCAAAGGTGGCCGATCTTTCGATGAGACGAGGATAATTCGATTTTGTGGTGGAGTTCGTGCTTGACGATCCGACTACACGTGCAAAGCTCGTGCGCCAATGCAATCGCTAGGAAAATCTCCGGGAGTTATTGATCTTGCGGGAGCACGATCAGCCTGACCAGCAAGGGTCTTAATTCCTACCTGAAATTGAGAACAAGTGAGAACTAAAGATGCAATCAGAATATTGCGAATAGAGATGAAATCTTGATTGATAATGGTGGGATTGAATAGTCGGTCTTGTTCTGGGCGTTGGCCTCAAAAGTACACGTAGTTGCAGCAATTGGCTAAGTTTTAATCTAATCAAAATCCAAGTTCTAATGACGGCTACAGAGGGATATATATGGGGGAAGTGAAGGGATTTTCGTCCAACCAGCTAGGGTTGGCCAAAAACACCCCTAAATGGGCCTTCCTCCACTTATATGGCCTCTTAAAATCCCCTAAAATAACTAATCCGAAAATACATGGGCCTGGCCCATTAAATAAGGTGACGCAGCACCAAAAATAACTCTTTGGACGAATTTTATAATGGAGTAACTTGTATAATTCATCCAAGCATCGTTGCTTCACTATGGTGGCTTCAATGTTCTGAAATCCTCGCTTGCAACGCCATCCTGAATCCTTGCAGGTCTGCTGCCATCTCCATGCACGTTCCAATGCTTGGCGTCCATGCTAGATCCATTCCTAAATAATATAAATACATTTGATTTAGGCAGCATCATATTCTCATATATATCAGGAAGGATTCCTAGTAACGAAGGTACCTGAGATGTGGTTGTAGGAGTATTGGTTGTATCTATCATAGATGTCCTCATCATCCTCCCCTACTTGAATTGAAGTCGTCCTCAACGTAGTCTCATCTTTTTCACGAAATATGCCTTGAAATCGCAGGTAATCATGTCCTCGTCATTGTCCCCTGAGATGGACACCGGAGCTGTAGGAGAGCAAGTCGGTGCAAGATGTGCCTTATGCACACTATGAGGCAAACAAAGCAGAGCATCATCAGTCCCTTCTCCTGCAACAACAGCCGAGGGCCGAGGGAGGCGCATGCAATGCCGGACATATCAAAGTAGGGTGCTTGAAATTATCACAAACCAGACAATAATGCTGAACCGTGCAATCTTTGGTGGCATGAGCATCCATTGCGCATTTCCAGCATTTCCCAGACTTCTTCCCTTTACCTTGAGCTTCATCAGGCATCACCACAGGGACCGAAAAAACTGGGGCATCCAACCCCACTGAAACCTCCGAGAAAGAACAAACAGCCTCCACCGCCCCTCCTGGGCCGCCCATCGGTAACACAACATGTGGCTGCAGAAACTGATCAGACTGCTAAGGAAGCTGAGGCTGCTGCCCAATCTGTCCTGGCTGACCACCTTTCTTCTTCTTCCGCTTATTCCTAGACTCAACCTGCCCCACAACCGCGGAGGGCGGAGGAACAAAAGGCTGCTGATACTGACCAAAAGGCGGCAAGGGGAACTGTTGTTGTTGTTGCTGGTGCTGAATGCCCGTTGGAACGAACAATTCATGTTGAAAGAACGGAGGAGCAACCTGAGGCATATAAGCTGGCGGTCCCGGTTGCCTTGACGGCTGCAAGGGACGCAATAGAAGAGTTGTCGTAGGGCGGTACTGGGGCAGCTACGGAGCGTACATCGACTGGCTATGCACCTGCTGTTGATGCATGAGTGGACATTGGGCAACCTCCCGGATGTCAACTGCTGTTGGAGTTGAGGCAGGCCGGCAGCCCCCCCTCCCGGCGGCTGCGAGAACAGAGGAGGCGGTGACATGGGTATACCCTTCGGGTACCCATTATTGGTATACCTGGATCGGCTCGGCCCAATATGGAGAAGGCCCAACAAGGCAACCCGAAGAAGTAGTCGACTAGGACCCTTGTAAAACCCTAGGCTGGTTGCATATATAAAGCTAGCCAGGGTACCCGATAGAGGGAGGCCAACAGATAGACAACATAGCTCCGCTTACGGCGGCACCCTGTAAACATACATATGATCATATACTGGATTGCTAGCAGCACGTAGGGATCCTCCACCGAGGGGACCCGAAGCTGGGTACGTCGTGTGCCTAATCTAGCAACCGACGGCCTGGGAGCCGCTCCTGCCGCTCCACCATGCGCGGCCACCCCCAGCTGCAGCAGGACCCAGAGGGGCCGGCCCAGCCGGGCGATGATCTGGTAGCCCTCCCGTCGGCTGCATCAGGACGTACAGAAAGGTCCGACGAGACGTGGGCCACGGCAGCAGCAACGATGGCTGGGACGATGGCTACCGCGCTGCTGGCGACGAAGACGGCGCGGTGAAGCCTGGAGATGACGAAGCACGCGATGTAGACGACGTTGCTAGCGGCGGGAGCAAAGTAAGATCACGACACTCGGTCGGGTTGCACGCAAACGGTGAAACCCTATGTCGTCTACGACGTAAGTGGGTCCACCCTTCTGGCACATCACTGACCACGTCCTTCGCCGTGGACCCCACCTCTGCATGTGATCCTGCCTGATCCGCGGACGCACGCGCGATCAGCTCCGAACGTGAAACGGTCGGCGCCGCGGGAGATGGCGAAGACGGCATGGCGGCATAGCTTCGTTGAGGAAGAAGCCGAGAACCGGCCTTGGGGTCACGCGACGTGGAGGCAGGGGTCCGCGCCAGCTTCCAACGCGAGGGGGCGGGATAGACAGAGCCGCGTCGGAGAAGCCGACGCCGAGCGCCCACCCCGATGAGCCGCCCGACGTGCCATGATCGGAGGAGAGGAAGATGAGGACCTGCACGCACTAGAGCCCTGGTTAGCCATACCTGACGTCGAACAACCCGAAGAAGATCGACGCTCCCAGAAGCGCGAATACGGCGATGGATATCCATCGTCTGCCCAGAACTCTGCGAGAAGATCGCCGTCCGATTTCCATGGACGTCGGATCTCCGGCGAGCACGGCCATGCAGGGTAGTCCGCTAGGACCTCCTCCGCAACATGCAGCGCCACATGATCCTCGATGCAATCCATACCCGCCGCCTCATCCTCCTCCGGCAAAGCCTGCAACAAGGAGAAGCGGTTCTCCACGGCCGGTGCTAGTGTTAGACGATAGTGGCGTCAACGGAGAGCCGCGT
Organism: Lolium multiflorum; assembly: GCA_030979885.1. NCBI lineage: Eukaryota > Viridiplantae > Streptophyta > Magnoliopsida > Poales > Poaceae > Lolium > Lolium multiflorum. The sequence goes on from CM061750.1 coordinate 170,903,611, forward strand.
CGCCGGCGGTAGGCGGCAAGCCACCAGGATCGCCCGGATCTCCTTCTCCGCTCATTTCTCCCCTCTGGTTCAAACTATGTATTAGTTTGTGGAAACCATGTTTCAAACTATGTCTTAGTTTGTGTAAAACCATGTTTCCAAATATATGTTAGTTTGTGGAATGTTCCTCCTCTTTATTCAAATTTATGTGCTTTTATTTGAGATTTTAATTCAAATCATCTATCGGGGCCGCCTGTTTGGGGGCGCCGGTATGGGAACATCACCCCCAAATAGAGGATGCAGTGCCGGCGACTATTTGGGACACGCGGGTGGGATGCTCTAACCAAACTAAATGGGAAGGCCACTAACTGACCGGCCAAGGGGTTTACGTTGTTGAAATGTACTATTTAAACCATCTCTGTAAAGATATGAGCAGTTTGGCTCAGAACTCAGAAGGGGTTATAGTATTCACTTGTGTCAATAAACAGACACTATTAACACAAATATGATATTTGCCGTAGTTGCAATACATGGGAATCCTTGTAATGATTTTTGCATCTTCGAGAACCCTGAAGTGGAATCCTTGTATGGCGGGGACTAGGGAGATCACGCATCGGCGATGTTCGTGGCGGCACTACCGACCTTCGGCAGTTGCAGGGTTTCCTCTTGGCTATCTCTGAGTCAACGAGGGCGCCCAGGATCTGATCCGGGTTTGGTGGTGGTGGCTTCCTTCTTCGCCGGAGGAGGTCGGCTGGTTGCTGGGGTGGCGGATCACGAGATCCGTCTACTCCGGCGATGAAGATCTAGTCAACGATGAGCTAGCGGTGAAGGGGCCACCGATGAAAACCGCGCCTTGACATCGTTCTTGGCGGATGATGGTGGCGGCTATTGCGTCGTTCCCTTGCGAAGGCATCATCTTTGTTGGCCTCTCCGCTTGCTCTTGCCGAGTTGGGGACTCGCGGCTGTTGGTGAAAACCATGCCACGATTGGCGGGCGATGACGGCGCTATGCGTCGCTTCCTTCTTGAAGGCATCGTCGTCGCAGCCTGCATCTACCCACTCGTGCTGCTCCGGGGAAAACCCTAGATCCAGGTCTCCCGGATCGGACGATGACGGCACTTCCTGCGTCGTTCTACCTCTTGGGGCATCGTTTTTGGAGCAGCGGCTAGATGGAGGTGGATCTTTCATCTACCACATCGATGTCGCTGAGTCTAGGTGGCATGGTGCAGTGGGGTATCAACGACGGATGCGGGATGATGTATGCGTGCATGATGGTGGATCCGTCTGGCGTCATGGTGGCATCGACGGCAGGCCTTGCAAGGTTAATGCGATGATCCTTCTTGAAGATGGGGTCGAGTAAGACGGCGGTAGCAACTTCTGTGGCGTGTGTGTTGGCGTGCGCTAAGAGTCTGCTTGACTGGATGTGCTTTTCACCTGCTATTGGGCGGCTTGGGAAGGCATTTAGTTTTTTGGATGATGTGAGTTGGTGTTTTGTCACCCCCTTCAATCCTCTGTAGGTTTAGCGACGTGGCTTCGAATTTGATCTTTTGTATTGCTCTTGTAAGTTGTTGTGAATAATCTAATAAAAAGCCGTATACATCCCTTGGGTGCAGAAGCTGTGGTGATTTTTTCCCATTTCGAAAAAAAAGCGACGACTCGAGGTGCCATCTGGCGCTGTATTGAGGTTACTTATGTTGCGCCACCACACCTCCGTTGATGTTCTGCAAGTAGAAACCACTCTTACGGTGAATGACGATTAACGATATGCCAGCTTGGGTTCGAAAGAAGTTCGATCGCCGACGAAGGGCCTGGTTGTGGGCTGGAGAGACAACGTGCAGCGGTGGGAAATGCCGCGTAAGCTGGAAACAGGTTTGCAGACCAAAGGATCTGGGAGGATTGGGGGTACACTGTATCAAGGCATTCGGCTCGGCGCTGAGGTTGAGATGGATGTGGCAGAAGTGGAAAAAATCCGAACAAACCATGGGCGCAAATGAAGATACCCGCTTCCAATAAGGACAGAGCGTTGTTCGCAGCAGCAACACAAATCACCTTGGGTGATGAATCTAAGGCCTTATTCTGGTCTGATAGATGGCTGATGGGTCAAATACCAGCTGAGCTTGCTCCTGCAGTTTACAAAATTTCAACTAGGAAAAACAGGACGGTTAAGGAGGCTTTGGGAAAATCAGAGATGGCTGCTAGACTTGCGCCACAATCTGAACGTACAACACTTGCCTCAACTTTTCAGCCTAGCTCAGTTGATCGAGTCAATTCACCTATCCAATGAGCCAGATGACATCACTTGGCGGTTTGGATCTAAGCCTACCTACTCTGCGAGATCAGCATACAGACTGCATTTCTTAGGAGCTGTCCAAACGGACTTCAAGAAGCTAATTTGGAAAGGATGGGCGCCGGCCCGGTGCAAATTCTTTGTTTGGACGCTCATGCTGGACCGGATCCTAACGGCCGATAAAACTACTCCAAAGAGGATGGGAAAACGACTACTTCTGCCCCTTGTGCCGGAGGAATCTAGAAACTGCTTCTCACCTTTTCACTGAGTGCCCATTCTCCATCAAAGTCTGGACACACATGGCAGCGACCCTTGGGCTGGACGCCATAAAACCCATTAACTGGATGGGCAAAGAGCTATCTATACAACAATGGTACAAGGTCATGGTGGGCGCGCAACCCAAGTCTCAGCGGAAGACCATTTTTCCTGTCTCAAACCTCATCTGCTGGGAAATTTGGAAAGAGCGTAACAGGCGTATTTTCGAGAAGAAAGAGTTACCCTTTGCGGAGTTCGTACGCCGACGAAGCAGCTACATGGAAGATGGCGGGTGCGCCTATTCCTCTAGTCGTTCAGTATGGCGGGGCACCCTTCGATCCGGGTTAACTCAATGTATTTGTTTGTTTCGTGAGGGTCACGCTTTGTGACTTTCCCTTTCTGTACCTGTTTCCCTCTATTGAAATGAAATAGCAGCTCACCTGTTGTCATTCAAAAAAAAAAAAAACCTTTACGGTGAATGCATGTCTTCAATGCCACACGGACAGTGTGCCTTGTGCGAAACTGGAATCAAAGGAAGCTGTGTTGAGCGGCGAAAGGGCAACTTCCCGATTTGGAAGAATGGGCCTTCGGGTCAGGGGAGCTTGCAAGAAGCAAAAGCACAAGAGCTGAGATGAATAATTGGCCAGCTGGACCATTTTACAATCCCCGTCAAGATGTGTACAGAGCACTATTCCTTCCTAGTTCTACTTAAAAGTAGTAGTACCTAAATAAGATGAATGAAAAACAACCAATTATAGGATAACTTTAAGTGGAAACAATAAACTTCATTTTTAGGGCTTCAAATCTAGGATAGCTTTTTCTATTCCCTTTGTTTTATTCCAATCTACGAAATTGAAATATAGTGTCGCAAGAGTAGGCGTAGTGGGTGTGTTTGGGGAGTTTACCGGCTTGTTGTTCGCAGCAATGTTCGGTATCTTGTAAATCTGTTTCTCTTCTTCTATAAAGATCTGGTACGCTATTTTGGCGTAGCCTCGAAAAGAAATTGAAATATATAATGTATATTGACACTCACAATGCTGATACCTCATACAACTAGGAAGGACATGTTGTAGCAACTGATGTAAGTTTAAGTTGACACCTTGGATTTGTACGGGAATATAAATTTATTATATTTTGTACTCAAAACTTTGACAGGGTTATATTGACAGCGGCACTGCTCATGCAGTCAATACTTCTTGGGCGATGTTAGCTTTAATGCATGCTGGACAGGTTCGTTTATTTTTCGTTTGAAATGCATTATTAAGGTGCTGCTTTTACGAAATACTTCCATACAGCATGTTATAATTTTTTTTTACCAATTACACTATCTGATTGAGGAGTTCATTTAAATGGACATGCTCGCCAGTTTGAAATGGACCCAGTACCACTAGATCGTGCCGCAAAGCTACTGATCAACATGCAGCTAGACACCGGCGAGTTTCCCCAACAGGTACATTGAGAATCTTGTTTACTCTTGTAAAAAAAAACAATCTTGTTTACTGAAGGCATGTTCTCATTCTAGTTGAAGATCCGTTACGAGATTGCAAAAGCATCTATCTAAAGTTGAGCTACTCCCTCCGTCTCAGTTTACTAATCTTCTCCTAGGTCGCCAATTTAACCTATATAATTTAAATTATATAATGTAAAAATTATATCGTTAGAAAGTAGAACATCTAACTTTTGTAATGATATAATTTTTATAATATATAACTAATGCTAACTTGATCAAATTTATGATCTAGAGGTACGCGCACGCCTAATAAACTGTGAGAGAGGGAGTACTAAAAATGGACTATAATGGTGAAAAAATAGTGTCGGAGGGTAATCCGGCCTCTCATCTTGGTGGGACCAAATTACATTTGTATTTATCAAAGAACTGAGCCATGAGACACCAAAATCAGATCAACCCAAGACACCGAACTCATTGCATGGAAAGTCTAATTAAAAAACATGATGCGTGCTACTGAGTGGTTTTTCTTCCATGCCCTCTCTATTCTTCCGCGCAACATACATGCCTCATGTGTCTCCTCGTTTCTCTCATTTCCATGCATGCATACAAGTACAAAAGTATTTTTGGTATACATACTCTATTTTTTTTTGTTTCTCTATGTATTTGTTTTGTTGATATAGGCAATACAGTATACGTTTAGATATGGATTGTGGCATGCACAAACAAATTACATATTATTTATTTGTTATTTTATATTTAGTTGTTAATAAATCAATAAAATAGACAAATTCACACAGCCTATATGCGAATCTAAAAAGACGAGACAGGAATTTCAGAGCAGGTGCTTGGTGTGCACCTGTATCCAGGCCGTCTATACTGCATCAAGATCCGTGCTAATTCTTTTTGTTCCCCTCTCAAACAACTTCTCTTTTTTTGTATCTCTTACCCACACATTTTTTGAACTCTAAAATTTGCAAATAACTTAAACATAATAATTAGAATGTGGGAAAACTATTTTGGATTGTTTATGTCATTATCTATATATATTTTCAAGCATTTATTTTTATTTTTTTAAAAAAATTGAAATTGCGGAAAAAATCCAAACTATTTTCCCCCATTCTATTTTTTATTTTTAGTGACTTGCAAAAAAGTCAAATCAAAATATTATATAATTTGAGAGATATGAAAAATAAAAATCAGAAAAGGTGAATGTGTGCAGAGCGCACGTGCTCTATTCAAGTTTTCCCAAAAATGAAACAATAAGTCCTATTCATTTTGAATGAATTCAGTCTGAACAGTTTTTTAACAGCAATATGAAGTACTCCGTAGGTCATTTGTTTGTAGAGGATTTTTTTTATAAGATCCGTCCATATTTTTATGAACAGATTATATAGGTGGTAGATACATTGCTATTTTTGTTCCACAAAAATAAGACCAAGTCTATACAGTTCTTGAGAGCATGTTGAAGACGATATTTAGATGCTTCACGAACCAATGCAATGTGTAATATCTATTTTCTACCACCAAAGGATTAATTCCTCAAAGGATCCAAACTTGTAATATCACTGTGCTTTTGGAGCAATGGCCCTATGTTGTCGTCTAAATTGAAAAGGCTCTGATGTTTACTGACAGTTAACAAATTAATCATCCATGCTTCTGTTTTCCTTTTGATGATAGGAACATATCGGAAGTGCCAGCACCGATCACGTTTTTAACTATGCCAACTATCGCAACGTGTTCCCTGTTTTGGCTCTTGGAGAGTTACGTCGCCGAATGAATGCAAATAGAAGTTGATGGGTGCGTAGGGTTACGCATGATTACTGTACTTCAACAATGCAGATGCCTACGATAATCCTGTAAAATAAAAACCTTTGCTTATGGGAGGGATTTGTTTCTAATAATGCAGTTATTGTTTAAGAATTTGTTAATATTATGTCATATGTGGCATGAAAGAATTGAATATCGTTGATATTGGTTGTATGTGTGTACTCCCTTGGTTAATAATAATAATGTACGACGTTCCATGTTTATAGAAAAATATGTTTAACGTCTACGGTCTACCACATCAATAACTATGGGACGGAACTATGGTGCATCTAATGAAGCAAGTTTGGTTTATAGATGTTGGCCATTTTTTCTACAAACTTGGTCGAACTGACTCATGACAAAGCTAAAACATCTTACATTTTGAAATGGATGGATTGGCTACTCAGTCATTCAGCAAGACTGGGTACACCCACCACCTCGTTAGCACACTACGGCATGCATGAATAGGAGAAACGAAGACTAAATCTCTAGTCATGCATTTGATGTCATCTGCAAAGGAGCCTGTTCTAGATAGATGTCTAGTAGGAGGATTCACCTTTAGAACAAGTGTTAGGCAATCATGCTGCACGACCTTTTTCTCGTATCCCTCCTCTTGAGCCAAGGCTATCGCACATGAAGGGCAAGTGCTTCAGCCACCTCGACTTGGTGAAGTAATGGCAGGTAATGAACTAATGACTGACGACGAGCCAACAAACACCGGCCAACAGGTTGGTATTATTTTGGAAAAACACGCTCCTGCGCCACCGCATGCCGACGGCGATTGCCACTGCCACCGCACCCTATCCCTTCCGCGCCATTGATATCTTCCTCTCACCTATCGCCCCCGATGGAGGCTGCGGGCGGGGGGGGGGAGGTGCAGAGACGTGCCGAGGAGGAGATGGCGCAGAGACACATCAAGAAGGAGATGGCGGAGGGTTTATGGCAACAACAAAATCTACAACACAAAATCCTCATCCTACTGGCAAGGCTGGCATCTCCAGAGGAACTAGAGGCCATGTCGGAGCCATGGGGATGGTGCCTGAAGATGACTAGGGAAACTCTAGATAGGAGGAAAATCCATCCAGGCCATGAGCGTGGCATCCTCTTCACGAATCACGAGATGGCGAGTCACATTCGCTAGTATGGTGATGCGCGGAAACTACCATCAAAGATTTATTGATGGAATTTTGATTACGAGGCATGATTTGAGGAAGGTTATCGTGCTTGATGCATGGGAAGTGGTAGTGGAGACGAGGAGGCAATTCAGACTGGAGGTTCCTTTGAGTTCGCCCGTCATTCAACGAGAATTCCGCTGACACCAGGGCAGTGGGATCGTTCTCCGCTACAAAGATCTGGTGAACATGGAATTCTTGGCATGTTTCAGGGGACTCGGGTGTGGTGACCCTGCATACCACTGCATGTTGTAGTATGCAAGTCGTTGGTATAACATTCATGAAGTATCAATCTGCAAATATTACATCCCTCAGAGTAGTACAACAGAACATAGCTGGTCCATAACTCATTCATTTATTATTACAAACCATATATATACATCATCACGGAGTTCCTCCTGGGTTTGGAGAGGAATACTCCTGGGTTCCAGGTGAACCCAACTTAGCTTACAATATAAAAGTCTCAGCAGGTTATACATTTATTCTCAACGAGCAGTTAAGTACTATGGTGTTCGTACTGCTCGGTTCTCACTACTACTACTCTATTCTAGTTTGTTTCCCCTCGGTGTTGTCTCCGCCTCCATAGACTATGAGGTAGTCTACTCCTTCTACACCTCCGGAGAGGTCAGGCTCTTCATACTAGATCCCATCTGCTTCTTCGGGGTCGTCGTTGTCCTCCTCAAGTCGGTTCAGGCAATCTAAGCAGGGGATTTAAGAGTGGTATGAGTACGAGCGTACTCAACAAGTTCATATTAGGAAAGAGGTGTTTAATGCACTATCTACGGTACCATACCAGAAAGTCTGATATTATGCAGGTTTTGGTAACCATTTCTTCAAAAGGTTGCTTTTATTAATAAGAGCTATGTCCGTCAGCCTTCACCGGCTTACTAGAACTTCATGGAGTTCCTTTCCGGCAGCGTTCGCAGTTCCAAAACCCGGAACAAGGAGTGACTGGTCACGATTCATTACACTCTGCAGATGTGTGTTGCTTTACCCATAAGAGATCTTAACCTTGGTGCCAACCGGGCATCTTTCCCGTCCACACTTCCAATGGTGTGAGGCCCAGTATAAGGTTCTAGCCAATCATATTCCTCCGCTACCTCGAACACCCACCCTTTGTTGCAATTCCGACCTTGGGTCCTCGCCGGCCAGCGTATCCAAAGGATACCATCCGACCTCGACTACTATCAGGCACGTCGGCCTGATAGCTTCGCCGGTCGTTGCAACCCATCATAGACCGCAATACCGTGGGGACTTAAGGCCTCCCCAACCTACCGCTTGCTCCTTGGGCTACAAGTGTCTACGGACAAAGCCGTGGGGACTTAGGCTTCCCAGCCTACCGCTTGTCCCCTTGGAATACAAGTGTCTACGGTAAAGCGCATCCGTTGATGAACGAGAGGTGGAAATACAATTGACTACTCCGTCCCACTCCAGATCTTATGGTTAACACGAGTTTTACGGCACAAGAATCACTGACATTTGTTGTTTAATCCTAGATGGATATAAACCCTTGCAATGGAACCTCCACCATGCATATCAACACATACCATGGTTCCATTGCCCACCACATAGTCATGTTCATAGTTATGAAAATAGTACTTTTGATTTTTCATGCAAGAGTGATAAGTATAATACTTTGCAAGTAATTTGGTAAAAATACTCAAATGACATGAGCAAGCGATGAACTTGCCTGGCAACTGCGATGTAATGCAGTTGGATGCTTTGGATTGACCCTGATCCTCTGTTTCTGAAAGAAGCATCATTGTCCGATAAGGGCAATTGTTAAAGAAGCAATTATGCATGCTTTTGGATTTTAGGGTTTGGTTTCCCCCTCCCGATGCTTTATTATTTCATGTCGGAAGTAATTCCTAAGAACAATTTAGGGATACTTTGTTTAAGGCAAAATACTACCTTGGAATGTTGCCAAGGTGTTTTTAGAGTCCAAAATAATTTGATGGACTTATTTTATCATTAAAAATAGGTGTGTTATTTTTAATGATGCTTGAATATTTATTTCTTGACTTAAATTATGGTCCAATTTTTATTTATCTAAAAAATTATTTTCCATATTTTATTATGATAGAGAATTTTGTGCTAAGTGATTTTCATATTTTTAATTATTTTTCTAGTGTTTTCATCTATTTTCTAATTTTTCTGAAAGTTTCTGGTTTAATTGAATTGTGAAAAGACCAATTTGCCCCTTGGCCCACTTGTCAGGCGGCCGAACTGGTTAGGTTGGACCAGCCCGTTGGGCTCGGTCCAACCGACCCAGTCGTGTCGTCTTCCTCGCCTCGTCCTAACCCTAACCCCTCTCTGGCTCTCGCGACACCAAAATCGCCTCCGCCGTCGCCGATTAAATCCGGCCGCCTCCGGCCGTCGCCGGCGACGAGATGGTGCGCATCTGAACCGCCTCTCGACGGCGGACACGGTGGTCCGCGTCGATCTGACGCTCCCGGCCTCGTTTGCACGCAACCGACCCTCCTGTGCGCCTGGTACTCGGCGTTCGCCGCCGCCGCGCGTTGGAGATGCCGTGGACCTTCATCCTGGCGCTCCCCTGGGCACGTGGTGCTGCGCTGGGGTGCTGTGGTGGTTGCCGTGGCTTGGCTTGGCCAGGCCTGGTGCCGCCGTGTGTCCTGGCGTGCGCCGCCATGGCCGCCATGGCCGTGTCGACCATCTCCTCCCCGGTAAGTGCTCCTCCTTCTCCTCCGCTACCTGTTCTACCTCTTCTCCTTCCTCTGGATGCCCTGGCATCCATCTTGTTGTGTTGCTGCTGCTCCTGCGCCTATGTGCTCTGCGCCATGCCAGCTCTGGTGCTGCTATGATGTGCTAGTTGCTGCTGCCATATGCGCCATGGATACTAGCTGCTGTGCTTGTGCTTCTGCTATGCGTATGCTGCTACTGTGTGTGCTGCTCTTCTCTAGACATTGCTGTTGTAACTCATGAGCTCTTGCTCATGAGGACACTGTGATGATTATGCTTTGTTAATTTGTGCTAGCTGCTATCCTGTTACTGGGCATCCATGTGTAGTGGTAACTCTTGCTCCTAGCCTGATTACTGTGAGTAATCCTTGCTTTTTGCAAGTGCCAGTGCCCATGGTGTGTTGTGTGTAGGACTGTGAATCTTGGAAATGCTCAATTGAGCATAGCTGTTGACTAGATAACACCATCCCTTGATGGTGTGCTTCTGGATACAATTGTATTTAATTTATTTGCTTATCTGTGATGCAATTGTTCAGGTTATGTGGCTGTTTCATTCATATTGTCAATGTAATGGTGCTGGGCTTGGTTCTAGCATGCCTTAGCATGCTTTAGCAAGCTCTGGTGGTCAAATGATCATCAAATGCTTGTTGATTGCTTGCTTACTTCCTGCATGTGCCTGTCTGGTGCTTATTCTGGTGACTGTGTATCACCATGCCTTGTGCTGGTGCAGGCTTTGCTTGATCAAGCATCTGCTGATGCTTGCAGTGATCCTCTGGATCATTTGCAAGTGTCTACACCCCTGGTTGCTTGTGTATTTCAATTATCTGTCTAGTTTGTCTTGAGCAAATGGATAAATGGATGAACTGTAATTCAGTGATGATTCTTTTCTTTGATTTTCTTGAGCTAGAGGGATGCCAACCATTTGTTGGGGACCCTAGCTCACTCTGAACCCACTGGGTGATGATGGGTGGCTTTGTTGGATGGTTTTGTGGTTGAGGTGGCCTCAACAGCAATTCTTTGCTGTTCAGGAAGCTCCCACCTTAGTTGGCTTGATGTGTATGGACAAATGCTCTCTGGCTTGACCATATTTGGTTGCCAGATGCTTTTAATGTTGACAAACATGTATAGACACTTGATTGTCTATCTGTCTGATGGTGTAGTAGTCATAGGTGCTAAGTGAACTTGGCTAGCTAGATAGGATCATATCCTTGCTGGATTTCCTTGGTTATGCCACTGGTTTGGCATAGCCAATGTTCCCTGGGGTGATTTCCTATTGGTTTCTCTCATATTTGCTTGCACCAATTGGCTAGTAGCCATATGATGACTCACACAGGGTTTCTACCCTTTTCTGTTGCTGTGATGTATGCATGTGCTTATATTATGAGCAAAACCTTGGCTTGCTCATGTTTATCAGTGTATACCTCACTCCAGCTCCAAGAAAAGTTGTTGGTGTAGAGGATTTCTTCTGGTTGGTTGGTTTGCTTGCCCTGCTCCTCCTGGCAAGCTTCTGATGCTTGGTTTGTTTCTGTGGTTACTGGAATAGGTTGAACAGCTGTGGCTGTTCTTCCTGTTCTTCCTGTTCTTGCTGTTCTTGCTATGCTTGGTGTTCTTACCCTTTGAAGCATGTCGATGAAATGGCTAGGTCTTGCTGGTGAATATCTTTTATACTGGCCCTCTCCATGCCTCTCTTGGTCGACAGCACATGCCTGGTCACTTTGGTGACCCTCCCCTGGCTATGTGTGTGTCGAATGCATGCAGCACTCCCTGGGCTGTTGAATGCATGCAGTGTGAGGCTGTGTGTGTGTGTGTGTGTGTGTGTGTGTGGGACTTGTGCATGTGAGTGGATCAGCTCGGCTGATTCTGGTCATATCCTCTCAAATTTCATTCTTTTGCTAACCTGCCAAGTGGCAATGCCACTTGGCATAACCTTGTGTTTGATTTATGTGTGTTTGCAGGGATCAATGAGATGATCAAGATGAAGATCAAGATCATCTTGCACAAGCTTTTCATTAAGATTATCTTGTGTAGTTTAGGACATTTCATTTACTTGTAATTTTCCTTTTCCTTTTTCCATTTATTCAATTCTTGTAATGTGTTGTAATTTCATAATTCTCAAGAATATTGTAAATGACCTTGTATCTTGTGTGATTATCAATAAAGCTCAAATTTTCCTTAATGAGCTTTATATAATAGATGTAATATTTATATAGTTGATTATTTATATTTTTTTAATGTATTACCTCAATTTGAATTATGAAATAATCCTATGATGTTTGAATTTGGAATTCAAACATACTAAGTTGAATTCAATCATGCAACTTAATATTTGTGATGCACTATTCCCCTCTCTTCTCAACAAAACCTAATTGAACTAATTGAGGTGCAAGTTTATAGCACTCTCGAAACCCTAACCCTGTAGGTGTCGAGAGAGAAACTTGTCCCCCTTTGATGCAGTTTTTCTTAAAAAGCGCAAAATTTCCCCAGATTTTACGATGCAATGCACATCCCTTTCTAATTTCTACCCCTCGATCGTCTCTAAACCTGGGATATTACATCGGGTCACTCAAGCCAACGAACCAAACAAAGGTATGTACCATGACACTGGTGCGCAGATGCAACTTGGCACTAGAACTCGCGACACTGGACTTCAGGTCCCGCTAAGATAGATATCTTAGGTCCATGACCAATACTCATCATTGAAGCTCATTTTGTCACCAAATGATATATAGAGTATGATTTATTTAATTTATGCATTATGGTGGGAGGTTTAGCCCAACAATTAGGACCACACTCCCCCTATGTTCATGCGTGCATCCCAAATGGATAGCATTAAAGCAAAGGTGTAGGTGCATGATGCTAAAACCAAGTGTGCAAAATGTATGGTATTCAATTCACTCCTTAAATCCCACAATCTTGCTTCATCAAGAGGCTTCGGGAAAACATCACCGAGTTGATCCTCAGTCCCAAAAAAAGATAGCTCAATATCTCCACGTGAAATGTGCCCTCGGATGAAATGGGTTAAGGATCTCAATGTTCTTCGTCTTTGCATGTAGCACCGGGTTGTACGCAATCTTGATGGCGCTCTCAGTGTCACACAAAAGAGGCACCTTGTCACACTCAGTTCCATAATCCCTCAAGGTTTGTCTCATCCACAATACTTGAGCGCAAAAACTCGTCAAATCTACATATTCGGCTTCGGCTTTAGAAAGAGAGACGCGGTTTTGTTTCTTAGATGACCAACATACCTATGACCTAGGAAAAAAGTGGCACGCTCCAGATGTTGATTTCCAGTCCATTTTGTCTCCCGCCCAGTCGGAATCCGTGTATCCATAAAGTGTGAAATCCGGTCCTTTAGGGTACCAAAGCTCAAAATTTGGTATCAATCAAATATCGGAAGAATCTCTTGACAACCACAAGGTGGCTCTCCTTCGGTTTGGCTTGGTATCATGCACCAACAAAAACACTTAACATTATGTCCGGATAAGATGAGCAAAGGTAGAGCAATGAACCTATAATGGAGCGATGTAGCTTTTAGTCCACCGGTTTTCCTTTCGGGTCAGGATCAAGATGGCAATTCTTGTCCATAGGAATTATCGTACCATTTGCATCATTCAACTTGAAGCGCTTGAGCATATCTTGAATGTACTTGGCTTTGTTGATGAAGGTTCCTTGTCGGAGTTTCTTGATCTCAAATCCAAGGAAGAACTTGATCTCCCCCATCATGGACATATATAGGGGTGCATTGCCCCTACGTGTGGTTTTGGTAACTAATAACAATTCCTATGGACTAATGTTTTCATTAAGTTTCATATGATGTAATATTCCATAGGTAATGCTTGTAATTAATGTGTTATCTACAAGTATGTATGTCATGAAGATAAAGATATATACCTTGAGTATTGGCATCAAGATCATCAATTTAAAGAGAATAATATGAATGAACAAGAACAAGAAATGGAGATGGAGTTCTTATTGATACGTCTCCAACGTATCGATAATTTCTTATGTTCCATGCTACTTTATTGATGATACCTACATGTTTTATGCACATTATATGTCATATTTATGCATTTTCGGAACTAACCTATTAACAAGATGCCGAAGAGCAGTTGCTGTTTTTGCTGTTTGGTTTCAGAAATCCTAGTAAGGAAATATTCTCGGAATTGGACGAAATCTTCGCCAGGGTCCTATTTTTGCACGGAGCTTCCAGAAGACCGAAGAGGAAGGAAGTGGGGCCACGAGGCGCCGACACCATAGGGCGGCGCGGCCAGGCCCTGGCGCGCCGACCTAGGGTGTGGGGCCCTCGTGTGGCCCCCACGTTGCCCTTCCGCCTACTTAAAGCCTCCGTCGCGAAAACCCATGCCGAGAGCCACGATACGGAAAACCTTCCAGACGCGCGCCGCAATCCCATCTCGGGGATTCGGAGATCGCCTCGGCACCCTGCCGGAGAGGGGATTCATCTCCCGGAGGACTCTTCATCGCCATGATCGCCTCCGGAGTGATGAGTGAGTAGTTCACCCCTGGACCATGGGTCCATAGCAGTAGCTAGATGGTCGTCTTCTCCTTGTTGTGCTTCATTGTTGGATCTTGTGAGCTGCCTAACATGATCAAGATCATCTATCGTAATACTATATGTTGTGTTTGTCGGGATCCGATGGATAGAGAATACTATGTTATGGTGATTATCAATCTATTGTTTATGTGTTGTTTATGATCTTGCATGCTCTCCGTTATTAGTAGAGGCTCTGGCCAAGTTTGTACTCTTAACTCCAAGAGGAGTATTTATGCTCGATAGTGGGTTCATGCCTTCATTGACACCTGGACAGTGAGAAAGTTCTAAGGTTGTGATGTCTGTTGCCACTAGGGATAAAACATTGATTCTATGTCTAAGGATGTAGTTGTCGATTACATTACGCACCATACTTAATGCAATTGTCAGTTGCTTAGCAACTTAATACGAATGGGGTTCGGATGATAACTGAAGGTGGACTTTTTAGGCATAGATGCGGTTGGATGGCGGTCTATGTACTTTGTCGTAATGCCCAATTAAATCTCACTATATTTATCATATCATGTATATGCATTGTTATGCCCTTCTCTATTGTCAATTGCCCGATTGTAATTTGTTCACCCAACATGCTTTTATCTTATGGGAGAGACACCTCTAGTGAACTGTGGAGCCCGGTTCTATTCTTTACATAGCATACAATCTCTTGCAATTGTGTTTCTTGTTTTCTTTGCAAACATCTTCCACTCGATACGTTTAATCCTTTGTTACAGCAAGCCGGTGAGATTGACAACCTCACTGTTTCGTTGGGGCAAAGTACTTTGGTTTTGTTGTGCAGATTCCACGTTGGCGCCGGAATCCTGTTGTTGCGCGCATCACATTTCGCCACCATCAACCTTCAACGTGCTTCTTGGCTCCTCCTGGTTCGATTAAACCTTGGTTTCTTTCGAGGGAAAACTTGCCACTGTGCGCATCATACCTTCCTCTTGGGGTTCCCAACGGACGTGTACATCTACGCGCATCAAGCCTGTTTTCTGGCGCCGTTGCCGGGAGATCAAGACACGCTTGCAAGGGGAGTCTCCACTTCTCAATCTCTTTACTTTGTTTTTGTTTTGCTTTATTTTATTTACTACTTTGTTTGCTGCACCTAAACAAAACACAAAAAAATTAGTTGCTAGTTTTACTTTATTTACTTGTCTTGCTCTCTATATCAAAAACACAAAAAAATTAGTTACTTGCATTTACTTTATCTAGTTTGTTTTTTACTGTTGCTAAAATGAATACCCTGAAAATACTAAGTTGTGTGACTTCACAAATGCAAATAATAATGATTTCCTATGCACACCTATTGCTCCACCTGCTACTACAGCAAATTAAACCTGCTTTACTGAACTTGGTTATGAGAGATCAATTTTCTGGTGTTAGTTCGATGATGCTGCTGCCCATCTCAATAATTTTGTTGAACTTTGTGAAATGCAAAAGTATAAGGATGTAGATGGTGATATTATTAAATTGAAAGTATTTCCTTTCTCATTAAGAGGAAGAGCTAAAGATTGGTTGCTATCTTTGCCTAAGAATAGTATTGATTCATGGACTAAATGCAAGGATGCTTTTATTGGTAGATATTATCCTCCGCTAAAATTATATCTTTGAGAAGTAGCATAATGAATTTTAAGCAATTAGATACTGAACATGTTGCTCAAGCATGGGAGAGAATGAAAACTTTGGTAAAGAATTGCCCAACCCATGGATGACTACTTGGATGATCATCCAAACCTTCTATGCAGGACTAAATTTTTCTTCGCGGAATTTATTGGATTCAGCTGCTGGAGGTACCTTTATGTCCATCACTTTGGGGCGGCTACAAAACTTCTTGATGATATGATGATAAATTACTCGAATGGCACACGGAAAGAGCTCCATAAGGTAAGAAGGTAAATTCGTTGAAGAAACCTCTTCCTTGAGTGATAAGATTGATGTGATTATGTCTATGCTTGTGAATGGTAGATCTAATGTTGATCCTAATAATGTTCCTTTAGCTTCATTGGTTGCTCAAGAAGAAAATGTTGATGTGAATTTCATTAAAAATAATAATTTCAACAACAATGCTTATAGGAACAACTCGGTAATAATTATAGGCCATATCCTCTGCTAATGGTAATGGTTATGGTAATTCTTATGGGAATTCTTACAATAATAATAAGAGTGTACCCTCTGGTCTTGAAGCTATGCTTAAAGAATTTATTAGTACACAAACTGCTTTTAACAAATCTGTTGAGGACTCTGATGTTAATCTTTTAAATTTGAAAGTTATGCCTAATAATGATATTGATAATAAGATTACTACTACAGCAAATGCCATCCAAGTTAGAATTAATGAGAATATAAGATTAATGGCTGAATTGCGTGCTAGGTGGGATAGAGAAGAAAATGAAAAACTAGCTAAAGAGAATAATGTAGCTAAAGTTTGGACTATTACCACCACTAGTAATGCTAATTCTTCACATGTTGCTGCACCTCCTACTATCAATGGTAAATAATTGGTGTTGGCAATGTTTCTACTCCTAGTGCAAAGCGTACAAAACTGCCTGAAATTGCTAAAACTGCTTGTGATAAAACTGCTGAAATTTTTTCCAACCTTGGAAACAATGATCCAATTGCTGTAGCTCATAATGATTTAGATTTTGATGATTGCCACATCTCTGAAGTTATAAAGTTCTTACAAAAACTTGCTAAAAGTCCTAATGCTAGTGCTATAAATTTAGCCTTTACAAAACATATTACAAATGCTCTCATAAAAGCTAGAGAAGAGAAACTAAAACTTGAAACTTCTATTCCTAGAAAGTTAGAAGATGGTTGGGAGCCCATCATTAAAATGAAATTCAATGACTTTGAATGTAATGCTTTATGTGATCTTGATGCAAGTATTTCTGTTATGCCTAAAAAGATTTATGATATGCTTGACTTGCCACCATTGAAGAATTGTTATTTGGATGTTAATCTTGCCGATAATGTTAAAAAGAAACCTTTGGGAGGATTGATAATGTGCGCATTACGGTTAACAATAACCTTGTCCCCGTTGATTTTGTTGTTTTGGATATGAATGCAATGCATCTTGTCCTATTTGTTGGGAAGACCTTTTCTTGGCTAATGGTGTTGTTGATATGAGGGAAGGTAATATTAAATATCAATTTCCTCTTAAGAAAGGTATGGAACACTTCCCTAGAAAGAGAATGAAGTTGCCTTTTGATTCTATTATTAGAACAAGTTATGATGTTGATGCTTCTACTCTCGATGTTACTTGATTTGCACTTTCTGCCTAGCTGAAAGGCGTTAAAAGCGCTTATGGGAGACAACCCATGTTTTTACTACAGCAATTTTTTGTTTGTTGAGTCTTGAAAGTTGTTTACTACTGTAGCAACCTCTCCTTATCATGTTTTTGTGCCAAGTAAAGTTTCTATGTCAAAGTTGATGTTATATTTGGGATCGCTGCGCAGAAACAGCATTGCTGTCTGTCACGAATCTGGGCACAGGCCTCAGTAGAAAATTCGAAAAAATCTGCCAATTTACGAGCGTGATCCTCAGATATGTACGCAACTTTCATTAGTTTTGAGTTTTTCCATTTGAGCAAGTCTGGTGCAGCTTTAAATTCGTCTTTACGGACTGTTCTGTTTTTGACAGATTCTGCCTTTTATTTCGCATTGCCTCTTTTGCTATGTTGGATTCATTTCTTTGATCCATTAATGTCCAATAGCTTTATGCAATGTCCAGAAGTGTAAAGAATGTTTGTGTCACCTCTGAGTATGTGAATTATTAATTGTGCACTAACCCTCTAATGAGTTTGCTTGAAGTTTGGTGTGAAGGAAGTTTTCAAGGGTCAAGGAGTATGATATACTATGATCAAGAGGAGTGAAAGCTCTAAGCTTGGGGATGCCCCCGTGGTTCACCCCTGCATATTTTAAGAAGACTCAAGCGTCTAAGCTTGGGGATGCCCAGGCATCCCCTTCTTCATCGACAACATCATCAGGTTCCTCCCTGAAACTATATTTTATTCAATCACATCTTGTGTTCTTTACTTGGAGCGTCGGTTTGTTTTTGTTTTTGTTTTTGTTTGAATAAAATGGATCCTAGCATTCACTTTGTGGGAGAGAGACACGCTCCGCTGTTGCATATGGACAAATATGTCCTTAGGCTTTACTCATAATGTTCAAGGCGAAGTTTCTTCTTCGTTAAATTGTTATATGATTGGAATTGGAAAATGCTACATGTAGTAATTCTAAAATGTCTTGGATAATGTGATACTTGGCAATTGTTGTGCTCATGTTTAAGCTCTTGCATCATATGCTTTGCACCCATTAATGAAGAAATACATAGAGCTTGCTAAAATTTGATTTGCATATTTGGTCTCTCTAAGGTCTAGATAATATCTAGTATTGAGTTTTGAACAACAAGGAAGACGGTGTAGAGTCTTATAATGTTTACAATATGTTTTTATGTGAGTTTTGCTGCACCGGTTCATCCTTGAGTTTGCTTCAAATAACCTTGCTAGCCTAAACCTTGTATCGAGAGGGAATACTTCTCATGCATCCAAAATCCTTGAGCCAACCACTATGCCATTTGTGTCCACCATACCTACCTACTACATGGTATTTCTCCGCCATTCCAAAGTAAATTGCTTGAGTGCTACCTTTAAAATTCCATCATTCACCTTTGCAATATATAGCTCATGGGACAAAATAGCCTTAAAAACTATCGTAGTATTGAATATGTACTTATGCACTTTATCTTTTATTAAGTTGCTTGTTGTGCGATAACCATGCTTCTGGGGAACGCCATCAACTATTGTTGAATATCATGTGAGTTGCTATGCATGTCCGTCTTGTCTGAAGGATCTATCATTTTAGTGGTTGGAGCATGCAAAATTGTTAGAGAAGAACATTGGGCCGCTAACTAAAGCCATGAATCATGGTTGAAGTTTCAGTTTTGGACATATATCCTCAATCTCATATGAGAATAATAATCATTGCTACATGCTTATGCATTTAAGAGGAGTCCATTATCTGTTGTCCATGTTGTCCCGGTATGGATGTCTAAGTTGAGAATAATCAAAAGCGAGAAATCCAAAATGCGAGCATTCTCCTTAGACCTTTGTACAGGCGGCATGGAGGTACCCCTTTGTGACACTTGGTTGAAACATGGCATGCAAAGATCCGGTAGTCCAAGCTAAGTAGGACGAGGTGCGGACACTATTAGTATACTATGCATGAGGCTTGCAACTTGTAAGATATAATTTACATAACTCATATGCTTTATTACTACCGTTGACAAAATTGTTTCATGTTTTCAAAATAAAAGCTCTAGCACAAATACTGCAATCGATGCTTTCCTCTTTGAAGGACCATTCTTTTACTTTTATTGTTGAGTCGGTTTACCTATCTCCCTCCACCTTAAGAAGCAAACACTTGTGTGAACTGTGCATTGATTCCTACATACTTGCATATTGCACTTGTTATATTACTTTATGTTGACAATATCCATGAGATATACATGTTATAAGTTGAAAGCAACTGCTGAAACTTAATCTTCCTATGTGTTGCTTCAACACTTTTACTTTGATTTATTGCTTTATGAGTTAACTCTTATGCAAGACTTATTGATGCTGTCTTGAAGTACTATTCATGAAAAGTCTTTGCTATATGATTCACTTGTTTACTCATGTCATTACCTTTGTTTTGATCGCTGCATTCATTACATATGTTTACAAATAGTATGATCAAGATTACGATGGCATGTCACTTCGAAATTATCTTTGTTATCATTTTACCTGCTCGGGACGAGCAACTAACTGGGGATGCTGATACGTCTCCAACGTATCGATAATTTCTTATGTTCCATGCTACTTTATTGATGATACCTACATGTTTTATGCACATTATATGTCATATTTATGCATTTGGAACTAACCTATTAACAAGATGCCGAAGAGCCAGTTGCTGTTTTCTGCTGTTTTGGTTTCAGAAATCCTAGTAAGGAAATATTCTCGGAATTGGACGAAATCTTCGCCCGGGGTCCTATTTTTGCACGGAGCTTCCAAGACCGAAGAGGGAAGGAAGTGGGGCCACGAGCGCCGACACCATAGGGCGGCGCGGCCCGGGCCTGGCCACGCCGACCTAGGGTGTGGGGCCCTCGTGTGGCCCCCATGTTGCCCTTCCGCCTACTTAAAGCCTCGTCGCGAAAACCCCAGTCCGAGAGCCACGATACGGAAAACCTTCCGAGACGCCGCCGCCGCGTCCCATCTCGGGGATTCAGGAGATCGCCTCCGGCACCCTGCCGGAGGGGGTTCATCTCCCGGAGGACTCTTCATCGCCATGATCGCCTCCGGGAGTGATGAGTGAGTAGTTCACCCCTGGACCATGGGTCCATAGCAGTGCTAGATGGTCGTCTTCTCCTTGTTGTGCTTCATTGTTGGATCTTGTGAGCTGCCTAACATGATCAAGATCATCTATCTGTAACACTATATGTTGTGTTTGTCGGGATCCGATGGATAGAGAATACTATGTTATGGTGTTTATCAATCTATTGTTTATGTGTTGTTTATGATCTTGCATGCTCTCCGTTATTAGTAGAGGCTCTGGCCAAGTTTGTACTCTTAACTCCAGAGGGAGTATTTATGCTCGATAGTGGGTTCATGCCTTCATTGACACCTGGGACAGTGACGAAAGTTCTAAGGTTGTGATGTCTTGTTGCCACTAGGGATAAAACATTGATTCTATGTCTAAGGATGTAGTTGTCGATTACATTACGCACCATACTTAATGCAATTGTACGTTGCTTAGCAACTTAATACTGAATGGGGTTCGGATGATAACCTGAAGGTGGACTTTTTAGGCATAGATGCGGTTGGATGGCGGTCTATGTACTTTGTCGTAATGCCCAATTAAATCTCACTATATTTATCATATCATGTATATGCATTGTTATGCCCTTCTCTATTTGTCAATTGCCCGACTATAATTTGTTCACCCAACATGCTTTTATCTTATGGGAGAGACACCTCTAGTGAACTGTGGACCCCGGTCCTATTCTTTACATAGCATACAATCTGCAATTGTGTTTTCTTGTTTTCTTTGCAAACATCTTCCACTCGATACGTTTAATCCTTTGTTACAGCAAGCCGGTGAGATTGACAACCTCACTTTTCGTTGGGGCAAAGTACTTTGGTTTTGTTTTGCAGATTCCACGTTGGCGCCGGAATCCCTGTTGTTGCGCCGCATCACATTTCGCCACCATCAACCTTCAACGTGCTTCTTGGCTCCTCTGGTTCGATTAAACCTTGGTTTCTTTCTGAGGGAAAACTTGCCACTGTGCGCATCATACCTTCCTCTTGGGGTTCCCAACGGACGTGTACATCTACGCGCATCACTTATGTGGAACTCAAATAAGCCATGCTCTAGCTAATGTGTTAAGCCATGCATGGACGATCAAGATATTTAGAGTTTGATTTGAAGAGAAGAATTCAAGGTATGGCTCTCAGTCGATGTCATAATTGTTGGAGATGTGCCATAGAGGCAAATAATGAGATATTTTATTGCCATATTGATGACCCACAAGTATAGGGGGTGTATCGTAGTACTTTGGATAAATAAGAGTGTCAAACCCAACGAAGAGCAGAAGGTGTTGACGAGCAGTTTTGATCGAGGTTTCACTGTAAACACTAGCAAACAGGTTTGCAGGGGTATTTGATATTGCAGAAAAATAAAGTACAAGTAAATAAAATGCAGTAGTAATAATTGCACCGAGTGGTCCAATCCTTTTTAGAGCAAATGACAAGCCGGTTGTTTTACTTTTGATGAACAAATGTTCCCGAGGACACACGGGAATCACATCACGTGCTTTCGCTTCACATAGTTGAATAATATTCAATGGTTTGGTAAGTGTTGTGTGGATGAACCTATGCAAATGCACTACCCCATACTTGGACTAATGCATACTTGTGATTATACCTCTTGCAAGCATCTGCAACTACAAGAAAGTAATTAAGATAAATCTAACCACAGCCTTAAACTTTGAGATCCTACACTCCCTTGTGCACTGGTTTCCTAACGGGGGTTTGGGTTTCTGTCCTCCCGCAACCCCACAATTAATAGCCAAATACACAATGCATTCCCCTAGGCCCATAAAGGTGAAGTATCATGTAGTCGACGTTCACATGACACCACTAGAAGAATAGCACCACAACTTAAATAGCAAATCATTGCATATTACTCAACCTAGTTCCACTACTAACAGCATGACTTCTCCCATGTCCTCAAGAACTAAACGAACAACTCATGAGACATCATATGGATCATAATCAGAGGTGATATAATGATGAATAACAATCTGGACATAAACCTTAATTCAATGGTTTCATTCTACAATGAGTAATCAACACCGGGAATGTTTCCCCTATGAAGTAGACAAGTATTGAAAGCAAGATGTTACATTGGGATGGCGTGGAGACGGTGGTGATGGTACTGGTGGTGGAGATGATGATGATGATGATCCAGATGAAGTCCAACTTGATGGCGGTGGCGATGGCGATGATATCCCCTCTCCGGGAAGGAATTTCCCTGGCAGAATTCTGCCTGCCGGAGAGCTTTTCTCTCTTTGGTTCTCCGCCCTGTAGCGGCGGCGGAATATTTCTTTGGCCGTACCCCCGATCTTAGATTTCCTGAGGGGTTAATATACGCGAGGGGCATTGTCAGAAGTGGGCCAGGGCGCCCAGACCATACCTAAGCGCGGCCTGGGGTGGGCCCGCACCTAGGGGTGGTTTGGAGCCCCCTGGCCCATCTCGGCCTCCCCTTCTGGCATCCTCCGTCATCTAGAAAAATATTTTTTTATCTTTGTTGGGAATTGTTGGTCTTCAGAAATATGGTGCCTTGACGGTCCTTTTTCCAGCAGATTCTTGGCTCCGGTGGTTAATTCTCCAATAATCATCAAACATGCAAAAGTAGACATAATGACATAAGTATTACCTCTAAATATTAAATATATACTCCCTCCATTCCTTTCTATTGTTTTTTCGCAATTGTTTCAGAATATAAGAGGAAAACTGTGTTTTTTTGCAAATAACCCCTTCCACCGATTTGTTTCCGTCCAGAAAATCTGGAACGAATCTGTTCACGTTGAGAAAATCTGGTATGCAATCACGTAGAGAAAATCTGGACGTGAGATTAGGAAGGAGTAGATCACGCACGCGTCTGTTAAGGAAATAGCAAATACAGATCACGTGAGATTAGGAAGGAGTAGGCCGCGTAGGGAGCAGATCACGTCTCCGATCTGTTTCCAGTTTCCTTTTTTTCTCTCAAATAGCGCTGGGGGGGTTTATGACAATAAATTTGCTTGCGCTAATTTCCGTGCCAAAAAAATAGGCACTATAGAAAGGAACAGAGGGAGTAATAAATAATCAGTAAATTATGATATAAAACAGTGATGCAAATTGGACGTATCAACTCCCCCCAACCTTAGACCTCGCTTGTCCCCAAGCGAAACTGAACTTGGTAAACTAGACCACGAGTTTATGGAGTGAAGTGTCGATAAACAAAATACGGACAAGAAGCATCATACTTACCAATACACAAGTTATTATAGACAACAACTTCTTCTTATATAATTCAACTTGCAATGAGTAAGGAATCACTAAATAGAGGTGCATAGAGGAAATCATAATTGATGATGGCAAACTTTCGTTCTTGGTTAGAGAAAAACTAACAAATTGTACTTATCTTTCGAGCAAAGTCTTTGTATTAGAGCTTATTGCAGAAATCACATGATCAATCATTACAATATATTTTCAATCATAGATAGCTTTCAGAGTTATATTCATTCAGATAAACACATTGTGCTACACAAGGAAGAATAAAGGAGAGGATTGAATGGATTAACATATATAAATGGTTGGATCATAACAACTCAAATGCTTGCTTGAGGTAGAGGGAAATAGGTTTACTTACTCAACATAAAAGTAAAAGAAAGGCCCTGCGCAGAGGGAAGCAAGATTACTCATGTGCTAGAGCTTTTTGTTTTAAATGCAATAGAAGTGTTGAAAAAAAAAATATTTTAAGAGGTATGCATGTCTATGTCAACGGTAGTGATAATTAATATGACTCATCATATAAGTTGTGTGTCTCATGCCCATATACCATTAGCGCCCACAACCTTGTCTTACTTTAATGTTTACCAAATATCTTCATCATATGCATATAGTTCCAACCAACTATCGCAAAGGGGTACCTCCATGCCGCCTGTACAAAGGTCCAAGGAGTTAAATCATGCATACTCCAATCTAAGCATGGAAACCCAAATTATTTCACACAAGATGGACATTCATAGCATGGTAAAACATGATATTCAACAAAAAGAGACACATTGATGGCGTTCCCCAAACAACATGGTTATCGCACAACAAGCAACTTATAAGTTACATAATCCTTATCACAATAGTCTTTTTAGACTAATTTCCCATGAGCTAAGAACAAAACACAAAATGGGTAGTAATGTTTGAAGGTTTAAAGGTAGCACACAAGCAATTCACTTTGGAGTGGCGGCGAAATACCACATGAGTTTTTGGTTCATGATTTGGATGCACGAGAAGCATTCCCTCTCAGTACATGTCTTTTGCTAGCAAGGTTGAGTAGCAAGCATAAGATTTGGGAGATACAAAAAAATATACATGTGATAGAAAACAATCATGCAATCTTCCTTGTAAGTATAAACATGAATCTTAAGAATATTAAGCTTATGAGCCAACAAGAAAGAAAGATAATGGAATAATATATCTACATGTATTTCTCTCTTTTCTACTTAATCCTCAAAGTAATATTGCTACTGACCAATGCTAAGTTTGCCAAGACCAACTATAATTACTTAATGATCCCAAAGTGATACCAATACTAACCAACAATATTAATCATATGATAGAAGTTACAAACTAAAATAAGATGTGCAGAAAGTAAATGATAAAGACTTCTCATTAATATTCCATAACGACAACTCACACCAAGGGATACATAGATAATCAACTAAAGGAGAGATACTCCCACCCTGCAAACTATCATATATGATAACTTTGCTACTCATGATATGACTCTACTAAATAGTAAATAGGTAAAAGAGAATAGTGTGATACCGTGGCACTCCCCCAAGATTGGAACAAGCTAACGGGATGCCAATACCAATGATGAATTACTCTTTCGGTGATGGTGGTGCATCCTCCTCATCATCAAAATTCCAAGGTAAAGGCTCCCCATCAACAAAGGACGACTTGGTTTCCAATATCCTGAAACTGGCAGCAGAACTTATGCATTTAAACCTAGTCTCATGCTCACAGTTTTGATTTTGCACTCCGTAGAGTTGACCTTGTAATTTGTTGGTGGTCTGATGGAGTGAAAAATATCATCCCAAAGACTTTAAACTTCCTTCCTGTGCTTGCCAATGAGCTCATCATTTATCTTGTGGATGATGTCCACTTCACGTTCTGCCATCTTCCTGTACATAAAGACTTCTTGCTCCAGCTTTTCCATCCTAGCCTCCAAACTGCCTTCTCCTTTAGGGCCACGAACATCTTCTACTTGCACCTTCCCATCCTTGAGCGACAACTCCTTAGGATGCATCATCAGCTCGTTCATGTACGGGTTGTCGATGTACATGGAGGAGTTGTCCTTAGGTGATCCAGAAGAAGATATGATGGCTCTCAATCCAAAAGCAACTCCTGGCAGAAATAGATCGAAAGGAAAACACGACGAGAACATGATATATGGACCTCGGGAGATCCGGGGTATTATATAGCAAAAAGTTTCATAACAAAAGGAAGAGAACAAGCTGAAATCGGGTCGAAAAGGGGCTCTAGGGTGCCCAGAACATACCTAGCCGTGGCCTGGAGCTGGCCCGCGCTTAGGGGTGGTCTAGTGCCCCTGGGCACCTTCTCGTACCCGTTTCCGTCTCGTAATTTTTCATATTTGGCAAAAACAGCAAAAACATAACCTGGAAAGCTTAACGCAAACCTTTTCTTACTAAAACTATTACCTATTCGAAAATAGACTCTGCAGATTCCTGAATTTGCTTCTTAATGAATTCTTCTGGAGCCACTTGAATAATATCAACATCTTCATTGTAAGAATCTCCAGAAATATAATGTTTGAGTCTTTGCCCATTCACCACTTGTGTAGTATTATCCTTCAATGAAGAAATTTTTATAGCACCGGAACAATACACCTCTTCAATAACAAAAGGTCCTTCCCACTTCGAAAGTAATTTTTCTGCAAAAAAAATCTGAGACGAGACCTATACAATAGAACTTTATCACCAACATGGAACTCTCTCATAAGAATTCTCTTATCATGCCACTTTTTAACCTTCTCTTTAAAGAGTTTAGCATTTTCATAAGCTTCATTCCTACATTCATCTAAAGAACTCAAGTCAAGCAGCCTTTTCTTACCGTCTAGTTCGAAGTCTCTATTAAGTTCTTTCACTGCCCAGTAAGCTTTGTTTTCTAATTCTAAAGGCAAGTGACAAGATTTTCCATAAACCATTTTGTAAGGAGACATACCCGTAGGATTTTGTAAGCAGTTCTATAAGCCCATAAAGCATCATTTAACTTTCTATCCCAATTATTCCTAGATTTACTAACAGTCTTTTGCAAAATTGATTTAATCTCTCGATTTGATAATTCTACTTGCCCACTTGTTTGAGGATTATAGGATGAAGTAATTATATGATTAACATCATATCTAGCAAGGGTTTTTCTAAAAACACCATGAAAATGAGAACCTCCATCAGTCATAAGATATCTAGGCACACCAAATCTAGGGAAAATAACATCCTTAAGCATTTTTAATGAGGTCTCATCATCAGCACTCTTTGTTGGTATAGATTCTACCCATTTAGTAACATAATTAACATCAACAAGTATATGAGTATAACCTTGTGAAGGAGGAAAATGACCCATAAAGTCAAATCCCCAACAGTCAAATGGTTCGGTGTGCGCGGCAAACGGAACCGCCTATTCCTCAACCTTGTGCACGGCGATTGTGATGTACCTCTCCCTCTTCCTCTCTCCCATGGCGATCTAGAGGCGGTCGGGTTTTAGCCATCCCCCACGGTCGGCGCCAGGTGGGCGCTGGCTTCTATTGTGGGTGGCTAGTCTGCATGGTGGTTCCTCCTGATTGGCGTTGGAGGATCACATACTCTACCACACGTGATCACGATCGTGGGAGGCCGAAGGAGTATTATGGATCTCTCCATTTCTGGTATTCCAATAATTGGGTGGTTCTTTTCAATGCCAAGGGAGCACCCTTGGTTGGACGTGTGTTCAAAGATGGAGAGGTAATGTTACTGCCAAAACCATTGGCGTGACAGCGCAGCACAGCACGTAGAGCCGGGAGGCTCCAGGTGGGTGGGCCCTGGTCCCTCGGCGACGCCGCAATGCTCGGCACACGTCTGGCCGGTCGCAAAGGCGTGCCACCTGACCTATACACAGGTCGGAAAGGTGCTGGATTGCTTCAATTAGTTCCTGCATGGTAGACACGTAAACATTAAACGAGCCTCGATCGGCTCTCAGGTTACCCTGTGAATCGGCTCAAAGAGCCGATTAACCCATGGTTCATTATAGATCTGCAATAACAAAGGGTTTCTACTTTATCAATGCTAAGCTAAATCAGTCTACGACAGTTTAGGGTTTTCACCACATAACCGGAACATCCTACACGTAGTTGAGCCTGGCAGATACGAAAGATAACAGCAAACCAACCCAAGACGAGCCTAAAAACCAACACGAAGTCGATTCTGGAACATCCTTCTTGGATCGGCAAGCAGTACTACGCACTACTTGATCATTCAACCCGTTTGCAAGGCCTAACCATGCGGATATCAAACTAATCCTCGAAGAACAAGGAACAACTATAACAGATCGAATCTACTAAACAAGATAAAGCGAGGTGATGCCCTTACACCTAGAATAGGTGTAAGGACAACTAGATATCTAGGGCAGCACAGCTACGTAAACGTATCAGAAAGCATCGATGCAAGCCTAAAACATCTACGATAAACGGTGTTACTCGCCATCAAAGGCTTCGATGCGGCAACACCAAACAACGAATAAACGATCTTGCCTAGATCGCAGATGCGATCTAGGCAGCATGTGCTACCCGGAAGAAACCCTCGAAACAAGGGGTGGCCATGCGCTGGTTGTGTTTGTTGTGAACGTGATCGTCCTCCTTTCTCAATAACCCTAGGTACATATTTATAGTCCGTGGACTTTCTATCTTTGGAAACACACCTAACCGTGTACGAGCTAAACTCTATCTCTTAATTCTAAACTAAGATGCGATCCATCATAATGTACAGATACACGGGCAATCTAGCCCAAATTCTCGCACGAGGCCGATTCAGAGATAATCCACGTGTATATTCTACAAGCCCATCTCAATTACGGCCCATCTCTTGATCCGGTTAAAATCTGGTGATAACACATGCCCCCTGGTTTTGATTATGATAATTTCAAAACCACTCTGTTTTTTCTTCGTAGGGTCACATCGTGGCAGAGCAGATCGTCACAGTATCCTTTCATCATGATGCCTTGTCTTCTCAACTTCTCCGCACTGCACGATCTAACAGTTTTGGCACCACGTCCTCGGAAACCACCGCAACATTAAATCTCCACTATATCCCCTTTATTTAACCGCATCGAACAGTTCGCTTCTTCATCCCCCTGCTCCGTACTAGCCATCGAAAAAACCCTCCCTCACACCATGGATTCCTCCTCCTCCTCCTCTGCCTCGGGACTTTCTTGCCTATCCTCTCCCCTCCGAGAGCCGGCGCGAGTGGGACCCGATGACGGCGTACAACATCCTCGCCCCAACGAAGTGGGACGAGGAGGATCACGCTTCCTCCGTCTGGTCCGAGGATGACAAATCCTTGAGACGGAGAAGACGACTTCTAGTTCCTCGTCGATGGGGAGCTGGAGGCGGAGAGCGAGATGGCTCCTTCTCCTGGGACGACTTCACCTCCTCCGACGAGGAGGAGGAAGAGAAGTGACACCTCCTCCGACGAGCCGCCGGCGAAGCGCATCTGCCGGGTCGGACGCGGCGACGACGACGAAGAAACGGCCCCTGCCGAGGGCTACGGCAGCAGCGACGAGGAGCTCGCTGGCAGCAGCACCGATGGCAGCCACGACGGCGATGACGAGGGCAGCGATGGCCCTTAGACTAGGATTACTAGCATTGGACTAGTAGTAGTAATCGGGTCTTCTTTTGTTCTTCTTTTCCTGAGCAATCGGTTCTTCTCTGTAAAAATCCTCTTTATTAATGAAGAAAATGTTTCTATGCCAATTTCGCTTTCGTATCAATTTTGCCGATCGTCAAAGCGAGTCAACGCGCAAAGAGCCGATGGTAGCGCATCGGCCTTCACCACAAAAAGCGAGTAAGGCCAACCCAGTCGCCTATTCAAACGGTAACCTACAACCTTTGCCTGCAAGAGTAAGCTCAGATCCCAATCACCGCTCGAACGGATCAACTTACGGCCACAAATCTCAGATCTCAATCGAGACTCAACTCCGCAGCGAATCAATGGCGGAATCATCCAACGCCAACACTACGGTCTCCGGCTTGAAGGTAATCCCCAACAGCTCCTCGCTATCCGAGCATAGTGTTGGAATTAACAGCAAACACCTGAATTAATGTCTCATTCCGTCATTAATTTTAGGTATCAGACATTCTGCTGTCGCATCCTTCCCTTCCAAATTCTCTCTGTCTTGGCCCTCGTTCTACCGAGAGTCCTGCTCATTTGATTTCATGCAAGTCCAATAGAATTCCCTTCGTGAACCAGAACTTAGATCTATCTTCTTGGGCCGACTGCTTACGAGCCTGGCCTAATCCTCTTGAACATTGGGTTTCATGGTATAATAGAATAGCCAAAACTCACCAAGCCAACTGGGAAACCACAGGAATAGCCGATGCTCTAGCTTTATCACTGTATCCCCTTGAGAAACATGAAAACCTTCTGAAAACAATCGGCTACTTTTGGTCTGATGCTTTGAATTGCTTCATGTTTGGTCATGGCCCCATGACACCAACCCTACTAGATGTGGCCATGATCACTGGTCTAGACATTGCATCCCCAAGCCCCTCTTCCTTTATGCTGCCAAAGGTTCCTTTCAAGCTCTCTTCCAAAATAGACTGCACAAACTGGGGTGCTTATCTTCGACGCCACATGAAAAACAAAGGCCCTCAACGGAGAAAGAACACACGGCCTTCCTGAATTTGGTTGGAACACTTCATATTCTGTGGCCCTTCACTTGCTCCCACCAGAATTACCTTTCCTTGGCCTATGAACTTGCCAGGGGCACCAGCTTGCATTGGCAAACTGTTCCTTGGAGAGGTCTATCGATATCTCCAACTAATGTCTGTCAAACTGTTTTCCCAAAAGACAGTCAAAACAGGAGGTCCCTGGTGGTTTATTCAGCTATGGGCTCAGCTATACTTCCAGAACCACATCCCAAACTTCCCACGTCTGGCCACTCGCACCTTTCTAGACGCCGGAAGCAAATCCGATGCACTAGCTACGGCCAAGCTTTGTATAGCCTTCCGGGCAGTAAACTGATTCCAAGCATCAAAATGGTTCAACATCTTCTTCCAAGGCCTGGACAATCCCCTCTTCTTTCCTTACACGGAATCTGAGCATTTTGAGAATCCGGTCTCCTTCCGGCTAGACAGCTTTGCCGATGACATCACACCCGGCATTGTATTCCACCATGATTCGTCCCTGTTTCCTTCCGGTGGGCATGAGCACCTCCAACAGGATCATCAAACCTGGTTATGAGTCCTATCAGCCGGTCGTAGCAGCCCGGCAGCTTGGTCTTGGGCAGGTGTCTCCCCATTTCTTTCTCCATCACTTAACAGAGAGCAGAGCTTTGCCTTCCTCACCGGTCAGAGGTGTTACTCTTTCTTTGATGCTCTAGCCATCCCGTTCCTCACAACCTCTCTTTTACCTCCTCAACCGATGGTTTTGAGACCTGGTGGTCAATGTGGAAGAGTCATGCCTTCAGGAGAGCTCTGGGACCCTTGTTGAAACAACTTGATGCTGAATACGATATCCCTGCAGAACAGGTACCACTACTCACAAATTATCTTGAAGTGGTTTACAACGATTTCCTTCCTTTTATAACCCTGCTCTATCTTCTTGCAGCAACAAGACGGTCCAGAAACTGTACATGATGACGGCTCCCCTTCCAAATTCCTCCCACCAGCTCCAGTGGTCCTCTTCTGCAAAAACTCACCACCCTTGAAAAGGTTGTAGAGCCAACATTTCACCAAACTCTTCTTCTAAGAGTAGAGTATCTTACGGGCGGTTGCCCCCGAGCCTCAGCCACGGCGAGAACAGACAGTGAGAAAGTAGCTGTCAGGAAGACCTTGAGGCGCCAAAACCCTACTCCATTCCAAGAAAATTTGCAAGTAAGTTGATCCATGCCTTGGCTGATTTCATCTATCCTTCTCGGCTTCTGCAACATGCTCGTATTTCCTTTACAGGCCTCCGCTGAAGAAAACTCTAGTGAGGATACACAGTCCAGTCGAAGGGACTCGAGCTCCGGTAACTCTGGGAAAACCACTACGCAGAGCCAGCCAGACTTGCCACCGTCGGCTTCCAAGAAAAGGTCAGCTCCCGAACCTGCTGCTTCCCAGGCTTCACATAAAGCAGGACAGGGTGGTCTACGCACAAAGAGCCGATGCATCAAGAGAGATCGCAAGGCACCGCAAACCTCCTCATCAAACCAGGAGATTTCGAATGTAATTACTCTCCATATTCTCCTTGGCTCATATTTCATGCTAACCTATTGTTGTTCTCATCGGTTAACCACTTCCTTTGCAGACCGATGACACCTCCAGTGGGGAAGTCGAGGAGATACTGATGCCATCCACCACCCTGGACCTAGCAACCTCTAAAAGTGTAGATGACAAGGCTGCCACTTTGGCCAAACCCCCAGCAGAAACACAAGAGCCGATCATCTCTTCATCGGCTGCTCCTATGGTCTTAGGAGAGGTACACTTCCTTTCCTTAGCTCTTCCTTTCTCTTTCGCTGTATACTGACGTTGTTCTTGTTGTTTGTCAGGGTTATGACCTCTCAAGCTTGCTAACGTTCGACCCTGAATCCATCGAACCAGCTGCATCTAAAGCAAGTGAAGAGTCGGGACCCAGCGCTACACATGGTCAACTCCAGCAACTCAAGGCCTTGCTCTCCTCCTCAATTGAAACATTGGTCGAAGATACCGAGGAAGTGAAGAGCATTCTTGAAGACATCCAGCCTCATCTCCCGGTGACGTTGCAGGTGAAAATCTGGCCAGTTGTGACCCTGTCTGCTTACAGGTCAAGGGTGAAATCGGCTCGTCAGAGAATCGTCTTACGCCACGCCCAGCTTCCGTTAAAAGCCGATATTGCAGACAAATGTCAGCGACTTAATGAGAAAAAGGCAACTTTGGACGCTGATACGTCTCAAACGTATCTATAATTTCTTATGTTCCATGCTACTTTATTGATGATACCTACATGTTTTATACACATTATATGTCATTATTATGCGTTTTCCGGAACTAACCTATTGACGAGATGCGAAGGGACGTTCTTTGTTTTACTGCTGTTTTGGTTTTGAAATTCTAGAAAGGAAATATTCTCGGAATCGGACTAAATAAAGACCCAACATCCTATTTTTCCCGGACGCTTCCAGAGCACCGAAGAAGGGCCAGAGGGGAGCCAGGAGGGCCCCACCCCATAGGGCGCGCGCCAAGGGGGTGGGCGCGCCCCCTATGGTGTGGGCACCCCGTTCGCCTCCGACTCCGTCTCTTTGCCTATTTAGTCGTCCCTGACCTAAAAACACCGATACGGAGGACGAAACCCGAGAAAACCTTCCGAGCCACCGCCATCGCGAAATCAAGATTCGGGGACAGTCTCTGTTAGGCACGCCGCCGGGCGGGGAATTGCCCCGGAGTCATCTCCACCGCCGTCTTCACCGCCATCTTCACCGCCATCGCTGTCCCCATGATGAGGAGGGAGTAATTCACCCCGGGGCTGAGGGCTCCGCGTAGCTATGTGGTTCATCTCTCTCTTTATGTGATCTAGTTGAATATCATCTATGTGCTACTCTAGTGATGTTATTAAAGTACTCTATTCCTCCTGCACGGTGTAATGGTGACAGTGTGTGCCTCGTGTAGTACTTGGTGTAGGCTATGATTGTGATCTCTTGTAGATTATGAAGTTAACTATTGCTATGATAAGTATTGACGTGATCTATGCCTCCTTCATGGCGTGATGGTGATAGTGTGCATGCTATGTTAGTTCTTGGTGTAATTATGTTGATCTATCTTGCACTCTAAGGTTATTTAAATATGAACATTGAATTGTGGAGCTTGTTAACTCCGGCATTGAGGGTTCGTGTAATCCTACGCAATGTGTTCATCATCCAACAAAAGGGTGTAGAGTAGTCCTATTATGTGATCATTGTTGAGAGTGTCCACTAGTGAAAGCAGGATCCCTAGGCCTTGCTTCCAAGCATCGAATCTCCGTTTGTTTACTGTTTTGTTGCATGTTTACTCGCTGCCATATTTTATTCAGATTGCTATTACCACTCATATACATCCATATTACTTGTATTTCACTATCTCTTCGCCGAACTAGTGCACCTATACACCTGACAAGTGTATTTGGTGTGTTGGGGACACAAGAGACTTCTTGCTTTGTGATTACGGGGTTGCTTGAGAGGGATATCTTTGACCTCTTCCTCCCTGAGTTCGATAAACCTTGGGTAATCCACTTAAGGGAAACTTCCTGCTGTTCTACAAACCTCTGCTCTTGGAGGCCCAACACTGTCTACAAGAATAGAAGCTCCCGTAGACATCAAGCTATTTTTATGGCGCCGTTGCCGGGGAGGTAAGGTAAAAGGTATTCACATCCTCCGACTACTAAGCTATTTTCCTAGCCCGTTGCCGGTGTGTGAGTGCTCGAAGCTATTTCCTTTAGATCCTGCAATTGCATCTTTTTGTTTCTTGTTTTTATTTTCACTAGTTAGGCGTAATGGAAAACAAAAAAAATTTGTGAGCTTTTTAATCTTTTTCCTAATTTAGAATTGTTTGATGCGAAAATTAAAAAACCTATGGAACCTTATTTATGATAGTAGCAATGTTATTAGTATGAATGCAATCACTACTAATGCTATGGATAAGTCTAAGCTTGGGGAAGCTAGTTTACATAAAAATAATCTTTTTGCTCCTCGGCTTTGGAAGAAATATTTTGCTCTGATAATGCTTTATCTCCCACATGCGATAACTCTAATGATGCTTGATATTTTAAATCCACCTGCTGAAAGTATTCCGTATAAAATACCTATGAAAATTATTGAACGTGTTATGGATAACCGCTATGAAGGGGATGGAACTGTCCATCCTGGAGATCATTCTTGTTTTTGCATGAATTATGCGGGTTATTCAAGTGTGCAGGTATTTCAATGGATGAAGTTAGAAAGAAATTATTTGTTATGTCGCTATCTGGTGAAGCGGCGCATTGGTATAAACTATTGAAGGACGGGCTCTCTTGATTGGAAGGATATTGTGCCTCTATTTTATTCCAAGTTCTATCCTCCAAGTGAAATTCACAAAGATCGAAACCATATATATAATTTTTGGCCTCATGATGGAGAGAGTATTGCCCAAGCATGGGAGAGATTGAAGACTTTAATGCTCAAATGCCCCAATCATGAGCTTCCGGGTAATATCATCATTGATAATTTCTATGCAAGACTTTCTTTTCAATATAAGACCTTGCTGGATACTACTTGTTCTGGATCATTCACGAGCAACAAAGAAGAGTTTAAAAGGGACCTTCTTGATCGGATTAAGGAGAACGCTGAAGATTGGAAGAACGACAAAGGTAAAGAGTCAGGTATAAATTATGATTATGAATGCATTGAAACTTTTATGGATACTGATAAATTTCGAAATATGAGTGCTACTTATGGTCTTGACTCTCAAGTTGCTGCAAATCTTTATAAAGCCTTTGCTTCTCATTTTGAATTGCCTAAAAAGAATTTTGATAAGTATCATGAACCTTTTAAAAAGGCTTGCATGAAGAATGAAATTGTTGTTAATAAGCATGCTCAAACTCCTAAGAATGCTATTTCCTATAAGCATGTGGAATACATAGACCTTGTGGAATTAATCAAATCAAAGATGAATATTGTATCCATCATGCTAATGAAAAAACTAGAAAGTGGTTTAGGGCTCTAGATGATCTTGGTAAAAAAGTTTGTGCCCTCTATCCTTTTATTTGTGAAGTTTGCCATGAAGTGGGTCATTTTAATTTTCAATGCTCCTCCAATGATAATTTGAACCCAATGAGTGCTGCAAATTTGTATTGTGATGATGAAATTACTCCTAATCGGCATGATGAACTTACTTTATTTTTGGGGTGTGAAGAACTGTCGAGAAAAATCTCTTTGTTACATATGAGTGATCTTGATATTGATGATGTCCTTCATGGGTGTTTTTCTTATTGCATTGACAAAAGCCATACAAACACTTACATACAAAATATTTTAGAAGATGACACCTTGCCAAAATATGATAGGACCGCTGTGTGTTTTCAACTAATTAATGAATAGGAGGGATCCTCCCAAGTTTCTTCTATTGTTTCTAAAAGAAAATCAGGTTATGCGGACAAGCCACCCTTCAAGCCTCTTCCTCCTAAAGAAGGGAACGAGGAGAAGGAAGAGAGAAGAAGAAGAAGAAGAAGAACGAAGAAGAAGAAGAAGAAGAAGAAGAAGGAGAATAAAAAGAAAGAGGTAGTATCCTCGCGTGAATGAGATAACGCTAGGTAACCGTAAGTA
This sequence comes from Lolium multiflorum, assembly GCA_030979885.1. Classification (NCBI taxonomy): domain Eukaryota; kingdom Viridiplantae; phylum Streptophyta; class Magnoliopsida; order Poales; family Poaceae; genus Lolium; species Lolium multiflorum. The sequence continues at coordinate 170,939,672 of CM061750.1, forward strand.
TGTTGCTCCTAATGATTATTGTGATAATGAATCTGAATACGATGATCTTCCTATGCCCTTTACATACATTAGCGATCATGATTTGAATGAGCACACTACTTTTGATATTACAAATCTCTGGGAAACTAATTCTGAAAATGGTAATAATTGCCATAGTGTCAGTGCTATCCATGCTTCCTCCCATAATGATATAGAAAGCTCTAAGCTTGGGGAAGAGGTGTTTGAAAATCCTTTTGCTACTGGTCATTATGTTCTTGATACATCTCCTTCTAATAACAATGATGGTATGGTCATAGTTAAATCGATCGTGAAAGATAACTATTCTATTTCTTATGATGACACTGTGCCTCCGATCTTTGATGATTATTATAAAGAATGCTATGATATAGGTTATAACTATCCTTATGAAACTTGTCATAGTCATGATTGGATAACCAAAAACAATTCTTTTAATATGCAACTTGTTTACCATGTTCAAATTCTTGATAATAATCTTGCTCCAATTACTATTAATGAGAATAACTCTTCTTATGCCAAAATTAATGATATTTCTATGCATAGGAACCATGATAAGAATGTTTTAAGTGATGGGTATATTGTGGATTTCATCAATGATGCTACTGAAAGTTATTATGAGAGAGGAAATATGGTTATATGCATCTTAATAATATTAAGTTTCCCCTCTTCATGTTGAGAATCTTGAAGTTACTCGTGTTTTATCCTCTTATGCTTCTCACTTTGTTCTTCATGAAATTCATTTGTATACAAGATTCCTTTGCATAGGAAGTGTGTTAGACTCAAATGCTCTCTTTTGCCTCAACTTTTATTTCTTGCGAGTGCATCATTAAAACTGCTAAGCCCATCTTAATGGCTATAAAGAAAGAACTTCTTGGGAGATAACCCATGTGTTATTTTGCTACAGTACTTTGTTTTATATTTGTGTTTTGGAAGTTGTTTACTACTGTAGCAACCTCTTCTTATCTTATTTTTATTGCATTGTTGTGCCAAGTAAAGTCTTTGATAGAAAGGTTGATACTAGATTTGGATTACTGCGCAGAAACAGATTTCTTGCTGTCACGAATCTGGGCCAAATTCTCTGTAGGTAACTCAGAAAATTATGCCAATTTACGTGAGTGATCCTCAGATATGTACGCAACCTTCATTAAATTTGAGCATTTTCATCTGAGCAAGTCTGGTGCCATTTTAAAATTCATCTTTACGGACTGTTCTGTTTTGACAGATTCTGCCTTTTATTTCGCATTGCCTCTTTTTGTGTTGGATGGATTTCTTTGTTCCATCAACCTTCAGAAGCTTTGTGCAATGTCCAGAAGTGTTAAGAATGATTGTGTCACCTCTGAACATGTGAGTTTTTGATTATGCACTAACCCTCTAATGAGTTGTTTTGAGTTTGGTGTGGAGGAAGTTTTCAAGGGTCAAGAGAGGAGGATGATATACTACGATCAAGAAGAATGAAAAGTCTAAGCTTGGGGATGCCCCGGTGGTTCATCCCTGCATATCTCAAGAAGACTCAAGCATCTAAGCTTGGGGATGCCCAAGGCATCCCCTTCTTCATCGACAAAGTATCAGGTTCCTTCTCTTGAAACTATATTTTTATTCGGTCACATCTTATGTACTTTACTTGGAGCGTCTGTATGTTTTTGTTTTTGTTTTTGTTTGAATAAATGCTTGTGTGGGAGAGAGACATGCTCCGCTGGTTCGTATGAACACATGTGTTCTTATCTTTTAATGTTCAATGGCGAAGGTTAATTGTTATATGGTTGGAAACAGGAAATGCTACATGTAGTAATTGGTATAATGTCTTGAATAATGTGATGCTTGGCAATTGTTGTGGTCATATAGATCTTGTTTAAGCTCTTGCATCATGTACCTTGTACCCATTAATGAATAATTACATAGAGCTTGTTAAAATTTGGTTTGCATGATTGGTCTCTCTAAGTCTAGATATTTTCTGGTTGAGGTGTTTGAACAACAAGGAGACGATGTAAAGTCTTATAATGCTTACAATATGTTTGTATGTGAGTCTTGCTGCACCATTTCATACTTGAGTTTGCTTCAAATAACCTTGCTAGCCTAAACCTTGTATCGAGAGGGAATACTTCTCATGCATCCAAATACTTGAGCCAATATTCATGCCATTTGTGTCCACCATACCTACCTACTACATGGTATTTCTCCGCCATTCCAAAGTAAATTGCTTGAGTGCTACCTTTAAACAATTCAAAAGTTATTACCTCTTATTTGTGTCAATGTTTTATAGCTCATGAGGAAGTATGTGGTGTTTATCTTTCAATCTTGTTGGGCAACTTTCACCAATGGACTAGTGGCTTCATCCGCTTATCCAATAATTTTGCTAAAAGAGCTGGCAATGGGATTCCCAGTCCCAAATTAATTAACAAAAATAGACACTCCTCCATGGTATGTGATTGTTGGACGGCACCGAAGGATTCGGTTAGCCATGGCTTGAGAAAGCAAAGGTGGGGAGGAGTGTCATCTAAATAAAACTAAAATAAAAAGGCACTCCTTCATGGTATGAGATTGTTGGCACCCGAGGATTCGGTTAGCCATGGTTTGTGAAAGAAAGGTTGGAAGGAGTGCCACCCAAAAATAAAATAAAATGGGAGCCGCTCTTTGAAGGTTTGTCTGGCAAGGGGTTAGGTGCCCACTACCATTCGTTGACAACAACAAACGCCTCTCAAAACTTTACTTTTATGCTCTCTATATGTTTTCAAAATCAAAGCTCTAGCACAAATATAGCAATCGATGCTTTCCTCTTTGAAGGGCCATTCTTTTACTTTATTGTTGAGTCAGTTTACCTATTCTTTCTATCTTAGAAGCAAACACTTGTGTAAATTGTGTGCATTGATTCTTACATGTTTACCTATTGCACTTGTTATATTACTTTGTGTTGACAATTATCCATGAGATATACATGTTAAAGTTGAAAGCAACCGCTGAAACTTATATCTTCCTTTGTGTTGTTTCAAAGCTTTCTACTAAGAATTTATTGCTTATGAGTTAACTCTTATGCAAGACTTATTGATGCTTGTCTTGAAAGTATTATTCATGAAAAGTCTTTGTTATATGATTCATTTGTTTACTCATTATCTTCATCATTGCTTCGAATCTCTGCATTCATCTCATGTGCTTTACAATAGTATGATCAAGGTTATGATGGCATGTCACTTAAGAAATTATCATTGTTATCGTTTACCTACTCGAGGGCGAGTAGGAACTAAGCTTGGGGAGACTGACACCTCTGTCAGCACTGCTGAACTTGAGACCTTGCGAAAGGAGTTGGAGGACCTCGAAGAGAGGGTCCGGGTAACCAAACAGCTCATCCAAGATAAGGAAGCTCTTATTGCCCACTCCCACGAGGAAGCAGAAGGCCTCAAAGCTGAACTGAAGACTGATCTGGCCGAAATTCGCGCCTTGAACAAGCAGCTGGTGACGGCCAGGACGAAGATGACGAGGCCGAGATCGCCGAGGTGGATCGTGTTCGTGTTACCGCCCTCCGTGCCCTTGAGGCATTCCTTCGCAGAGCTTCCCATGTAACCTGATAACTGCTCCACTGAGCTTGACTGCTTGTAATAGTTTGTACCTCTTGAGTCGATGGCTGCGCATCGGCTTTTTTATTCTAAAGTCGATGTCTGAGCATCGGCTGTACTTAATTTTTTTATCATTTTTGTTTTTTTACTGGCCGATCGATTTCATGAATCGGCCTCCATATTTCAATGTCCATCCTCCCACATACTTGGGAAATATTTCTGAAGATGCTGGCCATTGACAGCCATTGGGCACATACTTCGTAGCCTCGTATCTTATCCGTTTATGCCCCCAAGCCGAATCTTTCAAGGAATTGAAGATATCGGCTCTCCAGTCATCTTACTACGACTACATGACGTGCTTGAGGTGAGATCCTTGCTTTTTATTTTTTGGGGCCGATCGCAGGGATCGGCATTGCCACGTGTGTCTGTCGACTTTGGTCTTGCTACTCTGTCAGGTCGGTGGATAAGACCAGCCTCACCCCGTTTTTTGAAGCGTCGATACGCTCAGCCGTCAAACCGACTCCAGATCGGCTCTTGGTCGTGCGTCCCAAATATTCATGCCAGCTATTGAGATCTCGATCGAGTCATGCATGAACGACCTCCACTTCATCTCCATCCCACGTATCAAGCATTGGTGCATTGTGGATGGAATGCAGCAGTGGTGTGAATCCAATCCCTCCCTAGCAGGACAGCGTAGGTGCTTTTCTTGTCGACGATGAAGAACGACGTAGGGATGGTTTTTCGGCGACAGTTAGGTCCACATTCAGCCTCGCGCTTCGATGCTTGGCCGTTGAAGTCGCTTAGTGTGACGTTGGTCTTGATCAGAGAGCGTCCCAAACGCCGTAGCATGGAGTATGGCATTATGTTGACTGCCGCTCCCGTGTCGACCAACATCTTGCCGACAGCTGCCCGTTGATATATCCTCTTAGGTACAGGGCCTTCAAATGTTTGTAGCTCCTCTCTTGTGGCTTTTCAAAGATGACGGCCGTGGGCCGCAGTCAAACTGAGCTACTGGCACTTCTTCGGTTTTTGGAGCACAAAACTCCGACGGAAGTATGAATACCATGTTTGTGCCAGCCGATGCCTTTGCATTGGCTTTTGCTTGTTTGGGGCGCCATTCCTTCTTCGGTGGACGTGTATCCGCCTCCAAAGTTTGTTGAATTTTCACGGCCAGATCGGGCCGAGCTCTCAACGTGTCACAGTCTGCGCCTCGCTCCCTCCAAACTACGTAGCCGTTGCACTCGCGCTTTTGGGAGTGGCGAGTCCATCGGGGCACCACCTTGGCCGGTGGTATCTGTCTTCCTCTTCGTCATCCGACTCCTCGAAATCTTCCCCTTGAGATGACTCAGCTTTTCGTGCAGGGATGGGAGAGGCCTAGACGCCTAAACACTGAAACGCCTCCCTTGTTCTTCTTGTCTGCATTCGGGCAGTTGTCGATTGTAGGCAATCGGCTCATTCCTGAATCCCAGCATTGAAGAAAGGACAATCCCAGTGTCTGTCCATGCCTTCTTGTTCTCTTGACCTCCCATTAGCGTGGCGTTCATATCCTCGTCTCTATCGTACCGACGAGATTTTCTGTGGTCTGCATCAGACCGACGATATCTTTCGTCATCTGTATCGTACCGCCGACGTCGGTCATACTGATGCTCATACTTGTTAAGGAGGTGCGCGGAAAGTGGTCGTTGGTACCGCACACTTCTTACTTGTTGCTCGGTGATGTACCGCCTATCATCACATCGGGGCCGGTCGCACGGACCGGCCTCCTCCTTATCCTTGGCACGGGAGTGACCGATTTCTTCTTTATCGTTGCCCTGGTGGCGTACAGGCCCTGCCATGTTAATATCAAATGAGAAACCTGGCCGACGCTGCACGTGGTAATCTAGTTCCACCAGGTTGACGCTAGGAAACGGTTGCGTGTCCACTTTCATGGCAAACTGACTAAAGATCAAACGGCCTTGTTCTATCGCCAACTGGATCTGCCGACGCAACTCTTTGCAGTCATTGGTGACATGGGTGAACGAGTGATGCCACTTGCAGTATGGTCTCCCATTCATCTCTTGCGCCGTAGGGATTTTATGGCCTTCGGGTAACTTCAGCTGTTTCTCCTTGAGCAATAAATCGAATATCTGCTCAGCTTTGCTTATATCGAAGTCAAACCCTTTGCAGGCCCTGTGGCTTCACCCATTTGCAGGACACGACTGCCCCACAGCCATTCAGCCACACTACTTCCTGGTCTTCGGGTCCTCAACGTCCTTGTCTCGACCAGGGTGATCGCGCTTGATGAACTTGTCTGGGTACAACTCGGGTGGCGCTGCTCATACAAGTTAATTTCTGGACCATGTGCGCTGAGTTGTACTCCGCTTGCTAAAAAGATCCTTGAGCGCGGCTAGGCCCAGCTGCCAGCTCGACTACTTCTTTTTCATTCAAACGAACCGGATAACATCGGTTCCGACAGTCTGGCGCTGAATGTCTTGTGACACCGTTTCTCCTCGCTTCGCCGTACTGCGTTAGATCGGCAATGCCAGCCTCGGTAGCCTCGAGTGATATTGCACGTGCTCTTCGAGTTGCTTCCAGGTCCGGACTGAATCTGGTGGCGCGAGGTGTACCACCCAAAAGCTGGTCCAGTGAGAGACTGTGCGAAAAATCTCACACGTAATGGGCTGATGCTGAAATCATGCCCATTGTGCCAAATATCGGCTCACATGATCAATTGAGCTAGATCCTTCCCCACCGAACTTTGAGAACTCAGGGAGCCGATATTTGGGCGGGTGGAATCAGATCATATTCATTGGGGTACGGCTTGGATAGCCGATTGTTCTCCTCTTTGGCAGGATGCCAAATTGGTCCCTCAAGATTGTCTGATCTGCTCCACTGTATGAGCTGCAGGGGCCGAACTTTCATGACTCGTTCGGTGGCATATTTAGCAAGCCACGCTGTTATCGGCATCTGCTCCAGAATTCCTCCCGCGGAAATCCCTGCCGCTGCAATCTGGTTTGTGCGCGAAAGTTGTTGCATCGGGCACGTATGTGCACACGTATCCATGTGGGATTTCTTTGGGCGGCTCATTCAGAATTGGCAATCTCCAGGATCGCCCCCAACCTTATAGACGACGTATGCCGGTGAAGCCTGTTGCTCTGGGGCGGCAAGCGTGAACGGCAGGCGTCGTGTAGAACGGTATCTCTCCCTGGTGAGTGCCTAGGGTAGGTCCTGACGGAGAGTGCTGGTGCTTGGCGATTTCCTGCATCACGCGAACCGCAATGCGCTCAAAAGCGTTCACCAGGCTCGCAGAATGACGGTGTAAAGAGTGAGCCACCATGTAGTTGACTTCCTGGCGCAGAGCTCTGGTGCGTTCCTCTGAAGGGAGAGATAGTTCTACCCCGTCGAGAACGCCTTCTGGTGAGAATCCCTTCCACCTGATGCCATGTGAACGGGTTCTCTCGAAAGAGCCGATGAGATCGGCTTTGAACTGAGACTTGAGCTCATCGTAATTCTTCTTGTGATCCTCGGTGAGCTCTTCATATGTGACTGGTGCGGCCATCTCGATTCTGCGAATGTTGGCGCCGTTGTTGTAGAGTGTCCCACCGGGCGTGCCAGAGAATGTGTTGCCTGCCAAAACCCACCGGCGAGCGATGGGCAACACGTAGAGCCGGGAGGCTCCCGGGACTGCTGGTGGGCCCTGGTCCCTCGGGCGACGGCCCGCAGTGCTCTGGCACACGTCCTGACGGTCGCAAGGGCGTGCGACCTATACCTGGTCGGGAAGGTGCTGGATTGCTTCAATTAGTTTCCTGCATGGTAGACACGTAAACATTAAACGAGCCTCGATCGGCTCTCAGGTTACCCTGTGAATCGGCTCAAAGAGCCGATTAACCCATGGTTCATTATAGATCTGCAATAACATGGGGTTTCTACTTTATCAATGCTAAGCTAAATCAATCTACGATAGTTTAGGGTTTTCACCGCATAACCGGAACATCCTACACGTAGTTGAGCCTGGCCGATACGAAAGATAACAGCAAACCAACCCAAAACGAGGCCTAAAAACCAACACGAAGTCGATTCCCGGAACATCCCTTCTTGGATCGGCAAACCGTACCTTACGCACTACCGGATCGTTCAACCCGTTTGCAAGGCCTAACCATGCAGATATCAAACTAATCCTCGAAGAACAAGGAACAACTATAACAGATCGAATCTACTAAACAAAGATAAAGCAGGTGCTGCCCTTACACCAGAATAGGTCTAAGGACAGCTAGATATCTAGGGGCAGCACAGCTACGTAAACGTATCGAGAAAGCATCGATGCAAGCCCTAAAACATCTACGATAAACAGTGTTACTCGCCATCAAAAGGCTTCAGTACGAGCAACACCAAACAACGAATAAACGATATCGCCTAGATCGCAAGATGCGATCTAGGCAGCATGAGCTTACCGGAAGAAACCCTCGAAACAAGGGGTGGCCATGCGCCTGGATTGTGTTTGTTGTGAACGTGATCGTCCTCCTTTCTCAATAACCCTAGGTACATATTTATAGTCCATGGACTTTCTATCTTTGGAAACACACCTAACAGTGTACGAGCTAAACTCTATCTCTTAATTCTAAACTAAGATGCGATCCATCATAATGTACAGATACACGGGCAATCTAGCCCAAATTCTCGCACGAGGCCGATTCAGAGATAATCCACGTGTATATCCTACAAGCCCATCTCAATTACGGCCCATCTCTTGATCCGGTTAAAATCTGGTGATAACAGGTAATTAGATCTGGATCGAAGGTAACTTTCGTAAACCACATTGTTAGGCTTTCTACTTGCATTCTTTCTCCCTCTGGAGATCCAGTAGAAATGGACCGTGGACTTGGATCTGTCGAGTCATCGATATTGCATGTGGAGGAGGATGTGTCGGACCCTAACATTAATTCAAATTTAGATCCCGAGGAAGATTTGGCTGAGTCATCGGCAGTTCATGATTCATTAACTCTTGGTTTGGACTTTTCCCCGGGAAGGACTTTTGCTAGTAAAGTGAAAAGGGATTTCTTTACTATGGTTCATCCGAATAAAAATTCCTTCCACTTCACAATGGTAGTTTCATTTGGTCGTGCATCTTTTCGTCTTACTGAGGATTCGGTGGCTATAGCTCTTGAGTCTGCTGTTGGGGGTTTATGTGATGAACTAAAGGTCTCAATCTTGAAAGATAGAGTATTGTCCTTCATGGTTTCCTCTAAGCAGATTGGTTTTCTACTCTACCAGAGGCACTTTTACTCTTGCAAGCAATTCAAATGTTATTTTCACCTATGGGGCAGAGGAGGAACAAATTGGACTCGTGAATTTTTCATATGTGGCAAAAAGAGTGTAGAGTTGAGTGGACTCTGGTTGGTCCATCTAAACGCACAATACAATTGGGGATGAATGCTATTCGTGCAGCAAGAAATATTAAATCTGTGGTCCGATCTAGTAAGACTGTTTCTAAGAAACTAACTTTTGCAACTATTGAGAGTTACAAAGCGTGCAAGGGATATTGATATCCAGCTACGGCAGAAGATATAGCTGATTTGCTGCAAAGTGGATATGTGCTATCATTTCCAGAAAAAATCCCAGCTCCTCAAGCTCATGTGACTCATTGGACAGAGGCTCAACCTAGCATTCAGTTTGGGACTGCATTGCCATTTGATATAAGAGGGGGTACTAGCCCCTCTTCATCTGATTCAAGCACTGTGAAAGAAAGTCCTCCTCCCAATACATTGACCAGTACTGTTCCTGCTGAGATGGATTCAAATTTATCTCATGATGGTATGAAAGAGTTTGAGCACATGATTGATAAAATGGTGTATAAAGTCTGGGATTGTGGACGCTGTCTTAGAATCTGCCATATTGTTTCCGAATGCTCATTTGATATTCATTGCCGAGCCTGCTTTAGCTATGGCCATATTGCAAAGGCCTGCCTCAGTAAAGCTAAAGAAAAGAAAAAAAAACAGATTTGGGTCCCCAAACGTGCTCATTGGAGGAATCAGGTACTGAACTTCTTGACTGGACCCTTGAATTGCAATGTGCTTAACCATCAGCCCAGTTTATTTGGTATTGGTTTGTACAAGCTCAGTAGCCAAAACGTTGTTAATGCGCTAGTGAATCATGGCCACTTCCAAGTCCACAACAGCTTTGTTAAATTTATTCGAGCAGATGATGTAGAGCACAATCATAGAGCTTCACAAGGGTTTCGCAGAGGGTGGCTGATGATGCTTGGCATACATCCAGATTACCGTAGTTACTTGGACATTGCAAACGCTATATCTACTTTTGGTAAGTTCCACAGCTGGAATAGGGACGATCCAATTAAGGAGAGAGTGCTTGTATATGCATCTTTCCCATCCCCTGCCTTGGTGCCACGGGATGTAGTATTTGGGAAATTTACAACAGTGGGAGGGGTGAAAGAGTCTTGTACTGCGCCTGTTTTTATTCTCTCTGCTGATTTTGCTGATGTACTTCCTACGGATGAAGACCCTATGCCACTTGATGGCAATCCACATCCATTAGCAGGATATCTACAACTCCACCCCAATTTGTTTGTCAACCCACGGTACCCTGAGATTGGATGGGATGTAGGTCCAGAGCAGCATTTTGATGCACCTGTTAATGGGAGTAACAATGGTAATCAGATGGAGGAGAAAGTGGGAGATGTGTGATGTCTACGCACGCTTCTATTCCCGTAGACAGTGTTGGAGAGCAGAGGTTTGTAGAACAGCATCAAGTTTCCCCTAAGTGGATCACCCAAGGTTTATCGAACTCAGGGAGGTAGAGGTCAAAGATATTCCTCTCAAGCAACCCTGCAATTAAGATACAAGAAGTCTCTTGTGTCCCCAACACACCTAATACACTTGTCAGATGTATATGTGCACTAGTTCGGTGAAGAGATAGTAAAACGCAGGTGGTATAGATGGTGGTAAACGGTAATTGCGATCTGAAGTAAATATTGCAGGAAGTAAAGATGCAGTAAAACAGTAAATAAGCGATGTTTGCAGTATTTGGAAACAAGGCCTAGGGATCATACTTTCACTAGTGGCCACTCTCAACATTACAATCATAATTGAATATAAATATAAGCACTTCATCATACTACTCTGAAAACATTCTCTTGTTGGATAAATAACTCAAATTCATTGGGCAAGTGTGCAAAAGCACACCTCAAAGGCGTATTCCCAAGTACTAATGAACACCCACACTGTCAACGTGAGCATTCGTAGGAGGTACTAACACACCACAATTCATAAGGCAGTTACACATGGCGCACACACTGTACCGTTACACCGAGGTCACAATAACCCCAAAGTTCACATAATAAAACACTTGAATAGCATATGACATCTAGATTGTAAAGCCTATGATCACATAAATGAATAAATAAATGCTACTCTCAAACACTCTTTTGTTGGATAACAAACACCATTCATTGTGTAGGGCTACAAGAGCTCCCTCAAGCCGGAGTAAACAAGCTCCACAACGTCATAAAGGAAACACACACGATGCACACACTGTCACCATTACACCGTGGAGAGTGAATCCGGAGTTCATATTTAAAGTAACATCTAGAGTGCATAATAGACAAGAGTAACATCTACATATTCATAAAGATCACACCATGGGAGAGAGAGATGAACCACATAGCTATCGGTAGAGCCCTCAGCCTCGGGGAGAACTACTCCCATCATGGGACAAGAACAGCGATGAAGATGGCGGTGGTGTCGATGGAGATGGATTCCGGGGCACTTCCCCGTCCCGGCAGCGTGCCGGAACAGAGACTTCTGTCCCCCGAACTTGGCATCGCGATGGCGGCGGCTACGGAACTCTTCATGGAATATGACTTGACGATTTAGGATTTTCGCGACTGGAAGAATATATAGGCGGAAGGGCGGCGTCGGAGGGGTCCCGAGGGGCCCACACCATAGGGGCGCGCCCCCCCTCTTGGCCGCGCCGCCAGGTGGGGTGGCCGCCTCGTGGCCCTCTCGTCTCCTTCGGTGTTCTGGAACAATCCGTGGAAAATAAGGCCTTGGGCTTTTGTTTCGTCCAATTCCGAGAATATTTCCTGTGTATAATTTCTGAAACCAAAAACAGCAGAAAACAAGAATTGGCACTTCGGCATCTTGCTTGTTAATAGGTTAGTTCCAGAAAATGCATAAAAATGATATAAAGTGTGAACAAAACATGTAGGAATTGTCATAAAACTAGCATGGAAAATCAGAAATTATAGATACGTTGGAGACGTATCAATGTGCAAGAGTCAATGGTTATGAATGTTTTTGACAATTCTCAGTCTTCAGTTAATATGATGCATCAAGGCAATTTGCAAGTTCAGGCTCCTGGGGATCCTGTAATGAATTTTATAAAAGTTGGCAGAGTCATGGCCTTTGTTGGTCCTTCCCTGGCGCCTCATATGATATGGGATAAACTGTTTTGTTCCATGATGCCTGATCTATATGCTAAATCAATTCCTCTCTCGCTGCAAGTTCCACCGTTTGCTTTTGTCAAGTGGAATATGAAGGATGCTAATGTTACTGTTTGTCAGGGAAAGAGTATGAGTTTGCTGTAGGGTCCAGATGGCATGATTGATACTGTTGTGGAGCAATGTTCTACTCATGTGTCGACGGATACTGTAGCTGTCTTGACAAGGGAAAGGCCAGTGGCAAGGTCACTTGATTTTGATAAACCATCTACTGATGTGGCCACCACAGTTTTCTCTGCTTCTCCTATGACTGCCAAGGCAAAGAGAGGGCGCAAGTCTAGGACTATGGTGGTGCAACCCGAGGAGCGTCGATTCACTCGTAGCTGTTTGAAGAAAGATGGTTGTCGACCTGCACATGTCCTTGCATTTCAGCCACGACCTAAGAAGTCTCGTGCAAAGTTTCTGCTTGAGTTGCCCCAGGATGAAAGAGTACATTCAGAGGAAGATGTTGATCAAGGGGAGGACACTCAAGATTTCATCAATATACCTGCAATGCCCATAGCAGTCATGCAAAGGGTAGGGTCCCAGCTTGGTATTGCACTGGAGAAACTCACTAAGGAGAAGCTTGAGGCTGATCCTGCAACTTCTTCCTCCACAGATGACCATGATGATGATGTCTGGTCAAGAAATAATGTTGTCAACCTTGGATTGTCAGTCACTGTCTGCTTTTGTTCAATTATGGTTATGTTGGTCACTAAGGGTTTATGTGTCAGACTATTTGTGTCATGTTACCAATATTTTGCTCACTACTATGTATTGGGTGGCTATTTTACTCTCCATTATGGTTATAAATGTGTAATATTTCTAGAAGAAATTGGATAATATTGTGTTGGAATGTTCGTGGTTTAAATTCAGAGAATAGACATCGTGATGTCAGATCCAAAATTAATGAAAGTGGGTGTGATATAATTTGTCTACAAGAAACAAAGTGTGAGTCTGTGGACTGGCGTTTCATTAGAACTTTTGCTCCCAAACGATTTGACTGCTTTACTTTTGTTCCCTCTGTTGGGGCTTTTGGGGGAATTATTGTTCTTTGGAATTCATCAGTTTTCACTGGTTTACTGCTTGAAACTCAGTCCTTTGGGGTCAGAATCAATTTCACATTAGTTCATAATAATTCTTCATGGGTGATGGTTTGTGTCTATGGACCATATCAGGGGATAGCTAGAGATGAATTTGTTTCATGGTTGTATAATTTGAATATTCCTGCTATGGATAATTGGCTGGTTCTGGGTGATTTCAATTTTATTAGAGATCAAGAGAATAGGAATAAACCTGGTGGTAATATTCATGATATGATGTTGTTCAATGAAATAATAGGACATTTGGGATTGTTAGAGCTCCCTTTAAAAGGAAGATCCTTCACTTGGTCAAACATGCAGAGAGAGCCTTTACTTGAACAACTTGATTGGTTTTTCACAAGTGCAAATTGGATATCTGAGTATCCACATTCAATTGTGTTGCCCTTGGCTAAAATTGGTTCAGATCATGTTCCATGTGTGGTGACAGTGGATACTAGCATACCAAAATCAAAGCTCTCTCTGTTTGAGAATTATTGGGTTGATGATCTCCCAGGGTTTTCTGACTGTGTATCTAGCTCTTGGGGTAAAATTTCTACTAAATATTATAGTACAACCATGATAGTAGATAAGCTAAAAACTCTAATGTATGATCTGAAAAAGTGGCAGACTAGTTTGTCCCATCTGAAGTTGTTGATACAGAAATGCAATAAGGTCATACGGATCCTTGATAATTTGGAGGAAAATTGTCCACTATATAGATCTGAATTTAATTTCAGAAAAGTGGTGAAGATTCATTTGGAGGAATTACTCTTAGCTGAATGCAAATATTGAAAAAAAAGATGCATAATCAAATGGATAAAAAAGGGAGAAGACAACACAAAGTTCTTCCATGCTATGGCAATAGAGAGATATAGGAGAAATAATATTTCTATGCTCACTGATGGAAATGGTAATGAGGTTTCAGATCATGAAATAATGGCGGGAATGATGTTAGAAAATTTCAAAGAAAGAATGGGCCAGTTAGAAGGAATTGTCATGGAATTTGACTTGGGCTCCTTGCTATCTAAAGTGGATGGGCTTGATGAGCTAACTATTCCTTTTGATAAGAAGGAGATGGATGATGTGGTTAGTATGATGCTAGTGGACCGTGCACCTGGGCCGGAAGGGTTTAATGGAATGTTTATGAAGAAATGTTGGCCCATCATTCAGACATAGTTCTATCGTTTGGCTTCTGATTTCCATGCTGGGAAAATTAAGTTAGAGAATATCAATGGCTCATTCATAACATTGTAAAAAACCTATTCCAATGGATGTTAATGATTTTAGGCCAATTTCATTAACCAATGTTTGTTTGAAGTTTTTGACAAAACTTGCTGCAAATTGACTACAAGGGAAAATTTTAAGTTGTCTGCATAAAAATCAGTATGGGTTTTTGAGATCAAGATCAATACAGGATTGTGTTGCTTGGGCGTTTGAGTATCTATATTTATGCCAAATTTCAAAGAAACAAATAGTTATTGTTAAGTTGGACTTTGCTAAAGCATTTGATACTATTGAGCATGAGGCAATACTGCAAGTTATGAAGCACAAAGGTTTCAATGAGGTATGGCTAGGATGGATAAGGAATATTTTAACTGGAACTTCTGCAATATTGCTTAATGGAATACCAGGGAAGCAATTTGTTTGTAAGAGAGGAGTGAGACAGGGTGATCCTTTGTCACCTTTTCTATATTCTTTTGTCTATGATCTTTTGCAATCAGCAGTGAATGATTTAGTAAGGCAAGGAATTCTTTAAAGGCCTATTGGGACTAATGATGAGGATTTCCCAATCATTCAGTATGCAGATGATACATTGCTAATCATGCCTGCAGACATGGATCAAATGATGGCACTGAAAGAGGTACTGAATAAATTTTCCAATTCCACTGGTTTGAAAATCGATTTTGGTAAGTCACAGATGGTACCTATCAATGTTCCCGATGATTTAATGAACCAACTAGCCACTGAGTTTGGTTGCCAAATTGGTTCTATGCCTTTAACATATTTGGGTTTGCCTTTGGGTACCACTAGACCCACCATATCAGATATTATGCCTATTGTTTGTCGACTAGAAAGGAAACTCACATCTAGCTCTAGTTTTCTATCACAAGGGGCTAGATTACAATTTATCAACTCTGCTCTTTCTTCCATGCCATTGCATTTTCTATGCTCATTACAACTGCCACCAGTTTTGACTAAACAACTGGATAGAATTTTAAGGCAGTGTTTATGGAGGGATAAAGTTGATGAACCAAAGAAATCTCTGGCTGCATGGGATATGATATGTAAGCCAAAGAAAAGTGGTGGGCTAGGAATTGTGGATTTCCAAAAGAAAAATGCTGCCTTGCTGATGAAATTCATGGATAAATTCTACAATCACTGTGATATCCCCTTGGTGAATCTGGTGTGGCATGCTCATTATGCAGACAAAGTTCCACATGCTGAACAGTTATGTGGATCATTCTGGTAGAGAGATGTGCTTAAACTAGTGGACAACTTTAGAGCAGTGGATGCAGTCAAGTTAGGGAATGGACTTTCTTTTCTTTTCTGGCATGATAACTGGATGTTGGAGGGACAGAGTAGGCCAGTGAGTAAAAGATTTCCAAGGCTATTCTCTTATGTGTTGAATGATCAAATGTCAGATGTTGCAGTGTTCAATGTGGGGGATCTTACCTCACTGTTCTATTTACCATTGTCTCAGAGGGCATTTCAGGAGTTGCAAAAATTACACCTTATTATGCAAAGTAATGTCCCCTCAGAACAACATGATGTTTGGACTTATACTTGGGGTGACAAATATACTGCGACAAAGTTTTATGATATGACGTTTGCTCACATTAAAGTGGATAGTATGTATGGATGGATCTGGAAATCGGCTTGCATGATGAAGCTGAAAATGTTTGCTTGGTTACTTTTGTCTGACAGACTAAATACACGAGATCTGTTGCAAAGGAGGAACTGGAGAGTAACAGATGACAAGCATTGTGAACTTTGTCTTGGTCGAAAATATGAAGATAGGACACATCTATTTTTTTGAATGCAATTACAGTGTGAGAGTCTGGAATTATCTTCAAATCACTTGGCAGTCCAATGATAGAATGCAGGAAGTTCTAAATTTGGCAAGAAGAAGTTTTGGAAGACCTTTTTCATGGAGGTTATGATAACAACCTGCTGGAACATCTGGTTAGTGAGGAATAGGAAAATATTCAGGAATGAAAGGCCTAACTTGCAAGGTGGAAAGGCAAATTTGTGCATGATATCACTTTGTTGCAATATAGAATTAAAGAAAAGCATATAAAAGGTTTTCTAAAGTGGATTAGAGACCTGCCATAGATAGTGGTTTTCTCCCTTTTCTTTCTTTCCTTTTGTTTCTGTATATATGTACATATCTGTTTCTCCTGACTTAAAATTTGTTGTGGGGTTGTTGCCTCACAATTCCTGGTAAAAAAACAGTCAAATGGTTCAATAACCAGAGAATAAATCATAGGCATTTCATTGCGTCTAGAATTGTTACCAACTCTTTGGCATTCATCACAAGAAAAAATAAACTTCTTTGCATCGTTAAAGAGGGTAGGCCAATAAAAACCTGATTGTAGAACCTTTTGTGCAGTTCTATCTCCAGCATGATGTCCTCCATAAGCACTACCATGACATTTTCTCAATATCTCTTGTTGTTCATATTCGGAACACATCTTCGCATAATACCATCCACTCCTTCTTTATATAAGTGTGGGTCATCCCAAAAATAATGCCTCAAATCATAAAAGAATTTCCTTCTTTGCTGAGTTGTAAATGTTGGAGGCAAATACTTGGAAACAATAAAGTTAGCATAATCAGCATACCAAGGACTCTCACGCGAGGTTACCTTTATTGCAGCCAATTGTTCATTTGGAAAACTATCATTAACAGGAATAGGATCATAAGAAATGTTTTCCAACCTAGACAAATTATCAGGATTTTTAGCGCCCTTCCTATCTACAATATGCAGATCAAACTCTTGTAAAAGTAACACCCATCTAATAAGCCTAGGCTTAGCATCTTTCTTTTCCATAAGGTATCTAATAGCAGCATGATCAGTATGAATAGTAACTTTCGAGTCAACAATACAAGGTCTAAACTTATCACAAGCAAAGACTACATCTAATTTTTTCACTAGTAGCATAATTCTTTTGAGCAGCATCAAGAGTCTTACTAGAATAATGAATAACAATCAACTTCTTATCTACTCGCTGTCCAAGAACAACACCTACCGCAAAATCACTAGCATCGCACATAATTTCAAAGGGTAAATTCCAATCAGGTGGTTGAACAATAGGAGCAGTGGTTAAAGCCTTGTTTAGAGTTTCAAACGCTTCCTTAAAATCATCATAAAAAACAAAAAGTACATCCTTTTGGAGAAGAATAGTAAGAGGCTTTGAAAATTTAGAGAAATATTTAATAAACCTCCTATAGAAATCAGCATGACCCTACGAATACCTTTAACATCCCTAGGACAGGGCATTTTCTCAATTTCTTCCACTTAATTTGGCTCTGTCGACTTCAATACATCTTTCAGAAATGTTATGTCCAAGAACAATTCCTTCATTTACCATAAAGTGGCATTTCTCCCAATTAAGAACAAGATTAGTTTCTTCACATCTCTGCAAAATTTTATCAAGGTTGTGCAAACAATTATCAAAATAAGTCCCATAGACGGAGAAATCATCCATGAATACTTCCACAATTTCTTCACAAAAACCATGAAAAATAGCATACATGCATCTTTGAAATATAGCAAGAGCATTACACAAGCCAAAAGCATACGTCTATAAGCATAAGTTCCATATGGACAAGTAAAGGTGGTGTTGGCGTCAGAAACCCACCGGCGGGCAGCGACTGGCCAACACGGTAGAGCCGGGAATGACTAGGGCTGCGGCTGGCCCTCCCTCAGAGCGACGGCCCGCAAAGCCTCTGGTCGCGCGCCGATGCGGGTCGCAAGGCGTGCCACCTGACCTATACCTGGTCGGGTGGTGGATGATGCCTCGCTTAGTTCCTGCAGGGCACACGTACACGTTAAATACGAGCCTCGATCGGCTCTCGGGTTGTCCTGTGAATCGGCTCGGGAGCCGATTCACCCATGATTCGTCCAAGGTGGCCGAATATATGGTGGTCCTGCTTGATCAATATGAAGCGTATGAGATCCACGACGATCTAGGGTTTTCACCGCATAATCGGATCATCCTACTCACGATTGGGCCTCGCGCTCACGCACGGTAAACGTAAGCCAGCCCTAGACAAGGCCTAAAAACCAACACTAGGTTGATCCTCGGAACGTCCTGTCTAGGGGCAGCAAACTACACCCTGCATGCCGCTGGATCCTCCAACCCTTGTAAGGCCTAACTATTGCAGATATTAAACTAATCCTTGATGAATCAAGGAGCGACCATAACGGATCAGATCTACTAAGTAAAGATCAAGCGGGTGCCGCCCCGCACCCATGATGAGGCACAAGGACGGCTAGACGCGCAAGGGTTGCACTACGCGAGCATATGATGCTAAGAACGATGCTCACCCTAACGCGTCTACGATAACTACGTCGCTCGCCATCAAAAAGGCTTCAGTACGAGCAACGCATGAACAACTAGGCAGGCTTGTGCTGCCCAGATCGCGAGATGCGATCTAGGCAGCATGATGCTTACCGGAGGAACCCTCGAGACGAAGGAGTTGGCGATGCGCCGAGATTGGTTTGTGTTGAACGTTGGTTGTTGTTTATTTCATAAACCCTAGGTACATATTTATAGTCCAGGGGACTTTCTAATGTGGGCGTGCACTAAACCGTGCACGAGATAAACTCTAATTTCTAAACTAAGATGCGATCTAATCTACAGATACACGGGCGGTTCAGCCCAACTTGGTAAACCGGGCCGATTCACGTATTTCTTCCACGTCTACCTTGATCGCGGCCCACCTCGGCTTGGTCAATTCTGGTGATAACACATGCCCCCTGGTTTTGGAAATGACATTTCCAAAATCATTATGCTATTCTTTCGTAGGGTCATGTTGTGGCAGAGCAGAACCGTCGCAGAGTCCTTCATCATGATAACTTGCCTCCTCAACTTCCCCGCATTTGACGGTTTCGGCACCACCTCCTCGGAAACTGCTGTGGCATTGAATTTTTACTATGCCCCTTTTATCTAACCGCAGCCAACAGTCTTCTTCCTCAGCATCCCCTTCGCATTAGCATGTCCTCCTGTGACACCATGTCCTCCTCCTCCTCTGCCTCATCGGATCTTTCCACCCAGTCCTCGTCATCTCGCGAGCCGACGCCGGAGCACAACCCGGCGGAGGTCCATGCGGCCCATCCGCCGTGCCATTGCGGCTGGGGAGGAGTCAGACCATGACTTCTCCCTCTGGTCGAGGACGACAAGTCCCCGACCGATGGGGAGAGCGATCTCCGCTTCCTCGCCGACAAGGAAGCGGTGGAAGAAAGCGATGATCGCTTCCCCTGGGATGGGGCCACCTCCGAGGAGGTGAAGGAGAACGAAGAGGAGGATGACGACGACGAGCTCCCCGACGAGCCGCCGCCAAGCGCCATTGCCCCGGCGGGGGAACTTGAGTGACTTCGACGGCGACGACGACGAGGCACGAGGACAATGAGGGTCCCGCCGGCGGCCGGAGGAGCGATGACGAGCCGGCCGGGAGCAGCGCCGATAGCGGTGATGACGGCGATGACGAGGGCAGCAATGGTCCATAGATAGGGCCCGTAGCATAGGATCCGTAGAAGTAGGCGGGGCCATGCATCCCCTTTTTAAGGCAATCAGCTCTACTATGTAAAAAATCTTTCTTATTAATGAAGAACTTTTCCTCATTTGATTTGCCGATCTCCTCTGACCTAGCTGATTCGTTCCCCCTGCCAATGCGTAATGAGCCGATAGCACCGTATCGGTCCTCAAGATTTGCCCTTCCTTCTTCAACCGATGATTTTCTAAATTTGGCAGAAAATGCAGATCTTCAGGGAAACCTTTGAACTTTCCAACCAAACCTAATAATAATCAATTGTTTGTGAAGAAGGTTGAAGGGCCAGTTGATATCCCAATCGGCTTTAAACAGAGCATAGCAGGCCACCGGCTCCCGAGCCTTACTCGAGGCGAGACTTCCAAATTAGCCTGGGCTTGATCATGCAGAGCCAGCCGATTTGCACGTAAATCGGCTTGCAAAGAGCCTCAAGGTGGGCTGCCCCCCGGGTTTCTTCAGTCCGCTCCTAGCGCTCTGCTGGTCAGATCGGCTTCTTTCCTGCGATCTTGGATCCATCCTGAAGAGAGGATCCGTGCCCTTAAATTACTCCCTTGAGGAGTTCTTCCATTAAAATCCCCTATCGCGCTTCATTGATCCTCTAATCGTAACAGTTATTCCCCTTGAGTCGATGGCCGTGCATCGCTGCTTCTCAATTCTGAAGTCGATGCCCTTGCACCGGCTATAAAATGCCTAAAAATTTTAGGCCGATTTGTGTATCGGCCCCCATACAGTATTATTTCACATCCTCGTGTTTTATCCATCTAGGTGCCCCCGAGCCGGTCGTCAAGAGAATTGATGGTATCGGCTCTTCGTAGTCCCTGTTGGGTCAAACGCTGATCCCAGCAGAATGGATGGTGAGGATAATTGGGGCCGATTGCTGGAATCGGCCCTGTTGCTTGCTCGGTGAAGATTTTGTAATATCCCTTCATCAGTTTCGGAGGGCCGATCGCAAGGATCAGCCTCGCCATGTTACTTATTGACGTAGTCTTACTACTCGTCCATGTCGGCGGATAAAACCAGCCCAATCTCTGACTTTAGCACGTTGGTGTGCTTGCTTTCCATGTCGGGTGCACCGTGTAATCGTGGAGCACTACACTCCGCGGACGAACGAACACCATGTTTGTGCCAGCCGATGTGTCATCATCGGCTCTCTTTTGCTTGGGGCGCCACTCTTTTCTTTGCGGCAGTCCCTCCTCATCCAGGGTCCTCTGGACTTTTGCAGCCAGGTCAGGTCGTGCCTTCCTCAACGTATGCAAGTACATCCTTTCGGCTTCCTCACAATCGCTGAACCCTGCGTTTTTGTGAATGGCTGAGACCGTCGGGGCACCACCTTGGACGGTGGCACCTATCTCCTTCGCATTCCCCTTCGTCTTCTGATCCTCGAGATCTTCCAACGGAGGGGTCTCCACGTCTGTTTTGCGGTGGGAGAGGCCCTAAGCGCTCGAACACGATACGTTGGCTGTCTCCTTCTTCTTCCGGTTGCATTCGTTGCCGATTGTTGGTAATCGGCTCATTCCTGAATCCCAGTGTGAAGAAGGGCAGTGCCAATGCTGTCCGTATCGTCCTGCTCCCTGCCGTGGCGCTCCTGTCGCTCCTCATCATGATTATGCCGGCGATGCCTTTCGTCGTTTCTGGTCAGACGACCTCTTTCATCATTGTTGTTGTATCGCCGGCGTTGGTCATATCGACTAACATACTTGTTGAGGAGGTGATCAGAGAGGGTCGTTGGTATCTTATGTTCTTCACTTCCCCCGTGACGTAGCGCTTGCCATCTTGACGGAGCCGATCGCATGGAGCGGCCCCTCTGTGTCCTTGCTCTGAGAGCAGCTGTCCTCATCCCCGTCCTTCTCGGAGCGGTGTCCAAGCTCTACCATACTGATGTTGGCTGAGAAATCAGGCTGGCACCCTCAAGGTGGGTAAACTCCACCATGTTGACGGCGGGAAGGGGTGTGTGTCGACCTTCATGGCGTATTGGTTAAAAATTAATCGCCCATTTTCTATCGCCACTTGGATCTGCTGACGCCACACCCTGCGGTCGTTGGTGGTGTGGGTGAACGTGTTATGCCACTTGCAGTATGGCTTTCCGTTCAGCTCTTGCACCGTAGGAAACTTGTGGCCTTCGGGTACCTTTATGTGCTTCTCCGCGAGTAAGAGGTCGAAAATCTGCTCGGTTTTCGTCACGTCGTCGAACCCTCTTGGAGGCCCCGGTGGCTTTACCCATTTGCAGGTTGGGGCGCAGCTCGAGTCCACTCAGCTCGCGACCTCTCGCTCTCCCGTAGGACCTTCATCTTCGCTGCGTCAACCATGGTAACCACGCGCTTGAATTTATCTTGGTAGATATCCGGGTGGCGTTGCTCATATGCTGACAACCGCACCATGTGTGCTAATGAAGGATAGTCCGCTGGGAGGCCACTTCCTTGATCGATGATGATAGACCCACCACCAATTCGACTGCTTCTTTTAACATGAACCGAATAGCATCGGTTCCTAACGGTCTGAAGCGCTGAATGTATTCGACACCGTTTCTCCGCGCTGTCGTACTTGGGCTAGATCGGCAATGCCAGCCTCGGAAGCCTCCGAGTGATATTGCTCGTGGAACCGTTCTTCCGCTGCTTCCAGGTCTGGATTGAGTTCGGTGGCAGCGACGTGTACCATCCAGCCGATCCGTGAGGGACTGCGAGAAGTACCTCACGCGCAGCTCGTCCGACGCTGAGATCATGCCCACTGTGCCAAATATCGGCTCACATGCTCGATGGAGCTGGAGCCATCTGATCCGCTGAACTTTGTGAAGTCCGGGAGCCGATATTTGGGTGGTAGCGGGATCAATTCGTACTCATTGGGGTACGGCTTGGTATAGCCGATCGCCTTTCTCTTCGGCATCATGCCGAACTGATCTTTCAGATCGTACAAATTTGATCCGCGGTGATGGCTGCAGGTGCCGAACCCTGAAGATTCGTCGGAGTGGCGTACTTAACCAGCCATGCCTGTTTCTCTGGTTCTGAGCCAACTGCAGGAGCTGGGCTCGGGAGTTTCGTCGAGGTGGCGTATTTAGCTAGCCACGTTTGCTTCTCGGGGTCTGCCTCCGACGCTCCTCGTTGCCCAGTCCCTGCTATAGCAACCTGGTTCGAGGGTGCCCAGGTGCTGCATCGGCACGTATGCACATGCGTATCCGTGCGGGATCTCCTTGGCGCGTCCTGTAGGAACTGGTAGTCAGGGGTCACCACCAATCTTGTAGACGACAAGCCGATGAGTTCGGCGCTGCTGCCAACGCGAATGGCAGCGGGGGAATGGAGGCGCTTCCCCTTGGTGAGTCCCTAGGGCCGGTCCTGACGGAGAGTACGATGGCTCATGATCTCCTGGATCACGCGCAGCGCGCGCGCTCCAACGTATTCACCAGGCTCTCGAATGGCGGTGCAGCGAATGAGCCACCATGAAGTTGATCTCCGACGCAGCGACCTGTGCGTTCTTCGGACGGGTGGACAGGTCCACTCCATCAAGCGCCTTCGGTGTGAACCCCTTCCATCTGATGCCATGGGAGCGGGTCTGTGGAAAGAGCCGATTAGGTCGGCTTCGAGGGCAGACTTGATCTCGTCGTACTTCTTCTTGAGCTCGCCAGTGAGATCCCGTACGTGACCGGAGTTTCTTCCGCCACTTCGATGAAGACGGGGTGTCTTTCGCCATCTCTGATGTGGATGGCGAGATGGTTGTCGTTGAAGATTTGTCGTTGAAGATGGTCCCACCGGCGTGCAATGTGTTGGCGTCGAAACCCACCGGCGGGCAGCGACCGCCAACACGGTAGAGCCGGGAATGACTAGGGCTGCGGCTGGCCCCGGTCCCTCGGAGCGACGGCCCGCAAAGCCTCCTGGTCGCGCGCCGATGCTGGGTCGCAAGGCGTGCCACCTGACCTATACCTGGTCGGAAGGTGTGGATGATGCCTCGCTTAGTTTCTGCAGGGGCACACACGTACACGTTAAATACGAGCCTCGATCGGCTCTCGGGTTGTCTGTGAATCGGCTCGGGGAGCCGATTCACCCATGATTCGTCCAAGGTGGCCGAATATATGTGGTCCTGCTTGATCAATATGAAGCGTGAGATCCACGACGATCTAGGGTTTTCACCGCATAATCGGATCATCCTACTCACGATTGGGCCTCGCGCTCACGCACGGTAAACGTAAGCCAGCCCTAGACAAGGCCTAAAAACCAACACTAGGTTGATCCTCGGAACGTCCTGTCTAGGGGCAGCAAACTACACCCTGCATGCCGCTGGATCCTCCAACCCTTTGTAAGGCCTAACTATTGCAGATATTAAACTAATCCTTGATGAATCAAGGAGCGACCATAACGGATCAGATCTACTAAGTAAAGATCAAGCGGGGTGCCGCCCCTGCACCCATGATGAGGCACAAGGACGGCTAGACGCGCAAGGGTTGCACTACGCGAGCATATGATGCTAAGAACGATGCTCACCCTAACGCGTCTACGATAACTACGTCGCTCGCCATCAAAAGGGCTTCAGTACGAGCAACGCATGAACAACTAGGCAGGCTTGTGCTGCCTAGATCGCGAGATGCGATCTAGGCAGCATGATCCGGAGGAACCCTCGAGACGAAGGAGTTGGCGATGCGCCGAGATTGGTTTGTGTTGAACGTTGGTTGTTGTTTATTTCATAAACCCTAGGTACATATTTATAGTCCAGGGGACTTTCTAATGTGGGCGTGCACTAAACCGTGCACGAGATAAACTCTAATTTCTAAACTAAGATGCGATCTAATCTGCTACAGATACACGGGCGGTTCAGCCCAACTTGGTAAACCGGGCCGATTCACGTATTTCTTCCACGTCTACCTTGATCGCGGCCCACCTCTGGCTTGGTCAGATTCTGGTGATAACAGTTTTCTCTTGATCTTGATTCTTAACAGCAATTTGAGAAAATGCAGAATAACCATAAAGGAAACAAAAATGTGTTTTCTTAGATAACCTTTCTAACATTTGATCAATAAAAGGTAAAGGGTAATGATCTTTCTTAGTAACTTTATTAACTTTTCTATAATCAATGCACATCCTATAGCCAAATGCTACTCTTTGAGGAATAAGTTCATTATTCTCATTAGGCACAATAGTAATTACTCCTTTCTTAGGGACACAATGCACAAGACTAACCCATCTACTATCATCAATAGGATAAATAATACCAACATCAAGAAGTTTCAATACCTCATTTCTTACCACATCCTTCATCTTAGGAATTAAACGGCGTTGATGCTCAACAACTGGCTTTGCATCCGGTTCCATATTAATAGCATGCTGACATATAGTAGGAGAAATCCCCTTCAAATCATCAAGTGTATATCCCATAGCTCCTCAGTGCTTCTTCAATACTCCAAATAATCTTTCCTCTTCCTGTCCTGAAAGTTTAGAACTAATAATAATAGGATATATCTTCTTATCATCTATATAAGCATATTTAAGATCATCAGGTAAAGGTTTTAAATCGAAAACAGGATCCTCCTTGGGTACCACGCTACCACGCTACCACGTGGTAGAGCGGTACCCAATATCTTCCACGGGTTAATCATGCTTAAGCATCTCCGGTTGATGAAGAAAAATCTCATCAATTTCCTTTCTTTCCTCGATAAAGACCTCACTTTTGTGATCCTCCATATATTGCTGCAAAGCATTGTTAGGAGCAACAACAATAGAAGCAAGTTGTTCAACTCTAAAATCTTCATTAGGCAATTCAGTTTTATAAGGAGCTTTAGCAAACTTAGAAAAATTAAATTCATAAGACTCTCCATCAAATTTAGTAAGAATTGTATCCTTCTTGAAATCTATAATAGCACCACAATTATTCAAGAAAGATCTACCTAAATTATAGGATAAGTCTTACTAGCAGCTGAACCAATACTAGAAAATCAGCAGGATATTTAATCTTACCACATAAAACTTCAACATCTCTAACAATACCAATTGGAGAGATGGTCTCTCTATTAGCGAGCTGAATAACCACATCAATTTCTTCAAGTTCACAAGAACCAATTCAAGCATGATTTCCCTGTAAAGGTCATACGGGATAGCACTAGAACTTGCACCAATATCACATAAACCATAATAGCAATGATCACCTATTCTAACAGAAAGCACAGGAACACTAGTTTTCTTGGATTTACTAGGATGTGAAACAATATTAGAAGCATCTTCACAGAAAATAATATGTCCATCTTCTACATTTCAGTAACCAAGTCCTTTACTATTGCTACCGCAGGTTCAATAGTTATTTGTTCATCAGGGTCTATAGCTTTCTTTTTTACTTTTATTAGCCACACTAGTTACAATAGAATGTTCCTTTACCTTGGCAGGGAAAAGTACTTTCTCAATATAAGGTTCAGGCAAAACACGATCAGCAGTACAAACTTCAATATTTCTATCAGAAACACAATTAACAATATCCTTATAAGGTGCATGATACTTGTTCCACTCCTTTTTGGTAACATCAAGATAAGAGAAAAAAGCCTTAAAACAATTTGCTAGAACTTGAGAGTCAAGACCATAAACAGAACTAGTATTACGAAAGTCATTAGTTTGCGTAAAAGATTCAATGCATTCATAATAATAATTAATACCTGACTTTCTTCCTTTATCATTCTTCCATCCTTCAGTATTTTCCTGAATGCGGTCGAGAAGATCTCATTTAGCTTATTCCTTCATACGTGTAAATGATCCAGAATAAGAAGCATCCAATAAATCCTTATTTTGAAGAGAAGGCCTCGCATAGAAGTTATTAATAACAATATTACTGGGGAGCTCATGAATGGGACATTTGAGCATTAGTGACTTCAATCACCCCCACGCTTGGGCAATACTCTCTCCATCTTGAGGCCATAAATTATATATTTGATTCTGATCTTTATGAATCTCACTTGGAGGATAAAATTTAGAATAAAAGAGAGGTACAATTTACTCCTATCGAATAAATCGACCGTTCTTCAGCATCTTATACCATTCCGCAGCTCTTTCCTTGAGTGATAAAGAGAATAATTTCCTCTTAACTTGGTCCATTGAGATACCTGCACACTTGAACAACTTGCATAATTCATGTATAAAGAGTAAATAATCACCCGGATGGACAGTTCCATCTCCAAAATAGCAGTTATTCATAAAACGTTCAACAATTTTCATAGGTATTTTAAAATGATCCAATTGAGCTTGCGGTGGTTCATCTACTACCGTAACAGTGGTAGTCTACACTATTTAAAAAGGATGAACATGTTCCCTAATCTGCCCAGCTCCACTACGTCGTTGCTTTCGTCGTACTGGTTCGTCGCACATCCGCCACGCCCAAATTGGCCAGGCCCAACAAATCCATTACCTTGAATCTCACGATTCAGCGCCCCCTTCGTTGCTCTTTCGTCATATCGCCTCAGTCCTCACCTGTTCCTCTCTCTTCGCCCCTCTACTCCTCACCTGACGCCCCTCATAGGCTCACACCGCCACCGGATCCGGTCGTCAACGCTGCCCTCGTCTGTCCTTCTCCTCCACCTCACATCTCGCGCGCATGGAGGCCCGCCGTCCTCCCCAGACCGTGAGCCAAATCAGCAGCACGGGCGCGCGGCTGGAGGCATGGAT
This sequence comes from Lolium multiflorum, assembly GCA_030979885.1. Lineage (NCBI taxonomy): Eukaryota > Viridiplantae > Streptophyta > Magnoliopsida > Poales > Poaceae > Lolium > Lolium multiflorum. The sequence continues at coordinate 170,967,192 of CM061750.1, forward strand.
TTGTGCATACGTGCCCAAGATCTGGGAACGGAGGCCCGGATCGGACCTCCTCGCTTGAAATTCCTCATCTCCGTACCTCCGCGATCGGGCGATTCCTCGCCCGACATCCGGCGGCAGTGGGGGTCAAACGGTCGCGACAGCGGCGGTGGGGATCAACCGGTCTCCACGGCGGCAGCTAACGACGGTGCGGAGGCGGCGCAGCAGGTCTGGGCCTGATTTTGTACGCTCTCGAGATGGAGTGAGTGGTGTGCTACGCCATCGACACCTCCCCCGTCCTCTCGCCGGGTTTTGAAGAAGGTTCATGTGTTGCTAAGGAGCAAGAGCTTCAAGGACTTCATGCAGACTCTCCCTACTGCTACTCATTGTGGATTTTTGGTGGTTTAGTTTCGGGTGTTTGGTACGTATGTTCTTCCGTGTGTACCATGCTTATACATTGCAATGATTGTCATACATATATTTCTTCAGTTCATGTTTTATTCACGAACTCATCATTTGCACGCCAATGAACATGGGTTCATCGCTCTTGATGGGTAGCATGAGGGTATTCAATGTCGCAGATAATGAGAATCAACACGCTTTAAATCTCATACAATGTTGTTGATTGTTTCCTTAAGCCACGGAAAGAACCATAGTTTCTTATGTGAATTTGCAGAGGATGACTTCATCTCAGAGCCACACGTGAGCTACGGCTTTCAATGGCACGAGGTCCGACTTCAATGGCATATGATGGTATCTACAAGACAGCTGACACTCATGTTCAGAATCTTCAAGGTAACTCTTACTTTGAAAGCTTCCAAGTAGGTACATACATGCTACACAATTTTCATGCTCATTTGTTCCCTAATTTTGCTTGGCTCTCAACCTGGCCAGCATATCCATTCATACAAAGTCACCACCAATTACATTAGATGGGATATTAATTATATTACTCAAAACTCCGATCTTATAGAAAGTCCCCCAAAAAATCTACTTTTACTAAATAATTATTTAGACACCACGGAGAGTTCTGGCAAAGTCGGCAGAATGAGATTCCAGCGAAGCATGCATAACAACGAACCAGCGGCGGACACATAGCAAGAGTTCAGGCGAGGGCGATGGAATAGGGATCATGGCGAGATGGTGTTGGCCGTATCGAGGTGACTGAGCGAGTCCCTGCAGGTTTTCCCAGTGATTTTTGATCCATATTTGCATGTTAGACTTATTGGAGACACTTGACCACTATGGATTTGCGACTCCTTTTGTTGTGGTTTGTCCTAAAACTGTCATGAATCTGAGTCAGGCTGGGATGCCAGCCTGGTCGCGTGGGAATTTTCCTTGCACATATTATGTGGGCTTTAGCTGTACATAGTGGACAAGATGGTCTCATGACCTGCAGCTGAATTATGATGTTGTTCCATGTTGACAAGCTAAGGGAAATATGGAGGAACATGCCCAAGATGGTCTAATTTTTTTCTAATTACAGAAAATATTTATTTAGTGTCCTTACAGTGTGATTTTGGGTTAAGGGTACACTGAACTCATATATAAATGGCCCGAAGGTTATAATTTGATCCTAATATAAAAACTTGGTAGTTTTAATCTTTCTCCAGTATGTTCAGTCTTTTCAGTAATAAATATATCTCGTTCATTGGGAGGTTATTTAGTTTTTCCACTATTTTTTCCATTGGTTCAAAAAATGTGAGTGACTCATGTACTCTTTGAGCAACCAGTTCATGGAGATTATTGTGGGCGTTTCCATGATGTTAGTATTGCTACTATTCATGCTTGGGGTAATTTTGCGATTGCTGCATATTTGTGAAAATACAGGGAGAGGTACACTTGGCTACATTTCTTTTAGTGGCACAACTAAACATCATGTTATTTTTAAGATTTCTAGGAGGATGAAATGTCGTGCATTTTCATGCCTATATTAATGGTAACATGTCAGCTCTCCCAAAATGAAATACAAAGCTCATCCGAACCAAAATAGTTGTTGAACCCTCAATTGTACAAATATAGATTATTTTTGTTGTATCTCTGCCTTCTCTTTTTGAAGTACAACATATGTCTCTTGTTCTACATTACTGCGGCTAATAAAATTAAGTTCATGGACTCACATATGACTTATTACATAGAATAACAACGGCAAGATGATTGATGTGCTTTCTGGGAGAAGTGGTTAGAAATTTATATTCTCTTTTGTATTACTCGCGGTAGCTGGCTATATATATGTAGTCATATGTTTGTTATAGGTAATGGGTTCCTTCATTGTTTTGGTATTGAAATTGTGGTGGTATATTTAATGCAGAGTTAAATGGTATGTATACTAGGTTCACAATATTTGGATCAATCCTTGCAATGAAATCTTTGGTACAAACTTGAGCAATTTGTCATGATTGTTGCATATCATTGATGAGACAATCATGCTCGATGTTAGATGTTTTATTTAGTGTCCAGGCCAGACATTGAGTACTGATCTGTGAACATGCATACCACTGCTAGCTACTTCCGCCGCTAAAATTCAGCACACATCGATCAAACAGTGTTGACTGGGCATCGATGTGAGATCTCCAGCGTTTGGTGTGTAAAATACATTGGGTGGGCGCGCCTCCATCGACTGAAGCGACAGGAGCCTGGGGGTGAACGGCGGCTTAACGCCATCTTGGGAGCAGTGTGGCAATGGAATGGAATCAAATGAAAAGTATCCACCGGTGGAATCATGCCGAACACCAGGTCCAGACATATCAACTTTATTTCGTATGAGCTGCAAATGCTAGAGTACTTAATTTACTGGTCAGAAATGTTAAATGCAACATAGCGCTGTGTGCTGAATTTTTGTGTAAAAGTTCTATTTTTGCCGAGCCGGGTGGATTTTCAACAGCAAGTACCATAGATGGCTCTACTGGACATGGAAATTTAAAGGCACATTCATTATATTCTGTACTCCAACCATCTAGCACTAGGGAATTAAGATACCAAAGTAATAGGGCAATACATATATGCTAAAAAAATCCACAATAAGCATATTGCAGTATAAAGCTACAACTCTTAGGGAAAAAAAATTGGGCCAGAAAGCAATTGTGTTCCGTTTGGATAAATATGAATAAGCTAAAGCAAAAGTACGATATGTTCTTCCGTTTAATTGTACATCATTGCTTTTGATACGTCTAATTTTATTCGAGTTTCTTCAAATAGATATACTTATAGGTGAAATTAACTAATATCATCTTTGTATCATCTCATGAACTAATTTGTCATTTCCTTTATCGGAAGGTGATTTCCCAATATGCTGTACCTCTGGCTTCCAAGTTGACTGCTGAGCTTCACTTATTACGAATTGTGTTGGAGACAGACACTGAAAAGGACCGTCAAGCTGGAGATATTGTACATCCTGCTGATACATAATTACGAATTGTGTTGTTGCATGACTTGTAGCCCCGGAGATTTATGGAGGGGATCTCTGACACGATTCATATACTTCATGACACAATAGCTTATGATGCAACACGCCTGGAGAGAGATGATATGGATTACGCCTTTCATACCTATCATTTCAACCGTATAATTACAAGAATCATACTTCGTCCGGCATATGGCAGTTCTTTCATGTCCATCAAATTTGTGAACCATTTGCTGAATAAAATCTTAACCATGGTGTGCTTGTAGGTGTGGTACTTTAGAAAAATCATGTTTTAATATTTTTTGAACTTGGTTACTGCAATTTCAAGGTTGAAACAACATTTTTGGGATCTCCAGATTCCAAGCTGGAGTATCCTAGAAAACCCAAATTATAGGTGCTTACTGATGGTGTCATAATGAAAGCCCTGGACCATAAAGCAACGAAGAAGTGATGGTCTCGTGACTGCAAGTCAGAGTGATCGGCTTGAATCAGACCTTGTTTTATGTTGAATCGAATTAATCTTTCCCTCCGGTGTTCGATGTATGATGTATCTTTTTTTCGAAAACTAATGCAAGAGGTTTAGTTGTTATTTTCAAAGTTTTCTATGAACTATGCATTAGGAAATGCGACATATAATTACTAGCTATGCATTTACTTGTTTCTTTGCTCTTTGGCTATATGCATGGCTGATGAAGGCATCTGTTTTCTTTGAAGTTGGTTGTACCGGATCATGCTTGCTTCTATACAGAAGGAAGTGGAAAACAGTTGATAAATAATCAGAGTATTCTATCTGATTTTTATTTAATCCTTCATTACGATGGTTATATTCTAAATCTGGGGCATTAAGGTATGGTTTCTTCTTCAACTGTTCCCTTGTAGAAGTGTCTATTCTATCTGCAATAATGGTCGCTTCTGTCTTACACCTGAAATTGATTCCGACAACCAGATTGTGACATGACGCCCACTCCATATTTATGAATTGATGAGAACATTCTTTTTTTGGTAGAGCTCTTGTAGTGATATTTTAGCACCACTTTGAGCATGGTCATTGCATATTTTGTAATTGGAAAGATCTGCGCAAAGTTGTTCGTGTTATTTATTTTTTTCTCTTGCATACAACAAGAAGTATGTATACCCAACTTTCAAACCCTCCTGAAATATATGTATTTGGTGAACTGTAGATCAAGGGATCTACATAAGGAGAAGAACAGGGATGGTTGAGTGTTGCAGACTGCAGATCAAGGAATCTACATCAAAAATTAAATATTGAGCCATATGCCCATATCTAGGTGCTTTGTTCCTTGTATTGACTATATTCTGCAAATTATTTCCTTACTATCATGATGTAGTTCTCCGACTGTTACAAATAAATAATTTGTGTTGTGTGGGTGAACCTATGCTAATGCACTACCCCATACTTGGAATAATGCATACTTGTGATTATACCTCTTGCAAAAATCCGCAATTACAAGAAAGTAATTAAGATAAATCTAACCACATCCTTAAACTTTGAGATCCTACACTCCCTTGTGCACCGGTTTCCTAACGGGGGTTTGGGTTTCTGTCCTCCCGCAGTGCCACAATTAGTAGCCAAATACACAATGCATTCCCCTAGTCCCATAAAGGTGAAGTATCATGTAGTCGACGTTTGTAACATCCCAAATTTCAATAAATAAAGAAATAGAGTTTCCAAGAATTCAAAATTCAGAACCAACAAAATCTTTTTTTAACACATGTGTTATGCATAGTGCTGATACTCAATTTTTGTGTGAATGCCATGATGATTGCTTGTGTGCTTGCAAAGGGGCTAAAACCCTAACATATGATCTCATGATCAACCCATAGAGAAGGAAAAAGGAAAGAGAAAAAGAAATGGGAAAATAAAACCAACACACACATGTGCTTATGGCCAAATTACAAATCTTTGATCTAGGCCAAGTTAGCTTGTGCCATTGCTTGTAAAATGTTAATAAACACTTAATAGCACTTTGTGAATCAAAGAAACTCAAATAAAATCAAATTTGAAATGAAATTGTGCTCACATGTACTAATGGTCAAATTTGCCAATTTTAACATGACACCCTCTTTGAGCCCCTGTTTTGGAAAATTTTCAAACTAAACAATGCCAACTCTTTGCACCTCATTCAAGACAACATCAAGGTGAATAACTCTGCTCAAAACAACCCCTGACAAATTCTTGCTCAAATTCAAATGCGGATCAAGCAAAGTATCAACAATGAAACAAAACTAAGATCATACCAATTTTGGCATTTTGCAAATCAACTCAAATTTGACCACGACCACCACCAGTAGACTTCAAATATTATATGATTACAACCCACCAAAATTCAATCAAAAATTCAATTTTTTTGTTCTTGCGGCCATTGTGTCGAACAGGTTGTGTGCACCATTCTGCCAACTCCACACATTGCAAAAACCAGTGGACCATAGCCTCTCCCATCGACCCTAGGTCATCACTTGTACTCCTCTGACCTCTCTACACCCTGCCAAGCACCACAGACAAGCTGTGGTACACTAGATCATCACCAAATTGACCAAACCATGCCATGCCGTGGCATGACATGGACACACCCTTGCTCAATCTCTCCCTGCTCGAATCCAATGTGCCAGACCATGTCACGTAGCCTCTCCTCACTCTCCTGGACGTGCCAGACACGCTGCTCGATCAAGTGATGCACCAGACACACCTGCACGAGCGCGCCCAGACGTGCACGCGCACGCCAGAGCGTGCACCAGCACGCGCCAGAGTGCGCTCGGCCACCACCTCGCACCACTCACCTGCGTCACCCCGTACCCCTCTCTCTGTGCCACCAACTTCCCCACGTCACCCTCTACGCCGTAGACACGCTCGCTGACCCGCGGGAACGCTATGTGCGACGCCACCGTCGACGCCATCCGCTGGTACCCGCGACAGAGACGTCACGCACGCGAGCTCATCTCCGCCTCGTTTTCACCGCAATCACGCTCTGCGTCACCGCCGTGACGTTGCCAAGCCACCAGCATCAGCGCCAGTGCCTCAACGCCCCTGTAGCAACATCGCCACCGATGACCTCACCGTCGAGCCACGACCACCCTCCGTTGCTATAAAAGCAGGCCTCCCCTCGCTCAACTCTTCACACCATCGCCTTCCCCTCTCATCTCTGCCTCGCCTCGCTCACTCGCCGCCCAACATTGTCCACCACCGCCGTCCAATTGCACCACCGTAGCCCGTAGCACCGCCGCGGAAGAAGGAGGAGCTAGGAGCTGCCCCAGGAGACGACGTCTGTTCGAGGAGCCTCGCCGTCGTCGACAACGCCGCCGCAGCACGTCGCCGACCATCGCCGCGCCGCCGGTGAGCCTCCCACCCCCTAGCCTTGCCGCCAGCACCACGGGTTCTCGTCGGAGACGACGATGCACGCCGGACGCACGATCATGTTCTAATCCTACGCCCCAGATTCGCCATACCGTTTCGCTCGTTATGTTAGCGCCTGACGCTGGGCTGGGCCGGCCCGTTTAATTTTCGTCTGTTTAGCCCAATATTGTTTCCCGCCTAGGCCCAACGATTCAAATTTAAATATTTCGAATTTATCAAATTTCTTACTGCATGCTTTTTCAAATTTAAATAGAATCAAATCTACTTGGCCAAATTTAAAAATAAATTATATATTTGGAAAGCTTAGGAAATTATCTAAACAACTACACTGCAAGGCCTTTTGCAACTTCAAACAATTATTAAAAATCAACCAAAAATACTTTTTAGTTGATTCCAACTCTCCAAAATCACATTTCACACTGCCTATCAGAATATATAAAAATATGACATAGTTGTTTGTATGATCATGGTCTAGACTAAAAAAATGGCTCTGTGGCTATGTCTAGTCCATTTAAATTGTTCAAAATTAATTATTAAATATTATGGGAGCTATTCTCTCATTTAAATCTTGTCTCAAATGACTCAACATGAGGTAGTGACTATGGTCTAATGGATCTCATATTGAATTGTTTGATGACATTAAATCATTATTATGTTAGTATTAAATTGCATGAGGGTAGCACCTCATTTAAATCATTTTGCCAAATGATGATTATGAAGAAGTTGACCTTGGTCAACCAAGGTCATATATTATTATTTTAGGAGATTAAATGTTAACATGATTCAATGAGCGGAAATTATTTCTTCAAAGAATTAAATAGAAACCTTAATTAATATTTGTAATGAGAGGAAATTATTTTTCTTAAGATGAAAACAAATTCAACCAACATAATAATAAGGTTGTGATGCTAGCCTAGCTTGTGTGACTCATGTGTGTGCTTAGTCTAGCTTTTAAGTTTTTGTTTGGTGATTGTGTACATCGTATTCGTTTTAGTGAGGAGTATCAAGAAGAGGAGGAGGTCTGCTTCCAAGGAGAAGAAGACCACTTTGATCAATACACCAACCAAGGCAAGCTAATATTCTTGCAAGATGTAAAGCTCTACAAGAGCAAGGCATCCCACATTTTACTTTATGCTTAATGGTCCTATCCCAAGTTTTTAATTTACAAGCTTTATGGATTTTAATTTATCAAAGTTACTTTTTGATTCATGATTCACTTGGTCTAGATTAGCACAAGAGCATCAAAGTTAGCCTAGAACACTCAAAGCTAGTTAGCACCTCTCTTGACTAGTTGCTAGTGCTAAACAAATAAAATTAACTACTCTAGATGGGAACAATGTGAAATGAAATGACTTTGAAAGATTTTGAAGGTGAATGTGACTTGAATGACATGATGAATTTGATAAAAACTGATGGTTGGGTTCGGATGCGATATCATTCCAATTATTTAGTACCCCCACAATACCTGATTATGGGTAGGGCTTAACTGGAAGTTTATGTATCTTAGTATGGGTTCCCTCTAAACAAGCGTCATAGGGGTTATGTCGAGGCTGCCTCCGTTGAAAGTGAAATGATGTGAAATGATGTGAAATAACGTGAAATGAGGTGAATGTCCGGCCCAAGCCCTGTGCAGTTCCCAGGCTGACGGTTTGTCTTCATTGGGGGCCAAGCTCATGGGGAGAGGTGCCTATACTAGGGTGTGTAAGTGAAAGGTTAGGGTTGATGATCCGCGTACTGAGTTACGATTATTCAGGGTTATCCCTGACGGATGTAATCAAATGTTGTGGCACAAGTTTGCAACCTCTGCAGAGTGTAAACATATTCGAATAGTCGTGTCCACGGTTACGGACGATTGGAAAGGCCATACTGTTCCGTTGTCAGATGTTTTCTTAGAAAGGAATAATGAATTGAAATGGTGACTTGACTTGAATCACAACTAAGTTGTGTGAATGACGCTAATGTTCCCACTTGAGTTAGTTAGCATATGAAGAGTCTTTTATGAAATGCTTATGAACTAAACCTAGAGCTTAGTATCCCCTTAATAAAACTAGCATGAAAGGGCGCAGTGGCACGCCGCGCTGACTATATAATACGCTGGTAGTAATAATTTTAAGGCCACATTTGAATTGATGAAATATTTTCTTGTTTAAATATGATGCATTTTAAGATGGTTGGTAATAAAATGTGATAAATCATACACTGAAATTATGTGCATAAAAAGTTAACCTTGAGGAATAAGTAAATGGTATACACAAATAGCTAAAGTGGGAGGGCATAGAGAAAGATGGTGTACACGCACACTGTAATAGTAGACTTGCTAGTTTTGATAATACACTTTACACAATGTTCTAACTTCATGCACGAACTCTATTTTAGCCATTCCCGTCTTCTCCATCCGATGATATGTCTACAATCACGAACTCTATTTTAGGCACTCTCGTCTTCTCTGTCCAATGATATGTCTAAAATCTAGTTGTCGCATGTGTAAAGCCAATAGGCTTTATTTGCGCTCCATTGCCGAGGAAGATGTGATGTCGGTGGTCCTGGCGGGCTTGTCAGTCTGGGTGAGAACCTTGTCAAGGAGTGATTTGTTGGTGGCACAAACTTGGCGATGATGCTCTTCTCGAGATTGATCCAGGCGAGACAGTCAGGTGAGAAGTGGGTCGAGGAGTTATATGTTGTTGGCATGCAATGCACACTGTCGGATAAAAAGGCACAATCTCTGAATATTTATATTTAGGCAAAGAGTTTCTAGACAACTTACAAACTATGGGTCTTACAAACTATGGGTCTGTTTGGATTCCAGGCAAAGCTGGCACTACCAAAAAAAAAAATGGCACGCCCATGAAATGTAGTTGCTGTTTGACTGAAAGCCAAAGTTTTGTGGAGTGTTTTGGTGGTTTCTGCGGAGGTGGGTTCGTCTTCGGCAAGGCGGGACGTGGCCTTGGGGCCGACGTGGTAGTTGGAGCAGTGGCTCCGGTCTTTCGCCTTCATCTGTTGCGTTGAGGTGTGGTGTCGACCTGGTTGGTCGTCGACCCGTGTGGAGCGCAGCCTCGGGGCTGGCGTGTAGTGTCGTGTTGTAACAGTTTTTCGGCCAGTTTTCCTCATAAACGGGCCAACTCTTTTCTCCTATATCAATGAAAGGCAAAGCTTTTGCCTCGTTTAAAAAAAAAAACCAAAGTTTTGGCTGCCCCCAGCTACCCCTAAGTTGAAGTTTATCTTTTTAGCTAATTCACGGGTGAGTTCAGGGCGGCCAATTCCGTCATCAAATAATTGATAGTGCCACCAGTTGGTAGGGCGGCAAACTCTGAAGATGTACGGAACTAAACCTTACATGCCATGTTGATATGGACTCGTAAAATGCAATGTCCACAGTCACAAAAAAGCTATGACTATTGAACCATCCTCCCTTAGTTTTTAAGTTGGAGAAGTGCCAGGGATCTGATAAGATCAATGCGAAACATAACTATTTGGGAAAATGAACTTAAACAATCTTCTCTGTCCCTACACAAAATGTATTAATCAGAAAATAATAAGTAGAAATACTAAGTAAGCTGAAGGTATGTACTCTAACTTTTCAGTCACATATAACATTTTAAGTGACAGAAGTCAGAAGTGATCACAACATGACATATTTGAGTGAGACGTAATATTTTTTGAGACATCAACACAAATAAGAATTGGTTCTTCCGTGGAAGAGGCTCTTTTTCGTCCGATCATGTAAAGAATTTTAAGATCACGCGTATTAACAACTGGGTAATATAATTTTATTAACTGCCCATTCACTTCACAGAGGAGCAGCTTACAAATATTCATCAGGTCCCACAAAAGCTCCAAGATAAAGAGGCAACACCTGGTGCAGAGAGATATATGAAATGTTGAAATACTGCCTATGTGGTAAAAGAAGATAACTAATTGCCTAAGCACTTACACCATATATGAGCCTTCATAAGAGTTATAGCTTCAGATTCTCCATTGACATGTACCAGAATCACTGGATCATTTTTTTCGAGGTAGAAATCACTGGATCATAGAACTGAATGGAGCCTTTCTAGAAAGGTCAGCTTCAATTTCTACATATAGCCAAGAGTAAGGGCCTCAACTTCAGAGAGGCGTCATGATGGCTGCTAATAATCTATACAAAAAATTACGCAAAAAATAGAGTAAAATGTCTTGATGATTGCTAATAATCGCATGGCTGAAAGAAAACATAATCAACGCTATCGCCATTGGCCGATTGCTAACAATCTCAACAGAATACTGAGCTTTCCTACAAAATTTCATATAGTATAACCATAGCCCTTGTAAAATGCAAAACCTTTACCATTCTTGTACCATATGGTTTCGTTATATAGAATATTTCTACTGAAAGAGTAAACAAAGTATTGTAGCTACAACAGCTAGTTCACTCATTGCTTAGCAAAAACAATGAAAGTTGGTTGCAATAATATATGGGAATATGTGATTATTATGTAAAAGATGCAATCCATCAGTGTATATATAAATATAAAACTCAAAAAACCAAGTAGATTAGTACACACACGTGTTCAGGACAAATAATTTGACATCCGCGATTATTTCATCAAATAGTACAAAGTCCTTAAGCAAGATGCACACAGACCCCTAACCCCAGGTTTTCTAGGTCAGCTATGCAAATCCCATTGTTTAATTTTCTTTGTGTTTTGAAGTAACACAGACACCGATGAGGTCTCATGTTCTGAGAGCAAAATGACAACCCTCTTAGATTGCAGAGAAACACGAGTTCTGCTTTGAGCCTTTGACCCAAACAAATAATCACACCTATCAATTAAACTTCTTGTACACCGATCTGCTCAGATTCCAGGAGCTCGTTCAATCATAGGTATTGCATTGTGTTCAGTTGTGTTCCCTTGAGGATTCCCTATGTTAAAAGAAAAACTGAAATTTTCATTTGGCTGCTGGAAGAAGAAAGGGTCAGCTGGTTTCAGACGCATGGATGAAAACACCAGACGAATTAGTGTATAGGTACTGCCTATAGAAATATTCAGGTACGTGGAGGGTTATTGTCTTCATTTAAAAGAGCAAACATGTGGCCTTTAGAAAAGGAATAATTGCTTGTTGCGGCCCTGTCAGGTAGCATAGCTGGCGAGGGGAGTAGTTGAGCAATTGGACGTCCTGGAATCTGTAGTTCGTCGTTGCTTGCTGCGACCCGCTAGCGATCGTCCTATCATCATTAAATATGTATGTTCAATTGTGTTCTGTCGTGTTCTTTTTTCCAGGTAAATACTTAACCAACGCCCCGATCCCACCCTAACGGGTTTGGTAACCTGAGGTCCACCAGACTGATTGGGTAACATTGCAGCAGAAGTTGTAACTTCAGACATCATATAGTTATTGCAGAATAGATAATAAATTACTCTGTACGTGTTCAGATGAAGGTAATATTGAACAAATGGGAGTGACAACGTAAGGCACCACTACTTGATGAAGAGCTTTTATGGGTGAGAAAGGATCTTGCAACTGAAAGGTTCACTTGTACAAATGCAACCTCGACATGGGCTTCTGCCATTGTAACGAATCAGTATGTTATTAGTAACTTAATAAACTAAAAACGACACTTGCCATTTCTCCGATGGTATTGTATTACATGTTTCAAAAGTTCATAAAACATCCTTTTTGGGCAAGCCACGTGCTGCACTTAAATTTAAAAATTAGTATTTTATATTATAACAAATATATAAGAAATCATGCTGTGTGTCGTTAGTTTGGAAAAAAACATCCATTCTACTTATATCTAGGCTAGTGCCAATTTCATGAGATAACTCTTGAATCCAGATTCTTCTGGACCTAACACATCTACTTAGACAAAAAGCAAATTCAATGGAATTTGCATATTAATTTGAATTAAGATACCATACTCCTTGCACTTCGTCAGTTTCTCGTTACTCAACAGGCAACATGTATTCTAGAAATACATATGTGGTATGAATAGGTCAAAGATATAGAGATCCTGATGTGTTATTTGTCACAATTGGTTCAGCAGCTCTTAGTGATATAAAGAAGGTAGAAAAAGGAAGTTTGTGTAACAGGAGCTAAACTTAACTGATAGGCTGTTTCCCATTGAGATAAGCTAGTGAATGCAAGATTGCACATTCAATAACTAACCATTTTTATCAGCCCTGGATCTTCATTCAAGAGCACCTATGTCTGCAAATGAAACTATGGAATAAAGCACCACCAACCTAAATCAAGTACATAGAATGCTCGGACATACAAGTACCTGAGGCATTCTAGTTTGAGGTAATTGAACATTTAGGTGAACATGTGGTCAGACCTTAACACATATAGGTAACTACCTCGTTGTCTACGCCTGTCATATTGAATTATCTGGCTATCTAAATTAATCAGATTCATTGAGTGCTCCCTGACTCTAAATTGGAAAAAATAATCGCAAGCCAAGCAACAAAGTGGAAAAGAAGAAGACATACCTGGAAGAGGATCAGTAGTATGATCGTAGCCCTCTTTGCGAGTTGGCTATCCTCATCGGAGTCTGCAAGAAACCAAGCTCTCAACAGTTGATCCAAGAAAAACACATACACCAATTAAAAGGAGAGCGTGGCTGCCTGGCTGGGCACCCACCTTCACCGCCGACATGCTCGGATCCGAGTTGCAAGTCCTCGTCTTCATACATGTACATGGTATCCCTGGGGAAGGGCCTGCAAGCAATCGAGAGAACCAGTCTCAACTCTCAACAGGCCAAAAAATCAAGAAAGAGTGGACTTCAAGAAGTAGAAGAAGAATACGCCTGGGAGCCCACCTACACTGTCGTTGCTGGGGAGGATTCCTAGACGTCGTATCCGGCCCCCTTCCATGGTGGAGGCGGCAAGACGGTCCTTGAGCATCATCAGAGGCCTTCCCTTCCCTAACATTCTCGCTCACCTCACCCAGATCGAATCTCCAGGGAAGAACATGCACAAATACTGACATGCTACAATGAGGGGGAGGAAACTGTGCTCCAATCTAGGAGCAGTCGCAGGGCTCCCTACCGCCGCCGCCTCTGCTGTGGGAATGGGAGGCGTTGAGCGCTCCGGCTCCCTTCCCTTCTCCCCCTGTTTCTCCAATGACTCATCCGTATCCATCTTCGGCTCTCATCGCCAAGGCGAGGCTGTTCCCGTCGGCAGGCACGGGAGCTCGCCACTCGATCTACCGCGAAGCGCCGCAGCAGGGAGCGGCCACCGGGTATGGCAGCGGCCGGAGCTCCGGTAAGTGGAGCTTTTCCCTTGACGCCTTCGTCCGCCCGGCTTGATAATCTTGTCCGCTTCGCCGGGAGGAGGGCGTGATGGAATCGGCTTGGGAGGAGCGGCTCTGTAGCCTGCCCAGCGTGGCCTCGAGCAGCGCGCCCGCGGCAGGGAGGACGCCCTGGCTAGCTGCTTCGAGATTGAGCGGCCTCCTCGGCCGGTGGAGATCACCATAGCCCCGCCCATCAGCAGCCCCTCCACAACCATGAAGCCGGCGACCGCCAAGGCCCGCCCATTAGCAGCCCCTCCACCACCACGAGGCTGACCACGGCGACGCGCAGCCGTTGACCACCTCCTATTTCGCTGCAGGGGAAGAGCAGGAGAGAGAAAGGAGCACGAGTTTCCAGAGCGATCTCGACGCGGTAGAGGAATGAGTGGGGGAGAAAAAATATTGGGTCAAGCGGTGTGGGAAATCCGGTCCCACGAACCGACCGACAACACAAAAACCAAAGACCTGGCAAAATCAGTAGGCCAGCTACGGCCACACCATGAAACACCCTAGCATCGGCGGTATGTATAAACAAACTTTTCACAAAATGCTGCACACCCCCAAACTGAGCACATGAGAAGCCCTAGGAAAATCAAGTCATCTAAAAGAATACGTGTTAGCACCACATTAATTCCGAGAAAGCTTCTAAATTATGAGAAAAAAGGAAGTTGTTCATCTTTAGTATAGTAATATTAACAAGTAATTACAATAGTATTAGTTTGCGAGTACTTCAAAAGTACTCATGGCTGTGTCCCTGGCTATTCAAATGGCCGACTTATGAAAGAGGAAGCAGATGAAGATGACAAACAGGGCGTTTACAACAACTAGGAGTTCTTCTAACGTCAAGCGTTGGCCTGTGGATTAGATAGCCACTACTATTACGCTTCCGCTATTTGTGATGTTCGTTGATCAATAGATCAACTATTGTTGTAATATTGGATCATGTGATCTACTTTTGTAAGACGATGATGGTTTGTAATGAATGATGACTTATGATATCAACTATTATGTCTCGTAACAACAATCTTCTTGGGATTGCGATGTATGGCATAATAGGCATCTGGACTTAAAAATCCGGGTGTGGACAACGTTCACATGACACCACTAGAAGAATAGCACCACAACTTAAATATCAAATCATTGCATATTACTCAACATAGTTCCACTACTAAGAGAATGACTTCTCCCATGTCCTCAAGAACTAAACGAACTACTCACGAGACATCATATGGATCATAATCAGAGGTGATATAATGATGAATAACAATCTGAACATAAATCTTAATTCAATGGTTTCACTCAATAGCATCAACTACAAGGAGTAATCAAAACCGGGAAAGCTTGCCTTATGAACTAGACACGTATTGAACCCAAGATGTTATAGCGGAGATGTTATAGCGGGACGGCATGGAGATGGCGGTGATGATGGTACTGGTGGTGGAGATGATGGTGATGATGATCCCGATGAAGTCCAGCTTGATGGCGGTGGCGATGGCGACGATCTCCCCTCTCCGGGGAGGAATTTCCCTCGCAGAATTCTGCCTGCCGGAGAGCTTTTCTCTCTCTGGCTCTCCGCCCCGTAACGGCAGCGGAATATTTCTCTGGTCGTACCCCCGATCTTAGGTTTTCCGACGGGTTAATATACGCTAGGGGCATCGTCAGAAGTGGGCCAGGGCGCCTAGACCATGCCTAGGCGCGGCCTGGGGTAGGCCCGCGCCTAGGGGTGGTTTGGAGCCCCCTTGGCCCACTCGGCCTCCTCTTGTGGCATCCTCCGTTATCTAGAAAAAAATATTTTTTGTATCTTTGTTGGGAATTGTTGGTCTTCAGAAATATGATGCCTTGACGGTCCTTTTTCCAGCAGATTTCTGGCTCCGGTGGTTAATTCTCCAGTAATCATCAAACATGAAAAAATAGACGGAATGAAATAAGTATTACCTCTAAATATGAAATATATCAATAAATAATTATTAAATTATGATATAAAATAGTGATGCAAATTGGACGTATCACATATCTCTGTTGTTGATAATAAGTTTTATATATGCCGTGATGTAACTGTATTAAGAGGAAACATAGTACACGTGTGGTATGTAAATTATGCATGTAAAATGCATACATGAACTTTATCCTTTATCATATAGAATTCCCACATATTTGCAACATATATGATGATATACAATGTTTTACATTGATTTATGGGGATTTGCGAATGATCCCCTTTATTTGGTTATAACTCTGCAGAACAGGAAAACCCTGTTTTCCGTATTTTTCACTTTCGGAGACCTATACGGAGTCAAATTGACCTGGAATTTTTGGAGCGTCACTTTTTCATCGGGAGAAGCACCCTGGGACCTGGAACCACACCTGAAGAGGCCTGCGGCCCGAAAGAGTACAGGTGGCGCGCCCAACAAGGTAGGGCGTGCCACCCTGTCTCTTTCGGCCGTCAATCATTTGATTGCCCCAATTCTTACGCCCACTGGAGTATTTTGACCTCAAAATAATTATATATATATGGCCCCGAAGAGTTCTCAGAGGGGAGCGCCGCACAAACACAGAAACACGAAAATTGAGGCTGTTGCAGAGAAGATTGGAGGGGGAGATTCCGTCGGGATCACCGCCAGAGGGATCTCCACCTTCTCCAACGTCTTCATCATCATCACCATGATCAAGGGAGAGTAGTCCACCTCTAGACTACGGGTTTGTGGCAGTAGCTTGATATATTTCTCTCATGTTTTTCATAGTTTTTAATGCCATATGACGTGGGCATTACCCTTCGGGTAACCAATATTGCTCTACCCTATACGGTCCAGATGGAGGCCCATGAAGGTACCCGAAGGGAAGGTGGGCCACTAGGGCGGTGCGGCGGAAGATTACTTGGAGTACAAGACACGGAAGAACAACAAGGATTAGAGATAGATCTACGAAACCTACTCGTACTCGATTAGACCTCTCGGGACCGGCCACCTATATAAAGGCCGGGAGAGGGGCTATCGAGGAACACAATCAATCTTAGCGATCTTAGCCAACGAAGCTTAGAACTAGGTTACCCTAGCAATTAGCTATCTCGACGAGATCACTACCGAACTATTCGGCACCCCATTGTAACCTTTGCATCATAATCAAGAACAGACAAGCAGGACGTAAGGGTTTTACCTCATCGAGGGCCCCGAAACTGGTAAATCGCTCTCCAGCTGTGAACCGATGTCTCGTGTCAGGATTCCATCAACCTAAGCCCCTATCGGAGGGCATTGCCGAGGAGCACCCTCGACAATTGGAGCCGTCTGTGGGAACCTGCTGGCGCAAGATCAGTCATCGGCAGATCCGATCATGTCATCGACATCTTCATCGGCACCGCCATCACCAACTCTGGGAGGTCCGGTCCGATTCGGCTCACTCCGCATAGCGATTCTTCTCGCTCAAACTTCTCGGATCTACAAGGAAACATGGAGATGACCATCGGCAGCGTCCACTACAACGTCAACGCGCGGGGAATTCTCCACTTGGAATCGCCTACCTCGGATCAACGAGTCCTAGCGTCATCATCACTCGATTTGTTGGCTGGCCTGACAGAATCGATGAGTTCGCCCGCGCCTCGACTCCCGTTCAGCGTCCTCAATGTTAGTAGGATCCGACGAACCCACATCCTCGGAATTAACCTCCTACTATTGCTCGAACGTGACGCCAGGCACGGCTTGGGGTCAAGCGACACACCGTTCATCTGCAATGCCCGATACTCGTCGGGAGAAGACAGTGTCGGCAGCATCGCCCGAAGAGCCACCCGAAGAACAGCACATCATCAGGTCTACGTCGCCAACAACAGGAAATACAAGGCACGGAGGAGACGGAGACCGCACGCCTCGTTCTAGCGGGAGAGCAAGCTTCGAAAATAGCGCCAGCAATCGCGATAGCGACTACACCATCGCGACGAGGAATGGGCGGCGGCCGGGCAGCCGTACTTAACAACACCCCGCTCCCCGCAGGAACCTCGGTTGGAACCCTAAACGCATACCGCTCTATACTAGAGAAAAACCGGAGCACTGTCGAGAGAGCAAGCTACCCTCGAGACGTCTATGCGGCGAACGATCCAGCGACGGAGAGCTTCACAAGCGCTTCTCGAAGTGCTCTTGGGGCAGGAAAACATCGGTCAAGACTGTCCAGGCTCTCAGAAGACGACGCCAGAGAAATAACGTCGAATCTAACCAAGTCCTTCAAGACCACGGACACCGCGGGCATGCCACGGCCGAAGAACGTTGCGGGAGCAACAGCTAACCTCGCTCCATACCTCATCAACCAGCGCCCCGAAGGATCCATGGCACAAGCTCACCGTGGCGCCCTAGAAAGTCTCGCGATATTGGGAAACAATCTAGTTCCGCAGAAGGAGAAAACCATGGCGCAGGCCAGCGGTTCAAAACATCGGGCGAGGGATGCGAGGGATGAAATCACCCAGAGCCGGATTGATAAAGCAAGGCGACGACGCGCGCCAGAAGGGACGACGACAGTGACCCCTCGGATGAGGATCGAGAGTACGATGGTGAACTAAGGGAGCCGATTGTTTGAGTTACAAAATCCGCGAGACGATGCCACCCAAAAAGTTCAAGCCTACTCCCACCGCTGCCAAGTATGATGGGCAGCAGGAACCAAGATCTTTGATAGACGATTACAAGCGTGATTCGCATAAAGGGAACCAGATAGCAGCAATGCGGTGCTTGCGCTCTACTTAAAGGACTCAGCGCGAGCACGGTTAAGAGGGCTGCCGAAGGGTTCCATCAAATAATGGGACGACCTAGTGGACACCTTTGTTGCTAATTTCCGAGGCAACATACAAAAGACCCGTCGGGATTGAGAAGTTACGCAACGCCAGCAGAAGCAGAAGGAGTCGATGCGCTCATACATAGGAGATTCACCAAACTCCTAAACGCCGAAGATGTATCCGTAGACGAGCAATCGCTTTCAGCGATGGCGTCCGACGTGAAAGTTACATAGAAGAACCTGGACGCAAAAGCGAAAACCATTACCAAGCTAATGGAAATCGCCAACAGCTGGCTGATGGCGAGGACAACGTGCGAAGACCGCGCCAGCGCGAAGATGACGACCATCCAAAGCACGACTCGGGCAGCCGAAGGATCGGCACAAAAGGAGGAAAAATCACAACTATGACGACAACAATCTGGTAGCTGCAGGATACTCCGATCGACATGACGATCGGTATGATGAAAGAAGAGACGATCGACGGGATGGATCGGAACAACTCGGGACCCGTGGCAATTATAAACAACGGCAACAGAGAGGACTCCCGAGCTACCCTATGCTGAGCAGATCAATGCCCCCTGCACTCGTATGTCGACTCCAAGGACGGCAAAACGAAGTCAAGTCACCTTCTCAGGGATTGTCGACAGTTCCTTGACATGCACAAACTCATCCAGCAGTCAGGACAACAATCGTTACCACCTCCACCCGCACCTCCACCACAGCACCAAGTCCAGCAGGCCCAACCTCATCAACCCAACGAGGCGTTCCCACCACCACGTGGGCAGATGAGTATGATCCACAAGACAGTGTCTCGAGAAGAGAGATGAAGAAGCTCACCCGAGAAAGCATCATGGCAAACATCCCTGAGTATGTCGAATGGTCCTCTCAGAACATTACGTTCAGCCGGCAGACCCAGATGACCATACCAAAACCGGACACGCTGCCTAGTAGTTAAGGCACGGATAGGGGATTCAAGATGAGCAAAGTCTTTATGGATGGTGGGAGCGGGTTAAACCTGATTTTCGTCGACACAATCAAGAGTATGGGGATCACCATGGGAATGCTGGAAGAGACAGACACCTCATGGGATTACGCCAACTGAAGCAGGTTACTCTCTTGGCAGAATTTTACACGAATGTCGTCTTCGGCGTCCGACAATTTCAGGAAGAAAAGATCGAGTTTGAAGTAGTGAACTAGGAGTCACGGATCACGCTATACTCGGAAGACCAGCTTATGCCAAGTTCATGGCCGTGCCACTATGCATATCTCAAGCTGAAAATACCTGGGAACAAAGGGACAAACATCACAGGTCCATGGAAGTTTTCACGCTCGCAGTTGCGATCGCGTTTTCAGAGGATCGCTGCGAAGTTTGGGAGCAAACAAGAAATTACTAAGCCTCCACCCAAGCTATTGTTGCGCGAAATCAAGGAAGAGAAGGACGACAGGGAAAGAAAAAAGAAGCCAGCCGACCTTGCCCTAAAAGCTTCGGCAGCAGAAGCCTCGACAGCAGGAGCTTCGGCAGCAAAAGCTTCGGCATTAAAGGGTTCAGCAGTTGATGGCACAGAAGGCATAGAAAACAGCAAGACGATGGCAATCACAGCTCAAACCCCTGATGAAACCAGCAACACTGCAGCTACCACTAACGTGGTGAAGAAGCGAGGAGAAGAGAAGAACCCCTTCCTTGATTAAGAAATTTTTCAGCCTTTATTTTCCTTTTTCCTCTTACTTTATACAGGGCCTTCCTTTTTCGCCCTCTAGCCCCGTGCTTACTTTATTAATAAGAACTTAAGCTTCCATTCTTTGTTAAAGCATTGCAGTTATCACGAACTTCTAAGCCCCATCACTACGTAAACGTAGTACGAGGATCGTGCTCCAAAAAGCCTCTACAAGTGCTAAAATGACGTTCACATTTCCCTCTGCTATAGATGCCTCTACGAGTGCCGTAAATAGCAAGAGTTTGGAAATACACATAAACACAACCCACGTTCGATATTTTACTTATGGAAATATCAAGGAACAACGGGCTCATCGGCAGAATCACTACACCCGAAATATTCGGGAGTGCCTGTCGAAATTTAAAACGGTTGAAAGCAAAGTTGCGCATACAACAGGTTTAGCAAGACCTACAACACGAGCTGATCACTCACATGATTTGCTAACCAACCAATATACATACATTTAGTAACGAGCAACTAAGATTCGCTCAAAGTCGAAACTTGCCAACGGCAATAATATGGTAAAAATACATATGCATGTATCTACCAAATAAAAGGCGTCATTACATAATCCAAACACTTGGATAAAGTAGCTAAACTATTTATTTACAAACAGACATTAAAACCCTGAAATCACCCTTGCGGAGTTCCTCTTTCTCAGGTACCCTTGAGTCCTCCTCGAGTCTGTCGACAATTATGTTGGCGGGCAACAATACCTTCGGATACAGCGCCTCCAAGTCTCCAGTAGCATTGGCAATCGACAACAAACCTGCCGAAGGATAACGGGCAAGTACAAGGGCAAGCGTAAATCTGGCCCCTGCAAAAACTTGCACACGTACCAAGTCTCGGATCTTCTTGGCATTACCAAATTCAGACATCAAAGCAAGGAGAGTCGGGGGAACTGCGTTCAAAGGAAACATTGTCTTCCAAACCACTCATAGCCTTGTAGCACTTGTCAAAAAAGTGGTGGACCTGCTGAACTAGATCCTGAAATTGCGCCACAGTCGAAGCCTTCGAGTGCTCCCGCCAGAAAATTTCCTCGGCTGAGGATAGCTGGATCAAGGCATTCACACTCGTGAATCCGTTTGTTCTCTTCGCACGGTTGAGCTGAGCGCACAGTAAACAAAGGATCGATAAACGCTATCGACCAAAGGGTGCAGAGATCAAAGGACTCACAGTTCAAGCTCTCGGTAGCTTTATGCAGCTCGGTAGAGCGTACGCTCTACGTCAGCGCAATCTCGCTCTTCTTGTTGACAATCGCGGCCAAGGCGTAGGTCTTTGCAGGGTCCTTCTCCATCAGGTGATCTGATCCTTCATCCGTTGGACCCGATCACCTTCGGAAGAATGCCCAGGAGTCATCAACAAACGAGGGCACCGGAAAACCTGCAGGCAACAGCGTTAAAAGGATGATATGGTCAAATTAAGCATCCAACGAAACTCCCATCGGGAGAAGCACAAGTAATCTCTATCAGGAGACAAGTGAAGATATTATGATAAAAGTGTGCTGGCAACATTGCCACAGGGTTAGTTACAAACTTAAGTTCTCGCAACAGAATAATGTTTCATACTAGCCCAAGGATAAAATTGTTACAACAGTCAAGGAGCCTGAGTCTGGGTCGACAGCCTTGGGCCAGCCGATGTTTTTCTGATGAAACTAAATCGAGGAGCTGGCGAGCACAAGTACGGGCGGACACTATAAAGGCGCTTAAGTCAACAAATCGCCCATCTTTCTCTTTCGGCAGCTCCTTAGTCATTTTTTCGATGTCAGCCTTAAAGCCGTAACCCATCATAAGTTGGAAGGCAAGGAGGGCATGATGTCTACGGGTGCTTCTATTCTTGTAGACAGTGTTGGGCCTCCAAGAGCAGAGGTTTGTAGAACAGCAGCAAGTTTCCCTTAAGTGGATTACCCAAGGTTTATCGAACTCAGGGAGGAAGAGGTCAAAGATATCCCTCTCATGCAACCTGCAACCACAAAGCAAGTCTCTTGTGTCCCCAACACACCTAATAGGTGCACTAGTTCGGCGAAGAGATAGCGAAATACAAGTGGTATGAATGAATATGGCAGTAGTACGGCGCGAAAATAGCTTTGGCAAGCGGTTGATGGTAGTAATATTGCAGAAACAACAGTAGTAACGCAGCGTAGTAATTCAAGTAAAACAGTAACAAGCAATGATAGCGGTATTTAGGAACAAGGCCTAGGGATTAGACTTTCACTAGTGGACACTCTCAACTTTGATCACATAAGAGAATAGATAAATGCATACTCTACACTCTTGTTGGATGATGAACATATTGCGTAGGATTACACGAACCCTCAATGCCTGAGTTAACAAGCTCCACAATTCAATGTTCATATTTAAGTAACCTTAGAGTGTAAGATAGATCAATACGACTAAACCAAGTACTAAGCATGCACACTTGTCACCTTCATGCTTATGTAGGAGGAATAATACACATCAATACTATCATAGCAATAGTTAACTTCGCAATCTACAAGAGATCATGATCATAGCATAAACCAAGTACTAACACTGGATGCACACACTGTCACCATTACATGCTGGAGGAATAAAACTACTTTAATAACATTGCTAGAGTAGCACATAGATAAATTGTGATACAAAATACATTGCAAATATAAAAAAAGCACTTCATTTGCCATTCATAACATGTAAGTATTCATGAAATATACCTAAGAGACCCACACCTGCACACAACTGTCACCTTTACACGTGGGACAAGGAGTCTGGAGATCACATAAGTAAAACTCACTTGACTAGCATAATGACATCTAGATTACAAGCATCATATGAATCTCAATCATGTAAGGCAGCTCATGAGATTATTGTATTGAAGTACATAGGAGATGAACCACATAGCTACCGGTACAATGCAGCCTCGATGGAGAACTACTCCCTCTTCATGGGCAAGGCCGGTGATGAAGATGGCGGTGGAGATGGCAGCGGTGTCGATGGAGAAGCCTTCGGGGGCACTTCCCGTCCGGCGGCGTCTTGAGAGCAGACTCTGTCCCCGGATCTTGCGATGGCGGCGGCTCTGGAAGGTTTCGCGTACACGTGCTTCCTCAGTAAGGGTTTTCGCCAGTGGGCGATATAGGCGAAGGGCAGCGTCAGAAGGTCGAAGGCGGCAACACCATAGGTCGCGCGGCCCGGGGTGGGCGCCGGCCTATCATCTGGGGCCTGTGTGGCCCCCCTCTGGCGACCCTCGGGTGTTCTGGATGCTTCCGGGCAAAATAGGAACCTGGGCGTTGATTTCGTCCAATTCCGAGAATATTTCCTTACTAGGATTTCTCAAAACCAACAGAAAACAAAGAACTCTTCGGCATCTTGTTAATAGGTTAGTTCCGGAAAATGCATAAATACGATATATAATGTTACATAACATGTAGGTATCATCAATAAAGTAGCATGGAACATAAGAAATTATCGATACGTTGGAGACGTATCAGCATCCCCAAGCTTAGTTACCTGCGTCCCGAGCGGGTAAAACGATAACAAAGATAATTTCAGTGACATGCCATCATAAACTTGATCATATTGTAAACATATGTAATGAATGCAGCGATCAAAACAATGGTAATGACATGAGTAAACAAATGAATCATAAAGCAAAGACTTTTCATGAATAGTACTTCAAGACAAGCATCAATAAGTCTTGCATAAGAGTTAACTCATAAAGCAATAAATCAAAGTAAAGGTATTGAAGCAACACAAAGGAAGATTGAGTTTCAGCGGTTGCTTTCAACTTATAACATGTATATCTCATGGATATTGTCAACATAAAGTAATATAACAAGTGCAATATGCAAGTATGTAGGAATCAATACACAGTTCACACAAGTGTTTGCTTCTTAAGGTGGAGGAGATAGGTAAACTGACTCAACAATAAAAGTAAAAGAAGGTCCTTCAAAGAGGAAAGCATCGATTGCTTTGTATTTGTGCTAGAGCTTTTATTTGAAAACATGAAACAATTTTGTCAACGGTAGTAATAAAGCATATGAGTTATGTAATTATATCTTACAAGTTGCAAGCCTCATGCATAGTGTACTAATAGTGCCCGCACCTTGTCCTACTTAGCTTGGACTACCGGATCTTCGCAATGCCATGTTTCAACCAAGTGTCACAAAGGGGTACCTCCATGCCGCTGTACAAAGGTCTAGAGGCTCGCATTTGGATTTCTCGCTTTTGATTATTCTCAACTTAGACATCCATACAACATAGGGACAGATAATGGACTCCTCTTAAATGCATAAGCATGTAGCAATAATTATTATTCTCATATGAGATTGAGGATATATGTCCAAAACTGAAACTTCAACCATGATTCATGGCTTTAGTTAGTGACCCAATGTTCTTCTCTAACAATTTGCATGCTTCAATCATTAAGGTGATAGATCCTTCAGACAAGACGGACATGCATAGAAACTCGCATGATATTCAACAAAGAATAGTTGATGGCGTTCCCCAGAAGCATGGTTATGCACAACAAGCAACTTAATAAAAGATAAAGTGCATAAGTACATATTCGATACTACGATAGTTTTTAAGGCTATTTTGTCCCATGAGCTATATATTGCAAAGGTAAATGATGGAATTTTAAAGGTAGCACTCAAGCAATTTACTTTGGAATGGCGGAGAAATACCATGTGTAGTAGGTAGGTATAGTGGACACAAATGGCATAGTGGTTGGCTCAAGGATTTTGGATGCATGAGAAGTATTCCCTCTCGATACAAGGTTTAGGCTAGCAAGGTTATTTGAAGCAAACTCAAGGATGAACCAGCAAAACTCACATAAAAGACATATTGTAAACATTATAAGACTCTACACCGTCTTCCTTGTTGTTCAAAACTCAATACTAGATATTATCTAGACCTTAGAGAGACCAAATATGCAAATCAAATTTTAGCAAGCTCTATGTATTTCTTCATTAATGGGTGCAAAGTATATGATGCAAGAGCTTAAACATGAGCACAACAATTGCCAAGTATCACATTATCCAAGAAATTTTACCAATTACTACATGTAGCATTTTTCAATTCAACCATATAACAATTTAACAAAGAGGAAACTTCGCCATGAATATTATGAGCTAAGAACACATGTGTTCATATGAACAGCGGGCGTGTCTCTCACACACAGGGATGCTTATTCAGAGAACTAAGATAAAAAAACAAAAATAAAAGCACACACAGACGCTCCAAGTAAAGTACATAAGATGTGACCGAATAAAAATATAGTTTCAAGAGAAGGAACCCGATACTTTGTCGATGAAGAAGGGGATGCCTTGGGCATCCCAAGCTTAGATGCTTGAGTCTTCTTAAAATATGCAGGGATGAACCAGGGGCATCCCCAAGCTTAGAGCTTTCACTCCTCTTGATCATAGTATATCATACTCCTCTTGACCCTTGAAAACTTCCTTCACACCAAACTTCAAGCAAACTCATTAGAGGGTTAGTGCATAATCAAAAATTCACATGTTCAGAGGTGACACAATCATTCTTAACACTTCGGACATTGCACTAAAGCTTAAAGTTAATGGAACAAAAAAACTCATTCAACTTAACAAAAGCAGGCAAATAAAAAGGCCGAATATGTCAAAAAAGAACAGTTCGTAAAGACGAATTTTAAAATGGCACCAGTTGCTCAAATGGAAAAACTCAAACTAATGAAAGTTGCGTACATATCTGAGGATCACGCTCGTAAATTGGCAGATTTTTGAAAATTTTCTACAGAGACTTGTGTCCAGATTCGTGACAGACAGCAATGCTGTTTCTGCGCAGCGATCCCAAATATAACATCAACTTTTAACATAGAAACTTTACTGGCACAAAAACATGATAAGGAGGTTGCTACAGTAGTAAACAACTTCCAAGACTCAACAAAACAAAAATTGCTGTAGTAAAATAAACACATGGGTTATCTCCCAAGAAGTTCTTTCTTTATAGCCATTAAAATGGGCTTAGCAGTTTTAATGATGCACTCGCAAGAAATAAAAGTTAAGGCAAAAGAGAGCATTTGAGTCTAACACACTTCCTATGCAAAGGAATCTTGTATACAAATGAATTCATGAAGAACAAAGTGAGAAGCATAAGAGGATAAAACACAGATAACTTCAAGATTCTCAACATGAAGAGGGGAAACTTAATATTATTAAGATGCATATAACCATATTTCCCTCTCTCATAATAACTTTCAGTAGCATCATTGATGAAATCCACAATATACCCATCACTTAAAACATTCTTATCATGAGTCTCATGCATAAAATTATTACTCCTCCCAACATAAGCATAATCAGTTTTATTAGTTGTAGTGGAAGCAAATTCAACAAAGTAGCTATCATTATTATTCTCATCATCAAATATAGGAGGCATAGTATCATAAAAGAAAATTTTCTCCTCAATGCTTGGGGACTAAAAATATCATGCTCATCAAAGCCAGCTTCCCCAAGCTTAGAATTTTCCATAGCATTAGAAACAATATTGTTCAAAGCATTCATATTAATATGTTCCATGGGTTTTTTAATTTTCTCATCAAACCATCCATGTCTTAAATCAGGAAATAGAATAAAAAGGTCATTGTTGTTCATTATGCCTAACTAGTGTAAACAAGAAACCAAATGTCGCAATTGCAGAGTCTAAAGGAAATAGCTTCGCACACACACAATGGCGCAGGAAAAGTACTGCTGTACCTGAACCGTAGTATGAGTGCCTTTACCTTTCCTCCGCGGACGCCAGAAAATAGCTTGATGTCTACGGGTGCTTCTATTCTTGTAGACATGTTGGGCCTCCAAGAGCGAGGTTTGTAGAGCAGCTGCAAAGGATTACTTGTTTATCCCACCGGCTCGGGGAGGAAGAGGTCAAAGATATCCCTCTCATGCAACCCCGCAACCACAAAGCAAGAAGTCTCTTGTGTCCCCAACACACCAATAGGTGCACTAGTTCGACGAAGATAGTGAAATACAAGTGGTATGAATGAATATGAAACGTGTACGGCCTTGAAAAAGATTTGCGTGGCTTGATGGTAGTAATATTACGGAAAGTAAACATACGGTAGCAATAAGTCAATAAAGTAACAAAGTGATAAAAGATTTGGAACAAGGCCTAGGGATTGGACTTTCACTAGTGGACACTCTGTGATCACATAAAGAATAGATAAATGCATACTCTACACTTTGTTGATGATGAACACATTGCGTAGGATTACACGAACCCTCAATGCCGGAGTTAACAAGCTCCACAATTCAATGTTCATATTTAAGTAACCTTAGAGTGTAAGATAGATCAATACGATAAACCAAGTACTAACGTAGCATGCACACTGTCACCTTCATGCTTATGTAGGAGGAATAATACACATCAATACTATCATAGCAATAGTTAACTTCGCAATCTACAAGAGATCATGATCATAGCATAAACCAAGTACTAACACGGATGCACACACTTTCACCATTACATCGTGCAGGAGGAATAAAACTACTTTAATAACATTGCTAGAGTAGCACATAGATAAATTGTGATACAAAATACATTGCAATCATTAAGAGATATAAATAAGCACTTCATTATGCCATTCATAACAGTGAATAAGTATTCTGTGAAATATAGCCTAAGAGACCCACACGGTGCACACACTGTCACCTTTACACACGTGGGACAAGGAGTCTCCGGAGATCACATAAGTAAAACTCACTTGACTAGCATAATGACATCTAGATTACAAGCATCATCATATGAATCTCAATCATGTAAGGCAGCTCATGAGATTATTGTATTGAAGTACATAGGAGAGATGAACCACATAGCTACCGGTACACCCCGAGCCTCGATGGAGAACTACTCCCTCTTCATGGGAGCAAAGCGGTGATGAAGAGGCGGTGGAGATGGCAGCGGTGTCGATGGAGAAGCCTGTAGGAAAACGTCGCAAGCGTGCGGAACGTAGATTCCTGTCCCAGGATCTTGGCTTAACGATGGCGGCGGCTCTCTGGAAGGTTTCACGTACCGTGGCTTCCTCCGTAAGGGTTTTCGACACGGGGCTTTATAGGCGAAAGGGCGGCGTCGGAGGTCGAAGGGGCGACGACACCATAGGGCCGCGCGGCCGGGGGTGGGCGCGCCCGCCTATCATCTGGGCCCCTCCTCGGCGACTCTCGGTGTTCTGGATGCTTCCGAGCAAAATAGGAACCTGGGCGTTGATTTCGCCCAATTCCGAGAATATTTCCTTACTAGGATTTCTTAAACCAAAACAGCAGAAAACAGAACGGCTCTTCGGCATCTTGTTAATAGGTTAGTTCCGAAAATGCATACGACATATAATGTGCATAAAACATGTAGGTATCATCAATAAAGTAGCATGGAACATAAGAAATTATCGATACGTTGGAAACGTATCAGGGCACCATAGGTACGCGAGGTACGCTTGAATACCTCAATGACTTCCTTGGTGTCGACTGCGAAGGCATCAATCAGCTGCCCCAGAGTCTTCTCCTGCTTGGCCTTGGGGAATATCATCGAATGCATCCGCGCCAGAGCACCCTTTCCCTTGTCAAGAAGCTCCCGGGTAAGTTGGTGGGTGGCGAGAACCATCGACACACCATTTGCAGAATTGCTCGGAATTTTGTCCAAGGCAGTAGCATGGATGCTGGCGTCTTCTGCAAGAAATTAAAGGAAATCGTTGACGAAGAAACAGATCCATAAAAAGTGATAATCTACAAGGGATGTATGAAAGAACTTACCAAGTAGGGCCAAGGCAGACTGACGAAGGAGTTCATCCTTTTCTGCCGCCCGAGCTTCCTCCTCCTTCAGCCTCTCCTTCAGCTTGTTCAGCTCTTCTTTCAGGGAGTCGACCTCCTGGCAAGCTATGGCGGCCTTTTTGATGGCGCCATCTAACTTTGAAGAGGAAGACTTAGCCTCCTCCTGCAGCCGAATTTTGTCCGCCTCCAGAGAGGTGAATTGAGAGGCGAAGGCCTCTAAAGAGGATATCACACTTCGCAGATCCTTGAAGAAAGGGAATGTTTTACAAAGATCATTAGGCGAGGCACACTCCAAAAAGATTCGGGTTATGAAAGGCTTACGAAGGAGGAGCTGTGATAGCTGCAGGAACATCTTTCCCTTTGGAAAGGGAGGAAGCAGTCGATGCTTGTGCCGCGGGCGCCGTTTTAAGAGCCAAAGCTTCGGAAGCCGCGGCGGCCGGTGAAACCGCATCAGATCTGACCCTCTTAGGCGGGGGTTCAGCGAAAGCTTCATCGCTATAAGAAGGACATGATCAACCAGAATTTTGAGAGAAATGCGAAGACCGAGAAGCAGAATATAGTAAAAAGGAGGAAAACGCTTACATGTCAAGGAGATCATCTTCATCGGAAAGCCGCCGATCGATCTCTTCTTAGGCGGAGCCCTGATCTCCTCCGCAGCTGCATTAACAAAGGCATCATGATCAGCGTCATCATCACGCACCGATCCCTCCGTGTCGCAGGTGTTATCGGCTGACGGAAGGAGGTTGGTGTGGATCGGCTCTGTGATCTATCTATCATCGCGATTGCTTGTTGGGCTTGTATGCTCAATAGTATGAAAGTCAACAGGTTCTAAAGATCCTCTTCCCTGAGATATCGTTTGGCGAATTATGCAAGTCCCTGGAGGCTACGGGAGTCTGTCGAAAAAAAGACGGATGAGAACAACAGTAATTATGTCGACTAAGTAAATAGCAGTGAATAAGAATTTGAGAAAGGAAGTTACCTCTGGTGGTGGATGATTGGCATCAAAGGGAGTATATGGAGACATCAGTGGGATTAGGTCTTCTTGGCTAAAGAAAGTGAGGCGACGAACTTCCTCGAGCAGTTCCTTTTCCGACAGTTCGGCAAAGCCTGGTCTCATCTTCGGACCTGAATACAACCACATTGGACGAACTCTAGCCATGACGGTTGGACTCGACGTTTCAAACACTGCGCCACTTCTGCCGACTCATGGTTTGTCCGTCGCCTCCTTGATCCGAAGAAATCCGCAAATAATTCATCGGCGCTACTTTTTCGTCGAGAGAGAACATTCTTCCAGGAATTCTTAGGCTTGGCTTCAAGGACATCGACAAAGCGAGGGAGTTGAGATTCGGTGAGAAGAAATCCTATATAGAACCACTTCAATCTCCACCCTTGCACGGACTCTCTCATTGGGAAATTGAAGTAATTGACATCCGAACGAGCCACAAATCCCACTCCTCCGGTGACAAAAGATCCGTTGCTACTGCTGTATCTCTTCACATAGAAGATCTTTTTCCACAACCCAAAATGAGGTTCAACGCCCAGATATGCTTCGCAGAGGGTGATAAACACAGCAACGTGGAGGATTGAGTTGGGAGTGAGTTGCCATAGTTGGATTTCATACGTCACAAGAGATGGAGGAGGAATTCGTGAACGGAAGTGAAAGGCCTCGGTATAAGAACGATAAGAACATCACTGTAAAACCAGCAGGGGGATTAGAGAAATCGCACCTGGAAAGATCACATTCCCTCATCGGAGGAGATCAATCCCAGGCTTCGCTTCTCGTCACGCTGGGTGACGGTTGAAGCTATCCAATCTCCGGGCCTGGCTGCTGAGTCTCGGTGGCCGGCGGCCGGAGCTGGGAGGAGAGACCTGGGGGCGCCCTCCTTCGAAAGAATCGAGGAAGATTTGGCGGCGGCACCACCGCCCGACGTTCCAGCTGGCGGCGATTAGGTTCTTCTTCTTCACCATTGTGAGATCTGGGAGAAACCGGAAGGCAGGCGGCGCGAGCAGTTGTGAACGGAAGAAGAGGAAGAACAGAAAGGGATGAATGAAGGAGAAGATTAGGGATTTCTATCTCTCGGGAAACTTAAGGGAAGGCCTCGTATTGTCATGGGCCTTTTCTCCAGTTAATGGTTGTGGAAATCGAGGAGGTGCCTCGCTAACCGTAAAGAGGAGCAGGAATTGCTCGAAAACAGGGCTGGCAGGTTGCGTCAGTCAAAATCAAAGGGACATAAAAACGTCATCAATGACGTCATGAGGAATGATTGCATACGAAGAGATAAGAAAGTATCGGGTGATTAACTTGAGCCTACGCCCGGATTGCAGCATCCGCATCTAGGCTCAGGGGCTACTCCCCTCGGGAGCGCTGACACGCACCCGACAGAAAAAAGACTCGAAGGAAAAATTTGACTCAAGTCTGCACCGAAGCAGCCAGTGCGCTCGGGGGCTACTCCCATCGGTAGCGCCGACGCGCACCCGACAGAACTTTTTTTCGCACTCCAGATCATGCCCGGGGACTTGATTCTGTGTAGGGTAACGTTGTTTTGCCATCGGCAGCAACCAACAAAGTTGGGCACCTTATTCGATATCCCTTGCATAAAGAAAATATATCTGGATGGTCTACAAAGATCTTGCAGACTTAAGAAGATGTTCGAGTGGTACAACTTGAGTCTACGCACTGATTGCAAGCATCCGTACCAGACTCGGGTTACCCCACCTGAGCGCCGACGCGCACCCGATAGAAGACAGAAGGAAAGCAAGAATGATCAAGGAGAAGGACTTCGAAAGAAGATATGCTTCAGTCTCTACCCGAACTATGTTCGGCTAGACACTGGGGCTATCGACGTGGCATTACCCTGGTAACCAATATTGCTCTACCCTATATGGTCCAGATGGAGGCCCATGAAGGTACGCGAAGGGAAGGTGGGCCACTAGGGCGGTGCGGCGGAAGATTACTTGGAGTACAAGACACGAAAGAAGCCGAACAAGGAAAGATTAGAGATAGATCATACTGTGGTACTCGATTAGACTTCTGGACCGCCACCTATATGCCAGAGAGGGGCTATCGAGAACACAATCAATCTTAGCGATCTTAGCCAGTGAAGCTTAGAACTAGGTTACCCTAGCAATTAGCTATCTCAACGAGATCACCGCCGAACTATTCGGAAGACCCATTGTAACCTGTTTTGCATCATAATCAAGAACAGACAGGCAGACGTAAGGGTTTTACCTCATCGAGGGCCCCGAACCTGGGTAAATCGCTCTCCCGCTTGTCTGTGAACCGATGTCTCGTGTCAGCTTGCAGGATTCCATCAACCCTAAGCCCCTATCGGAGGGCATTGCCGAGGAGCACCCTCGACACCATATGAGCTGCTTTACATGATTATGGCCATATTTGTAATACCTATGTGGTGGATCCCTATTCTATGATGTTGTGCTATGAGATCTGATCATATTATGTGTAATATGTATTGATAGATGCATATTATATACCCTGTTCTTAATTATTTGTTTTGATCCAACATCTATGCAAGAACATGTGTGGGGAGATGTGTGTATTAGATGGAGTAGCATGGTTTTAGTGATTGGATAGGGACAATATTTTCAAGATCTAATATGGCCTTGGCCTTTTCTTTTGCTACCTCACTAGGGATAAAGTGAATGCATGTGCTATGTTCGTCATCTGACAGTAGTGATGATCTTGTTTGTTCAAGCTAGCATATTTGATATTCAAACTTCATGTTAAAGTACTTATGACTATGATCTGTTAATTCTTAATACAAGATTGCATGGAGTTTTTTTCTTGTGGAGTATAAGAGAGATGTGTTTCATCATCTCTATCTTAGGGCGTGATGCCTATATTAATTCTGATCTTACGCATACTATTATTTGCACCTTCATATATCTCAATGATGAATTATTATTTGTCAACTACAATTTAAAAAGAGAATAGTCAAGTGAACTCATGAACCCCGGTTCACTTTTTATCTTAAGAAATATTGTTTCTATTGCTTTTATCTTTTTTTCTATTTGCTGCACTATTTTAATCCGAAAATACAAAAATATTTACTTTTGTTATTTGCAACCAAAACACCAAAAACAATCAACCCTTTTACAGTTTTACTTAGTTATTTTATCTAGTCTAGTTTTATTTGCTTTATTTTTACTTGTGTTTATTTACTTACACGAAACCTTGTGCTTGAGAATCACACGGTGGAGTTGGGGACACAAGGCATTTATTTTACTTGCAGGATTGCTAGAAGAATGGGAGAAGAGAATAATCTTTGTCCAGTTCCCCGAGAGTTCGATATAAACCATCGAGTCACCCTTGTGCGGAAAATACTCTGCTGACACAACACTCTCCACTTGGAGTCCCGACGTCATCAAGACATTTTATAGCGTCGTTGCCGGGGAACTGAAAAAAGAGTGCATTACAGTGATTGTCAACTTCCACACAAAGTGCAAGATATTTTCTGGTGTCGTAAGAATCTTTTACAACTGCGTCTCACCAAAGCTTTGGGAGGTAACACCGTTGTGACCTCTCTTATCTCTTTTAGATTTTGCATCATATTTTATTTGTCTTGTTTTTAGTCTTTGTTTGCATGTTTTTAGTTTTTTGCTTGTTAGTTGTTTTTCTTAAAAATTGAAAAAACATAAACATTAGTAGTAATTATCTTCTGAAATCATGGGGGGAGAAATACTAAACTGTGCGATTACACAAACAATCATAATGATCATTTTAATGCTAAGCCTATGACTACACGTGAGATAACTGCTGAAAGTTTTGAAGTAAGTCCTGGGTTATTAAATCTTATAACTAGGGAACAATTTGGTGGTATTTCTAGTGAAGATGCCTCTATGCATTTACATGATTTCTGCGAAACTTGTGATATGCAAAAGTTTAAAAATGTGGAAAACAATATTGTCAAGCTAAAATTATTCCCATTTTCTCTTAGAGGAAAAGCTAAAGAATGGTTGTTGTCATTACATACTTCTAGTATTAATTCTTGGGATGATCTTTAAGAGGTTTTGCTTAAAAAGTATTACCCACCTATTAAGATTCTACAAAATCAAAATAGCATCTTGTCATTTAGACAATATAATAATGAACATGTAGCAACAACATGGGAAAGAATTAAAAACATGCTTAGAACTTTCCCATCACATGGAGTTAATGAATGGACTGTCTTACACTCTTTATATAATGGGTTGAACATAATATCTAGAAGCATGATAGATTCTGCTGCTGGAGGTGCTTCTATGTGTAAAACTGTGCCTAGATCAAAAGCCATATTAGAAAGCATGTTACATAATCATAGTCAATGGCATACTGAAAGAGCACCTAATCCCACAAAGAAAGAGCATTCAATTGAAGAAGAAAATCATTTATCTAATAAAATTGATGCCATATTTGCCTACATAGCTAAGCAAAATAATGACAATGTCCCTTTACAAGATTTAGTTGGCAACAACAATGAAAATGTGGATGTTAATGATGACCCACAAGTATAGGGGATCGCAACAGTCTTCGAGGGAAGTAAAACCAAATTTATTGATTCGACACAAGGGGAGGTAAAGAATACTTATAAGCCTTAACAACTGAGTTGTCAATTCAGCTGCACCTGGAAAAGCACTAGTAACAGGGGTGATGTGAAAGCAGCAGTAATATGGGAGCAATAGTAAAATTAACACATCAGCAGTAGCAGTAACACAGAGGCAATGGCACCAGAAAATAGTTGATATTACTTCCAATGACATATAGAACGATTATATGATGATAAGAGATGGACCGGGTTCCCAGCTATCTACACTAGTGTTAACTCTCCAATAACAAGTGTTGGGTGAACAACATCTTTTGAAATTGATAGGTTGAAATAGCATTAAGACAATAACATCAAGTCTATTAATCACATGTTTCCTTATATATATCCTCATGATCGCAATGAGAAACTTGCATAATATCTTTTGTCCTACCAGCCGTGGCAGCCGGGCCTCAAGGGAAACTACCGGTAATTAAGGTACTCCTTTAATAGAGCACTGGAGCAAATTAACACTCGGTGAAAACATGTGATCCTCATATCTAAGCCTTCCCTCCAGTTATTCCCAGCTGCTGTCACTCTGGGGCCTCGGTTCGGACATAGACATGTGCAAACAACTTGTAGATACAATCTAAGCAGAAGAAAAGTAAAGAGCTTAAATCTAAGATCATGCCACTGGCCCTAGTGACAAGCATTAAACACAACAAGATTAATTGCAATAACTCCACAAACTTATATAGATAGACTAATCATAATATAACAATCCAAGATCCCAACAAATACAACACCGATTACATCAGATGAACGTATCATAAGGCAGCTCATGAGATCATTGTATTGAAGTACATGGGGGGAGAATACCAAAGCTACACCTAGAACCCGTAGTCCATGGGGAACTACTCACGGAGCATGCTTTTAGTTATGCTGATGGAGATGGCTTCCGGGCACTTCCTCGCCCTGGCTGGCAGCACGAACAGATTCTGTCCCACGAATTGAGTTTCGGGCAATGATGCATGGCGCCTCCTGGAGTCTTTCTCGAGTTTCGTCAATTGGTATCGCGCTTTTAGGTCGAAAGGGGTCTTATAGGCTAAGAGGCGGCGCAGAGGGCGCCAGGGCCTCCCCTCACCATAGGGCCGGCGCCAGCCTGGGCCCGCCGCCTTATGGTGTGGTGGTCTCTCTTGCCCGCCTCTCCTCCGACTCTCCTTTCCTGTTCCTGGGGTCTTCCTGTGGCTGCAAGATAATGGGTCTTGCTCTGTCAATTCGGAGAATATTGCCCTAACAACCTTTCTGGAACCAAACAGAAAACAGGAACTGGCACTTGGCATCTTGTTAATAGGTTAGTTCCGTAAAATGCATAAAAACATTATAAAGTACAAGCAAAACATGTTGGTATTGTCACAAAACAAGCATGGACCATCAGAAATTATAGGATACGCTTGAGACGTATCAAGCATCCCCAAGCTTAGTTCCTGCTCGCCCGAGTAGGTAAACGATAAAAAGAATAATTTCGTAGTGACATGCTACTTACATAACCTTGATCATACTATTGTAAAGCATATGAGATGAATGAAGTGACTCAAGGCAATGATCTATAGTTGCTAACAAATAGATAACTGATACGTCTCCAACGTATCGATAATTTCTTATGTTCCATGCTACTTTATTGATGATACCTACATGTTTTATGCACATTATATGTCATATTTACATTTTCCGGAACTAACCTATTAACGATGCCGAAGCGCCAGTTGCTGTTTTCTGTCGTTTTTGGTTTCAGAAATCCTATAAGAAATATTCTCTCGGAATTGCACGAAATCTTCGCCCAGGGTCCTGTTTTTGCACGAGCTTCCAGAAGATCGAAGAGGGAAGGAAGTGGGCCACGAGGTGGCTACGACCATAGGGCGGCGCGTTCGTGCCCCCGCCGCCGCCTCGCGTGGTGTGGGCCTCGCGCCTCTCTTGACCTGCCCTCTTTCGCCTACTTAAAGCCCCGTCGCGAAACCCCCAGTCACGAGAGCCACGATACGGAAAACCTTCCGTAGACGCCGCCGCGAATCCCATCTCGGGGATTCAGGAGATCGTCCGCACCCTGCTGGAGAGGGGATTCATCTCCCGAGGACTCTTCATCGCCATGATCGCTCCGGACTGATGAGTGAGTAGTTCACCCCCGGACCATGGGTCCATAGCAGTAGCTAGATGGCTTTCTCCTGTTGTGCTTCATTGTTGGATCTTGTGAGCTGCCTAACATGATCAAGATCATCTATCTCTAATACTATATGTTTATCGAGATCCGATGGATAGAGAATACTATGTTATGGTGATTATCAATCTATCAGTTTATGTGTTGTTTATGATCTGCCAGCCCTCCGTTATTAGTAGAGGCTCGGCCAAGTTTTTTCTTAACTCCAAGAGGAGTATTTATGCTCGATAGTGGGTTCATGCCTTCATTGACACCCGGGACAGTTGGCATAAAGTTCTAAGGTTGTGATGTGTCGTTGCCACTAGGATAAAACAGTGATTCTATGTCTAAGGATGTAGTTGTCAATTACATTACGCACCATACTTAATGCAATTGTCTCTGCTGCTTAGCAACTTAATACCGAATGGGGTTCTGATGATAACCCGAAGGTGGACTTTTTAGGCATAGATGCAGCTTGGATGACATTCATGTACTTTGGTTTATGTCTTGGCTTAAATCTCATCATATTTATCATATATTGTGTATATGCATTGTTATGCCTTTCTATTTGTCAATTGCCCGACTGTAATTTGTTCACCCAACATGCTTTTATCTTTATGGGAGAGACACCTCAGTGAACTGTGGGACCCCTGTCCTATTCTTTACATAGTATACAATCTACTGCAATTGTTCTCATCGTTTTCTTTGCAAACAATCATCTTCCACTCGATATTTCGCCATCCTTTTATTCCTTTGTTTACAGCAAGCAAGTGAGATTGACAACCTCACTGCTTGGGGCAAAGTACTTTGGTTTTGTTGTGCAGATCTCCACGTTGGCGCCAACTCGTTGTTGCGCTCGCATCACATTCTCGCCACCATCAACCTACAACGTGCTTCTTGGCTCCTCCTGGTCTACAGAAACCTGCTTCTTTCCCGAGGGAAAACTTGTTGTCAGGCGCATCATAAATTCTTCCTCTGGGGGTTCCCAACGAACGGTGAGTTACACGCCATCAGCTCTTTTCCCTGCGCGTTGCTCTGGGAGATCAGGGCATATTTTCTGCAAGGGGAGTCTCCCACTTCTCAATCTCTTTACTTTGTTTTTGTCTTGCTTTATTTTATTTACTACTTTGTTTGCTGCACCTAAACAAAACACAAAAAATTAGTGTTACTTGCATTTATTATTTATTGTCCTGCTCTCTATATCGAAAACAAAAAATAGTTAATTTCTCACAGAGATTACTTATTTGCCTAGGTTTACTTTGTTGAGTATTTAAAATGAGTAATCCTCAAGTTGAAGTTTGCTCTTTTAAGCAACAAGGTGAGAAAGTTTTAAAGATGCTTGATACAGAATTAGTAATGCTCATTATAGGTGCATTAAGAAACACTCCACCATTATCCTTCTTAGGAACTTTTATGTTGGTTTATCTAGTTGGAATAGGTATGTTCTTGATGCTCTTTCAGGAGGTATTTCCTAGGTACTCCCGCCTTAGAAGCTAGTTGCATCATTGAGAGTCTAGTTGGAATACCACCTGTTAATGAAGTTAAAATTGAAATCTCTCTTTAAGATGTTATGAGAAAATTGGAAACCATAGAGAAAAATTTTCCAAGTGTTGAAACTAAATTGGGAATGTTATTTGACAAAACTTATGAACTTGATAAATCCTTAGGAGGAATTGATGAAAGAATTAGTGTCCTAGGAACTTGTTTTGTCCATGATAATCAAACCAATAGGATTGATGAACTTGAAAAAGCTATGGGAACCTTGGGTTCTGAACCTTTTTTCTCTGGTATAATGAGAAAGCTGTAGTAAGAGCAAAAATCTTATGTACGCTCTCAGTGCCTAAACAAAAGAATTATTATAGGCCTAAAATTTCTAAAACCCTAGCACCACCATAGATAATTTAGATAATGGAGCACCTAAAGTACCCTCTCCTAACAAGTTGTGTTTGCATGAAAATAATAATGTTGATGCTTCTTACTCTGATAATACTTGATTTGCACTTTCGGCGCCTAGCTGAAATGTAGTTAGTGCTATGGGATAACCCATGTTTTTACTACAGTACTTTGTTTTATATTTGAGTCTTGGAAGTTGTTTACTACTGTAGCAACCTCTCCTTATCATGTTTTTGTGCCATGTAGAGTTTAGTAGATGATATATTTGGGATCGCTGCGCGTAAACAGCATTGCTGTCTAGAATTAATCTGGGCACAGGCCTCTTGTGAAAATTCGAAAAATCTGCCAATTTACGAGCGTGATCCTCAGATATGTACTACAACTTTCATTAGTTTTGAGTTTTTCCATTTGAGCAAGTCTCGAAAATAGCTTTAAATTCGCTTTACTTGATCGTTCGTTTTTGACAGATTCTCGCCTTTTATTTCGTGATTGCCTCTTTTGCTATGTTGATTTATTTCTTTGATCCATTAATGTCCTTAGTAGCTATGCAAT
The DNA here is from genome assembly GCA_030979885.1 of Lolium multiflorum. Lineage (NCBI taxonomy): Eukaryota > Viridiplantae > Streptophyta > Magnoliopsida > Poales > Poaceae > Lolium > Lolium multiflorum. The sequence continues at coordinate 171,006,602 of CM061750.1, forward strand.
GTCCAGGTGTAAAGAATGATTGTGTCACCTCTGAATGGGTGATTTATTAATTGTGCACTAACCTCTAATGAGTTGTTTTTTTGTGAAGGAAGTTTCAAGGGGTCAAGAGAGGAGTATGATATACTATGATCAAGAGGAGTGAGTTTCTAAGCTTGGGGATGCCCCCGTGGTTCACCCCTGCATATTTTAAGAAGACCTTCATTCGTTTAAGCTTGGGGATGCCTAAGGCATCCCTTCTTCATCGACAACATCATCAGTTCCTCCCCGAAACTATATTTTTTATTCAATCACACTTGTGTTCTTATTTGGAGCGTCACTTGTTTTTGTTTTTGTTTTTGTTTGAATAAATGGATCCTAGCATTCACTTTGTGGGAGAGAGACACGCTCCGCGTTGCATATGGACAAATATGTCCTTAGTCTTAGCTCATAATATTCATGGCGAAGTTTCCTCTTCGATAAATTGTTATATGGTTGGAATTGGAAAATGCTACATGTAGTAATTCTAAAATGTCTTTGGATAATGTGATACTTGGCAATTGGTGAGGCTCATGTTTAAGCTCTTGCATCATATGCTTTGCAATCTATTAATGAAGAAATACATAGAGCTTGCTAAAATTTGATTTCCATATTTTTAGTCTCTCTAAGGTCTAGATAATATCTAGTATTGAGTTTTGAACAAGGAAGACGGTGTAGAGTCTTATAATGTTTACAATATGTCTTTTATGTATTTTTGCTGCACTGTTCATCCTGAGCTTGCTTCAAATAACCTTGCTAGCCTAAACCTTGTATCGAGAGGGAATACTTCATGCATCCAAAATCCTTGATGCTAACCACTATGCCATTTGTGTCCACTATACTCTGTTCATTGTTAATATATTTTTCCATGTCTAAAGCAACGTTTGAGTGCTGGCCTTAAAATTCATCATTCAATTCTGTACAGAGTAGCTCATGGGACAAAATAGTCAAAACTATCGTAGTATTGAATATGTACTTATGCACTTTTTTATCTTTTATTAAGTTGCTTGTTAAGCGATAACCCTTCTGGGCAACGCCATCAACTATTGTTGAATATCATGTGAGTTGCTATGCATGTCCGTTTATCAAGGATCTATCATTTTAGTGGTTGGAGCATGCAAAATTGTTAGAGAAGAACATTGGGCCGCTAACAAAAGCCATGAATCATGGTTGAAGTTTCAGTTTTGGACATATATCCTCAATCTCATATGAGAATAATAATCATTGCTACATGCTTATGCATTTAAGAGAGTCCATTTATCTGCTGTCCATGTTGTCCCGGCATGGATGTCTAAGTTGAGAATAATCAAAAGCGAAATCCAATGCGAGCTTTGACCTTGTACAGGCGGCATGGAGGTACCCCTTTGTGACACTTGGTTGAAACATGGCATGTAAAGACCCGGTAGTCCAAGCTAAGTAGGACAAGGTGCGGGCACTATTAGTATATATACTATGCATGAGGCTTGCAACTTGTAAGATATAATTTACATAACTCATATGCTTTATTGCCTACCGTTGACAAATTGTTTCATGTTTTCTTCAAAATAAAGCTCTAGCACAAATACAACAATCGATGCTCCTCTTTGAAGACCTTCTTTTACTTTTGTTGTTGAGTCAGTTTACCTATCTTCCTCCACCTGAAGAAGCAAACACTTGTGAACTGTGCATCGATTCCTACATACTTTGCATATTGCACTTGTTATATTACTTATGTTGACAATATCCATGAGATATACATGTTATAAGTTGAAAGCAACCGCTGAAACTTAATCTTCCTCTGGTTGCTTCAATACCTTTACTTTGATTTATTGTTTATGAGTTAACTCTTTATGCAAGACTTATTGATGCTTGTCTTGGAAGTACTATTCATGAAAGTCTTTGCCATATGATTCACCTGTTTACTCATGTCATTACTTTTGTTTTGACCTCGCATTCATTACATATGTTTACAAATAGTATGATCAAGATTATGATGGCATGTCACTTCAGAAATTATCTTTGTTATCGTTTTACTCTCGCTCGGGACGAGTGTGTAACTAAGCTTAGATGCCGATACTGCCCAACGTACGATAATTTATGTTCCACTACTTTATTGATGATACTATATATGTTTTATGTGAAGATTATTTATGCATTTTATTGAACTAACCTATTAACGAGATGCCGAAGAGCCATTGCTGTTTTCTGTTTTGGTTTCGTAAATCCTAGTAAGGAAATATTCTCGGAATTGACGAAATCATCGAGGGTCCTATTTTTGCACGAGCTTCCGTAAGACCGAAGAGGGAAAGGAAGTGGGCCACGAGGTGGCCACACCATAGGGCGGCGCGGCCCAGCCCGCACGCCGCGCCGGCCTGTGGTCGGCTCCTCGCGCCGCCTCTTGACCTGCCCTTTCGCTCTACTTAGCCCCCGTCACAAAACCCCTCAAAGATTTTAGAGCCACACACGGAAAAAACCTTCCAGACGCCGCCGCGAATCCCATCTCGGAGGATTCAGGAGATCACTCGCTCGAGAGTGGGATATCTCCTGGAGGACTCTTCATCGCCATGACCGCCTCCGGAGGGATGAGTGAGTAGTTCACCCTGGACCATGGGTCCATAGTGGCAGCTAGATGGTCGTCTTCTCCCTTGTTGTGCTTCATTGTTGGATCTTGTGAGCTGCCTAACATGATCAAGATCATCTATCTGCAATACCATATGTTGTGTTTGTCGGGATCCGATGGATAGAGAATACTATGTTATGGTGATTATCAATCTATTGTTTATGTGTTGTTTATGATCTTGCATGCTCTCCGTTATTAGTAGAGGCTCACTACAAGAAAAGTTCTGATAGACAACGTCTCAAAAGTGGGTTCATGCCTTCATTGACACCTGGGACAGTGACAGAAAGTTCTAAGGTTGTGATGTAATGTTGCCACTAGGGATAAAACATTGATTCTATGTCTAAGGATGTAGTTGTCAATTACATTACGCACATACTTAATGCAATTGTCTCTGGCTTTGCAACTTAATACTGAATTGGGTTCTGATGATAACTCGAAGGTGGACTTTAGGCATAGATGCAGTTGGATGGCGGCTCATGTACTTTGTCGAATGCCCTAATTCAAATCTCTGATTATGGTTATCTGTAACAAGTATATACATGAGTACACATGCCTTTCTTATTTGTCAATTGGTTCATCAGAATTTGTTCACCCAACATAGCTTTTATCTAGTAGAGCTAATTTAGTGTGAACTCGTGGAACTTTGTCCTGTTCTTTTACAGGATAGTATACACCGCACACGGTACTGTTCTTTATCGTTTTCTGTAAACAATCATCTTCCACTGACACGCTTAATCCTTTGTTACAACAAGCCGGTGAGATGGGATTGACAACCTCAACGCTTTCGTTGGGGCAAAGTACTTGGTTTTGTTGTGCGTATTCCACGTTGGCTTCTAATCCCTGGTGTTGCGTCGCATCATATTTCGCCACCATCAACCTTCAACGTGCTTCTTGACTCCTACTGGTCCGATTAAACCTTGGTTTCTTTCTGAGGAAAACTTGCTACTCGTGCGCATCATACCTTCCTCTTGGGGTTCCCAACGAACGTGTGAGTTACACGCTATCAATAAGTCAACTTGTTTCACGAATAGTACTTTCAAGACAAGCATCAAAAGTTTTGCATAAGAGTTAACTCATAAAGCAATAAATTCAAAGTAAAGGCATCGAAGCAACACAAAGGAAGATATATGTTTCAGCAGCTTTCAACTTCTAACATGCATATCTCATGGATAATTGTCAACACAAAGTAGTATAATAAGTGCAATATAATATAAGAATCAATACGCTGACAAGTGTTTGCTTCTAAGATGGAAGGAAGTAGGTAAACTCACTCAACATAAAAGTAAGAAGAACGGTCCTTCAGAGGGAAGCATGGATAAATCATGTGCTAGAGCTTTCAAGTTTTGAAAACATAATGAGAGCATAAAAGTAAAATTTTGAGAGGTGTTTGTTGTCAACGAATGGTAGTGGGTACCCTAACCTACTTCATCAACCAGACTTTCAAGAGTGCTCCCATGAAGGACGTTATATCTACTACAAAGAAGGTAGATCATCCCTCTTCTCTTTTGTTTATGATGTGGTTTTGGTTTCCTGCTTGACATGACACTCAACTCTAAAGTACATACATGGCTAACCGAATCCCTAGTGCCTTCCAACATTCACATACCATGGAGGAGTGTCTATTTGCAAAATTGAGTTGCTTACTGATAGATCAGGCAAAACACGGAATTGCACTATTAGTGAAAGTTGTAATTAATTGGGGCCTGGGAACCCCGCGCCAGCTCTTTGGCGACCATACATGGATGCCACTAGTCCATAAGGTCGTCTGTTCGAAGTAAATGACAAGATCGAAAGATAAAACATCACATACTTCCTCATGAGCTATAAAACATGGACCCAAATAAGAGATAATAGCTTTGAATTGTTTAAAGATAGCACATGAAGTATTTACTTGGAATGGCAGAAAATACCACATAGTAGGTAGTTATGGTGGACACACATGGCATAGGTTTTGGCTCAAGGTTTTGGATGCACAGAAGCATTCCCTCTCGATAGGCTTTGGGCTAGCAAGGTTGTTTAAGCAAAACAAGTATGAACCGTAAAGAAACTTACATACGAACAAATTGCAAGCATTATAAAACTCTACACTGCCTTCCTTGTTGCTCAAACACTTTTACCTGAATAAAATAGACCTTAGAGAGACCAATCATGCAAACCAATTTCAACAAGCTCTACGGTAGTTCTCCACTAATAGGTTTAAACTACATGATGCAAGAGAAACATGATCTACTTGAGAGCTCAAAACAATTGCCAAGTATCAAATTATCCAAGACAATATGAAGCATTTTCAGTTTCCATCCAAATAACGATAAGTGCAATAGCTTCCAACTTTTGTCATGAACCTTCCAAGTAAAACGAAGAACACCAGTGTTCATATGAAGGAGCGTGTCTCTCTCTCCCACACAAGGATTGCTAGATCCGATCTATTCAAACACAAACAAAAATAAAACACACAGACGCCCAAGTAAAGCACATAAGATGTGACCGAATAAAAATATAGTTTCAATAGAAGAAACCCGATAAGTTGTTGATGAAGAAGGGATGCCTTGGGCATCCCCAAGCTTAGACGCTGAGTCTTTCTTGAAATATGCGGGATGAACCACGGGGGCATCCCCAGCTTAGACTTTTAACTCTTCTTGATCATATATCATCCTCCCCTCTTTGAGAAACTTCCTTCACACCAAAATTCTCATAAACTTCATTAGAGGGGTTAGTACTCAAAAAAAACTTTAATCCACTTTAGTCCTGTAGTGACACATTGCAAGAACTCAATAAAACATTAGCTACAGCTCTCCACGTCTAGAAAGCCTCACTTAAAGTCCACAAGAGACAATGCAAAAACAGAGACAAAATCTACCAGCCAGTAAACACGAATTTTAAGAGGTACTTCCGTTGCTCAAATCAGGAAACTTAAAACTAATGAAAGTTGCGTACATATCCGAGGATCACGCACGTCAATTGAGATTTTTCGAGTTTCCTACAGAGAGACCTACTCAAATTCGTGACAGATAGAAATATGTTTCTGCGCAGAAATCCAAATCTAGTATCAACCTTCTATTAGAGACTTCACTTGGCACAACATTGCAATAAAATAAAGATAAGGAGAGGTTGCTACAGTAGTAACAACTTCCAAGACACAACAAAACAATAGCAAAATAAAGACATGGGTTATCTCCCAAGAAGTGCTTTCTTTATAGCCATTAAGATGGGCTCAGCAGTTTTAATGATGCTCATATAAGGATGAGAGTTGAAGCAAAGAGATCATCAAAAGGCAAGTATGAAACAAATTTAAGTCTCACCCACTTCCTATGCATAGGAATCTTGTACACAAATAAATTCATGAAGAACAAAGTGACAAGCATAAGAAGATAAAACAAGAGTAACTTCAAAATTTTCAGCATATAGAGAGGTGTTTTAGTACCATGCAAATTTCTACAACCATATTTTCCTCTCTCATAATAATTTTCAGTAGCTTCATGGATAAACTCAACAATATAACTATCACATAAAGCATGCTTTTCATGACTCACAAACACATAATTTTTATCAAGCTCAGAAATAATAGGATTAAAACTTTCAAACCCACTTTTATCAATAATATAACAAGATGATTGATCAATCTCAAAAGATATGGGACTCATAGATAAAGTAAAGAACTCTCCAATCCCATTTTCATTAGTAGTACAATTAATATTATCAAGTAACATAGGACCATCATCTAGAGATTTATATAAACATTTGCCAAGCAAAACTCTTTAGTACCATGCATTTCGACATCAGGCACAAACAAAGCATTATCATAAGATTTATCAAAGTAGCATGGATTATCATAAATGACATTAGCATAATTATTCTCACAAGTTTTACTCATAGGGATTATTTCAAGAGAATCCACAGGCATATAACATTCATCCTCTTTTGGTAAGCTTGGAGGACAATCAAATAGTGTAAGAGATAAAGAGTTACTCTCATTAGAAGGTTGGCATGGGTAGCTAATCCATTCTTCCTCCTTTTGTTCATCACTCTCCTCTTCTTTTTCATCCAATGAGCTTTCGTGTTCATCAATTTCCTCCTATTTTTCATCCAATGAGCTTTGTTCATCAATTTCTTCTTCCATGGTTCCTGCAAGTTGTGAGTGCATTCTTGTGCATTAATGAGTTCTCTTTATAATCAATAATATAAGGATTATCTCTGTAACTTTCTATGCAAAAATTAAGGATAGAAGAGACATAATCTTTAAGGTCCTTCAAACAAGACAAGTTTCATAATTTTTAGCCAGAAGGATTCTATCTCGTAGGCTCCCATAAATAATACAAATTGTTCTACCTCTTCGAACCCAAGATGAATATAGTTATTCCAATTATAGTTCATAATTAAAACTTCACTAAAGCCAAATTGGAAATTAAGATGTTTAGTATCCCGTTTAGAGCAACAGTTTATATCATGGCGTTTAAGCAAGATTTTAGCAATTGTATTCAATTTTTCTATCACAGCACTCATAACTTTACCCGTTCTTGATTCTCTATAATTATTATATAATTCTATAAGATCCAAATAGGTTGTGGGTTCTCCCATAACAACAGTTTTTAATTTTTCGGTTTTTCAATTTTTTATGGATTTTCGAGTATATAGGAAAAATAAAACAAGATGAAAATAAACTAGACAAAAGTAAACTAAGCAAAATAATACTAGACAGAAAAAAACACAAATAAACTAGACAAAAGTAAACTAAGCAAGAAAAATAAAATAAAACAAAGAGAGAGGTGGAGTGAACTTATGAGTAGAGCTATGCCTCCAACTACGCCAGAAAATAGTCTTGATGACCCAAAAGTATAGGGGATCGTAGTCTTCGAGGGAAGTAAAACCCAATTTATTGATTCGACACAAGGGAGGAAGAATACTTATAAGCCTTAACAATTGAGTTGTCAATTCAGCTGCACCTGGAAAAGCACTAGTAACAGGGGTGATGTGAAAGCAGCAGTAATATGGGAGCAATAGTAACAGTAACACAACAGAGTAAAGAATACGCAGAGCAATGGCACCAGAAAATAGTTGATACTACTCCAATGACATATAGAACGAGTATTTGATGATAAGATGGACCGGGGTTCCCAGCTATCTACACTAGTGGTAACTCTCCAATAACAAGTGTTGGGTGAACAAATTGTTTGGCAATGATAGGATTGAAATAGCATTAAGACATAACATCAAGTCTATTAATCATGTAGGCATGTTTTCCATATATAGTCATATGTGCTCGCAATGAGAAACTTGCGTACATCTTTTGTCCTACCAGCCGGTGGCAGCCGGGCCTCAAGGGAAACTACTGGTAATTAAGGTACCCTTTTAATAGAGCATCGAGCAAAGCATTAACACTTGGTAGAAACATGTGATCCTCATATCTAAGCCTTCCCTCCAGTTATCCCAAAGGGGCCTCGGGTTCCGGACATAGACATGTGCAAACAACTTGTAGATACAATCTAAGCAATAAGTATAGAGCTTAAATCTAAGATCATGCCACTCGGGCCCTAGGGACAAGCATTAAACACAACAAGATTGTAGCAACAATAACATCACAAACTTATATAGATAGACTAATCATAATGTAACAATCCATCGGATCCCAACAAACACAACACCGATTACATCAGATGAATCTCAATCATGTAAGGCAGCTCATGAGATCATTGTAGAAGTACATGGGGAGAGAGTACCAACTAGCTACAGCTAGAACCCGTAGTCCTTGGGGGAACTACTCACGGAGCATGATGGAGGCGGTGGCGTCGATGGAGATGGCTTCCGGGGCACTTCCCCGTCCCGGCGGCGTGCCGAACAGAGATTCTGTCCTGAATTGGAGTTTCGGAGCAGGCGGCTCTGGAGTCTTTCAGGAGTTTCGTCAATGGTATCGCGTTTTTAGGTCGAAGGGGTCTTATAGGCGAAGAGGCGGCGTTGCAGGCGTCGTCTCTCACCATAGGGCCGGCGCAGGGCCCGGCCCGCCGCCTTATGGTGTGGTGGCCCTCCTGCCCGCCGCCGACTCTCCTTCGGTGTTCGGGGTATTCCGGGAAAATAAGATATTGGGTCTTTGTTTCGTCGAATTCGGAGAATATTGCCCGAACAGCCTTTCGGAACCAAAAACAGCAGAAAACAGGAACTGGCACTTTGCTATCTTGTTAATAGGTTAGTTCCGGAAAATGCATAAAAACATTATAAAGTGCGAGCAAAACATGTAGGTATTGTCATAAAACAAGCATGGAACATCAGAAATTATAGGTACGTTGGAGACGTATCCGTTAATTTTATAAAAAACTTTGGCAACAATGGGTATGGGAATAATAATAATTATTATTATGGCCGGCCCCCTTATGTTCCAAACAAATATGCTAGTGGTAGTAACTCCAATGAATTAGAAAACACCATTAGATCATTTATTGCCACACAAAAAGAGTTGAATAAGGAATTCATAGCAAAATTTAAAAGGCAAGATGCTTTGATTGATAAAGTTGAGCTCTTAACACAAGAAGTTGTGTCTTTCAAATATATCTTACAACAAAAGAGCCATGAAGAAACAATTAAATATGTGCAAGAAGTTATAGATAAATCTTGGGAAACTTTGAATGCCATGGATGAAAAAGAAACTCTTATGCTTGCTAATGATAAACATATTGAAGAAATTAAAATTCTTAGTGAATCTAGGGAACTACTCTTTGATCTTGATAATGTAGCTTGAATGAATTGATTACTATATTTGAGAAAATGCTAAAGATCCCACTATTAATGTTAATAAAGCTGGTTTTGGTTCCTATATTGCTAACTATGTCATTAAAGAAAAGATTCAGAGGTACAATAATGAGGCCATGATACCACCTAAGCTTGGGTATGTGTGGATCCCCAAGATTTTAATATCTATTGACAAACAAACATATCATGTTATTCTAGATTTAGGATCTAGTGTCTCTGTCATATCAAAAGAGCTATATGAATTACTTAATCTAAAAAATATGGAAAATGCTCTATTGATTTATTATTTTCTGATGATTCAACCAAAAAGGCTTTATGAAAAATAAATGATGTAATGGTTGAATTGCATATGACATATGTACATGTTGATTTCATTGTTTTGGAGATGGGGAGAAATATCTCTAGTCCTATAATCCTTAGAAGACCTTTTCTGAGAACAACATGAGCTATCATTGACTCTAAAGAAGGGAATGTACAGTTTCAATTCCCTCACAAGAATATTATGGAGAACTTTCCAAGGAAAAAGGAGGTAGCATTTATGCTACCATATAATTTCCGTGACACTTGAATCAAGTAAGTAAGTCTAGCTATATGGCTATCAAGAAAGCGCTTTACGGGAGGCAACCCGCGATGTTTTTATATTTGGATTTTATTTTTGCATGCTGGTTGTAGCATGTTAGTTTTATTTTAGTTTACTCTCTTATTTTTAAATAAAGTGGCAAGTTTTTACCCATTTGAATGTTTAAAGTTGCAAACATAATATGGAGTTGTTGATTTCTGCACTGCAATTTTTAGTGCATGATATTTTTATTTTTTTGGTAACTACTAAAATCTTTATAAAATCACAGTAGCTGTAAATTTTCATCCTCTATATGCATGTAAATTGTATTAATTTTATGAGGTGTCTAATTCATGCCAAAAATTCAGTTTTTCTGCGGTAAAAATTATGGATAGATTCTGCCTTACTTTGTTAGATTTGTTCTTTTGAGTATCAAAATGTTTTTTTCTTGGAACTTTTGATATACTAGAATGATTAGAACATTATATTATCTCTGGTTCATGAAGATATAATTTTTTTCTTGAGTAAAATAGCAGCAAGCATGATTTCTTTGTAGCTCTAACATCACCCCATAGAAAAGAATGGTCAGAAAAGTTTGTGTTGAAGTTTTTTCACAGAGAATGGAGGAATATCACACTAAGATGGTTCAAGTATGATGAATATCATAAGCTTGGGGATGCCCATGACACCTGATACGTCTCCAACGTATCTATAATTTCTGATGTTCCATGCTTGTTTTATGACAATACCTACATGTTTTGTTCACACTTTATATCGTTTTATGCTAACTAACCTATTGACGAGATGCCGAAGTGCCGCCTGTTTTCTGCTGTTTTGGTTTTGTAAATCCTAGTAAGGAAATACTCTAATTGACGAAATCAACGCCAAGCATCTTAGAATTCGGAGCTTCTAGAACACCGAGAGTCGCCGAGAGGGGCCACAGGGGGCCCCCACATGGTGGCGGCGCGGCCCTAGGGGCGCGCCGCCCAGTGTCCGGTGGCCCTGCGACCCTCCGAGGCTCCCCGCCTATATAAGGTCCGACCTAAAACCCGAGACGAATAAGCCACTGAGACGAGAAAGTTCCAGAGCCGCCGCCATCGCGAAGCCAAGATCCGGGGGACAAGAGTCTCTGTTCCGGCACGCCGCCGGACGGGAAGTGCCCCCGGAAGGCTCCTCCATCGACACCACCGCCATCTTCATCACCGCTGCCGTCTCCCATGAGGAGGAGTAGTTCTCCATCGAGGCTCGGGGCTGTACCGGTAGCTATGTGGCTCATCTCTCCCATGTACTTCAATACAATAATCTCATGAGCTGCCTTACATGATTGAGATTCATATGATGATGCTTGTAATCTAGATGTCATTATGCTAGTCATGGGTTTTACTTATGTGATCTCAGACTCCTTGTCCCACGTGGTGACAGGTGACACCGTGTGGGTCTCTTAGTTATATTTCACAGAATACTTATTCACTGTTATGAATGGCGTAGTGATGTGCTTATTTATATCCCTTTATGATTGCAATGTGTTTTGTATCACTATTTATCTATGTGCTACTCATGTGATGTTATTAAAGTAGTCTATTCCTCCTGCATGGTGTAATGGTGACAGTGTGTGCATCGTGTAGTTCTTGTCGTAGATTATGATCATAATCTCTTGTAGGTTATGGAGTTGATTATCGCTATGATAGTATTGATGTGATCTATGCCTCCTTCATAGTGTGATGGTGACAGTGTGCATGCTATGTTAGTACTTGGTCTATTTTGCAAAGATCTATTATGCTCTAAGGTTACTTAAACATGAATATCGAACGTTGTGGAGCTTGTTAACTCCGGCATTGAGGGTTCGTGTAATCCTACACAATTAGTGGTGTTCATTATCAAACAAGAGTATATGTAGCACAAAGGAAAGAGAACTTATTTATTATGTGATCAATGTTGAGAGTGTCCACTAGTGAAAGTATGATCCCTAGGCCTTGTTTCCACCACAAAGAATTGCTTCCCACGCCGCAAGTCATTTTCTCTGCCGCTTGTTTATTGTTTATCGCATCTTTATTTCTAATATTACCACCATCTATACTCTATATGCACTATCTCTTCACGAACTAGTGCACCTATACATCTGACAAGTGTATTTGTGTGTTGGGGACACAAGAGACTTCTTGCTTTGTGGTTGCAGGTGGTTGCTTGAGAGGGATATTTGACCTCTTCCTCCCCGTTCGATAAACCTTGGTGATCCACTTAAGGAAAACTTGCCGTTGTTCTACAAACCTCTTCTTGAGGCCCAACACTGTCTACAAGAATAGAAGCACCCAGACATCAAGCTATTTTCTGGCGCTGCTGCCTGGGAGGAAAGGTAAAAGGTACTCACACGGATCTCTGCTACTAAGCACTTTTTCGGCACCGTTGTAAGTATCGGTTATTTCCTTTAGATCCCGCAACTGCATCTTTTGGTTTCTTGATTACACCAGTTAGGCATAATGGACAACAATGAGCTTCTTATTCTATTTCGAGTTAAGACATGGATTGTTTGCTGCGAAAATTAAAAAACCTATGGAATCTTATTTGCATGCTAGTAGCAATGATATTAGTATGAACGCTTTGAACACCATTGTTGTTAATGATATGGAAAATTCTAAGCTTGGGGAAGCTGGTTTTGATGAGCATGATATTTTTAGTCCCCCAAGCATTGAGGAGAAAATTTTCTTTGATGATACTTTGCCTCCTATTTATGATGATTATAATGATAGTGGTCTTTTGTTGCCGCCTACTATGGAGAGTAAATTATTTTGATTATACTATGCCTCCTACACTTGATGAGAATAATAATGATAGCTACTTTGTTGAATTTGTTCCACTACAACTAATAAAATTGATTATGCTTATGTGAGAGTAATAATTTTACATATGGCTCATGACAAGAATGTTATATGTGATAGTTATATTGTTAAGTTTGTTCATGATGCTATGAAAGTTATTATGAGAGAGGAAATATGGTTATATGCATCTTAATAATATTAAGTTTCCCTCTTTATGTTGAGAATCTTGAAATTGCGCTTGTGTTGCTTTTCTATGCTTACCACTTTGTTCTTCATGAATTTATTTGTGTACAAGATTCCTTTTCATAGGAAGCATGTTAGACTTAAATGTGTTTTGAATTTGCCTCTTGATGCTCTCTTTTGCTTCAAATACTATTTCTTGGGAGTGCATCATTAAAATGCTGAGCCCATCTTAATGGCTATAAAGAAAGAACTTCTGGGAGATAACCCATGTGTTTGTTTTACTACACAATTTTTGTTTTGTTGAGTCTTGGAAGTTGTTTACTACTGGAGCAACCTCTCCTTATCATGTTTTTGTGTATGTAAAGTCTCTATGGTAAAGTTGATGCTAGATTTGGATTGCTGCGCAGAAACAGATTTGTTGTCTGTCACTAATTTGAGCAGAAGTTCTGTAAAAAAATCAAAAAATCTGCAAATTTACGGGTGTATCCTCAGATATGTACGCAACTTTCATTAGTTTTGAGTTTTTCCGTTTGAGCAAGTTAACTGCCCCTTTCAGGTTCGTCTTTACGGACTGTTCTGTTTTTGACAGATTCTGCCTTTTATCTCGCATTGCCGCTTTTGTTAAGTTTAATGAGTTTCTTTGTTCCATTAACTTTCAGAAGTTTGTGCAATGTCCAAGTGTTAAGAATGATTTTGTCACCTCTGAACATGTGAATTTTTGATTGTGCACTAACCCTCTAATGAGTTTTCTCGAGTTTGGTGAAGTTTTCAAGGGTCAATAGAAGAGGGTGATATAATGTGATCGAGAAGAGTGAAAGGTCTAGCTTGGGGATGCCCCGGTTCATGCATATTAAGAAGACTCAAGCATCTAAGCTTGGGGATGCCCAAGGCATCCCTTTCTTCATCGACAACTTGTCAGGGTTTCTTCTAGTGAAACTATATTTTTATTCCGTCACATCATATGTTCTTTACTTGGAGCGTCTGTGTGCTTTTATTTTTGTTTTGTTATTTTCATAAGTTCATCCTTGTGTGGATAGAGACACGCTCCGCTTTTTCATATGAACACTAGTGTTCTTCATTCTTATTTTTAATGTTCAAGGGCGAAAGTTGATCGCTTCACTTGTTGCTATTTGGTTGGAATAAGAAAATGCTTCATATGGTTTTGAATAACTTGATACTTGGCAATTGTTTTGAGCTCTTTTAAGCTCTTGCATCATGTAGTTAAATCTAGTAGTGGAGAACTACTGTAGAGCTTGTTGAAATTTGGTTTGCATGATTGGTCTCTCTAAGGTCTAGATATTTTCTAGTAAAAGTGTTTGAGCAACAAGGAAGACAGTGTAGAGTCTTATAATGCTTGCAATATGTTCTTATGTAAGTTTTACTGTATCGGTTTATACTTGTGTTTGCTTCAAACAACCTTGCTAGCCCAAACCTTGTACCGAGAGGAAATGCTTCTCGTGAATCCAAAACCTTGAGCCAAAACCCATGCCATTTGTGTCCACCATATCTACCTACTATGTGGTATTTTTCTGCCATTCCAAGTAAATACTTCATGTGCTACCTTTAAAACATTCAAAAATATTATCTCTTATTTGTGTCAATGTTTTATAGCTCATGAGGAAGTATGTGGTGTTTTATCTTTCGATCTTGTCATTTACTTTCAACACTTTCACAATGGACTAGTGGCTCATCCGCTTATCCAATAATTTTGCAAAAGAGCTGGCAATGAGGTCCCAGCCTCTATTAATTAACTTGCATTAATAATTCTCTTCACATTTTTCTCTGATCTATCAGTAAGCAACTTAAATTTGCAAATAGACACTCCTCCATGGTATGTGAATGTTGGAAGGCACCCGAGGATTCGGTTAGCCATGGCTTGTGTAAGCAAAGGTTGGGGGAGTGTCATCTAATAAATAAAACTAAAGTACATATGTAAACAAAAGAGAAGAGGGATGATCTACCTTGCTGGTAGAGATAACGTCCTTCATGGGAGCCGCTCTTGAAAGTCTGGTTGATAAGGTAGTTAGAGTAACCATTACCATTCGTTGACAACAACAAACACCTCTCAAAATTTTACTTTTATGGTCTCTATATGATTTCAAAACATGAAAAGCTCTAGCACATGATTTAATCCCTGCTTCCCTTGAAGGGCCTATCTTTACTTTATGTTGAGTCAGTTTACCTACTTCCTTCATCTTAGAAGCAAACACTTGTGTCAACTGTGCATTGATTCTTACATACTTGCTTATTTGCATTCATCATATTACTCATGTTGACAATTATCCATGAGATATGCATGTTGAAAGTTGAAAGCAACCGCTGAAACTTATATCTTCCTTTGTGTTGCTTTGATGCCTTTACTTTGAATTTATTGCTTTATGAGTTAACTCTTATGCAAGACTTTTTGATGCTTGTCTTGAAGGTACTATTCATGAAAAGTTTTGCTATATGTCATCTATTTGTCAAACTATAGATCATTGCTTTGAATCACTCCATTCATGGCATATGCTTTACAATAATGTTGATCAAGATTATGATGGTAGCATGTCACCTCAGAAATTATTCTTGTTATCGTTTACCTACTTGAGGACGAGTAGGAACTAAACAGGGATGTGATACGTCTCCAACGTATCTATAATTTCTGATGTTCCATGCTTCTTTTATGACAATACCTACATGTTTTTTCACTTTATATCGTTTTGATGTTTCTCCGGAACTAACCTATTGACGAGATGCCAAGTGCCCGTTTTCTGTTTTTGGTTTCAGAAATCCTAGTAAGGAAATATTCTCAAATTGGACGAAATCAACGCCTCAGCATCTTAGAATCCCCCGAAGCTTCAACACCCGAGAGTCGCCAGAGAGGGCCACAGGGGGCCCACATGGTGGCGGCGCGGCCTAGAGGGGGCGCGCCGCCTAGTGTCTGGTGGCCCAGACCCTCCGAGGCTCCCCTTTCGCCTATATAAGGTCCCTGACCTAAAACCCCGAGACGAATAAGCCACGGTACGAGAAAAGTTCCAGAGCCGCCGCCACGCGAAGCCAAGATCTGGGGACAGGAGTCTCCGTTCCGGCACGCCGCCGGACGGGGAAGTGCCCCCGGAAGGCTCCTCCTCCATCGACACCACCGCCATCTTCATCACCGCTGTCTCCCATGGAGAGGGAGTAGTTCTCCATCGAGGCTCGGGGCTGTACCGGTAGCTATGTGGCTCATCTCTCTCCTATGTACTTCAATACAATCTCATGAGCTGCCTTACATGATTGAGATTCATATGATGATGCTTGTAATCTAGATGTCATTATGCTAGTCAAGTGGGTTTTACTTATGTGATCTCCGGAGACTCCTTGTCCCACGTGTGTAAAGGTGACAGTGTGTGCACCGTGTGGGTCTCTTAGGCTATATTTCACGAATACTTATTCACCTGTTATGAATGGCATAGTGTTGCTTATTTATATCCCTTTATGATTGCAATGTGTTTTGTATCACTATTTATCTATGTGCTACTCATGTGATGTTATTAAAGTAGTCTATTCCTCCGCATGGTGTAATGGTGACAGGTGTGCATCGTGTAGTTCTTGTCGTAGATTATGATCATAATCTCTTGTAGGTTATGGAGTTGATTATCTCTATGATAGTATTGATGTGATCTATGCCTCCTTCATAGTGTGATGGTGACAGTGTGCATGCTATGTTAGTACTTGGTATTTTGAAAGATCTATTGATGCTGAAGGTTACTTAAACATGAATATCGAATGTTGTGGAGCTTGTTAACTCCGGCATTGAGGGTAATTCTACACAATTAGTGGTGTTCATTATCAAACAAGAGTATATGTAGCACAAAGGAAAGAGAACTTATTTATTATGTGATCAATGTTGAGAGTGTCCACTAGTGAATGTATGATCCCTAGGCCTTGTTTCCACCACAAAGAATTGCTTCCCACGCCAGCAAGCTATTTTCTAGCGCCGCTTATTTATCGTTTTAATGCATCTTTACTTTCGCAATATTCACCATCTATACCACTCTGTGTTTCACTATCTCTTCGCGAACTAGTGCACCTATACATCCGACAAGTGTATTTGGTGTGTTGGGGACACAAGAGACTTCTTGCTTTGTGGTTGCAGGTTTGGGAGGGATATCTTTGACCTCTTCCTCCCCAGTTATAAACCTTGGGTGATCACTTAAGGGAAAACTTGTCACTGCTCTGCAACCCTGCTCTTGGAGGCCCTACACTGTCTACAAGAATAGAAGCACCCGTAGACATCAACACCCCACTGGACTCATTCAAAAACTCGTGGTTTGAACACCTCTAAACTCTATTTTTTGAGCAACATAGAATTTTCGCAAACTTGAAGCGTCCTTGTTATATTTGCGTCTACTTTTGTTTTGTTTTATGAGAGGACCATCATATTGAGTGTTTATAATGCATATGCATGAGCTACTGGACCAAACTCTTTATCTCTAAATGTTCAAAGTTAAATAAGTTGTATGCTTATAAAAGAAAAGGAGGAATTCCTAAAAGCTAATATTTATTTTGTGTATGGTATTTCTAGTTTCACATGCTCTATTGAGTGATGATTTGTTATGTGCCTTATTCAGTGATACTTCTTTCTAGTATACATAGATGTTTAATTTTAAGTATCATTGTTTGATGGTGAATGAAAAGCCTATGGATACTATTGCATGCTTTTAGACCTCTTGCTAGCCAAAAGATTTGAATTCTTACACAAGCATATACTTGTTTCCAAGCTCAACTCAAATCCAATGTCTATCATATCTACCTATATACAATTTTCTATTCCAAGTATAATGTGCGTGTTTTGCCTCCAACATTTTCAAAATTTTCTTTTTGTGTATTTAAAGCTCATGAGAAAGTAAGGTTTGGTAGGAAATACCACTCTGCATGTTGTTGGTTTGACTGATTATGAGTAATGAACTAGACCGTAAACATGTTTACGGGGAAGTCTTTCAACATTGCACTTTTGGGGTATTACACCCTGCGTTGATCGTCATTTATTTTGTGTTGTTAATGGCTATCTCGTGTGGAATGAATGGTGATTATTTTAATCAAGTAGGCATGCATTTTTAGAGAAGAGCAATGCACCGCTAACCGAAGTCATGCATAATCATTGTGGAAGTTTCAGGAACGAGCATCCTCAATAGGAAGAGTGAAAAAAAAATAAGAGAAAACGAGTTGTGAAAAAAAAGAGTGGAAAAAGAAAACGAAAGAAAGAAAAAAATGTATGATAAAAAAGTGAGAGAGAGTTAGAGAGGATGCTCCACATCTGTTGTTCATGTTGTCCCGGTATGGATGGCCTATAGTTGAGATACACATCTCCTTTGGTTCATTGTACAAGCGGCATGAAGCACTACAAGAGGACCCCTCATACATCAACACATTTATCTGTATCTAAATGTCCATATGGGTGTTGCTAGCGCTTGTACCAACGGATAATAATGTGTTGCGTTTTTTGGGTGTTGGAAGGACACAATGCAACACATATAGATCCGTTGGTAACCATTGGATAATGCGTTGCAAAAATAGCAACATATTTCAAGCAGCGGTTGCATGTGTTGTTAAACAACATAAATGGATTGAATATTTTTTAAATAAATATATTTTGATATCAAAAAATATTATTATTACTTTTTTGCTGAAATGTTTGAGCGCATCAGTCTTTTTTTTGTCAGCTAGAGAATATGATTTGAAAGAAACATACCACAACACAATGAATAAAAATGCACCTCGTGAAGAAATAATCACATGCATATTATATGAATAGCTGTAAAAATACATGAAAATCATCCAAATTACACAACTTACAATCCTGATTCAAAATGTGAACACTATCACAATACATGGAAATTATTCAAAGAGTACACTGGTTACAATCCTGATTCAAAATGAAAATCTAACTACTATATATTCCTACTAATATTCTGCCTTTAGATATGTTCAAAGCATATATCCGAATAATGTCCTTGCTGGTCGTTTGGTCCTGCAGTAAAAAAGTTCTTATTTCAGTATCAAAGTGGCAAGCTAAACGGGTATATCGAATTCTACTATTACTTGCATAAAACAGACAACTATTGAACTTGCTCTCGTCCAATAGTACGTGTTACCTTCACAAATGGAACACCTACCAGAAATTCATATGGGAAAGTGTTTGATTTCAGCAATGACTGATGAAATGTAGGTACCAAAAAATACAAGTCCAATATTATATGTACTAATCATGAACCCAAGCTCCCAATCCTGTAATTGAACAATAAACATAAACATTATAAATGTTAATAAATGAAGTTAGAAACATAGGGAAATGCACACACGTGCTACTGACAGACTTGCTGTAGACATTTAAATATTTCCTTGTTCTACACATACAGATGGAATAGTATTTAAAACAATGATGTCTGATATATACAAGGTTGAACTTTTTTCCTTTTTTCACTGA
This sequence comes from Lolium multiflorum, assembly GCA_030979885.1. Lineage (NCBI taxonomy): Eukaryota > Viridiplantae > Streptophyta > Magnoliopsida > Poales > Poaceae > Lolium > Lolium multiflorum. The sequence continues at coordinate 171,025,960 of CM061750.1, forward strand.
AGTGGGAAGTTTAGTACTCCTTCCGATCCAAATTGATTGACTTAAGCTTATCTAGATATGGATGTATCTAGATATATTTGTTGTCTACACAAAACTAAGGCAATTAATATGAATCGGTGGGAGTACATTCTCTTACATGGCAACCCTTCTACTTTCAATACTTAGTCACTTTGGTGAATCGAAATATTCACTGGTAGAAAAAAGGCCATCGGTCGCGGTTCGCAACTGCCATTGGACGCGGTTGCGCAACCACGACCAACTAAGCGCGAAAGCCTTTTAGTCGCGGTTCGTTACGAACCGCGACTAAAAACGCCTCCACGTGGCCGCCAGCCCAAGGCGGAGGACCTTTAGTCGCGGTTCTCATGGCCAACCGCGACTAAAGGCCGCCGCAGGTTTAGGGTTTTAGCCCCCCCCCCTAAACCTGGTTTCTTTTTAATTTGTATTGTTTTATTTTCTTTTGTGTTTTATTTTAATTTTGAAGGAGTTTCACATATTCTACGGTACTACATACATACATGCATATGAATGTACAATTTCAAACAAATTTGAAATTAGAACAAAAAGAATTCAAGAGGAATATATACAATATGTATTCAATATCGGATGACCATATACAATTTTGAACAAGTTTCCATACATAATTTACTGCATATGAAGTTCTACGTCCTCTACATAGTGTCTTCTCTAGGATCGATGACTTCCCTCACGAGCCATCCAGCTAGTTCCTCTTGAAGTGGTCGGCTGGACTAAGCGTCTTCCGGAGGTTATTCCTCTTGATGTTGTTCTCGGACGGCTGCCGCTCAGTGGTGTATCTCCGGATCATCTCACAAACATAGTATCCACATAGATTGGTTCCCGGTGGCTAAATATCCCTAGTCCCAGCCACTGACCTTTTAAATTGTAGCTCTTTTTTGAATTCACCGACCTTTGTGTCTACGAACCGTGTCCAAACCCTACGAGGCAAAGAAAAATAAATGAACAAGAGAGTTATTAGTTACTTGATATTAGGAAATGAATGAAATAGGCCGATCGATATAGAGCGCAAATGAATGAAAATAATTACTTCTGCGTCATCTTTCTCATGTCGGCCCAAAGCTTTGCATTCAGATTCAGAGAGTCATGGATGAGAACTGTGGATTCGTCAAATTTAATTACTAGCAGAATCCAGTGGAACCTGCGGACACGATACATGCACAGTCATGCATAATTAACTCATCGATTAGCCACATACCATGCATGGAGTAAACAAAAGAGAATGTGTTTCAAGACGAAACACTCACCCAAAATGGTAAGGAAATAGAATATCACTTTTGAGTTCCTGCCTTTGAAAAACTGCCACAGTCTTCCTCCACGGGCGGGAAAATGTTCTAACACATATGAATTAACGATGTGTGGGTCAATGAACCCAACATCATGGATGCTCCTTATTCGCATTTCCCGCTTCTTCATTCCGCATAATAGCGTACACACAACAAGATAGTTAGGACAATATATATAGTTAGGCAATGAACGAGATGGGATAGAAATTAATACAGAACGTAGCAACTGATGATAGATTTGTCGAGCTCGCACAGATTGAAAGCTGGAACAATTCACTCCGATGAATTGTTATATAGTAATGTTTGAAGTGATGCTCAGGTCTAACTTCCGCATAAATATAGTCTTTGTCGTTTTTAAGTTTTATGTAAGCCTTGTACCAATTTAGTAGACCTGTCATTTGTGGAGGTAGATCCTCTTCCTGCGCAGGCTCGACGAGAGGCCCATTGGGCACATATGTAATTACTACGTCCTTCATTGGCTTCATCAAGGCCTAACAGTGCACGAAGAGTCAGACCTAAGTTGGCCGCTTGTTCTCTGGCACTCATTACTCAATCCCGCAGCTGCTATGATATCGGGGGCATCCGGAGACCGGGCTTTCACTATGAGCGGGGCGATGGATTGTTTACTTTGTTCCCCGAGCTGGGCAACTTGTTTCCCCTTTTTTTTTAATTCTTTCTCGGCCTCCTCCAAGGCTTTCTTCTCCTGCTTCCGCCAACTCTTTCTTCTCCTTCAACATGATTGCCTACGAAGTTCACGTGAATAGTCGTCATGCATCTTCACGCTTGGGACGGTCTGGTCAAATGATCAGCCCACTTCTTTTGCTTGTCGAATACCGGTTGGGCTCGGGCTCTCTTTTCTTCTTATCCGCCTTCCATTTCTCATGCTGAGCAGCCACGACCTTTGCATTTTCCTCACACTAAGTTCCCAAGGTCTCGGATGAGAGGCTTCAAGATGGCTCCGGACTTGGTGGTCTTGGTACATAGGCTCCGGTTAATAGTCCAGGACCTGTCTTCTTTGCCTGAGGATTGGATTGGGCGGCTGCTGCCGCAGAGGCTCGGCGGCGGCGGGACGGGCACTGGATACAGGGGGCGGATCACCCGCCGACGTTGGAGAGTGGGGAGGCTGATGCCGGGGAGGTGAGAGACCACCGGTGCCGCCACCGCCACCACCACCGTGAGGGGGTGGACTTGTTTGCCTTGGCGCCTCACTGAAAACTTGATAAACTTCTTTTTCCATAGAATGAACTGACGCTTGACACCTCCAAGTCTTCTTCCCCTTGGTGTAGCAATGTCAATCTCCAGTTCCTCAAACCCTGGGACTATTTCCTCCACCGTGACACGAGCATAGCCATCTGGAATGGGGTTGTTGTGGTGGAGTGCTCCAGGCTCACATGGTAAGCACTGCCGATGGCTACCTTCGTGGACATGTTCCGTAGGATAATGCAGATGACATTCTTTCATCTCCTTTACATCGTCCACGGGCAGCTATGAGGCTCCGGTGTAGTAATATGGATCTCCGGTGCATCAAGTAGTCGGCTGGCTCCGTGGAAGCCACGCTGCTTCTCCGCTGCGGGCTTCCGAGATCCGCTGGATGATCTTCATGCGTCCCAGCTGCCGATCTCTCCTGTACTAGTATAGTCAGGTTTTCTTCATCTCATCGACTCCGATGCCAACCGCGCCACAACATCTGCATCCCGATCCGACTTTCTCTTACGAATCTGTACGGGTCATCGTCCTGGGAGAACCCTACTTTCCACGGAATGTTCCCCATGCCTCATACACGTCCTCCGTGTTCAGGATTCCCGAGGGCCTTGTCGCGTCGCTCTCTCTCTTTGAACTTGATCTTCCCCTCTTGAGCATCCCTCATTGCGTCAATAAGGGCTTGGGTGGGTTTAAACGTTTTGTTCCGGTGAACACACGCCCCTTTGTCTCCGGGTCTAGCGTTCCCCCGTGCCCGTACCACCAGCTTTTGGCCCTTCGGTCCCATCCCTCCGTACCTGGACGGATTCCTCGCGTCCTCGCCTCGTTCTCCATCTTCTCCCACTTAGGCTCCCAAAAGCGATACCCTCCTGGCCCCATAATATGATTGTACTCCTTCTTAGCCGCATTTTCCTTATTTTTTCGATATTTCAATGAAATGCTCCGATTTCTTCTGCTTCACAAATTCTGGCCAATCATGTTGAAGTCTCTCATATTGTCCTTTGAAATCCGGAGTCTTGTTCTGTTGACATAGTCACGGGCTAGATTTTGCTTGAATTTCCGGAATGTATCGGCCATCTTACCAAGAGCGAAGTGTTTGACTAGCCTCCTCCTCTCCTTGTTTTCCTGAATCTTGTTACCCTCCTCATCGAATTTGTGGTATTCCGGAGGTAGGACGAAATGTTGCATAAGCTTTTTAAAGCAATCCTTTTTAGTTCTCTTGTCGATAAAAGTGAAAGACGTGCCTTCTTTGGCTCATGCCACTCTGGAGGGTGATCGAGACGTTGTCTCTAACAACGGCTCCGCATTGGTTGATAAACTTTGGCGTGCTTCGGGCTCCAGCGGCCTGCCGGTTGCACTGTCGACAACCTCGATGGTATATGTTTCTCCTTGTTTGAGCGTCTTGGTTGCGCCACTCTTTGACGACGTACTCGATTTTTTCGACGATCAGGCCGAAGGCTAAAATAAGAAAGAGAGTCGCGCGTGTTAGTACACATATTTATTCAAATCGGTAAGTTTGTATCACCAGAGGCAAAATGTATATATATACTCGCGGAGCTGGTTGCTACTTGCAATTGAAGATCGTCGTTTATCGATGTTTCTTCCCCATCATCTTGCTGACGGCCTTCATCTTGACCGTCAAGATTCAGATAAGAAGAAATATCCTCTTCATCTTATTCGATCGGCACATAAACAATATCGCATTTTATGATGCCAAATAAATGTTCTTCAGCTTCTTGATCATATTGTCCATAATCGGGTCAGCTCTATCGTCCGCCATATGTCAGTCCTGAAAACATGTAGTAAAAACTAAGTAATTGTGTATATGCCAGCATTATTATCACATCTCTTCTACATATAAAGAGAGAGGCGACGAGGGAGGCGAGAGGGGGACGCGCTATTAGATGTGTATATGCGGACGATCGACCTCGCAGTGACCGCGTGACCGAGAGACCGGTGTGTGGCTGGCGAAGGGCGTGGCGGTGCCGACGACACATAACCCTCGCCGCCTCTCGATCCAAAAAAACACCGTATACGGAGGGCGACGAGCGCCGCCCCTCCGTATACGCGCGGTGGTTAAGTCAAATTTTAGTTAAGTCAAAAAATTTAAGACAAAATTTTTAAGTCAAATTTTGAGTTCTTTTAAAAGTGAAAAAATACAAATAATATGTTAAGTTATTTTGAGTTCTTGTAAAATTTAAGTCATATTTATTAAGTCAAAAATTTGTAGACAAAATTGTTAAGTTTTAATTTTATTAAGTCAAATTTTTAGTTAAGTTAATTTTTTGTTAAGTAAATTTTTTAGTTTAATTAATTAATTAAGTTTGTAATTACAAAGTTTTAAGTTTTAAGTTTTTGTGAAGTTAATTACAAAGTTTTGTTAAGCATAGTTAAAATTAAAAATAACAAACAAAACATAAAAAAGAAAAAAAATTCGGCGGCGCCCTCTCGATCTCTCTTTCTCTCCTCTCCGTAACGTGCGCGTGTGTGGGCCGGGGCGGCGCGGCGGCGAGTGCGGCGGGTGGCGCGGCGGCACGGCGGCGCGTGCGGCGGCGGCGCGTGTGCGCGGCGGCGGCGCGTGCGGGGCGGCGGCGCGGCATGCATGCGGGACGAGAGACGCGGCCGGCGGGCGCGCGAGGAGACGTACACACTCGGCGCGGCTGCCGGCGGGGCGGGGCGGCAGCGTCGTTGGTCGTCATCTGCGGCGGGCGTCGCTGGCATTTGGCGATGATGGCGGCAGCACTGGAGAGATCGACGAAAACCGCGGAGAAGAAGATGGGCGTTGTTCACGCGCTTATATATAGGGAGCGACCTTTGGTCGCGGGTTGGTTAACCGCGACTAAAGGGTACCCTTTAGTTGGTGGTTTTCGCCAATTCCGTTCCCAGAATTAACCTTTAGTCATGCCACACCAACCGCGAATAAAGGTCCTTTTTAAATTTTTTTCATTTTCAAAATGTTGGAAATACAAATAATATATCAAAAAAATCTATAAAAATAAATTCAATTCAAAATGTTAGAAATACAAATAATATATCAAAAAATTCAGAAAAAAAAACTAATTCAATTCAAAATGTTAGAAATACAAATAATATATCAAAAAATTCAGAAAAATAAAAATAATTCAATTCAAAATGTTAGAAATAGAAATAATATATCAAAAAATTCATAAAAATAAAACTAATTCAATTCAAAATGTTAAAAATACAAATAATATATCAAAAAAATCATAAAAATAAAACCAATTCAATTCAAAATGTTAAAAATACAAATAATATATCAAAAAATTCAGAAAAATAAAACTAATTCAATTCAAAATGTTAAAAATACAAATAATATATTAGAAAAATCATAAAAATAAAACTAATTCAATTCAAAATGTTAAAAATACAAATAATATATCAAAAAAATCAGAAAAATAAAACTAATTCAATTCAAAATGTTAAAAATACAAATAATATATCAGAAAATCCTCATCTGTCTTTCGCCCCTTCTCCCTCTTCAGTTTTTCTTGTCTTCCCGCACCCCTCTTTCACGGGCTTGCAGAAAAATTTCCGAGGAGCAACTTCTGAAGATGTCGTAGGGCGTGTGCACCGACGACATTTCTTCCCGCCATTTCTCTTCTTCCCGCCATTTCTTCCCGCCATTTCTTCCCTGTCTTCCCGCCTCTTTCTTCCCGCCAATTTCTTCCCGCCTCTTTCTTCTCGCCTCTTTCTTCCCGCCACTTTCTTCCGCCTCCTGTCTTCCAGCTCCCATTTTTCCACTTTCTCACTACATATATGTAGCGGCTTGGCCAGCATTATCACATCTCTACAATCTCTCATCACTCTCTCATGGCTTCCACCGCACCCACTCTAACCTACAACAGGGAGGAGCTTTGCGCCTCGAACTACCCTTGCACCGGGCTACCGCGTCCCGCCGGCTGGAGCCTAAGCGCCGGCGGCGTGTCCTCCTCTCAGGGTACCGCACGCCGGGCCATCACGAACCACTACTACCTCGACCTCACGCCGGAGCAGTGGATGAATCCCCGCTCGCATCCCGATAACCAGCATACTTGGGACGCCTTCTTCATCCGGCGTGAGAGGGCGCTCGCCGGTATGAGGAGGACGGTCTGCCTCCAGGAACTTCCACGAGGCCGGCGTGGTGGCATGGCCGGACTCTCGCAGAGCGTCATGGACTACATCACGCCGTCGATATCCCCCGCCAGCTACCCGCTTCGAGCCAGCGACCACGACGACGGCGATGAGCGACGACGACGGCAAAACTTAGAAGGATGACTACCAGTACAACGGCGGCGGCTATGAAGACTACGAGTATGCATATTATACGCCTAGGCAGGAGTATGACTAAATCACTCCAAATTTCATGTATCATCAGTGCTATCTCGAATCAATCGAATCATTTGAAAATGGACACGAGAAAACACATCACGGATAATATAATTCATGTGATCCATTCAACAAAGTTTGGTACAATAAATTATTACACATAATGTCTTCCCTTGTGTCCCTGCTTGCTTACGATTGGGCTGTATCCATGGAGCATCCTCATCATTTAACTTAATGCTTGGGTCGGTGTTCACTTTGAAGGGCGGAATTTCACCAAACATATTATAATCTTCTAACATGTCTGTCTTGTCCTCCACTCCCGATGTTTCTTTTCCCTGAAAGAACAATGTGGCGCTTTGCATGATGTACTGATCGTTTTCTTATCTTTCCGTTTCCTCGGTTTGCTACTCATGTCCTTGACATAGAAAACCTGAGCGACATCTTTGTGTATTGCTGGTCCACCTTTACCCCACCTCCTGTTAGCTTGAACCATTTGCACCAGAACAAAGGGACCTTGAAGGAGGGTCCATAGTCAAGTTCCCATATCTCCTCTATGTAACCATAATATGTGACCTTGTGCCCATTTCCGGTTGCTGCATCAAAGCGGACACCACTGTTTTGGTTGGTGCTCTTTTTATCTTGGGTGATCGTGTAAAATGTATTCCCATTTATCTCATACCCTTGGAAAGTCATTATAGTCGAAGATGGTGTCTTGGGCAACATGTACAGCTGATCTACAACAACATTGTCACTCATTAAATGTTTTCTCAACCAACTGCCGAAAGTCTCCATGTGGGCCTTCCTAATCCAGGATTCAGGCTTCCCCGGTTGTCCGAGCGTAAAATATTCTTGTGTTTCTCAAAGTACGAGCCACCAAGCTGGAATTGGTCAGAATGCTTCAGTCGGAGAATGGCCGTCCATACATATCGTTGATTTCCTTCCGATCGTGCCTTTTCCACTTAGGCTCCCCTCGTGCCGCGATCGAGGAAGACCAATCGGCTTAAGGTCAGGAACAAAGTCAACACAAACTCAATTACCTCCTCATTTCCATAGCCCTTGACGATGCTTCCTTCGGCCTAGCACGGTTACGAACATATTTCTTTAATACTCCCATGAACCTCTCGAAGGGGAACATATTGTGTAGAAATACAGGACCAAAATGGAAATCTCTTCGACTAGGTGAACCAGGAGGTGCGTCATAATATTGAAGAAGGATGGCGGGAACACCAACTCGAAACTGACAAGACATTGGACCACATCGTTCTGTAACCGTGGTAGAACTTATGGATTGATTACCTTCTGAGAGATTGCATTGAGGAATGCACATAGCTTCACAATGGCTACTCGAACATTTTTCGGCAGGAGCCCCCTCAAAGCAATCGGAAGCAATTGCGTCATAATCACGTGGCAGTCGTGAGACTTCAGGTTTTTGAACTTTTTCTCTGCCATGTTTATTATTCCCTTTATATTGGACGAGAATCCAGACGGGACCTTCATACTGCTCAGGCATTCAAAAAGATGACCTTCTCTTCTTTGGTCAGCGTAGCTGGCACGACCTTGAAACCATTCCGGATGCTGGTCATCGGGGTCTTTCAACGTTGGTCCTGCGTGCTTCCTTTGTATCATTTGTCTTTCCATACACGCCCAAGAAGCTTAGCAGTTCACGCAAATATTCTTCGTAACATGCATCACGTCGATTGTAGAGCGGACATCTAGGACTTTCCAATATTCTAGCTCCCAGAATATAGATTTCTTCTTCCACATGGGTGCGTGCCCGTCAGCTCCCTTCGGAATTGATTGTCCGCCAGGACCCTTTCCAAAGATGACTTTCAAATTCTTGACGATATCAAATACCTCAGCACCAGTCGTTCAGCTTCGGCCGGTGATCTGCCTTGCGTTGTAATGCTTGCCTTTCTTTCTTACTGGATGAATTTTCAAGAAATCGACGATGCCCCAGGTACACGTTCTTCTTACAATTTGGCAAATGTACACTTTCGCCTCATGTAAGCAGTGCGTGCATGCATTGTATCCCTTATTTGACTGTCCCGAAAGGTTACTAAGAGCAGGCCAATCGTTGATGGTTACAAAAAGCAACGCTCGTAGGTAAAATTCCTCTTCTTTGTGCTCATCCCACACACGGACACCAGGTCTGCCCCACATCTGTAAAAGTTCATCAACTAATGGCCTTAGGTACACATCGATGTCGTTGCCGGGTTGCTTCGGACCTTGGATGAGCACTGGCATCATAATGAACTTTCGCTTCATGCACAACCAAGGAGGAAGGTTGTAGATGCATAGAGTCACGGGCCAGGTGCTATGGCTGGAGCTCTGCTCGCCAAAAGGATTCATGCCATCTACTTAGACCAAATCTTATGTTCCTTGCGTCAGCTGCAAAATCTTTAAACTCTCTGTCGATCTTTCTCCATTGCGTTCCATCCGGGGTGTCTCAACTCCCCGTCCGACTTACGGTCCTCTTTGTGCCATCGCAACAACTTGGCATGCTCTTTGTTCCTGAACAGACGTTTCAACCGTGGTATTATAGGAGCATACCACATCACCTTGGCGGGAACCTTCTTCCGGGTTTCTCGCCCTCAACATCGTCACCAGGGTCATCGCCTCTGATCTTATAACGCAATGCAGTGCATACCGGGCATTCATTCAAATTCTCGTATTCACCGCGGTATAGGATGTAGTCGTTGATGCATGCATGTATCTTCAGAACCTCTAAACCTAGAGGGCAGACAGCCTTGTTTGCTTCGTACGTACTGGAGGGCAACTCGTTATTTTTTGGAAACATATTCTTCAACATTTTCAGCAAGTTTTCAAATCCCGAGTCAGCTACACCTTCATGTGCCTTCCATCTCAGCAAATCCAGGGTGCAGCCCAGCTTTTTCAGACCATTATCGCATCCTGGGTACAGCGACTTTTTGTGATCCTCTAACATGCGATCCAAATTCTCCTTCTCCTTTTCAGTTTCGCAGCGACTCCGTGCATCAGCAATGGTCCGACCAAGATCATCAGCGGGCTCATCACGTGCCTCTTCTTGATCACCTTCCCCTTCACCTTCCCCTTCACCTTCCCCACCTTCAGCATCCTCCATGAAAGTATCACCGAAATGATCAAGATAGCTGTCATCGATGTCATCCCCTTCTTCATCTTCTTCCATTATAACCCCTCTTTCTCCATGCTTGGTACAACAATTATAGCTTGGCATGAAACCATGCCGAATCAGGTGCAGGTGAACTTCCCTTGAGGAAGAGTAACCCTTCTGATTCTTACAGCCAACACATGGACAGATAACAACCCCCCCCGCTTGTTCGCATTAGCCACTACGAGGAAATCTTTCAAACCCGTAGTGAATTCGCCGGAGAGTCGGTTAGCGTACATCCATTGCCGATTCATATGCATTATTATAATACAAAATATATAATTAACCATCATGCATTTGTTAAACTAAATAGAAATTAAACAATGAACTACACACATATGCATATTTTATCAATGACACATATGAAAGGTTCAAGTTGCTAACCGCGATCGAGGAGGAAAAAATAAATGAGGAAGCTCGAAGTGTGGCTCCGACACTTCATATCATGTTTGTTTCATGCTCTTGGGGCATTTCATCAAACACCTTGTGTGGAGCCAAAAGCAAACCTACACCCCCTTGTGAAGTTTGTGAAGAGAAGTGGCACCAAATGGCTAAGTGCAGTGAGCTGAGGCCATTTTATATAGAGTGGGCCTTTAGTCGCGGTTGGCCTGGCCAACCGCGACTAAAGGCCTTTGGGCCAGGCTGAGACATTTAGTCGCGGTTGGCCCGGCCAACCGACTAAAGCCCCTCCCGTTCACCAGCTGGCCACCGAGCGCGCTGGGCCCAGGCCTTTGGTCGCGGTTCGCCACTCGAGCCGCGACTAAAGACCCCATTGGTCGTGGTTCTTTCATTTTCGTGACTAATGGGGCTGGACGGAAACCCTTTTTTCTACCAGTGATTTATAGTGATTCATGCTGTCAATGGGAACAAAAGAGAACCAACCTGAGGTTGGGTGGTTAGGAGGATGGTTGTATCCCCAGCCCACCAGAGTTCAAATCCCAGACACAGTGTCTCATAAAGGCGGAATATTCATTCAGTGGGAGGCGACGTTCCCGACGCCGAGGCGCCTGTGGTGACTTCGTCAATTTCAAGATCCAATCCGCTGCTCAGTTTTCCGAAGGTGCTCATAGGGTAGGGTGTGCGTGTGTGCTCATAGTGAGTGTATGCGCGTGTTTGTGAGCGTCTGCGTTTGTACTGTGTTTCTCAAAAAAAAAAGAGTATCATTATTGCATCACTATCAATGCAAATTTGATGTCAATTAATATACTGGTCCCAGTTGTTCTCATACATGTAGATTCATCGTGACAAGAAATTTCATGACCAGTGGCAATGCATTGTAGTTATATATGTCCAGACTAAATTCTTTATGTCTGAAAAGAGCACATGAACTTTGCAAATCCAGAAATACCAAAGCTGCTGAGTCAAAATCTAGTGAATGGGGCACTAGAAATATAAGACATTCTGAGTTGAACGCTGGTGAATGGTGATACCCCGGAGCTTCCATGTTGTTGTCTGATGTATTGTACGCAATGTAGGAAGGGCAAAAAGTTGTATTCATATCAAAGTACGTAGCAGACAGGTTTTTATTATTCTGTATATCTGTATATCATATAGTAAAATGTACTCTTAATAAACGATGCTGTTGATATTATGTAGTATCACAATTCACTATGATATGAACATGTATACAAATACAATTAGAGATTCATCTAGAGAAACTAAAAATTAGCATACAAAACATAAGTGCCGACTCATTGTCAACCCATCGTCCAGGCTCCATCTTGTGCGTATTCTCTGTTCTGCTATAACACAGGAGGCAAAAAAGGTATCAAAGCACCAATACTGAATCAAGAGCACGCACGAGTCAGTGAGGAGAAAGGAAATACGCTCATTGAAACATGTCAACACACAATGAACTGTGGCACGGACGCCCGTCGAGGGAGTAGGCACCCATGAACATGGACCTGTTCACATGCGGAAATCTAAGAGAAAGAAGGAGAAACCTAGGGATGAGGAATAGAGAGAGATCGACTGAGTCAGAGATGGAGATCGAAATCCGGCTGGTGGATCAGCACGCAGGTCAGTTACCTCTTGACTTGGCCGAAATCTCACATATTTCTGGGTTCCCGAAACTGTCTCTGTTCGGTAATATGGCTCGACAGAGATCATCCGGAGTCCGATTGTGGAGAATGTTATGTCTAAAAGCAAGCACATAAAATTCTCCACAACTTTGTCAATAGGCACTTTTTCATTTGATGCTGTCTTCGGGGCCTATCGTGGCCATCTTCGAAAAAAGTATTGTAGGGACAGATTTCGCCATATTGACCGGGTTCCTTCCATATTTTCCTATTTTCTACATAGCAAAGTAGAAAACAATAACTTGTGTCCTTTTACAAATATTAATAGGTTAGTCCACATAAATATAATAAAATTGTAATATAATAAGGATTTTAGTACAATAAATTACAAAGTTCATGTAGGCATTTGACGTGCATCAATCAGGTCCACCGTCGGATGACCTGGTGACTACCGGTTTATACACCGGCTCTTACCGGAGTGGGTACTGGTAGTCACTCGGTGCAGCCCGGTGTCTTCAACAATACATCCAGCGCCCAGTCTTGTTTTGGTCCGGTGCGCCAACTAACCCGGCCGCTCCTCTCCAAACTAGCGCGTGGACCGATGGACCGAACCATCCATCGAACCATCCACCGCCCATCACTTCATTCGGTTGCACCGACTTAACACCAGATGGTCGTGCGTACATTTCCTCCAAATGGCTAGTTTTTCCCATGCTACAAAAACCCTTTCTTCCTCCTTGAGGAGGTGAGGTCAACCATTCCTTTAGCGCTCTCTTTCATATACTCCGGTTTTTTAACCTCTTAAATATTGCTTCCTCTCCCTTCCCTCATATGATTATTGCATCTATTTGAGGGCTTTGAAAGAGGAGATCTAGACATACAATCTCCAGCAATCAATTCCTCCTCTAAGAAACCCAAAAATAGAAACCCAAAAATGGCGCCGCCGCTGGCGACGGCCAACCCACCCACCACCGCCGCTACGGCAGCCGACGGCCCGGCTACCTGGGCGCGTCTCAACTGGTTGGAAGACGAATCCCAAGAAGGAGGACTCTTGGGAGGGTTAAACTTCCGTCACCGCCTGCGGGCGCTGGCAAGGAAAGCGGCGACTCAGCCCAAATCCTTGGCGATACGAACGGATAAGGGGGAGGACGCTAGGCGATTCTGCCCAGAAATTGCTGACATCAGGCAAAAAGCAATGGATCTCTTGAACGAGGAATGGAGGAAGACTATCAGTGCAAACAAGGTAACCTTCGATCCCTCCCCAAACACAGTTTTAACTGATCGAGATCTGGTGCATGGTTTTGAATTAGAGCAGAGCGGGGGAAATGGAACCATAAGCTCAAATAATCCGATTATGGAGGAAAATAACAAAATTGGGGTATCTCAAGTGGATCATGAGGTACCAAATCAGATCAAATCATAAAAAATGCTATGCATGTGAAGAATCCCTATTGTATTAGGAATGAAATCAGGCCGTTGAGGGAGGAAAACAAAATCGTGAATGTACTGTATAGCAAACTGGAAAGAAATCATGGCCATACCACGTATCTGAATCTGAAGGATCGAAACTATCCTAGGATATCTCTATGTAGTATGCAGGATGGTGATCAGTTTCTAAATTACATAATGGATGAAGGGGGAGGAAATATTCAACTGGTATTAGTATGGGAAGGAGGTCTCAGACCTGATACTCTCAACGACACAACAAGGTTGACAGAGAGTAAAGGCTGTGAAGAAATCATCAAAACAAATCAAGGTATAAATGTACAAATGGAAGAATTGCTAAAAGAAGAAAGAATCAGTGCTAATAATCAGTGGACAATCTTGAATGGAATCACAAATGCAGACAAACGAGACATACAAATACACTCTGATAATGTGCCAATAATAAAGATATTGCTGCAGCTTATATTTGATAGAGGCAGAAGAAGACTGCATCATAACCAAAACCAGAATCACACACACACTCTGCTTGGCGACCAGATGGAAAAGAAGATGGAGATTGCGGCTGGGAAAAAGAAGCAGGGGGAGGGAGACCTGAGCAGTGCAGGGGAGAACATTACTCCCATAGCACGTGGTGCACTGGCGAGAACTACTGCGGCTCGCACTGGAGCTCATCAGCTAGCTGCTGCGAGTGCCGTAGCCTCAGAAAAGAAATTCATGGCATCAGCTTTCGCTGCGGGGACAGGGAGGAAGAAGCCAGCAGCGAAGATACATGAAGATAAGGCGCCAGAGGATAATGAAGTGATGATAGTGGATTTTGAGGAGGCAAAGAAGGAGCTCAAAACCCCATGGATCATGGTGGGGCGCTACAACACAAAGCGGATGTTTAACACTGCTGGCCTATTCACCCGCTTACGTCAGGTGTGGCAGCTGCAGGGGAGCATGATAGAGAAGGGGATTGGCGATAAGAGATTCCTGATCGTGGTGGAGAATGAGGGTGATTACAATCATATCTTGAAGGGAGGACCTTGGTTGTACCAAAATGATGCCTTCCTTGTTGCAAAATATGATGGAGTCTCTTCAGCCCAGGAAGTACCAATCAATATCATGCCGATATGGACAAGGATCCTCGACCTCCCAATACCAATGATGACTCAGAGCTGGGGAGAAAAAATTGGGAAGAAGTTCCTGGGACATGTGCGTGAGGTAGGAAAGGATAATCATGGCCATGTCTGGGCATCATTTCTGCGGCTAAGGGTGGAGCACAATGTTGAGCAACCAATCAAGAGATGGATCCCCATCGCTGGGAAAGAGGGGAGTAAGCCAAAACGGTATGAGGTGAAATACGAAGGAGCTCCTCACTTTTGTTTCTTCTGTGGTATTTTTGGCCACAATGAGCGCTCATGTCTGCTCCCGGAGGAGGAAAAGCTGGTCAGATACTGCGAAGAACAGCGTGCGTCTCCCTTCAGGCATGCTGAGAACCGGAGCTACTACGTCCCAGCTGATGAGAAGAAGATAAAGAGAAGCTTACATTTCTCCCCAACGAGCTCAGGGTGGAAGTGTGTCCCAGAATCTGTTAATGATGAAGAGGAGGAAACACAAGCAGTACCAGAACAGATTCAGGAAGTGTTGGCTGCTGCGGTGACAAACCTTCAGGTTACTGATGGAAACCTGAAGGCAAATGATAGAGGAAACCCTGCCTTGATTACTACTGATCAGGTAAACAGAGCAACAGAAGCAACAATGGCAAGAGTGCACTGGAATATGAGGTACAAGCAGAATAATAAGAAGATGGGGGCCAATATGCAACGTCCTTGTAGCTCCCGAGCACAAGCAATGATGGAGAATATGGGTGGTACGAAGAATGTTGCAGTCCCACCTATCCTGGACTGTCTTCGTTCGGATGGGAGCCTGTATGCTGAAATTAAAGGTGATGCAGCAAAAACAGCTTCAGCATTCCTGAAAAAGAAGAGCAAGATCCTAGGGAAGCGTCAAGGTTCAGAGGACACAAGCATGGAGGAGGGAAGCCAGAGTTTTGTTCTGCGCTTCAGGGGACATGAGGGCAAGAGATGTAAGGGTGTTGCTGAGAACAGCCAGGAGGTGCAGCAGAACGTGGAAGAAGAAAAGGAACATGAAGAGGAGGCAACCAGCCAAGGGGCCGCTGGTCATCTGACAGGCGCGGAGGATCGCGCCTGTCAGAAGCCATGATCGCGTTAGGCTGGAACTGCCGGGGGGTAGGCGACTCCCGGACAGTTCAAGAGCTTGAACGCCTCGTGCACACTCATCGCCCTCAACTCGTTTTCTTGTCTGAAACAAGGCAAGGAAAAGACGTCGTCGAAGGCCTCAGGTGGAGGCTTGGCTTGAAGCATGTTGTCTCCTTTCATGGAGAAGGGAAGGGGGGAGGTCTAGCCCTCTTCTGGCATGAGAATTTAGATGTCGAGTTGTTCAAAATAAATGAGCGTATCATTGATGTAATAATTCTTGATATAAAAAAGGGAATAAAAACGAGGTGCACGTTTGTTTATGGGGAGCCTCGTACACATCTTAGACACCTTATGTGGGACATGTTGAAAAAAATAAAACCTATGCTTAATCTCCCCTGGCTTATGTTAGGTGATTTTAATGAAACTATGTGGCAAAGTGAACACTTCTCTGAAAGAAAAAGAAATGAAAAACAAATGCTAGATTTTAGAGAAATTCTTTCTTACTGTGATCTTCATGATCTTGGTTTCAATGGACCTCCTTGGACTTTTGATAATAAACAAAAAGGGAGAAGAAATGTGAAGGTCCGTCTGGATCGAGCGGTTGCCTCGCCGGATTGGTCAAATTTATATCCTCAAAGCACTGTAAGTCATCTCACTTCCTCAAGGTCTATCATTGCCCTATTTTACTCAGTTTTGATAATATGGCTACTGAATACATTCCGCGTCGACCGCGGCGATATGAGGAGTGCTGGGAACGGGAAAACACTCTAGCTGATGAAATAAAAACTGCCTGGGAAGGACACAGTCAGCCAAGAGATCTAGGTGATGTAGCCTCAAACCTATCTGGGGTCATGGACTGTCTCCAGACGTGGAGTAAAAAAACAGTGGGATCTGTATCCAAGCGCATAGAAAAATTAAGGAAAAAGCTAGAGTATATAAACAGAAATTTCATGCATCACAACCATGAGGAGAAGAGAAGTGTTGAAAGGGAGCTGGATAATCTTTTAGAGCAAGAAGAACTCTACTGGAGGCAACGTTCTAGAATAAGCTGGCTAAAAGAAGGTGATAGAAACACTAAGTTTTTCCATAAAAAAGCTACCTGGAGGGCAAAAAAGAATAAAATTGTTAGGTTAGAAAGAGAAGATGGAAGCACAACTGAAAACAAAGAGGAAATGGAAGAAATGGCAACAAGCTTCTTTAAAGAGTTGTATACAGCAGATAATCAGGTCCAGCCAAATATTATTACTGAAAGTGTACAAAGCCAAATATCCCAAGAAATGAATGAAAGGTTATGCATGGAGTATTCAGATGATGAGATTGGAAATGCCCTTTTTCAAATTGGGCCTCTGAAGGCGCCAGGAAGAGATGGTTTCCCTGCCCGTTTTTTCCAGAGACATTGGGGTGTCTTCAAAAATGATATCCTCGCTGCAGTTAAAGAGTTCTTCAGGACTGGGATTATGCCGGAAGGAATAAATGATACGGTAATAGTTCTTATCCCAAAAAAGAAAAACCCGGTGCGCCTAAAAGATTTTAGACCCATAAGCCTTTGTAATGTTATTTACAAAATTGTGTCTAAATGCTTGGTTAATAGACTCAGACCTCTGCTCCAAGATATCATTGCTCCGAGCCAGAGCGCCTTTATTCCAGGAAGACTTATTACAGACAATGCTTTGATAGCTTTTGAATGCATTCATGCCTTACAGAAAAGCAGTGATGGGAAAGGAAAATTTTGTGGTTATAAACTAGATCTAGCCAAAGCGTATGATAGGGTGGACTGGAAATACTTGGAAGATATCTTAAAGAAACTAGGCTTTGCAGAACAATGGATTGCTTGGGTAATGAATTGTGTTAAAACAGTTACATACTCTGTTAGACTCAATGGAGAGATCTTGGATAAATTCAAACCTTCTAGAGGGCTGCGGCAGGGGGATCCTCTATCTCCATATCTTTTCCTATTTGTTGGTGATGGTTTGTCTAGACTTTTACAAGCAGAAATTGACAAGGGGCAGATTAAAGAATTAAAGGTATGCCGACGTAGTCCGGGTATATCACATCTTCTGTTCGCTGATGATAGCCTCCTTTTTTTTGAGGCCAATGCAGATCAAGCAAACAAAGTAAAAACCGTTTTAAGTAAGTATGAGCAAGCTACCGGGCAGCGCCTAAGCCCTGAAAAATGCTCCCTGATGCTGGGTAACAAATGCACTCAGAGACAAGGCCAAGTCGTGGCATCCATCTTGGAAATACAAACTGTGGGATTTGAAGAGAAATACCTTGGTTTACCTGTTCCTGAAGGGCGTATGAAAGATGGCAAATTTCAGCCAGTCAAGGAGAAAATCAAAAAGCGTGTCTCCGACTATGCTGAAAAATACTCCTCCAGTGGAGCGAAAGAAGTCCTGATTAAATCAGTGATACAGGCCATTACTACCTACTCTATGAGTGTGTTTAAATTCTCAGAAGGGCTATGCGAAGATCTAATGAAATTGACAAGAGATTTCTGGTGGGGTGATGAAAACGACAGAAGAAAAATACATTGGATAAGCTGGGATAAAGTCACGAGAAGAAAAGGGCAGGGTGGTATGGGATTCAGAGACCTGCATTTGTTTAACCAAGCGCTTCTAGCCAGACAGGCTTGGAGACTTATTGCTTTCCCAGATAGCCTCTGTGCAAGGTTGCTAAAAGCAAAATATTATCCAAACGGGGAGTTAACTGACACTGCTTTCATTAGGAACCCATCACCATGTTGGCAAGGCATTATGTATGGATTGGATCTCCTGAAAAAAGGCATAGTCTGGCGTATTGGAAATGGGAAGAAAGTGAGAATATGGAGAGATAATTGGATTCCAAGGGGAGATATGAAAGTTACTGCAAACTTGTCAAACTCAAGATTTAGAAGAGTCGAGAAGCTTATCAACCAAGAGAATCGGTCTTGGAAGGAGGAGTTGATTAGGAATATTTTTATGCCGCACGATGCAGATGAAATTCTTAAAATCCGCTTACCAAGAACTGAAGAAGAGGATTTCATCTCGTGGATTCCTGAAAAACATGGATTTTTTACAGTTAAGAGTGCATATAACCTAGCACTCGATCTTAGATCAAATAACCCGCCAAACTCGAGTGGAAATCAGAATGGAGATAGAGGGCTATGGAAAACTATTTGGAGCGCAAATGTTCCACCCAAAGTTAAAATCTTCACTTGGAAACTAGCTACAAATAGCCTAGCGGTTCAGGAAAATAGAAGTAGAAGAATTCCAAATATCTTGCCGATATGCTCTATTTGTGGTATGGAGGAAGAAACTGGATATCATGCGACCATGTCCTGTACACATGCGAAGGCTCTAAGACAAGGCTTGTCTCATATCTGGGAGCTCCCAAATGACTCTGAAATGTCCTTTACTGGGAACGAATGGGTCTTGGTCCTGCTTGACAAATTGTCCAAAAATATGCGGGATAAGATGATGTTTATTTGGTGGAGAGCGTGGCACCACAGAAATAACATCATTTTCGGTGATGGTAAAGTCTCTATCCAAAACTCTATAATTTTTTTGCAAAATTACCTAGCTACCTTGCAGAACCTGAAGAAAGGAGATGTCATAGTAGACAAAAAAGGAAAAGGAAAAATAGACAACCTGCCTTTTATAGGAGAGAAGACACAAAACTTGGGACAAGAGCAAAGGACAGGCTGGGACAAACCACCTGATGGATGGATAAAATGCAATGTCGACGCAAGTTTCCTAAAAGAAGAACAGAATGGTGCTTGGGGTGTGGTGCTGCGGGATCATATGGGTAACATCCTCCTCTCAGCATGGGATGTCATTACTCATTGCCAATCTGCAGCTATGGGAGAAGCTATTGCTTGCCTTGAAGGTTTGAAGTTAGGAATTGCAAACTATTCTGCAAACCTTATCATCGAAACAGACTGCTCTTCAGTGATACATGCTTTTAGAGAGGACAGTTGTGATCGATCCGAAGTGTGTTTCATTGCAAAGGAATTCAATAGGATGAAACCACCCGATCGACAAGTTGTTGTCTCTAAAGTCAGCAGAAATTGTAATAATGTTGCCCATGGTCTTTGTCAATATAGTCGTAGTGTGTTGTGTGGTGGAGTGTTACAAGGTGCGGTGCCGACCTGCGTGTCGAAAGCGGCCTTGGAAGATTGTAATCAAAACATTGTTTTCTAAGTAATACACAACACATTTTCAAAAAAAAAAATTCCTCCTCTAAGTAAGGAGAACCGATTAAATTTAGATCTTGGAGTCGTTTGTTGGTATCCACCATTGTTTTTCCTCTCTAATTCCTCCACAGCACTTATTTCTTTGGTGGTATTTGACTATGAAGGATTTAAACATCTTTGGTGTTATTTACACGAAGAAATACTTCTTCCCACAAAGGCTATCATGAGATGGATGTCTGAAGATGTTCATGTGAAGGAGCTCTAAGCACCTTCTAGAAGAAATGATGGTCTTGGTCGGGTAAGGAACTTCAGCATCTTCCCTTAAACACAAGCCCTACACACATGAACTTATTTTAGTCCGAGGATGTGGCCACCATTATGGAGACTTTGCAAAGTCCTCAAGTTGACATTCCATTCGACTAGGGCTAAATTTTCTTGGTTGTCTAGACTACTCCGGCCAAATATCCTACAGGATATCCGAGCATGGAGTTCTTAGCCAGAATTGGCCCGGACCTAGGCCGGATGACTACAATTGAGGTAGGGCCAGATACTTAGGCCTAGCCATGGCTGCAGTTTCCGCTCCGCCAGAATACCCGCCCCTTTTCAGGCTGGAAATTCTGCCCTTGTAGGCCAAACAGCGGGTAAAATTCTTAGAAACTTTCTTAACCATTACTTTGAACGCACGCAAAAACTTGAAACCTATACACTAGGACCTAGCGTAGACTGTTCTTCGATGTTGATCTTCTAGCTTTTGGTGGGTCATCGATCGTCTTGTGCTTCTTTGGATAAACCTACACACTTAGCACACACGGTAAAATTCTTCTCGTATTTTCAACAAACACACAAAATCAAACGGAGTTGAGGCTTCGCTTTTTCAATAGGCCACAAAAATATATAATTAGATTTTTATTTTGAATTTTTTTTTCAAAAGTACAATTTTTTTACAAATAAACTAAACACCTTACATCACATACTCCCTCCATCACAGTTTACACGGCGTACTTGAGAAAACGCTGAGACCTAGGTACTTTGATTCGTTGTTAATTCGGTTTGAGCTGGACGTGAAAGTAGGGGTATTTGTTAGGCCCATTAAATACACCACGCCTAATTGTGTGTAAGACTGCTCATAGTGGGAGTAACATAGCTAGTAACATCACACAGAATTAGGAGTACCTTCATAGTGGGTAGTAACTTATATGTGGTGCCATGCATGGTAGGAAATGACATATGTTACTAGTCTAAGTTACTCCCCACTATGACCAGCCTAATCAACGTATTTGGTGCTTCTCCCGTCCATAAATCGAGGCAGTTTCCTTCCATGCGCATTGGTGGAGACCGATTCCTCACCTCTGCATGCCATTCTATTCACACGTGCATGGGCTTTTTTACCAGCGGAAAGAAACCGAAGGGGAGGAAATTACGGGCCAAAACGTCCCACTTAAATTGCTCATTAATGTTAATGCGCCTAATCAAGTGCTGATAGTGAAAATGCATGAAAATGAAAGAACGCCGTGTAATGATAGTGTAAACTGTGCCCGAATTCTAATTATCAACACAGTGCTCCCCATTTGTATCCGTTGGATCTCCATCTAACGGTTCATCTAAACCAGTGAGTGATTTGGGAATCATGTGCTGCACGTGGCCAGGCTGTCTCCTCTTTCATCTCGCGTGGTCTTCGTCTGCAAATCCATCCTCTCTCCCGTCTCTTCCAACGCAAGAAACCGGAGACGGTGGTGGTGCGCAACCGCCGGCGACTCACCCGCCCGGTCCCGGCGCGCTCGACCTCTGCCGGCGACTTAGCCGCCCAGCCCCGGCGCGTACAACCTCCGCCTACGACTTAGCCGCGCGGCCAGGCACAGCAGATCTCCGCCGGCGACTCACCGGCCTGGCCTTGGCGCACACGATGCCCGGCGGGCGCGCGGATGGAGGCGGCGTTCGACGTTGCAGCTGATCTGTACAGCCACAGCCAGGTATCTCCAGATCCGCTCGATTTGGGCAGAGCAAGTAATTTGGGGTGCCGATTTTCGAGTTAGAATTGGACGAGCTGTTATGCTAGATGTAATTTTTGTATCGGATTGTACTTTTATTTATTTATTTTCTCAATTTTTTGTAAGTAACATTTATAATTGGATGTATAAATAGTAAATTTTCTCCTAATTCTGGGTATTGTTTTTGTAATTGGATGTATTTCCTACCTTTTTTCTACATCTTAGATTGATGGCAGTGGTGTTTTTTCCCCCAATATTAGATGAAACTTTAGGCCTCTGCATGTATTTTTTTTATTTTTCTACATCTAGAATATTTGAATGGATCAAGGTTATGCTTTTGTGATCCCAGATTTGGTTCACGGGGATGTAAATTTATCTTTTTTCTACATCCATCGCTCCAATTTTTACATCTTCAAATAAGATCACAAAACTAGTTGGCGTGTGGTGTTTGTTGTTTTACAGGGCAGCCTCATCAAAAAGAAAACAAAATCATCAAGAACTTGCGACTGAGGAATGAGAATGGTGCTCTATGCAGTTTGTGTGCCGACCTGGGCAGTGGGAGGAAACGTGTGGAAATAGGACTTTCTATTTTTAGAGCGCAGGGTTGTCTGACTACTTTATTTCCAAAATTGGGTAAATTGGGTGGGGCACTGCCATAGACTATACGGTGCTATAGCACCGTGTAGCAGCATCCTAAACTGTGATGGAGGGAGTAATATAAATGTTATTACAACCAATATACTCTTAAACTATGTTTGCATGCACTGAATTGGAATTTAAGCCTTCAATTCGGGTAGGACTAGCTGAAGGCCGACCTTCCCAGAGGGAAGATCCGTACCCGACCAACGCTGCCGTGACGACACGTGGCATCCAGAACGAGCATGCCGGGAGACGCGGGACGGGAGTACGAGCGACACGCGAACGAGTACGCCAGAACGCGAAGAGCCAACACGCTTGTACCTCCAGCCGAAAAAACCATGCAAACCAGCCCATGCAGCACGTATACGTACTGTTAACACAAACGCATGCATACGTCAAAGTCTAGCAACTTAGTCCAATGTAAGTTTAAACAATGTAAGGTACAGGTACGTCTTAGTTAAAACCCGAGTACGTACACAATACAAGTAGTTACATAAAGATTACGAGTACAGTACGTACACAATACAAGTAGTTACATAAAGATCACGAGTACTGTGGAGGACGAGTACAACTTAGTAAACACACGAGTACGGCTACATACACGAGACAGGTACAGTCGCGCAAACTAGACAGGTACAGTCACGTACACGAGCGAGTACAGGTACAAACGCGCACACGAGACAGGTACAGTGGCGCACACGAGTAAGTACAGTCGCCTACACGAGCGAGTAGAGGTACAGTCGCGCACACGAGACAGGTACAATTGCGCACACGAGACAGGTACAGTCGCGCACACGAGTAAGTACAGTCGCCTACACGAGCGAGTACAGGTACAGTCGTCCACATAAGACAGGTACAGTCACGCACACGAACGAGTACAGGTACAGTTGCTCACACGAGTAAAGGGAAAAACGCACCAAATATATTCAAAACAGAAGTACTTATTAGTTCACGCACAAGTACAGTCAGATACACAACACGAGTACAACCATAGTAGTATAGGAAGTACGAAAAAAAAGTATCTCGAAACCTATCAACATGGGATCTAGTTTTGAAGATCTCAGAGATCTCAAAAGTGGAAACGGTTCGTCATTTGGACTTACGGTTCTCAAGATATTTCATTTTAAAAAAAAACGAATCTATGAAAAAAAAAGGGAAAAAGTGAAGCAACCAGCTCTTATCTCTCCTCCCTCATCCCCACCTTGCTTCCCCTTGCGACACGTGGCGAGCAGGGAGACTACTTCCCAGAGATTTTCTGGCACCACAGCGCGCCACTTGTCTCATGCGGAGCGAGTTGTCTTCCCTTTGCAAAGGTCGGCCTTTTTTAGAGAATTCGCTTCAATTCGGTTGTTTGGAGACGTGCGCAAAGAATTAATTAGGATCTGGATCTGGAAACATAGCCCAATTCCAGCCCGCACCCACCCGAGTGTTTTTTTCTCGCTCGTCAATTGGGAGGTCTGACCTCTGTATTCCCTCGGAATCCCATAGGATGAGGCGAAGCCTCCCGTGTTGGACCGCTGTTAGGGCAATATGCTTGTTGTATCTGCAAGCAACCATCGTAACCAAGTCACCTCAGCAATCAACAAAACCATAACCCGCAACTCAGCCTCAACACTCGAACGGCTCTCAGGTTGCCCTGTGGATCGGCTCTCAGGTTGCCCTATGGATCGGCTCGAACAGCCGATTGCCCCATGATTCACGTCGAGTTTACGATGACATGGGGATCCTGCTTGATCAATACAAAGTTAAACCAATCCACGACAGTTTAGGGTTTTCACCGTATGATCGGAACATCCTACGCGTAGTTAAGCCTAGTAGATACGGAAGATGATGGAAAACTAACCCTAAAAGAGGCCTAAAAACCAACATTGAGTCAATTCCCGGAACAATCCCTCTTAGGGCTAACAAACCGCACCTCTTGCACTACCGGATCGTTCAACCCGTTTGCAAGGCCTAACCATACGAATATTAAACTAATCCTTGAGAAACAAGGAGCCACTATAACAGATTGGATCTACTAAACAACGAACAAGCAAGGTGCTGCCCCTACACCTAGATAGATGTAAGGGCAGCTAGATATCGAGGGACGGCATAGCTAAGCAAATATGTATAAGAAAAGCATCAATGCAAGCCCCAAAACATCTACGATAAGTAGTGCTACTCGCCATCAACAACGCTTCAGCATGAGTAACACAATGATAACGAATAAACTTATACTGCCTAGATCGCAAGATGCGATCTAGGCAGCATGATGCTTACCCGGAAGAAACCCTCGTAACAAGGGGTGGCGATGCGCCTGGTTTGTGTTGTTGTGAACGTGATTGTCCTCCGTTCTCAATAACACTAGGTACATATTTATAGTCCAGGGGACTTTCTAATTCGGGCGTGCACCTAACCGTGCACGGGTTAAACTCTATCTTTTAATTCTAAACTAAGATGCAATCTACTATAAAATACAAATACACGGGCATCTAGCCCAAACTCTTCGTGCAAGGCCGCTTTAGAGACGCTCCACGTGTATATCCTTCAAGCCCATCTCAATTACGGCCCATCTCCTGATTTGGCCAAAATCCGGTGATAACACATGCCCCCTGGTTTTGGTAATGATAATTTCAAAACCACTCTTTTCCTTCAAAGGGTCATGTCGTGGGAGCAGAACCGTCGCAGTATCCTTCATCATGATGCTTTGCCTTCTCAACTTCTCTGCACGATTCGACAGTTTTGGCACCACGTCCTCGAAAACTGCTCAAGCATTAAATCGTTTTTTCATTATATCCCTTTATTTAAACTCGTCCAAACGGTTGGCTTCTTCATCCCCCTGTTCCACAGTAGCCATCGGCAAACCAAAAACCCTCCTCAGCCGCCATGGACTCCTCTTCCTCCTCCGTCTCCTCCAGCCTATCCTTCCAATCTTCCTCTTCCAGCGAGCTCGAGCCGGAGGTCGACCTGATGGCCATCTACCAAGCCCGCGCCCCAGAGTATTGGGATGCACGGGACTGGGATTTCTCCGTCGAATCGGAGGACGACGAACCCCTCACCGACGGGGAGGAAGACCTCCAGTTCCTTATCGATGGGGAGCTGGAGGCAGCAAGCGACGACGACCTCTTCCCTGGGACGGGGGCTTCTCCTCCGACGAGGAAGAAGAGGCGAGAATCGGAGGAGGAGGACTCCTCCTCCGCAGGGTACCCACCGGCCAAGCGCTTCCGCGCTGGGTCAGATGACGATGACGACGACGACGACGAGGAGGATGAAGCTCTCGCCGGCGGTTTCATCAGCAGCGATGAGGACTTCGCCGGAAGCAACGCCTACGGTAGTTACGATGGCGACGACGAGGGCAGCGATGGCCCGTAGATTAGGGGCTAGAATAGGGCTAGCAGTAGCACATTAGGCCCTAGATCATCCCTTTTGAGAGCAATTAGCTCTTCGTTGTAAAATCCCCCTTCGAATCAATGAAAATGTTCTTCCAATTTAATTTCCAATCATCCGATTTCACATCTTCTCATTTTCCGATTGTCAAAGGTGGTCAATGCCCCAAGAGCCGATAGTATCGTATCGGCTTTTTCCATCAATCGCCGATAAGGCCAACCTGATAACCAACTAGACAGGTTCAAGCAAACAATTCTCAGATCCAGACAGTAACTTAATATCTGACCATGATACTTTGTACCTCTAAAGTCGATGACTGCGCATCGGCTGTTTTTATTCTAAAGTCGATGTCTGCGCATCGGCTGTTTCCCAAAAAAAAATTTACTAGCCGATTTCGTGTATCGGCCTCATCATCCCACATGCTTGGGAAGTACTTCTTGAGATGCTGGCCATTGACAGCCACTGGGAATTTCACACCATCCAACTACTCGAGCATGTATGCATCTACACTACTTAAAAAGGAGGAACATGTTCCTTATTCTGCCTCACCTCTGGCTACGTCAATACGTCAAATTTTGGTCGTCCGCTCCGTCGTCGCTTCCTCCAGTCTTTTCCTTTGTCGCACTCGGTCTTTCCTTCGTTGCGGCGCTCCCCAGGCTACATTTTCGGAAATGAATTGATTGTCTCTCAATCAACCCATAATACATGCCTATCTCTCCACATATTTTGGTCGCCACAGAGGGCGCATCGTGTAGTACCCAGACTTCATTGTCGGCATCAGCGGAGATCCTCGTGCGGCGGCGTCGAGTAGATCATGGCGATCCCACCGGTAGTAGTTGCCGAGCTCGCCAGCGCGGCCATGGAGCTCGGCGGCGCCTCGACCCTTCCGCGTTGCCGCCCCCGACCTGAAGCGTCGGCATCCCGAGCTCATGCTTCCGGCGTCCGATCCGATCTCTTGCGGCCGATCCCACACACCGTCCTTCGTCCCCGCCATCCAGCAGATCCCTCACGCCGCTTTGGCCTTCGACCCTCGTCAGCCGCCCCCCATCGTCTTCCTCATCCACCGAACCTCAACGGCCGGTGCTCCGAAGTCTTACTCCCTTTTGTTCTTGGTATGCCTGTTGCCATAAAGCACATGATGGCCAATGTAGATGGATTGATTCACCATCTGCCAGTCTACGCCCTACTGTTGTGTACGACATGAGAGATTAATAGAAACCTTGGTTATTCTGTGATTGTTTTAGCACCGCCCTTTCCATGCTTTTGACTTGATCTGTATAGCCGATATGTCACTTTAGTGCTTTGTAGACATGGTTTTTGGAATAATTAACCTTGTAGTATAAAATAGTGATTTGCTCTTTTAGTTTAACATAAGTTATTCAGTAGGCTTGTCATGCATAACTTAATCTTATTTTCACATCCTGTGGCCAAATCTTATTAACAAAGCAATATGCAAGTATGTAAGAAGCAATTATGTTTCATTATGTTTGAACTAAACCGAGGCTAATTTGACCGAATTTCTGTAGGTATCATCGATCTAGGAAATCAACAATCACCAAGAGGAGACATATCGGCTAGCGACGTGTTCGATCGCAGCATCACCTGGCTTGAAGGTATAGCTCTCTCCGTCGTACCATCCTCCCTGTGAAACCATCCTTCACCATGATCTCATGCTTCTCTCCAAGAATCCAGGGCGGCGTCACCCATCTACTTCTGCATGTTTGGATCAGGGGGTTGATCAACCTGACAACTTTTGTTTTCTGCGCATAGGTAGAAACTGTCAATCAAATGGTATTTTTTTCTTTTTTCTGTTGTTAGGGTCTGAGTACATATATGATACTGAATCTGGCCGTGTCTTTGGACCTGCAAAAGTTGGTAGTACCTTTTGTCATCCAATATCTGTGACCATCTCCTTAGTCTGGTTATTCATTGTTTGTTGCAGTTCTTTACACTGCCAGAACAGAGGTCTTGTGCAACGATCGTCAGATTATAGTAACACATGTTGGTCGCATGTATCTTGTTGCATGTTGGTTTACAATTTCTTTTTGGAAGAGACGATGCTTATGCTGCTTGGTTTGTCTAGATTTGTATGTTTGGATATCTGAGTACTATGTTGAGCCTTCAGTAGCACCAACAGATAATCCTAGCTTCATCCTGATTAAATATTGGCTTCTATCTTTACTGATTGAGCAATAATTATTAGTTTTCCATAATGTAACCTGAAGTTAAATGGTTCTGCTAGCACCTGGAGCAGCATATAAAAGCAGCTTATGTACTTGCTATTTATATGTTATTCAAAAGCACTGAACGATTAATATGTAGGAACTAATCCTCTCACAGGAATTTGTTTGCTTTCTGAAAGAAATATCGTTTATGTATAATTAGTTTATTAAGAGTCAACCCCTGCTAAACAGTTTAAGAGTCATAGTTTACTCTTTGATGTAGCAATTTGCTACTTCCAAGGTTGCATATTTCTATTTCTTTTCAGTTTGTGTTCTATCGAATGGTACTGCATACCTTGCTAGAAAATTTTCATTTCTAAATTTATGTACTAATTAATGTTAACATCAAATACTAATCGAAAATTCCCTATTTTTTCTTTTGAACTTTGTGCAGACAACGATCAGATTATCGCATTTTACGCTGACTTTCTTTTCAACATCAGAGTAACCGTGCAATTCTGTTCTAAGATATATCCAGTATATGAGACTTACTTGCACGATGGTTTTAGTACATCATAAATGTTAGAATCCTTAACACAAAAGCAAGCATCAATTTGTACACAATCTACAATTCCCATTCACGAATGTTGCATAGGTAATTTTATTTTCCTCATGAATTCAGGAATGCTGTATAGATACTTTTTATTCCAGGAATGTTGCACAGTTATTTTCTAGAATCGATTTCTTGTTCCACAACACTCTTAATTTTATGTCTAAGACTGCATGATTCATTCTTCCAGTCTTTCTATCAATTTCTCTTCTTTCTTTATGTCTAATCATGTTAGTGGAGATGAAGCTATGATGTGGACATGGAGGCCAATCAGATGGTTGTGGTGGCAGATCACAACGGCGACGAGTTCCTCAGCCTTGAGGCCCCTTGAGGAGGTTGGTTGTAAGATCAAACTCCATTAGGTTTCCGTTTTCTTTACTGTGTTCTGCAAGAAGGAGCATTGTTTGAAGGAACGCATGGAAAAAATGATATTACTGCTTCGGTAGTTTCTAGATACAGAGCTTCATCTTTAGTTCTTTGCTGATTGTATATTGACAAGTGTATTAACGGGATGCATACATAGTGCTCATTGATAAGAAATTTTTGAGGAGTTCATGTTGCTACGTTCTAAGTATAAAGTACGAAAATGCTGTTTGTATGCAATAATCTATTGCTTCATCAGTGGTATAGTATGCATGCATATTTGACATTTGAAAGTTTCGTAACTACATTATATTTCTCTCTCTGTAGTAGTACGGGACACCATAGCTTCTATATTATGTTGTTACTTTAGGCCAAAAAGTGAACTAAATCTCACGAAGCCAGGGGCTCCTCGCGTCGCTCCCCAGGCGCCGCCGGGAGCCAAACCCTACCCGCGCCGCCCCTGCCGCCGCTGCCGCCGGCCCTTGCCGTGGTGGCGGCGGGCCTCATCTCCAAAGGGGGTGAGGGAGGCCCGAGCTCTTTCCCGTCGGGGTGGCCGGCCCGTGTGGGGCGTCGCCGGAGGGGAGGGTGGAAGCCAGGGCGACGGCCCTGGAGTCTCGTCTGCTGCGGCGGCGGGGTGGTGCGGCTGGGCGCTGCGGCCTGTGGAGGCGCGGCCGTGGCATAGCAGCAGGCGGCGGCCGGCGGTGCGGGGCGTTCGGGGCCCGATCTAGGCCGCGGTGGTGTGGGCGCCTGAGGTGGTGCGGTGGAGCGCGGCAACAGTCTGCTTTTGCCGGAGGGTTACTCCGGGCAGGCGTCGGGGGTGGCCAGGCGGGTACTGCTGCGATGTGGCTCCAGGCGGGCGTTCGAGGGTGGCCAGGTTGGGCGCTATGTGGCGCGGAGGTGGGTGCAAGGACGCCGGAGCTGTGACTCCTCCGGGACGATGGGGTGGCAGACCAGGAGCCTACGCTTCAGGTCAAATGGGGAGGCGGGCCGTGGCGGCGGCCCGACGGATGCGGCGACGCTTGGGCCGTGTGGGTGGTCAGGCTGCGGTGCGTGCAGTCCCTGGCCGATGTGCGGTGCAGGGATGGTCCAGGGCGCGCTGTGTTGGTCATTTTCTGGCCTCGCTGGGTTCTAGATGGCTAGGGCAGCATGAAGCTTCGGTGGTGCTGGGCAGCGGGGCGGCTGCCCCGGGATCTCATCGGTGGCTCCTATGCGGCGGTGGCGCTGTCGCCGCACAGGAGGTGTTTGTCAGCGGAGTGCGGACTGGCGAAGCTTCGTCTTGTTGTCCGGTTGCGTGGGAATGTTGTAGGCTCGATTGCTCCAGGCGAAAGCCTGACCGCGCGGCGTCCGTGGACGTCGCCGTCCTTCTTGGGGGCGGTCGTGGAGCTCTTCAACCTTCGCTATCCCCGGGTTCACGTCTTTGGGTGAAAGCCTAGATACTACCTTGCGGGATCGGATGACGGCGTTGTTCTATCGTCGCTTCCCTTCGCGCACTCCGTCGGGCTGGCCGCACACGGCATCTGGGTTGGCTGGTGGTCAACCGGTGATGCGGGTGTTCCGGGTGGAGGTTTTGCGAGGCAACAACAATGGTGATGAGCAAGGCTTGGTTGCACAAGGCCGTGTTAGTCGGCTCCATTCCGGCGTGTCCGAATGTCTTCGGGTTGGTCTCCTCTTGATGTGAAGTCGAAACTGCTTTTGGGCAGTGTACGATGATCTTCGAGGGGCGGTCCGGTGAAGGTCCTATTCGGCGCGCGCGTCTTGCGCATCTCCTCTCCGGGTTTCGTCTTCAGAATCGGCTGCCAGCCTCTTCTCGAAGAGCCATCTATTTGGCATAGGCCAACTTGAGCTTCGCATATGTGTAGCTTTTGTGGGTAGCTAGGGTGGTTTGGTGTGCCCCTCTTGGTGGCGAGTGGGTAGTTGTGAGTGTGGGCTTGACCCTGATGCTGGAGGTTTTCGTCCGGTTTTCTCCTAAAAACCGGGCACCTTCTACTTAATTAATGAATGAGGCAAAAAATTTGCCTCCGTTTAAAAAAAATAATATTATGATGTTGTTCAAGTTCAAGTAACATGACAAATTTGCATGCTCGCTAAATTTCTTAGTGTACTCATCAGAACTATCGCCTCCCAGTCTCTATGGTATTTTGATTATGATGCGTGACTTCCTATGATTTGGTGATACATTCAGATATCATGTGCAAGGAGTGTCATAAAATCTGGAGGAGCTTGACGAGAAACAAGGTGAGCAATGACCCTCTTGCCCTTTCGGAATTTCTTAGACTTTCCTGCCTAAAATGCAAAGTTTTGATCTGATAAGGGCAATCAGACACATAGGGCCTGGACAAATTAGCTTATCATAGAGGCACAACCCAATCACAGGTAGCTCACTACTTGCATTATTGTGTAAATAATTTGTAATAACGAGAAAAAATCTGTAGTTTTACCTTATGGAATAAAAAATTCCACCATTGTTAGAAAACAAAAGTAGAAGATCCGAACCTTCTATTTGGTAAAGACTATTTTAACGCTGAGATATAACATGTTTTCACCAAGGAGGGCAGTTCAAGCAAAGCAAAGCCATGGCCTCCAACGAGGTCAGTTCTCATTCTCTTCCTCATCAAAAGTTGCATGTCTGCCATTATTTGAGAAAGGTTTCCTGATGATACGTGTATATCTGAGACTTTGTGCGCATTTCACAAGGATTTGGATCCTCACGATACAGTATATATGACAATGATGGATCTTTGGAAAATAGTTTGCTTTTTGTCTGGAAAGAAAATGTGCAATTTGAAGCAATTTTTTGGTATTCATGAATCTAGAACTCAGTTGGAGAAAAATGTATGTTTTTAAGGACATGGATGGACAATTTGTGAGCTGGAGCTTTTTTTGGGTTTTGTAAACTTACTTTTCTCAACTGGTTGTTTGCTACCTAGCTGTACTTGATTTTTTCCCCTTCCCACGAATTTAATTTCTATGGCGCTATGAAAGAAAGGCATGTTCACCTCCCTTGAATTTACGTTCCAAATACTGCAAGGCCTCCCTGTGTATGCATGACAATGGATATTTTCATCATCACCTCAAACTATGATGTCTTCTCTCAGTATTACGAGATTCTGTTTCGGAAAATCTGTATGACAACCGGCGGAGTAGAACATGGGCGTGCCACCAGGGATAGGTAATGGCGGCAGCGGTGGGGAGAAGGCGTTCATCGAGGCTAGCGGCTGGAAGGCAGGGGACTGGGCAGTCCGGTTGCCCAGTAGTGGGGAGGCGAGGAAAGGATTCTTCACCAAAGGGAAATGGAGGGAGATAGAAAGAAGGAAGGTCGAGAGTGGGGAGGCAGGCGAGAGGCACTAAGAGGGGCGCCATGTCCGAGTTTGGGTGTGAGTTTCTTTTATTTTTTCGCAGTGTCATGACTCAAGGAAAGTTTCAAGTTAATTAAGGCTTAAAAAGAAAGTTTGATTATGCGTATATGTGGCTACAAAATTACGGCTATGTGGCTGCAAAATTACGGCTTCTCAATATATATCAGTATCCTAAATGCATTTGAAAACTTGTTGCTAGAAAATTATGGCTTCTCGAAATGCATTTTAATTGAATGTCAAACTACATGGTTGTCAAAACCTAAATATATCACTGGAGCATGTTCGACATAAATGATCGCCTTGATAGATGCTGATATGGCACTACATATGGTATATGGTCTGGGAAATATCGGAACAATTGAGGATTCAACTGATGAACTAGATTAGTATCCGTGTTGGAGATATTCCTTTCTCGTTAAAGATGTTGCTGACGGGGCTTAATGCCATCCTATATATGTGCATTGAGACATAAAATATGAGATCCGTGGCAACGCACGGGCATTTGTACTAGTTACCTTTTAAAACTTGGTCGACTTTGTACGGGCCATGCCAATTTGGAGACCATTTACCATATACTTTGTCCTTAGTCCCCAACGGCAATACAGCTTCCCATACCAGATCACCAACCTGGAACTCCTTTGGCTTTACCTTCTTATTATATGCGCGAGCCACCTTGGCTTTATTCTTCTTGATTTTCTCAAGCGACCAAAGTCTGAGTTCCGTTGCATCCTCAATGCTGTCACTCATTAGGGCTGCATATTCTTCGCAGTTAAATCATTCTGAAATGTAACCCGTCTCGACCCAGCCTTGATTTCCCAGGGTAACACAGCTGCCCATAGACCAGATGGTATGGGAGTTTATTTGCTCCATGGCACACATGCGATAAGCCCACAACGCTTCTGAATAAGCTCGAGCCAACGTCTAGGATGCTCGTCGATCTTCCTCTTAATCAGCTTGATCAAGCTGGATGCTTCAGCCTCATCCATTTGCTTGAGCATAGTGGGCGGAGACTCGACATCAGCCACCCCAGTCTCGCATGTTCTAAACTCCTAGAAACAAAGGCAACCTCCGCTGGCCTGAGGTCTGGGAATCCCAATCAGTCAATGACATGCTCCCTCACGAAATCGACAACATCTGATGATGCCACTGCTTTCATAGGGACGGCCTCCACCCATTTAGTAAAATAATCTGTACTGGCCAGAACCCACACATGGCCTTTGCTTGAAGGAGGATGTATCTTGCCGATCATATCCATGCCCCATCCCCGAAACGGCCACGGCTTGGATTCATCGCTGATGCAGGTACCATCTGAATGCTCCCAAACTTCGACATGCTTGACACCCCTTATAGTACTTAAAACAATCTTCAAGCATGGTGGGCCAATAAAATCCCGATCAGCCACGATCTTATGAGCGATTGGTGAGTTCCACAGGCACCCTCATGCACCTCATGCAAGAGCCGATTGGACTCGGCTAGTCCTAAACATTTGAGAAGTAACCCTTCCAAAGTCCTGTAGAACATGTCATCGCCAATCAGACGTACTTCATGGCCCCGTATCTTATCCGTTTGGTGCCCCCGAGCTGGATTCTTCTAAGTAAGATATCGGCTCTCCAATCATCGGGTTCCATGAACCGCACCTGAAAATCGGCTCCATCTGCCTACGTCCTTGTATCCTGACGCCGTCTGTGCGAGATCGTTTGCCTCGGTATTTTGCGATCTTGGGATCAATTGAAGTTTATATACCTGAACTGTGCCATCAGCTCATGGCATTGTATCCGTAATGGGAAGAGCAACTCGCTCTCACACTTGTACTCCTCCGTGAGTTGAGAAATCACCAATTTGGAATCCCCAAAGATCTCAACTGCCTCTGCCCAGCGTCCAATAGCAACTTCATTCCCTTGCACATCGCCTCATACTCGGCAACGTTGTTGGTGCAAGGGGTAGATATTGGAGAAGGAATACGTTGCCCCCGAGGCGACACGAGTAGCACGCCGATGCCGCAACCATCCTCACAGACCGATCCATCGAAGAACATGGTCCATGCATGCACGATAGTGCTGCTACGTCCGTGTTGATTCGTTTAGCAATAAGATCGGCCAACGCTTGTCCTTTGACTGCTTTCGCAGGCGATACCGGATATCAAATTCCGATAAAGCAAACATCCATTTGCCGAGTCGCCTTTCAACACAGAGCCGACCATATGCTTGATTACATCCGATTTGCATATGACGATGATTTGCTTCAGCAAGATGTGCTGAATCTTGGTGCAGGTGAAGAACAGACAGAGGCACAACTTCTCGATCTCAAGGTACCTCGTTTCTGCATCCAACATCCTTCTGCTGAGGTAGAAAACCACTTTTTCCAGACCATCATAAACCTGCACTACCACTGACGCGATAGAGGCTGCTACTGGACAAGTAAATGTAGAATGGCATGTCTTGCTGCGGTGGAACCAATATAGGTGGCTTCGTTAAGTACTCCTTGATATCGTCAAATGCTCGCTGTTGCTCATATTTGTTAAGAAGATGTGCGGAGAGTGGTCGTTGATACCGCACGCTTCTCACTTCTTCCTCAGTCAGGTACCGCCGTCACATCATGTGGGGCCGGTCGAGTGGATCGGCTCCGCTTTATCTTTGCCACGGGAGGATCGTTTTATCCTTGCATGGCGGTCTACAAACCCTGCCATGTTGATATCAAAGAGAAGCCTGGCTCGCGTCTTATGCAATGACCGAGATCCACCATGTTGACGCCAGAAACGGATGTGTGTCAACTTTCATGGCAAACTGACCGAAGAGTAATCGGCCTTGTTCTATCGTCATTTGAATCTGTCCGCGCAACACTTGGTGGCGTGGGTGAACGTGTGATGCCATTTGCAGTATGGTCTCCCGTTCACCTCTTGTAACGTAGGGATTTTGTGGCCTTCGGGTGGTTTCAGCTGTTTTTCCTTCAGCAGAAATCAAAAATCTGCTCGTTTTTGCTTAAATCAAAGTCAAACCCTTTTGCAGGCCCTGGTTGTTTCACCCATTTGGACACGGGTACGCCCCGAGCCCATTCAGCCACGCGACTTCGATCTTCACGCAGCGCTTCATCTTCTGTTCTCACCGGAGCGACGGCGCTTGAACTTGTCCTGGTACAATTACGGTGGCATTGTTCATACGATGTCAATTTCTGAACCATGTGCTTTGCTGAATCGTAGTCCGCTTGGAACGTCGATCCTTGAGCGGAGAGGCCTGTTGCTAGATCGACCGTCCTTCTCGTATAAACGAACCAATAACATCAGTTCTTGACAAATTCCTGAAACGCTGAATGTATTCGGACATCGTCTCCTTCTCGCTCACTGTACAAGTCGGACTTGTGCAGCTTGATAACCAATGATATTGTATGTGAAACGGCTCTTCCAGCTTCCATGTTCGGACGAATCTCGTGGCAACGAGGTGTACCACCCAAAGTTGGACCGTGAGAGAGATTGCAAGAAGAACCTCACACGTAGCTGATCTGATGCTGAGACCATGCCAACCGTGCCAAATATCGGCTCACGTGCTCATCTGATAGACCCTTCTGATCCACCGAATTTTGTGTCAGTGAGCCGATACTTAGGCGGTAGTGGGATCAGGTCATACTCGTTGGGATACGGCTTGGAATAGCCGATTGTTCTCTTCTTCAGAGGATACCGACCTGGTCTCTCAAGATTGACTGATCTGATCCACCGAGGAGTTGCGAGGTTGAGCTTTCATGACATCGTTCCGGTGGCATACTTAGCTAGCCACGCTTGTTTCAAGATCCGCCCGTAACTCCCTCCTGTTCCAGCAATCCTCCGCTCCGCAATCCCTCCTGCTCGTGATCCGGTTCGAGGCATCCAGGTTGCAGGTCCGGCACGTATCCATGTGGGATCTCTTTGGGCGGCTCAAACAAATTGGTAATCGCCAGATCACCTCCAACCTTGTAGACGACGTACGCCGGTGAACCTTGTTGCGTGGAGCTGCCAACGTGTATGGCAGTGGTGGCCTAGTGTAGAACGGTATTTCTCCCCGATGAGTTCCTAGAGCAGGTCCTGACGGAGAATACTGATGCTTCATGATTTCTTGAACCACGCGAAGCGCAACACGCTCAAGAGTGTTCACCAGGCTCTCGGAATGTCGATGTAGAGAGTGAGCCACGCATAGTTAATTTCGGCGCAGGGCTCGCACGGTCCTCCGAAGGGAGAGACAGATCTATCCCTCAAACACGCCTTCGGTTTGGAATCCTTTGAATCTAATGTCGTGCGAACGGGTCTTCTTCGAAAGAGCCGATGAGATCGGCTTCAAAGATGGCCTTGAGCTCATCGTATTTTTCTTGTGCTCTGCGAGGCAGATCTTCATACTTGATCTGTTCCGCACACGTCCTGGCGGTGTAAGGGCGTGCCACCTGACCTATACCCGGTCGAAGGTGTTGATTGCTTCGATTAGTCTCCGCATGGTAGACACGTAAACATTAAATACGAGCCCGATCGGCTCTCAAGTTGCCCTGTGGATCGGCTCTAAGAGCCAATTGCCCCATGATTCACGTCGAGTTATGACATGGGGATCCTGCTTGATCAATACAAAGTTAAACAATCCACGACAGTTTAGGGTTTTTACCGTATGATCGGAACATCCTACGCGTAGTTGAGCCTAGTAGATACGGAAGATGATGGAAAACTAACCCTAAAAGAGGCCTAAAAACCAACATTGAGTCAATTCCCGGAACAATCCCTCTTAGGGCTAACAAACCGCACCTCTCCCACTACCGGATCGTTCAACCCGTTTGCAAGGCCTAACCATACGGATATTAAACTAATCCTTGAAGAACAAGGAGCAACTATAACAGATTGGATCTACTAAACAACGAACAAGCAAGTGCTGCCCTATACCTGGAGGGAAGCTAGATATCGAGGACGGCATAGCTAAGCAAATATGTATAAGAAAAGCATCAATGCAAGCCCCAAAACATCTACGATAAGTAGTGCTACTCGCCATCAACAACGCAGCACGAGTAACGTAATGATAACGAATAAACTTATACCGCCTAGATCGCAAGATGCGATCTAGGCAAGATGATGCTTACCCGAAGAAACCCTCGTAATAAGGGGTGGCGATGCGCCTATTTGTGTTGTTGTGAACGTGATTGTCCTCCGTTCTCAATAACACTAGGTACATATTTATAGTCCAGGGACTTTCTAATTCTGGATGTGCACCTAACCGTGCACGGGTTAAACTATCTTTTAATTCTAAACTAAGATGCAATCTACTATAAAATACAAATAACATGCATCTAGCCCAAACTCTTCGTGCAAGGCCGCTTTAGAGACGCTCCCATATCCTCCAAGCCCATCTCAATTACGGCCCATCTCCGATTTGGCCAAAATCCGGTGATAACAGAGTATCAACCTGCGCTCATCCCAAGAGTGCAAAGAGCAAGAAGATCATGAATGTACTTTTCCTGAGAGATAGAAAAGCCATCGAATGGAGGAAACCTCAATGCCAAGAAAATAGCGAAGAGGACCAAGATCAGTCATAAGAAACTGATCTCGAAGACGAGCCTTGACAAAAGCAATATACTCAGGATCATCACCAGTAATGATCATATCATCAACATAGAGAAGAAGAAGAGTGCATCCACAAGGAGAAGTGTGAACGAAAACTGCTGGATCATGAAGACTAGAGAGAAACTAGGAAAGGTCAGCCACAGGGCGAGCCAAACCAGCCACAGGGGCCTGTTTGAGACCATAGAAAGAACGTCGAAGACGACAAACCATCCCATCGGGAACAGAATACTCAGGAGGAGGTTGCGTGTAAACTTCCTCACTCAACTCGCCATTAAGAAAAGCGTTCTGAACATCAAGTTGGGACACAGACCAACAACGAATAGAAGCAACAACAAGAAGGGTATGCACATTGGTCATATGAGCCACATTAGCAAAAGTCTAATCATAGTCACGGCCGTGCTCCTGCTGAAAGCCACGAGCCACAAGACGCGCTTTATAGCGCTCAAGAGATCCATCAGAGTGAGTCTTAATTTTATAGACCCACTTACACGTGATAGGAACGAACACCATAAGGGGGAGAAACAAGATCCCAAGTGCTAGTGCGCTCAAGCAAATATCTCCTCAGCCATGGCAAGCTGCCATTCAGGATGATGCTCGACATCCCGATAAGAAGTCGGCTTGGAAAAGACAGAGAGACTATACTAACTAGGAGAGTAACGGGCTGGAGCACGACGCTGACGAACAGGCCGTGAAGGGGGAAGCTCATCAACGGATGACAACTCATCAGAAGAAGAGGAGGAAGGGACAGCATCGGAAGGATTCGAAGCCGGAGAACGAGGAGTACTAGGTGGACTAGACGGACGAGAGGATGGCGGCGAAGGGGGCGCATCAGAACTAGGAGGGGGAGGAGAAGGGACAGCAGGGGGTGCATCCGGAAAAAGAATAAAAGAGAGATCATCCACCGGGTAAGTACCCGAGGTGGGGCGAGGATAGAAGGACGTGTCTCATCAAACGTGACGTCACGAGAGATGCGCATCCGACGACCAACAGGGTCCCAACAGCGATAGCCCTTATGCTCATCACTGTATCTGAGAAAAACACACTCAACAGACTGAGCGGTCAGTTTGGTGCGTTCGCGAGGAACGTAGCAAACGCAACCAAATAAATGAAGAGTCGAGTAATCTGGAGAGCGACTAGAAAGATGCTCGAGAGGAATGCCACCTTGAAGGGCAGCAAAAGGCTGAATGTTAATGTGGTAAGTCGACGTAGCGACAGCCTCAGCCCAGAGATGCGGTGGAAGAGAGGAAGCAATCATCATAGCACGGGTAGTCTCAAGAATATGACAATTCTTACGCTCGGCGACACCATTTTGAGCATGGGCGCCAGGATACGAGAACTGGGCAAGGGTGCCCTGCTCAGCAAGAACACCACGCAGGTGCTAGAGATATACTCTCCTGCAGAATCAGCACGAAACACACAAATAGGCGTGGAATATTGAGTATGAACCATGGCTGCAAAACGCTGATAAATAGAGAGCACCTCACTGCGAGAGCGCATAAGAAACAACCAGGTGTACCGCGAAAAATCATCAATAAAAAAATATAGTATCGATGACCCTCTTTCGAAGAAAAGGGAGCCGGACCCCAAACATACGAATGAACTAAATCAAAAGGTCGCTGAGACAGACCCCAGAAGACCATACGAACTAATGACGATAAATGGGAGCCACAGAGGTGACCCAACCGATGATGCCACTGCTGAAAAGATCTAGTGACAGAAGCAGTGACCACAGGAGAACTGGCAGATGAAGTGTCAGTAGAAGGAATGCGAAGCCAGTCTAACTCCCTGTTGCCTGCCAAAACCCACCGGCGAGCAGTGGTTAAGCAACACGAGGAGGCTTCGGCGAGGCTTCCCTCGACTCGTCCCGCAAATGTTCCGCACACGACCCGGCGGCTGCATACGTGCCACCACCTATACCGGCAGAAGGTGTTGGATTGCTTCGATTAGTTCCCCGCATGGCGACACGTAAACATCAAATACGAGCCCTATCGGCTCTCAGGTTGCTGTGGATCGGCTCAAAGAGCCGATCGCCCCATGGTTCATGTTGGATTTTCAATGACATGGGGATCCTGCTTGTCACGACAAAGCTAAACCAATCTACTACGTAGGTTCTCACCGTATGATCAACATCCTACGCGCAGTTGAGCTCTAATAGACACGAAAGATATTGGAAAACTAGCCCTAAAAGAGGCCTAAAAACCAACATTAAGTTAATTCTAACATCCCTCTTAGGACTAACAAACCATACCTATCGACTACCGGATCGTTCAACCCGTTTGCAAGGCCTAACCATACGGATATTAAACTCTTGAAGAACAAGGAGCAACTATAACAGATCGGATCTACTAAGTAACGAACACAAGATGCTGCTTACACCTGGATAGGTGTAAGGGCAGCTAGATATTGAGGGGCATAGCTAAGCAGATATACGAAGAAAAGCATCTACGCAAGCCCCAAACATCTACGATAAATAGTGCTATCATCAACAACGCTTCAAGACGAGCAACACAAGGTAAACGAATAACCGTTGTGCCTAGGCAGATGCGATCTAGGCAGCATGATGACCCGGAGAAACCCTCGAAAGAAGGGTGGCGATGCGCCTGATTTGTGTATGAACGTGATTGTCCTCCTTTTCCGATAACCCTAGATACATATTTATAGTCCAAGGGACTTTAATTCGGACGTGCACCTAACCGTGCACGGGTCAAACTCCATCTCTTTCAATCTAAACTAAGATGCGATCTACTAATATTTCAGATACACGGGCAATTAAGCCCAAACTCTTCGCAAGGCCGCTTCAAAGATGCTCCACGTGTGTATCCTTCAAGCCCATCTTCGCTACGCCCATCTCCCGATTTGGCCAAAATCCGGTGATAACACATGCCCCCCGGTTTTGGTAATGATAATTTCAAAACCACTCTGTTTTTACCTTCGAGGGTCATGTCGTGCGCGCTCCATCGAGTATTCTTCATCATGACGCCTTGCCTTCTCAACTTTCTGCACGATTTGACAGTTTTGGCACCACATCCTCGAAAACTGTTCGAACATTAAATCTCCATCTCTTTTTATTTAACTGCACGAACAGTTCTCCTCTTCATCCCCTTCACAGCACTCCAAAACCCTCCTCTCGCCACCATGTCTTCTTCTTCTTCCTCCTCATCGGGTCTTTCCAGTCTTCCCCCTTCCGCGAGCCGACACCGGAGTGGGATCCGCAAGAGGCCCACGCAGCCAACATCCGCCCGCGCCATAGCCGACGTGGGACGAGTCGAACCACGACCCCTCCGTCTGGTCCGAGATGACCAGTCCTGACTGACGGGGAGAGCGACCTCCGCTTCCTCGCCGGAGAATCGGAGGAGGAGAGCGAGGACGACGCCTTCTCGGGGACTTCACCTCCTCCGAGGAGGTGAAGGATGAAGAAGAGGAGGAGGACGACACCGGACGAGCGCCGGCAAGCGCCTGCCTCTGGCCTGCAATCTGCGACTTCGATAAAGAGCACGATGACGGAGACGAGGACAATGAAGGTCTCGCCGGCTAAAGAGTATACAGCGAGATTTCGAAAAAGCATAAATAAAAAAAACGACGACGACGAGGGCAGCAACGGCCCGTAGATAGGATCTTTTATAGGGCTAGTAGTAGATGGGGCAATGTATCCCTAGTAATTCCTTTTGAGAGCAATTAGTCCTTCAAGAAATCTTGCTACCAATGAAGAATTTCTTTACTTGATCTTGCCGATCCCTTTACGTCAATTTAGCCGATGTTCCCTCAAACTGACTTTGCCGATTGTTAGCCTGATCAACGCCAATGAGCCGATGGCAACGCATCGGTCTCTTGTAATAAATTTCAAGATAGACTGTCCATCCAATCATGACCAAATCGCAATCGTGCAAACCTCGATCTTGGAAATCCAAACCTCCTGAGCTTAATGTTAGCTTTAACGGCCAAAATTCCGGAGTCAATGCCTTCAGGAGAACTCCAGGACCATTGCTGAACACCTTGATGTTGAAGTGTTATCACCTGATTTTGGCCAAATCAGGAGACGGGCCGTAAGTGAAGATGGGCTTGAAGGACGTACACATGAATAATTCTTTGAAGCGGCCTTGCGCTGATAGTTTGGGCTAAGTGGCCCATGTATCGTAACATTCACGCATTGTAATTTAGATTAAAGAGATAAAGTCCGGCCCGTGCACGGTTAGGTGCACGCCTCAATTAGAAAGTCCCTTGGACTATAAATATGTATCTAGGGTTATCGAAAAGAGGACAATCACCGTTCAACCAAAACAAACCAATCTCGGCGCACGCCACCCCTTTCCTACGAGGGTTCTTACCGTAAGCATCATGCTGCCTAGATCGCATCTCGCGATCTAAGAGCGGCCGGCTCCGCACTAGTATTGTTCATGCATTACTCGTCACGAAGCTTAGCACATTGGCGAGCAGCGTAGTTATCATTAGATGTGTTAGGGTTAGCATTGTTCTTCACGTATGCTATCGTAGTGCAACCCTTGCATGTCTAGCTGCCCTTACGTCTATCCGGACGTAAGGGCACTTTCTTGATCATGCTTAGTAGATCCGATCCGTTACGGTTGCTCATTGATTCTCAAGGATGATTTTAATATCTGCATAGTTAGGCCTTATGCTGGGGTGTGGAGGATCCGGTGGTGCGTTAGATGGTGTTTACCCTCCGAGGGATGTTCCGGGGATCAACGTTATGTTGGTTTTTAGGCCTCTCGTAGGGGTAGTTTGGTGCACCGTCTCTCGTAGCTGCTAGGCCCGATCGCACGTGGGACGTTCCGATTATGCGGTGAAAACCCTAAAGCGTCGTGGATCGTTTCAGCTTTGTCCTGATCAAGCAGACCCCCATGCCATTGCTAATCCATCAAGGACCATGGGACGATCGGCTCTTTGAGCACAGGGAAACCTGAGAGGCGATAAGGCTCGTATTTAATGTGCACGTGTCTACCATGCGGGAACAATCGAGCACTAGCACCTTCGACCAGGTCTGGGTTAGGTGGCACGCCCGGCAACCGCCAGGACGCGCGCGAGAAGATTTGCGGGACGACGCGAGGGTGCCGGGGATCCACTAAGCGGCCCTAGGAGCCTCCCGTCTTCGTGTTACTTAACCAAAGCCCGTCGGGGGGGGTTTTGGGAGGTAACACATTCTGGCACGCCCGGTGGGACCTCTGCAAACATCTCGTCAACACAGAGCATACGAGATGACGGGGAGCGGATCACATGCAAGGATCTCCTGCGAACTGGAAAATACGATGAGCTGAAGGCCATGTGTGAAGCCCGAACTCATCGGCTCCTTTCGAGACACCCCGTTCTCGCAACATCAAGCTCGGGAGGAAACACGCGTCCGTCGCATGGCGTCGACTGGTAGATCTCAGCCACTCTATAAGAGAACCAGGGTTCTCTTTCGATGTCAATATGGCAGGATTCATGATTCGCCATGACGCGGACAAAGTAGAGAGCAGCCACTCTCGTGGCAAAGATAAAGAGGAGGCCGTTCCACGTGACCGGCCCCAAGACGACGATAGACGATACCTGACCGAGGAGGAGGTGAGAAACATACGGTATCCCCGCCCATTATCCGTGCATCTCCTCGGCAAATATGAACACAGCGCCGATGGCAGCTACGACGACGACGATGAAGGATATCGTCGATCTGATGCAAACAGGAGGTATGTATCGTCAGAACAATGGCCACGACGACGGGTGCGAACGTCGCGCTGGAGGGAGGTCAAAGGGGCAAGACAACGTGGATAAGCCCTGGAGCTGTCCCTTATTCAAACATTGCTGGGACTCAGGGATGAGCCGATTGCCAACAATCGAGAACTGCCCAGGATGCACACAACAAAGGAGGAGGACGAACGAGGTTTCAGTGTTCAGGCGTCTGGGACCTCTCCCACCTCATCCTGAGGCGTCTCAAGAAGAAGACTTCGAGGAGTCGGATGGAGAGAGAAGATAGGTATCTCGACCAAGGTGGTGCCCGAGGACTTCAGCCATTCTCGAAGCGGCGGGTGCGGCGGGCAGAAACTTGGAAGAAGCCGAGGCACGGTGCACATGCACGTTGAAAGACGCGGCCCCGATACGCTGCGAAAATCCGGCGAACGGTGAGACGGCGGCGCCCGCTAAAAAGAAAGTATGGCGCCAAAACGGCGAAAACCGATGCACGAGCATCGGGCGGGTACCCGTGCGAACATCGGGCGATACAAACATGGTATTCATACTCCCGTCGATTTCGCGCTCCAAGCGACGAGTTGGTGTCAGATCAGCGGTCCACGACCAATTATTTTTGAAAAGCCACAAGATAGAACCTACAGGAAAGCCCTATACTTGAAGGGTTACATCAATGGGCAGCCTATGACAAGATGTTGGTTGATACCGGAGCGACAGTCAACATAATGCCGTATTCAATGCTACGACGGTTGGGGCATTCCAGCGACGATCATACAGACCAACATCACATTAAGCGACTTCAACGTGGGCGTCGAGCAAGTGTTCTGAATGTAGAGCTTACTATAGGCCGGAAAACCATACCTACCGCGTTCTTCATCGTTGACAGCCGAAAGCAATTAGGATCCTATTGGGAAGGGGTAGTTCATGCTAGCTGTTGTATCCGTCTACGATGCACCAATGTATCATACGGTGGGACGGAGATGAAGTGGAGATCGTTCAA
The DNA here is from genome assembly GCA_030979885.1 of Lolium multiflorum. Lineage (NCBI taxonomy): Eukaryota > Viridiplantae > Streptophyta > Magnoliopsida > Poales > Poaceae > Lolium > Lolium multiflorum. The sequence goes on from CM061750.1 coordinate 171,070,512, forward strand.
GCGGATGACTCAATCGAGATATCATTAGCTGCCATGAGCGTGTGGGAAAGCGAGACGACCAGAGCAGCTCTGCAGGATCGGTTTAGAGGTTGTGGCCTTATCAAGCCTCTAAGAATGGGGGTAAGGCTGGTTTTATCCAGGCCTAACGGAATAACACGTCCAAGATATTGGACATACGTGGCAGGGCGGTCCCTGCGATCGGCCCTCAAAAAATGAAAAGTAAAGGATCTTATCTCCAGGCATGCCACGTAGCTACGGTAAATCCAAAGAAGTTAAATCATAAGTCAAAGCTTGTGCAACAAAAAGAAGGAGGCCGATTCATATTGATACAATTATCCCTTAACATACAGCAATCTGTGTTCGACGTGATTCAACGGGTGCCTGAAGAGCCGTACCATCAATTACTTGACGGAATCGTATCAGGGGCACATAGATGGATGATATGCGAGGATCGGAGTTGGGAACGGATGTCAAATTTCCGACAGAGCAGCTCAAGTGTGGAGGCCGATACATAAACAAATCGGCCACAAAAAATCGAAAACATCGAAATTTTTTAGGCACGGCCGATGCACGGCCATCGACTTAAGGGATGCGACCGTCACACGCAGGGGCTAATGGAGCAGTCATCGGGCAGCGAGGCTCCACTGAAGGGCAAACATGCCGGCGGCTCTCCTCAGTAGAATTGTTGATGGCTCTGTTAGCAAACCCCCAAGCGGATCATTGCGTTGGCAATATCGGGTCGCGGCCCCGATCAATAGCAGGAGCGGCATAAGCACGCAGTTCAGGTTAAGGGCAAGCCCGACGAAGCAGCATGTCTCTTCTGAGACCAGGAGGATAGTCGATGATGAGGCAATCGACTACGGGCATGTCACGACCAAAATGAGGGAGAGCATCACCGGGAGAGCTGCATCAGCTGCCAAAGATGATGAACCGGTATGATCGGCGAGACGCAGGACTAGAACAGAAGAAAAGCTCGGGGGGCAGTTGGCCCTGAAGGGTCCTTCACTATAGGAAGCCGATTTTTCGGAATCGGCTGGCCCTGCGTCACGACTTGTCGAGAGCAGTCTTTGATGTCGCCCAAAAATATCAGTTTCCACATACAAGTCAATTGAGTGACACGCACGGGGCTCTATTGTAGGCACCTGCCCGGAGCCAGATGGCCAGCCCGGGGGTTGGGTGGCTAAGGAAGTCATGGTCTTGTTTGGTCTCATGAGGCAAACCAGCGCTTAGCCGTCGACTCAGGGATCTACGGTGGTTTGCGCGAGAGGTCTTATCGGGCACTTCCGTACCGCCAAGTCGGCGGTTTTAGGCGTAACCACAACGGATCAGGTTAGGGTCATGAGAACAACCGATGATCACCCGATGATCTCCTAGAGCCGAACCATTCTAGAAGCTGCATCAGGTTGCCCAAGATGATGAACCAATCGAAGCAGCAGGGTACAGGAATGGAGCTGGGGGGCTGAAAGGCCACTACATTGAGGTTCCTTGATTCAAGGGAGCTCAGCGGCCTTTCAAAATCTGCCAGTCTTGGCTCCTTGAGCGTAAGCATTCTCGCCTTGTCTTTAAGCTGGAGTAGCTCGGGGGGTAGCTAGCTCTGAAACATCGACGATCTGGAGAGCCGATTTTGTGGAATTCGGCTAACACGGCACTACGATTGGGAAGCCAATGATGACCCACTCGGCTGGTCCATTGTTATCCTTGCCTCGGCGAGGCTCGGGGGCAGCTCGTCCTCGGGGTTCCTTGTTCGATGAAGCCAATTTGGTTGAAAAGCTGACTCTGCATCACAACTTGTTGAGAGATGGTGAACTATGGCAGAAGAGAATTGCTGGGGCTGATGAGGAAAGTTTGAAGGAGGAGCCATCATAATTGATAGGCTTTGGGCCGGTTTGTTGCTGCAAATAAGCAAAGCATCGCGAGGAAGGGTATAGGCGATCGAAATTTTCAGCAATGGTCCAAGAAGTTATCCTGAAAGCATCGGTTCTGGAGTCGCCGGTTAGAGACTAGCGTTAAGCGCGGATTTGGATTTCAAGGTTTCATTATCATGAGGAACCAAGACATGGAAATCGGCTCATTGAGCGTCGGCCGAATCGACGATCGGCATTCAGTACAAAGGGCAATGGCTAAACCATTACAAAGGAAATCGACAGAATCAAGTTGGGAAATTCTTCATTGATAAACTAGATTTCTTACATAAAAGAGCTGATTGCTCTCAAAAGGAGGTCCAGGGGTACATTGCCCCATCTACTACTGCTGGCCCTAAGCTAAGATCCTATCTAGGGGCCGTTGCCCCTCGTCGCCACCGCACGGGTCGGCGAGCCGTCCGGACCATCGTCGGAGTAGCGACCGCCGGAGGACCTCCGTTGTCGCGTCTCCTCGTCTTCTTCGTCGCCGATGTCCGACCACCGCCGAGATCTGGGAGTGGCGCGCCTGGCCATCGTGGAGTTGTCATCTTCCTCCTCCTCCTCTGCTCCTCTTCGGAGGAGGGGGCCCCGTCCCGGGGAAGGTGGTCGTCGTCGCTTTCCTCCACGCTGCGGCGAGGAAGCGAGGTCTCCCAGTCGGTCAGGGGACGGTCGTCCTCTGACCAGGTAGAGAAGTCGTGGCTTGGCTCGTCCCGGCCTCGATGGCGCGGCGGATGTTGGCCGCATGGGCTTCCTCGGGTTCCATTCGTCGTCGGCTCGCGGAAGGGGGAGGGCTAGATCCGATGAAGAGGAGGACATGGTGGCGCAGGAGGGTTTTCGCTAGATGCTAGTGCCAGGAGGATGAGGAAGAGAACTACGAGGAGTGGCCGAATAAAGGGGGAGTATATGGTTTAATGCGAAGTAGTTCCGACGTGGTCATAGTCAAGTCGTGCGGGCGAGGAGGCAAGACGTCATCATGAAAGAAACTACGACGGTTCGCGACATGACCCCTCGAGGAAAAACAGATGGTTTTGATATTATCATTACAAAAACCAGGCATGTGTTATCACACGATTTTGGCCAAATCAGGAGAGGGACGTATGAAGATGGGCTTGAAGACGTACACATGAAGCATCTTTGAAGCGGCCTTGCGCTGATAGTTTGGGCTAAGTGGCCCATGTATCTGTAACATATTAGATCGCATTGTAATTTAGATTAAAGAGGTGTCCGGCCCGTGCACGGTTGGGTGCACGCCTCAATTAGAAAGTCCCTTGGACTATAAATATGTATCTAGGGTTATCAGAAAAGGAGGACAATCACCGTTCAACCAAAACAAACCAATCTCGGCGCATCGCCACCCCTTTCCTACGAGGGTTCTTACCGGTAAGCATCATGCTGCCTAGATCGCATCTCGATCTAGGCAGCGTATCTTAGTATTGTTCATGCGTTCTCGTACTGAAGCCCTTTTGATGGCGAGCAACGTAGTTATCATTAGATGTGTTAGGGTTAGCATTGTTCTTCCCGTAATATGCTATCGTAGTGCAACCCTTGCATGTCTAGCTGCCCTACGTCTATCAGGACGGCGGGGCAGCATCTTGATCATGCTTAGTAGATCCGATCCGTTACGGTTGCTCTCTGCATCTGCAGGGATTAGTTTGATATCTGCATAGTTAGGCCTTATGCTGGGGTCGGAGGATCGGTGGTGCGTTAGATGGTGTTTACCGTCCGAGGGATGTTCCGGGGATCAACGTTATGTTGGTTTTTGGGCTCTCGTAGGGGTAGTTTGCACCGTCTCTCGTAGCTGCTAGGCCGATCGCACGTAGGACGTTCGATTATGCGGTGAAAACCTAAACTGTCGTGGATCGTTTCAGCTTTATCAAGCAGGATCCCCATGCCATTGCTAATCCATCAAGGACCATGGGCGTCGGCTCTTGAGCCGATCCACGGGAAACCTGAGAGCCAAAGGCTCGTATTTAATGTACGTGTCTACCATGCAGGAACAATCGAAGCACTAACACCTTCCTGACCAGGTCTAGGTCGTGGCACGCCCAGGCAATCCCAGGACGCGCGCCGAAGATTTGCGGACGACCCGAGGAGGTACCAGGGATCCACTAAGCGGCCCTAGGAGCCTCCCGGCTCTTCGTGTTACTTAACCAAAGCCCGTCGGGGGGTTTTGGAGGGTAACATGAAGCTAGAACTACTGCATAACAGATACCATTTGATGCTCTATTTCTTTGCAGCAACAAGCTGGTCCAGAGCCTTTCAATGATAATGGCTCCCTCTTCAAACTTCTCCCACCAACTCCGGCGGTTCACCACCGTTTATAACAATTGTGGATGCAGGCTAGCCGATTTAACCGAAATCGGCTCTAAGAGCAAAGGATCTTCAGGGGCAGCTGCCCCCGAGCCTCGTCAGGGCGTGGACGGTAGCGAAATAGATGGCTGCCAGGACAACTTTGAAGGGCAAACACCCCTAGGCTTTGGTTATCCTATTAAGTCCAATAATCCTGCTCTTGTAGACTTCCCCGAGATGATATCATCAAGGACATGCAATCCAGCTGACGAAGCTCCAACTTGGACACCTCCGGGTACACCACCACGTAGAACTAGCCAGATGTGTCACCATCGGCTTCCAAGAACAGGTCAGCCCTCAACTCCCATCACATCAAGATAGGAAAGCTTATGCACAAGGAGTCGATATACCACGAGGGCTTAGCAGGACCAGCAAATCCCTTCTTTGAACCAAGAAGCTTCTCATGCAATGGCTCTTTAACTCCTCCTGGCTCAATTCTTGTGCTTTACTGCTCCGATTGGCTCGCCCTTTCTCTGATCTGCATGCTTACGCTGCTCTGGTTGTCTGTTAGGGCCGTGATCTCTCAGGCTTGCTGACGTGTCGCTCGACCCTAAATATCAAGCCGGCCTCTCCATCGGCAACTGCTCCATTGACGCTTGTAACAGTTTGTACCTCTCGAGTCGATGATCGTGCATCGGCTTTGCTTAAAAAAATTGTATTTACGATTTTTTACTAGCCGATCGATCTGATGAATCGGCTTCCCTGGGTGGTACATACTTCTTGTACCTTCTCCGTGTGTATGCCCCCCGAGCCGAATCCTTCAAGTGATTGAAGATATCGGCTTTTCAGCCAATTCACGCTTGCCTCACCACTCACCATGTGCAATAGTAAACATGGGTGGTGGGAATAGTTTTAGCCGATTGCTAGAATCGGCTCCCCTTGCAATTGGTGATCCAACTTATTTGCTGATAAATGTTGGCCATGGCTTATCCCCAGGACAAATGTCGATCTCTTCTAGTCCATCAGCTGCTGTAAACCCATATCTCAGCTTTCCATTGCCTGCCAAATCGATGAGGAAGGCAGGCAGAAGGTAGGTTGGATAATTGTGGCCGATTGCTAGAATCGGCCTCCTTTTCCATTGCAATGTTGAACGAGGGTTTACAACTTCTTGGCTCTGCTATGACAACGTGGCATGTTTGAAGTGAGATCCTTGTTTCTTATTTTTGGGGCCGATCGCAGGGATCGGCCCTTGCCACGTACGTCCGTAGACTCGGATATTGCTACTCTGTCAGGCCGTGGATAAGACTAGCCTCACCCCGTTTTTGTAGCCGATGCGTTCACAGCCGTCCAGTTGATTCTAGAGGCGGCTCTTGGTCATTGCTTCCCAGATGTTCATGGCAGCCAAAGAGATATCGACTGAATCATCCGCATGAACCACCTCTACTTCATCTCCATCCCATTGTATGATGCACGATGCATTGTGGACGGAATGCAACGTTAGCATGGATCAATCCCTTCCTCAGGGACAGCATAAGTGCTCTTGCTTCATCAACGATAAAAAAGGATGTAGGGATGGTCTTTCGGCCGACAGTTAAGTCCACGTTCAGTACACCCTTGGCTTGACGGTTGGCCGTTGAAATCGCTTAGCGTGACGTTGGTCTTGATCAGATCTTCAGTAGAACGTCCCAAACGTCGTAACATGGAGTACGGCATTATGTTGACCTCTGCTCCCATGTCAACTTGACATCTTGCTGATAGGCTGCCTGTTGATATAACCCTCTAGGTATAGGGCCTTCAGATGCCTATAGCTCCTTTCTCGTGGCTTCTCAAAGATAACTGGCCGTGGCCCGCAATCAAACTGTGCCACTGATACTTCCTCGTCTTTTGGAGCACAAAACTCCGACGGGAGAACGAACACCATGTTTGTATCAGCCGATGTCCCTGCATGGCTTTCTTCGCTTGGGTCGCCACACTTTCTTAGGTGGCGAGCTTCTATTCCGTGTTTGCCGAATCTTTACGGCGAGATCGGGCCGTGCTTTCCTCAACGTGTACTAGTCTGCGCCTCGGCTTCTTCCAAGTTTAGTAGCGTTGCACTTTGCGCTTTTGGGAGTGGCTGAGTCCATCAGGACACCACCTTGGTCGGTGATATCTATCTTCTTCTTCCGACTCTTCAAAGTCTTCATCTTGGGATGACTCAGCTCGTTTGTTCGGTGGAGAGGTCCTAGACGCTTGAACACGGAAACTTCATTTGCTCCCTTCTCGCTTACATTCAGGGCAGTTCTCGATTGTAGGCAATCGGCTCATTCCTGAGTCCCAGCAGTGTTTGAAGAAAGGACAATTCCAATGTCTGTCCACGTCCTCTTGCTCCCTTGATCTCCCTCGGCGTGACGCTCATACCCTTCGTATCGACGGTATTGTCTGCATCGGGCCGACGATATCTGTCATCATCTACGTCGTAGCGCCGACGTCGGTCGTACTGCTGTTCATATTTGTTAAGGAGGTGCGCGGAAAGGTCGTTGGTACCGCACGCTGATCACCTCTTCTCACCAAATACCGTCGTCATCATGCTGGGCCGGTCGCGTGGATCGGCCTCCTTTTATCTTTTGCCGCGAGCGACTGCTCTCGGCTTATCCCCGTCATGGCGATCCGCAAGCCCGCCATATTGATATCAAACGAAAACGGCTCGCGTCCTATGCAGTGGCCGAGATCGACCATGTTGACCTCCGGAAACGGCTGCTTGCCACCCTCATGGCAAACTGACCGAAGAGTAATCGGCCTTGTTCTATCGCCATGTCTGTCCGCGAAGGACTTTGCAGTCGTTGGTGGTATGGGTGAACGTATGATGCCACTTGCAGTATGACCTGCCGTTCATCTCTTGTGGCGTGGGGATTTTGTGGCCTTCGGGTAACTTCAGCTGTTTCTCCTTCAGCAGCAAATCAAAAATTTGCTCCGTTTTGCTCAAATCGAAGTCAAACCCCTTCACAGGCCTGGTTGCTTCACCCACTTGCAGGACACGGGTTTTGCCCCGGGTCCACTCAGCCTACGACCTCCGATCTCGTAGAATCTTCATCTTCGTCGTCTCGATCAGGGCGACGCGCTTGTACTTGTCCTGGTACAATCGGATGGCGCGTTCATATGCATCAACTTCTGAACCATGTGCGCGGTGGTGTACTCGACTTGGAAGGTCACATCTCTAAGCGGCGCTGATAGTCCTGCTACCGCCACTCGTGCTTCCTTCTCGGTTAGGCGAACCGAATAACATCGGTTCCCGACGGTCCTGAACCTCTGGATGTACTCGGATACCGTCTCTCTCGTCTGCCAAACTTGGATCAGATCGGCAAGGCTAGCTTCCGTGGTTTCCGAATGGTATTGTACATGGAACTGCTCTTCCACTGCTTCCGTCGGACCGAGTCTGGTAGCAACGAGGTGTACCACCCAAGGCTGGTCCGTAAGAGACTGAGAAGAGCCTCACACGTGGCTCGTCTGAAGCTGAGGCCATGCCCAATTGTGCCAAGTATCGGCTCACGTGCTCGATCGAGCTGGTTCCTCTGATCCACTAAATTTGGTGAAGTCAGGAGCCGATACTTAGGTGATCAGGTCGTAGTCGTTGGGATACGGCTTGGAATAGCCGATCGTTCTCTTCTTCGGCAGGATGCCGAACTGATCTCTCATGATTGCGGTGATCTCATCCACCGTAGGAGGTGCAGAAGTTGATCGTTCATGACTTGTATTGGTGGCATATTTAGTTAGCCACGCATGTTTCTCAGCATCTGCTCCAAACGCTTCCTGCTCCAGCGACTCCTCCTGCCATGGCAGTCCTTCTCTTGTAACCTGGTCACCCGTTGTTGCGATCCGGCACGTATGTGCACACGTATCCATGTGGAATTTCCTTGGGCGGATCATACGGGGGTGGTAGTGCTGGATCACCTCCAACCTTGTAGGCGCGTATGCTGGTGAACCTTGTTGCCGTGGAGCTGCAAACGTGTGTTGCAGTGGTGGCCTTGTATAGAGCGGTATCTCTCCTTGATGAGTTCCTAGAGCAGGACCTGACGGAGAGTACTTGTGCTTCGTGACTTCTTGCACCACATTGAGCGCGACACGCTCCGGAGTATTCACCAAGCTCGCAGCATGCCGATGAAGAGAGTGAGCAACGGCATAGTTGACTTCTTGTCGCAGGGCTCAGTACGTTCGTCCGAAGGGAGAGATAGATCTAGTCCATCTAGCGCGCTTCGGGTTGGAACCCTTTGAACTTGATCCCGTGTGAACGGGTTTTCTCAAGCGCCGATGAGATCGGCTTCCAAGATTGCCTTGAGTTCATCATATCTCTTCTTATGCTCGGGAGGCAGATCTTCATACTTGGTGGTTCCGCCGTCTGAGACGCAGATGTCGACATGGTTGCTGCGGAAGATTGTCCCGATGTCCCACCGGCGTGCCAGAATGTGTTGCTTGCCAAAACCGACCGGCGGCGGTGGTTAAGCAACACGAAGAGCCGGAGGCTTCCAAGGCGCGGCCCTGGTCCCTCGGCGTCGTCCCGCAAATGCTACGGCACACGACCCGGCGGCTGCAGGCGTGCCACCCGACCTATACCGCCGGGAAGGTGTTGGATTGCTTCGATTAGTTCCATGCGCATGGAGACACGTAAACATCAAATACGAGCCCTATCGGCTCTCGGTTGCCCTGCGGATCGGCTCAAAGAGCCGATCGCCCCATGGTTCATGTTGGATTTTCAATGACATGGGGATCTGCTTGATCACGACAAAGCTAAACCAATCTACGACAGTTTAGGGTTTTCACCGTATGATCGGAACATCCTACGCGTAGTTGAGCCTAATAGACACGAAAGATAATGGAAAACTAGCCCTAAAAGAGGCCTAAAAACCAACATTAAGTTAATTCCCGGAACATCCCTCTTAGGACTAACAAACCATACCTATCGCACTACGGATCGTTCAACCGTTTGCAAGGCCTAACCATACGGATATTAAACTAATCCTTGAAGAACAAGGAGCAACTATAACAGATCGGATCTACTAAGTAACGAACAAGCAAGATGCTGCCCTTACACTGGATAGGTGTAAGGGCAGATATCGAGACGGCATAGCTAAGCATATATGCGTAAGAAAAGCATCTACGCAAGCCCAAAACATCTACGATAAATAGTGCTACTCGCCATCAACGCTTCAGTACGAGCAACACAAGGTAAACGAATAAACGTTGTGCTGCCTAGATCGCAAGATGCGATCTAGGCAGCATGGTGCCCGGGAGAAACCTCGAAAGAAGGGGTGGCGATGCGCCTGATTTGTGTTTGTTGTGACGTGATTGTCCTCCTTTTCCGATAACCCTAGATACATATTTATAGTCCAAGGGACTTTCTAATTCGGGCGTGCACCTAACCGTGCACGGGTCAAACTCTATCTTTCAATCTAAACTAAGATGCGATCTACTAATATTTCAGATACACGGGCAATTAAGCCCAAATTCCTCGCGCAAGGCCGCTTCAAAGATGCTCCACGTGTGTATCCTTCAAGCCCATCTTCGCTTACGGCCCATCTCCTGATTTGGCCAAAATCCGGTGATAACACTCCCAGAGTCCCGGAGACTCAAGGCTGCGAGGGCCAGCTCCAACCAGGGCATGTGTACGGCGGTCCTGAACAGCACAAGAATCAGCGTCAAGAATGACGCGACAACCAGAATCAGTAAGCTGACTAGCAGAAAGCAGGCTCATCTTAAGACTAGAAACATGAGAAACATCAGGAACATAGAAAGAGGAAGTAGAAAGGGTGCCTCGACTGGAAACAGGAAGAGAGGTACCATCAGCCGTGATAACACGAACAGGAGAAACAAGAGAGCGAAGAGCGAGAAGAATAGAAGGCCAGAGGTCATATGAAAAGCTCCAGAATCCAAATAACACGGGGATGACGTACCGACCGAGAAGGTGGTGGCAGCGGTGCCGAGAGACGAGCACGGGAACCAGCAGTACCCGTCGAGGAAGAGCCCGAAAGCGGACCCACGAAGACCCACGAGAGATAATGTCGATCGGATAGCGCAACAAAGAGAAAATCTGAAGAACCGTTGCGACGAGTATAGTGCCGCGGACGTAAACTGAGATCCCTCGCAGACAGCTAGAGACAGTGTGGCCAGACCTACCATAGTAGGTGCAGGGAGGTGCTGTCATACCACGAGGCTGCTGCGGCTGACTCTGGCCCTGGACTGGAGGAGTAGAGAGTATCGGCGGTGCTGGAGACCGCGGCGTAGGAGGTCCACGAGCAGACGGCACAGGAGGACCATGTTAAGATTCATGCACTAGCCACTTGAACCAAAAGTCCGAACTTATGGAAAGGGGTAGGCAATCTACTTATACACGTCAACACCCCTCTCACGTGTGACGGGAATACGAGAAGACAAGTCAACACGTATAGAGAGGCAAAGAGGCAGCGGGAGGCCGGGACCACACAGCAGGAGGTTGCGGAGGAATTTAGAATAAATTGTGAAAGCCAGGATTTGAACTCGAGACCTGGGGTTCTGATACCATGTTAGGGCAATATGCTTGTTGTATTAACAGGGGGCAAAGGCACAATATATAGTACATGTACAGATGCAAATATACAGGAAGCCCCCTAACATATGGGGAAACTACATAATACAGATATATACATCTAACAGCCGCCACCTCCCTGTGGCCGACATCCCCGACCTGGAGTTGCCGCCGGTGAGTCTAGCCTGCCTTCCGTCCTCCTCTCCGTTGTCCCCACCCAACCACTCCCTCCTCTCCTTCTCCAAATATGGCGGCCGCCCCTCCATGACCTCGCGCCAACCATAGGTTGACTAGGCGGGATGGGGAACGGCGGCAGGAGGGTTAGCGGTGGAGATAGGAGCTGCGATGGCGGTGGTTCCTGGCTTGGGTAGTTCTCGCATGGGTTCTTCCTGGCATCGGTTGTTCCACGCGGGGTGTTTTCCTGGGCATAAAAAAGCTTCCCTATCGTTTCAAACAAGTACTCAGTATATTTCTCTTTGATTGGGTACAGTTCATAGCAAGGTCCAGCCTTGTTGGTTACAGTAGTGTTTGCAGCCGAAGCTTTTGCGCATGAAGCATCATCATATTTTATTGCTAGAATTTGGCCTGATAGGAACATCATAGGTTACTTGTTCAAGTCCGGCCACTGCACCAGAATGCAATTTCCAACTGACAAGACTGAGGTTGGGATACAGTGTCAGCCGCTCCATCCGTGAGAATAATAAAGCATACGATTCTCTTCAGGCTATAGTGTTTGTATAAGAATAGAAATATCAGATATAGAACGTGTAATAGTAACTCCATGTACATGATCGTAGCATACATATAGGAGAGCAGAAATTGGTACAGACAAGATCACATGCATATTTTGTGAAAACTATTTTGTGCCATGTTGTAGTTCGCATATACTTTCGATTATTTTAATGTTATCATATGTGAAAAATAATATATAAACATTCTAATATATATATATTATGTTTAATACGTGTACATAAATTTATATTGTCCAGACTCAACAAAACATCCAATTTCATGGTTTGCACATCTAAACAGGAATTGAAATTCAGTATCAGCCTTTGATTCTAACATCAAATATTATGCACATCCAAACAACAGAATTGGAATTGCATGCCAATTCCTTTCCATCTTGGATTTGGTATTTCATTCCAATTCAATTTCAAAGCTCAATTATGTGCATCCAAACATAGCTAATCCAGATTAGAATTTATGATGAAATAAATGGTCATTTTTTACTCAACCCCGAACAGAGGGAGCACGAGATGTACCCACATGGATAGTCCAGCCAATCCAGATTAGAATTTATGAACATACTACTAATATTTAGATATTAATTTTATACTAAACCTAAATAAAATTGAATATTCAAAGCCAATGGAAGCTCTTAATAGTACGAAAAAACAAATCTTCTTTTGTTCTTTTAAGTTATCACTTTAAATTTCCATTTTTTAAAACTAAGAATAAGGAAAAAAATGAATATCCTCTATCTAATGTTATATATTGTGCACTTTACATTTTAATTTATATTAAAACTTAAAATAATAAAAATATTTTGCACTTTATTAATCACTCTCTAAGAAGAACTTATGCATTGTTGGGAACTTTGGGAGCGCATGCATGAAGCTTCTTGAAAAAATAATTGGCATGTTGTACAACTTCATTCTACACCTCCAGATATATATAACCTTGGAACGATGCCAAGAATACCTATAATACATGACCGACACTTGGAGGTGAAATAGTCAAAACAAAATACAAATCCTTTATTGGTGTCACCATTGAAGAATGGAATCAAGACTAAACAATAAGACTCCATCACCAATGAGTTGCGAGAAGACAAGTTGAGGGTTCCATGACCACTCTGTCATTTCAAAAAATGGTGGTTGATCATCACACTGAGGCATATTGAAAATTTTAATAAAGATCTAATATGTTTTAAGATGTAATTTTAATGGGATTACTTTATAATTTTGATCTCACTTCATTTAAAAAAGAATGTATTCTACGGTATATGTAAGTCAAATTTATTTAGTTTGACCTGCTTTAGAGAAAAGTATAAACATCTATACACCAAACTAGTACACTATGGAAGATATTTTTATTCCATGATCATAATTTGGTGTCGTGTTTATTAGTACAAATCTTTTATAAACTAGGTCAAATATAAACAAGTTTTTTCTTAAGGCAACTCTAGAATGCATTTTTTATGGTTAGAGTAATTCATTAATGTTGCATTGACTAAGATAGGATATTGATCATATACATTTGTCTTATGATCAATGTTTCTTCCACTATTATTATGAATAAACTTAATGTATGCAAATAAATTATAATTTCAATATGTCCTTAAGAAAGATGCCCTTCATATATATAAATATGTTTAACCTATTACTTGTATAAGCAACAACTATATATTTGGTAAGGCAGATCAAATATTTATTTGGTGTACTAACAATCCATCGAACTCCAAGGATAGCGAGGAGAGTTCCCTCATAGTTTTATACCTATTTTCTTTTATGGCAACCTTGCATATGTCGGTCGGTTATACATTTCAATAGTGGCCTTTACGCCATCCTGAATTTAAAAGTTATGAGAACATATTAGAAGAAACAAAACCAAATAAAAAGATGAAGTAAATTTGAAGGTAAGAAAACAACCTTGAGTGACACAATTGGTTTGTAACCAAGTTGTTCAATAGCTTTGTTACAACTAAATGTTCTGCTTAGTGTTAGGTACTTGATTCTTGCGGATGTCAGTGATTGAGGTTGATGCATTCCATAGAGATATAGTACTTTATTGTAGCTCCACTCTATCACATATGTTATTGGTAGGACAATAAATAACGGTATTCTTATTTTTAGTGGCCTGCAAAATATACCATCAATTAAATATATAGCTTAGTGTAGTACATGCTCCTAACAAAACAAATATAGCATATTTCATTTTTGCTAAGAAATTATGTTCATACAAACATTCACAAGTGAATATCGGCTTTTTATCGACACAAACATAGAAATTTTAAAAAGTAACAAATACTTTATGAATGAACAAAATAATATATGAGTATCACTAGCAAGTCGAGCTCCCGGGTGAGGGCCAGTGAGCGAGGCAGGAGGTGTGCCAACGTGTGGGAAACGCTCCTGTGAGTGTGTGCAGCGTCTTTTTACTATTTTCCTTTTTTTGTTTTGTCTATGCTCGACAGAAAGAAAAAAACTAGTGTAATCGAGTGTGGTAAAATAAGAAGTACAATGCACTGCCTATGAAGTAAGACATTTCCGCGTACTGTATTGTGTGGTGCATTTGTCGTAGCAAGTTATGCAGGTTGCGCTACATCATGGCGCATTAAACATTCATATAGATCTTGAAGGGGTACATGGGTGCGCCTAACATGTTGGTACATTTTTCATAGCATGTGATGTGGCATGTGCCTCTTTGGAAGGCAGGACATAATTTCAGTGAAACATAGTGTAAGAATGTTTCTCACCAAAGGACATTAACACAATGCATCATAGGACATCGGTCCAGCGAAATGTAGTGCAAAATAGGTGCTCTAGACATGACATAAAAATGCAGGACATACCATGAAATTGGGGCAGTGCATGCAATGACAATGCACATGGCATTAAAGGTTGATGCATTATAAAACCAAAAGGCAATGCAAAAAATAGAAGATAGTATAGACGAATAACAGTAGGCAATGAAGTGAAAAACCAGAAGGCAATGCATGGGAAAAAGGCACCACACACAAAAAGAAGGAAGTGCCTCGAAGAACCACAGTCATTATTGTACAGAGGAGAAGGCCACACGGAAAAAGTCAAAGACAGTGCAGATCAGAACTGAAGGTACTGAAGGTGGTGCACTATTAAACCAAAGGCAGTGCAGTACAAGACTGGAGGCAGTGGAATTGTTTTCTTCAAAACTATCAAAATGTAATCAATTTTTATAGATCTTGATGTCGCTGGCATAGCCATGAAAACAGGTCTTGATTTGTATTCTCGGTTCATAAGATATTTTCTTTTCATATGCAAATATACAAAAAAAAAGGTAACAACAACTAGCGATGCACTCCCCAATCAACACGTGTTGGGCATGAAAAGGACACATGGAAGACGATGATTTTTCCACATGCTGACGCAAGACGAGTTTGGGGCACCTCATAGAGAGGGCACCTTTTTCCTAGCCAAATCTAAATGTACTTTAACGCAGTAAAAGAATAAAAATATTGCGTACCTTTTATATCCAAGTTCTTCTAAAACCATATAGACAAAGTCCCACACATTCATTGGCTCCACATTAGTTATGAAGTAGGCCTAGGAAGGAAATTAAGATGTATGAGGAATAATACTATAAGTTGTATATGCATGCCCTTTAGAAATAAATCATACTTCTCCCCCACATATTTTTGCGCCCACTTTAGTTGATAGAGCTTTCATGGCACATATATGACCATGCACTACATTGTCAACATATACAAAA
Organism: Lolium multiflorum; assembly: GCA_030979885.1. Lineage (NCBI taxonomy): Eukaryota > Viridiplantae > Streptophyta > Magnoliopsida > Poales > Poaceae > Lolium > Lolium multiflorum. The sequence continues at coordinate 171,085,710 of CM061750.1, forward strand.
TCGTCAGAATTTTTTCCTTCACCAATTATGATCTACAAAATAATATGTAGCGTGTCAACCACATTTAACAAGAAATATTTAAATATAACTTCAATAAATAATGTGATGAAATATTATCTAATGACTTGCATTATTTAGGTTGGCCAATGTTAAGCACTGTGCCTTAGATAAGCTTGTCTTGAATGGGTTAAAGTTGAACTTGGTCCTTAGGGAAGTTGTGGTTAAAGGTAATACTACTTTGTTTGACGGTAGAATCATATATAATTCAAATAGATCTGTCTCACAACTTGGCGGGTGTAAAAATAATATTGGTGATAGAGTATATTGCATTGTCTCATGTTAATGCTTTGTGGCACAGTATAATCTGAAAATGTTCTCTTACACACTTGCTTCCATGGTATAGCTAAAAGACTCAAATAAATAGGTAGTGCATATCTATTTTCCTTTGCTTTTCATATTCTTAAGAGTAAATGATTTTCCTATTTCACCAGAAATATTATGTTTTAATTCAAGTTCAAATTTTGAAGCATGATACTCTGGTCTTTTCTAAGTTTGCATATTTTTCAAATTTTGACCAATTATAAGTTGAAGTGGATGCATGAGAATACCGAATAATTAAGATCCATAGAGAGTGACATGAATAGAAACTAATTTTAGATCATAAATTCCCTAAATTTGAAGAATTCTATAGTACAATAGAAAGTCTGTTATGTTCTCCAGACCATTTACTATCTTAAATATATATTTATTTTTTAGGTATATTCACTATTGTCTATTTGCTATTCTATTAATATTATATATTTCCATATTAGCATATTAAGCATGAGTACCACAATCATATAGTGAAATTAGGTTCACTGATGTGGTTTCATTGTGTGGAGAATATAAATGTGTATTATACTTACCAACTTTCCTCCATATGAAATTATAGAGGATATTACCATGTCACCAGGACCAAAAATGCTACCAGGTCGTAGACAACAACTAAGAAGCCCATTCATGCCATTGGCCTCCATCACTAACTTCTCTGCTTCTGCCTTGGTTTGTGCATATGCATCAGCAAACTAACATTAATGAACATACATCAGATATATACACAAATTATTTGGTATGTATGACTTTGTATACAAAGGCGAACGACGAATGGGATGAAGCAGGAAGGACGCGTGTTTTAAGTAAATCTTCAGTAGCAAAGGTTAAAAAATACTCACTACCCTATATACATATTTACTCTTATATTGGTAATTCTTTTCAAGGTAGTTGTTACACATAAATTACATTATGTCGTATGAAAGTTGGATTACATATTTTCTACATTCATTGATGATAAAATAACTAAAATCTATAGTGGTTACTTTGTTTGGCTTAATTTGTAGTTTGTTGCAGTAGATTTTCGTATCAAAGAAGCCTAATAAAGCAAGTATTTTTAAAATCCAAATATTTTTTTATAGGAACGGAAATTTTCATAGCACAAATGAGATTACATGTTTTACTTTTCCCCATACATCTGTAAAAGCTGCAAAATATTTGGTGAATACTATATATTGACTTGTTAGCGCCATGTCACATGCTAATTTTCACAAAACATGGCTATAGTCAATCTGGCACAAGGTCAAATGAAAACATGGTTTAAATTTCTAAATAAACGCAATAATATGTGGGGTTCAAATTATTGAAAATGTATGCTAGTTTATAGTTGAAGCATGAAAAACTACACTTAAGTAGTAGTTAAGGTTGAAGTATGAATTTGGCTATTAGTTTGGAGAAATGCAATTTTTACTCGTAGGTATACTAAATTTTATCCTTAACATACTCATAATTAATGAAGGACACCTAACTTCTATCCTCAACATACTCAACATTAATGAACGACAACTGTAGTTTCATTTTGACATGTGATTTACGAGGCTAAATTGTGGAAAAACATGCTAACCTAGGGCATAGGCCATATCATATCCTAGTGGGTTCCATTGGTATCAAAACCTTTCAAACCTTGTAAACATCGGGCTTTTTCTATGACAATATTATAGGTAAAATGCAAATATTTAGCATGGAACTCATTTGAAACATATAATTAAGTCACAAAACATAGGAATTGGACAAATAAAGAATTTGAATGCCCTATCTAACTCCTCAAGCCTTATTTAATAGAAGAAATTGATTAGTGATCAGTTGGAAGGAGGGATTGCAAATTTTAAGTGATCATGCGAGAGAATTTTTTTTTAAAGTACAGTTTCCTGACATTGGATCTTTTTATACTAATAAGCATAGATTCCTATGGAACAAAACAATTAATAGGGATTTTACATGTAGTATTTAATAACATGTGACAAATGGACATTGTAGAAAAGAATCCATATGATAAAAACCATCCTAAATGAGCCCTCTTTGAGAGCCCTCAAACCAGAAAGGGAGTATTATATAGAAGTTGACGATAGTTGCTTTTGGACGTGGATAACATTGAAATACGAACAAATCAACAGAAATCAACGAATTTAAACCTTAGCTGGATATTGCACTGACTCATCTACACCAAAGAGATCATGAACTCCATCGAATACAACGCTACTCGAACTCGTGTATATCAGACTTTTAACCTTGCATGTCTTACAAGCGTCAATCACATTCTTTGCTCCTGTGTAGCATGAATGATAAATAATAGTGTGAGCAAAGAAATAACTTTGGATTAAAAAATTATTGAGATTTCTTGAAACAAACTTCATTCATATCCTAATTAGTTATACTACCTCCATTTCAAGGAATAAGGCGCACACGTATTCCAAAACAAACTTTGACCATAAAAATTGAGCAACAAAATCTTGATTATATTATATGTAATTAGTATCGTTGGATTCGTATTGAAAAGCACTTTTCAATGATATTAATTTCATACAAACAATATTTATCTATTTGAAGTAATTCTTGGTCAAACAAAAAGCACGTAAAACGAGGGCACCTTATTCCTTGAAATGGAGGTAGTATTTACTAACAAGTTTTCATTAAAAATATCTTCAGTTAATCGGTTGTTTAATTTTGTGAACAACGAGATTTTGTACCAATTTTGTTGATAATTTACATATGGGAATGCTCGATAAATCGTGTTTCATCCATTTTATAGTCCGCCCACCTTTTATTGTAGGAAACCGCCGGTCCATGGTCAATTCTACAAGCTGGAATCTATTCCCCTTCTCTTATTTTGGGTCGTCGTTCTTATGGTTTCTAGTAAGCTTGGTTTTGGTTGTTAGCTCTCTATCCACAAGCCTTGCCTCATTCAAGCTTCCTCTTTTTGAGTGATGGCATAAGGCCACCCGAACTGAATGTAGTGTGATTCTCTCTTGGATTTTTGCAGCTTTCCATCAAGTATTACAATGTTGCAGTCTAATCAATTTGTCTAAGCCGGGGCCTTTTGTCTTACAATGTAGGAGCTGGCAGATATGTTATGCTACAATGAGTTGGCACATATGTAGTCCTCTGTCTATTTTGTACCATTCAATTACTTCTTGTCGCAAATTTTCCATGCGTTGCTAGCATAGATTTACTAATTCTTTCATTGTGGACGATTTATAAAAAGTTGTATTTTTTATTTGGTGAATCGCATGGGAGTATGTATGTTTGGTTAGCTTTTACTTTTGTTCAATCATGGTGCGAAGATCTAGAGAACATTTTTTCTCCATGTGCATATGGAATGTAGTGCAATATTTTACTCCATCAGTGAATGTAGACTTGATTATTGTGCAATATTTTGGTGCTTGCCTTCAATTATTTTTGGCATGTTTCTTTTCTTGTGTTCTAGAGGGTGGGGGCATACATTGGTTTCAACATGTTTATTATTTATGTATGTCCTAGCTAAAAGATAACATTTTCATACTTTCCTTTCCGTGAACAGTTTTTCTTAAAATAGTACATTATTATGTAAGGCTATTGATCACTATTTCAAAGATATATATGTCTTTGCCCTACATTTTTATTTATTATTCTTTAATATTCCCATTTTCTTCAAATTATAATTTAATCTCAAATTTTGTTCCATAGCATCTTAATTACTTAAAGCTTACAAAAATGAATCACTTTTGAATTTAAAGGTTTCTTGTTCCCTAAATATGTTCTTTATTACAAAAAATTATAGTTCCATGACATATTAAGCTATTTTTTATTATTATTTACGTATGTTAATCACTACTACCAAACTAGTGCAGCTTTCCTTAGAAATTGTTCATTGTTATAGAAAATGGTTTTTGTCCATACAAGGTGTAGCTTAACAAAAATCTTCGTTATCCATTTTAACTGCAAGAATGCATCATAAATGAACACATTTTTTTGGTTGACTTTAGGAAATCAGATAAAAAAATGGAAGCATACAACACTATTTCTTAGCTGGTTATGGGAATAAATTATTGAAAATTATACAAGCCTACATGTTAATAGGCAAAAACTGGTTATATCAACATGAATCAGATTATTTTGTTATGTGACATTTCTATTAGGCAAATATGGTTCATCTAATGAAATTTCTTTAGTCCGCAGAAAATATAAAATGCCGGTTGACATAACTTTTTTGGTCAGAAAATCTTGTTATTGAATAGGCAATCCCAATATTGGAAAGAGGTGTGAAACTTCTCCTTAGCAGAGCAGTTGGTTGCGATTTTATTACCGTCAACGTTGACCTTATAATGAAGATGCATGCAGTTCTTTGCAGGATCCGCGGTGGCTGTGTGGAATACAACATCTACACCTTCAAAAGCTGCTTAGCAGAAGATCAATTGTTAAGATAGATAACAATATCACACAATTAAAAGTGATGAATAACAAACTATTGAATGGCGCACTCTTCCATGTTAAGTTATTTAAACACTAGACAGTATATGTTCTTAGTTTCAGCCTAAGACACACGTTTTTAGCAAGCCGAAGTAACTACAACTAGTATAAACTATAATAGTTTATATTTTTCTAACAGATTTAGGCCTCATTTGGCATTGAAGTAACCTAGATCAACAATAACAACAACATAAAATCCTTTTTCCCAAGCAATTCGAGGAAGGCTAGATCTAGAACCCAAAAGAAACAAAAGAAAACCAAAACAAGGAGAGAGAAACAAGAAACAATTAATGAGCAAATTAAGAATCCGGCACATTGATCACTGATTTCTATGCAGTAATATCAAGACTCAAATCTCTAGGTACATTCTAATTCCTCAAGTCTTTTTTTACCACATCCACCCATGTCAACTTTGGTCGTCGTCTGACCGTGCTAGTATTTCTCACACACTCTAGAGTACCACTGTTAATTGTTGCTTTTATTGGATATATCTGAACCACCTTAGTAGGTGTTCAATTCGATCGGTGTTACCCTAGCCTATCATGTATTATGTCGTTTATAATACCGCCCTCTCTTGTATGGACACACATCCACTATATGCGCATCTCCGCAACACTCATTTGTTGGTTGTGTTGTATTTTACTGGTCCAATATTATGCTCCATATAGCATTTAATGTCATCCTATAGAACTTACATTTTGCGGAACTTGCCTCCTATAGCATTTAATGTCGTCCATATAGCATTTTACATGTCACCGTAATCACGGTAACAATCCATGGTTTCATCAATATTTTGCAGACTGAAATTTGTTGTTTGGAAGAGCTAACTGAAAGGGAAAATCCAGAGTTCAATCTAGCCAAGAGAAGTAGTGTACGAGGCCAGAAGTAACGAAGCGAAATAAGAGGCACCTTCCTCAAGTGTGGCGACTGGGGGCGCCTATCTTTCATGTAGAATTCCGGCGGCGGGGATGTGGCTGGAACGGGGAAGCAACCGACGGTGACATGGACGTGGCTGGAATAATCACGAAGCGGCCGTTGAGCCTCCCTCCATGCGGTGCTTATAGTGGCGATGTCTCTCATTGACTGTGGGAGCTGGGATGATGGAGGCACCTTGGCTCGTTGTGCTGCATTGTCTCGTCAATCTGTTGTAGCCCTCGATACTCGCCATATTTGAATTCCGAGGTGAGGTGGTGTTTTGTCTTTCCATTTTGCTTATTCATGGTTAGTGGAGAAATATGTTAGCGCTTGATCGACACATACCCGTTTGATGGTTTCTTGATAGTTTGTTTTTCTATCTGGGTTTTGTTTTCGGTTTTAGCCTGTAAATTATTTTTATCGGGCATGTAGATGGTTTCGGCTTTTCTATTTTTTTATTTGGTTGTTTGTAGCGCCTGATGGACTAGAGAACGACCAAAGTCCGTTTTTATTTTTTGCTTTTAAAGCCATTTTATACCTATATGATGTGGGCTATGTGGCAGTTCTCCACTCCTATTTTTTTAAGGTTTTGTTACCTCTTGATCGCTAGCTCGGTCAACTTCTATGCCGTTCGATCATATATAAATAATCACACAATTTCTTTAACGAGCTAAAAAAAATTAAACGAGAAAATTCACGTTGATTCTTTCTTTTGTGTATCACGTCATGTCACCTGGTGGATCGTGATGGCTTTGCGTGGCTTGCATTTTAGAAGTGGTTGATGATGGGTTTTTTTATGTGGAATTGCGCATAGATGTCCAATTGTGCATAAGCGTATAATTGTGTAATCGCACCTATGGACTTTTTTTATCTGCAATTAAAGATTAGTATATAATTGTGCATGTGCGTGAAATTACACACCCACGTGTAATTGCATATATGTGCGAGATTTAAACTTTTTATGTGAAATTACACACATTAAACATATACATGTGAGATTTGAACTTTATATATAATAATATTTTAAATTTTCTCAATTTCTTGGAGTTGTTTATTTTTAGCACATATGTGTGCAACTACACATGATGTGTAATTACATATATGTGTGTAATTTCAAACTTTACGCGTAACCTCTTTTTTCTATGTTAACTTGTAGGTGGGCTTGTATCTGTTTAGTTTTTAGGTTGTTGTTTGGCTTCTCATAACATGCAAGTGCATCTAAGCTGATATTTGTATTCCTAATTACACACACTTTGTTCAGATGTGCATTTTGATTTATTTTTGGGTAGTGCTGAGCGTCCCACGGGGGATCAAATCCCGGATCCCCCGGGTCGCTAGCCGTCCGATCGGCTAATCTAAACCGTTAATATGGTCAACGCTTCCCGGCAGCTGGAAAACGAAAAGGAAAAACTCATCGCGAGCAGCTCTCGGAACTCCCACCGCCCAGGCCTCCGGCCACCCGCGCCAGTGGCATCGCCAGCACCGCCGGCGAGGTCAACTACTTGGTAGCAAAATCTATCCGCTCCTTGGTATGCTTAGAAGCACCTCCCTTAAGTCCCTCCGCAGCACCTCTATCCTCCCACTGGCAGCATCCCCTCCCTCCCCTCGCAGCACTGCGACCTCTCATGGCAGCACCGCCGTCGCCGGAGAAGATTCCGGCATGATCGTTTGTAGCAACGTCGCCGGCCTTTGGCAGCAACACCGTTGCCCTCTGGCAGCAACCTTGCCGGCCTTTAGTAGCAATGCCGCCAGCTGCTTGAAGCAACGTCGCCGACCTATGGTAGCAAAGCCGGCGGCCGCTGGGAGCACAACATGGCCTCTGGCAGCAACGCCGGCCGCCGCTGGGAGCAGCGCTGCTGGCCGCTGATAGCAACGCCGCATGCTGATGGGAGCACCACCGCGTGCTGCTGATAGCAACGCCGCATGCCGATGGGAGCATCGCCGGCCGGCGCTGGGAGCAACGCCGCATGCTGATGGGAGCGCCACCGTGTGCCGCTGATAGCAACAACGCATGCCGATGGGAGCAACACTGCCACACGCCTTGTAGCACCGAGAACGCCAAATCGGGCAAAAGCATCGGAGTTCGCCGGTGCGCCGCCACTCGTTACTGCACGGAGTGGAACGGTCGCGCGTGGCCGGAGATGGCCGAGTCGTGGCGGCGCGCGGCCATGGTGTAGGCAAAACAGCCGAAGGTAGGAAGGTCAGATCTGGGAGGATAAAACCGGAGCCAGGCGGCAGAGGTCGGCTGGTGGTCGGCCGGCGAGGTGGAGGTAGAACGGCCAGCGAGCTGGAGCGGTGGTTGGGCGGAGTGTTTTTGCGACGACACGGACTAGAAGGAACGAGAAGAATTGGATGGAGGAGAACGCCTCCAGAGGTGAAAGATGTGGTGGGTCCTACCATCGACCGATGTCTCCTAGTGCGTGCCAGCGAGGCGGACGAGTAAGGGGTACCATCAGATTGTGCACCGTATGGTTATCGGACAGAAATCTGTCGAATGCAGAACAATTCCGTAAGATTATTGATTTCTCGGCTTAACCTGGGGTAAGGTAAACTAGTAACATTGGGATGATGTACCGCACACGCGTGCGCACACACGGACAAATTTAAATAAATTTGCAGTGTGAAATCAATATGAATGCCCAAATATAAAATGAATTAATCTGCTACAATCTACATATGTTCTAACTTATTCATAGGTTCCACACATACTTTGTTTTTAAACAAAACTTCTCTCTTCCATCTCCGCGCTAGCATATATGAAAAGTCCAACCCTTATTTGAGCGGGACATCAATCAACAAAATCATGTTTCTTTTTTTTTTACTTTTGTTGACAGTTTCAGAGATCAGAAAGGATCGCTTTGTACTTGGCAGGAGAATTTTGATATATACAAGAAGAATAGAATGTTGGTTTAATTTTTTTGGATCTCATTTATGCTAAGTTCAATATAGCTGCGGAAGATCCTAAAGCCATTCCTAGGACAGAAGCTCCCATAAGTTACCTTTGGTAAGTTGCGCGAGGTCGCATACGTCGGCGGAGACATACTCGGCGAGACCGACGCGCAGGGCAGCGCCGAGGATCCCCTCCTCGTCCGGTTCGAGAGTAGCGACGGGGGCGAGATCGGTTATCCGCACGCGCCAATCTCCGGAGCGGAGCAGCGCCGCAACCAGGTGCCTGGCCATGAAGCCCCTTCCGCCGGTCACCACGCACCACCTCAGCCCGTCGAGGCCACGGTCGCCGGCCGGCAATTCCATCTCACGAATTGATGCAACTAGCGGCAGGTACATAAGTTGTTGTATCAAGTCCTTGCTGATGCTCTCATTTATGTAGCGCGTGGGCTTGTTGGTGGTGGCGTTGTATTTATTGGGCAAAGTTTGCTGCGCAACTCCCATTTGTACCTTCTTTTTATTGCCACATTTAAAGTTTCTTAATTTAAAGAAATGCAATACATACATGTTTATGAACAAGCATATGACCGGGATAGCTGTGGAAGTAAGTTAAAAAGCAAAACAATTTTCAGATTGTGGAAATCACTGCTAGTTGTCGTTACTTTTGTTCTATTAAATATAATTGTCTAGTCATTTCCATCACATCGGTGTTGTGATTGAACTAGCTAAACATGCAATCCCACATGTTCAACATATAAAAAATAATGATAAGAAAAAAAACTTCATATTCAATCTCGGAAGCATCATAAACTTCTTTTTTATTTTTCGTTGTATGATGTGACATTAACTAGGAAGCATCTTTCATGAAATAAGAGCATCTCCAGCCGCGTCCCCCAAAGCGTCCCCAAATCAATTTGATGCGCGCCGGACCAAAAATCTGTTCCAGCCGCGTCCCCCAAAACTCATTTTTGTCTGGCGTCCCGAGCCCGTCCCCGTCCCACAGAAGACGTTCCGGGCACGTCGGACACAACGAAAAGCGAGGCGGGAAGTGGCGGGGCTGACCCGTCAGCGACTTATTCAAGTTTGGACCTAACCGTCGCCTACCTCGCGGCGGAAGTTAATCGCGCGACGGCATCTTTGCCTTAATGGCGACGGAGGGGCAGGTGAGACGTCCCGTCGGTGCTGCGCAGCCTCCACACGTCGCCGGCGTTCGCACGCCACCGCCCGTTCCCGCGCGATTTTCCCGCCTCTTCTCGCCTCTTCCCGTGCTTTCTTCCCAACGTCGGCGTCTATAAAAAGGCCTCCCTGCGTAATTGGTAGCCACCACAGCCGCCGGCAACAAACACAGCCATCGTCGCTCCACCGCCGTCTCCTCCACCACCAGTGGCAATGGCGAACCGCCCCGGCACGCGCCTTCTCACGCGTCTCCTCCACTTACAGTCCCGGATTCGCAGGTCGACATCGACCCCGCCGCCCGGGAAGAGCGGCGGCGGCGAGTAGGGATGGCAACGGGGACCGTTTACCCGAAACCCGACGGGGTTTTCCTCTATTAGGGGTCGGGTGTGGTATCTAATTTATCCCCATGGGGGTATTAACGGCAACATGCTCCCGATGGGGAGAGCGGGGCGGGGCGTTCCAGCAGTCCCCATACCCGAACCCCGCGGAGCCCCGCATGTATCGGTAATATCCCACAAATTTAGCTTGTCCTGCTTAATTTCAGCTAAGCACGCATTTACGTCCGTCACTAATGCTTGCTTACCTTCTGGTAGTCACGCATTCACTCGTTATGTCTTATGTGTGTCAGTGTGTGGTGTTATGACTCTGCACGTATTAAGTTATTTTTGAGCTTGAATTTCTGCGATATTTTCATGATTTGTCTACTGTTTGATGGGGGTGGGTAACCCGTGGGTCTGCTATACCCGGTGGGTGATGGGATGGGGAAAAATAGTCCCCAAGGTGGGGAATGGGGATGGGGACGGGAAAATTTTACAAACACGGGGACGGGGAAGAAAATGCAGTCCCCGCATGGGGGCAGACCCGTTGCCATTCCTAGCGGCGAGGGATGCAGAACTGGTGTGCACATCGTCAACAGCGGCGGGAGGAACCCGAGCAGCAGGCCCGCCAGCAGCGTGAGGCGGCGCACGTGGCGGATCTTGCGGCGTTCTGCGCCCCTGGCCCCGCGGCTGACGAGGCCACGGCGGCAGCATCGTGGCACGAGCAGACGACGGCGGACACCATTGCGGTGTTCGATGCCTCGACGGCAGAAGAGGCGCGACGACGCCGGACGGAGGAGATAGAGCAGCGGTGGGCTGATGAGCTCCGCCGCCAGCAAGAGGAGCGGGACACGATGTACCGTGAACGGCGGGAGGCGATCGCGCGCCGGCGGCGGGACTCGATCGCCCGCTGGCAGCGAGAGCGTCGAGCTGGAGGCAGCGCGGAGGCAACGGGCGGCCTGGCGAGGCGGGCGGATGAGTTGGCGCGGAGGCAGACGTTGGCGGCGGCGATGATGGAGGCGCCAACGGATGTGGAGGAGGAGGAGACCGAGGTGGAGGAGGGGGATGACGACGACGACGAGTTCGAATGGTCCGACGACGACGGGCCACACCCGGACGAGACGGCCGATCAGCAGCGTGCGCCCGTCGAGTCGTAGAAGAAGCTCTAGGACGACGCTCGTGCCCGCGAAGAGGCGCAGATTCGTCGCGCCGTCGAACTCTCCCTCCAGGCGGTGCAGCGGGAGGGCGACGTCGACAGCGGTGCTGGAGCAGCGGCGTCGGCCACCGCCCTACGCACGGAGAGGCGGCGCGCAAGAGTTGCGGCGGAGGGCGGCGACGCCGGGCGGCCGTCGACACCGCCGGACGGTCGTAAGGCTAGGTTTAGATGAAAGCTAACGGGTTTCATTCAAACTTTGTAATATATAATCAAAATTGAATGAAAACCTTTATTTTCGTGCACCAATATTCATTTGGGCGGCGGTTGAGACGCGGCTGGAACGACGTCCCCAAAGCGAGCCAAATAAAAAATATCACGCGCTCGATCCGACGCGGTTTGGGAGACGCTTTGGGGACGCGACCGGAGATGCTCTAAGATTTCAGCTGTATTGAAGGGTAGCGACCCTGCTTTCATTGTGACAAGACCTTTCAACTAGTAAGTCTAATTAGCACTATGCTTCTGGCAAGATAGATAGCAACCCTGCAATCCACGCCATTTGTTGCACTTTTATTGCGCCACATACTCATAATTAGGGAATCGCCACATACTCATATGCCTAAAGTACGGATATCTTGACACCGAGGGTGATGTTGAAATAATGAGTCATTTCATTTGGCTCATATAGTAGTATTTTAGAATATGCAAAATAAAGAAACCATGTTTATCCACATACCTTAAAAATATACTCTGTTAATCTTAATTTTGATGGCTGAAATTAAAAAATAAGAAGTGTTACATCTAATAAAACAAAAATACACGTGAACACGTACTTGACATATGTTTGTAAAAAAGGAATTAATCCATGTAGATAAATTAACTTACCTCTAAAAATATGTCCTGATCTCACCACACAGGGTGCCGGGTGCACCACCACCCTACATATACGTACGATCGAGACCGATATCACCACACGCGTGCACCACCACAGCCGGGACGTGCACTAAACTCAAGTCAAGGACACTGTTATCTTTGTATAGAATGGAGTGGAGACAAACGGTCGGCCGGGTGACTGCATTTGAGAGATTGATTTAATTAGTTAGTACTGTAGCAGTACAGTACTAGTACATCAAATGAAAGTTATTCTCATCTGCGTATTAAATGAAGAACAGTGCTGGCTAGTGGTGCGGCCTAATTTTCAGTCCGGCAGCTGGACGTGTCGCACTACCCTCTAGGGAACGCGCGTGCCCCTGCCCCGTAGGCTCTAGCACGTTTTTAAGAGCATCTCCAACACGCCCACAAAAGTCGGCGTGCTAAAAGTCGTTTCGGCCGCGCCGTAAACTGATAGCGTCGGATACGGCATTTTGCGGCTCGTGCTCATGCTCGGGCGTAAAAAGTGGTCCTCCGCTAGATGTGCCATTATGCAGCGCGGGGCCGCGCGAACGGCTAGTTTGATCCTATTTGGTTCGAAACAAATCAAATAAAACACGAAAATTTAACTGGAAATTACGAAATATATTAAAATTTCGATGGACACCAACATTTTATTTAAACTATCCTAAATCTACTCGGAGTCCTCCCGGTCGAAGTCTGACGATCCGCTACGCGGAGTAGTGTCAGACAGCGGAGTGGTCGTCCACTCGAAGGAGGAGGAGGAGGAGGGGATGTTCGTCGACAGCCCGACGCCGTTCTTCTTCTCCTCCGCCCTCTTCGCCCTCCGCTCCGCCTTCTCCGCCCTCTCCGCCTTCCTCGCCGTTGACTCAGCCCGACGCTTCTCGCGGTCGGCCTTCTTCTTCGCCCCTGCCGCCGCCCACTCGAGGTGGACCTGCTCCGCGATGCGGAGGCGCTGCTCGAGCTCGCGGTTGCGCCCCTTCTGGTCGTGCGTGATGACCGGTGCTGGCGGTGCGAGCATCTCCGACTGCTCGCGCGTCTAGACGTCGTCGAAATTCATGTGGCGGCGGGGGCGGACGAGGCACCAGGCGACGGCGTCCTAGGCGCGCGCCGCCTCGTGCGCCATGCCGAAGGTGCCAAGGCGGATGCGCTCCTCGCCGGAGCGGATCTCGGTGTCGAAGCGTCCGCTCGGCCGCGCGCGAACGCCGCGGTAGCCGGAGGCGGAGCGGCGGTGCGGAGGCATGGTCGTCGGAGAAGCGGCGGCGCGGGCGCGGCGTCGGCAGAGCGGCAAGAGGAGGGAGGCGGAGAAGCGACACGCGGAGGAAACAGAACTTTCTGGACGGTTGGGTTGCGCCCGTGTGGCGTTTTATAGCGCGCACGGCAGCCGAAGCGCCTGATACCTTCAATTTGCATCACTATTTTGTATTATAATCCACTGTTATTTATTGATATATTTCATATTTAAACATGATACTTATGTTATTTTATCTATTTTTGCATGTTTGATTATTTTCACGGGATTTGCTGCCGGAGCTGGAATTCTGCTGGAAAAGTGGTCATCAGGGTAATACTTCGGAAGATCAGAAAAATCCAGAAACTTTCACGAAGATCTTATTTTCCCGGATGACGGAGATAGCCAGAAGGAGGACCTGAGAGGGGCCACCATTGGGCAATACAATGCCCAGGCGCGGGCCCTACCCCGGCCGCGCCTGGGGCATGTATGGCCGCCCTGGCCCACATCTGACGCCGCCCTTTCGTGTATATCATCCCCACGAAAACCTAAGATCGGGGAGCAGCTGGCAGAAATATTTTGCCGCCGCTACGAGGTGGAAAACACCAGAGAGAGAACAGCTCTCCGGCAGATAGGAATCTGGGGAAATTCCCTCCCGGAGGGGGAAATCGTCGCCATCGCCACCGCCATCGAGCTGGACTTCATCGTGATCATCATCCTCATCATCTCCACCATTAGCACCATCATCACCGCCGTCTCTACCTCGTCCCGCTGTAACTATTTGGGTTGTACCTCGCATATATCGAAGGGGAAACTCTCCCGGTATTGATTACTTGTTGTATTTGATGCTATTGAATGAAACCATCGGATTAAGGTTCATGTCCAGATTGTTATTATCTAATACACCCGATGACCCACAAGTATAGGGGTGTATCGTAGTATCTTCGATAAGTAAGAATGTCGATCCCAACGAGGAGCAGAAGGTGTTGGCAGCAGTTTCGATGAAGGATTCACCGTAAATGCTCACAAACAAGTATTCAAGGGGTTTTGATGTAACAGATGAATAAAGTACAAGTAAGTAAAATGCGAGAGAAATAATTGCAGCGAGTGGCCCAATCCTTTTTAGCACAAAGGACAAGCCGGTTTGTTTACTTATAATGACCAAACGTTCTTGAGGACACACGGGGATTTTAGTCTAGTGCTTTCGCTTCATGTGGCTTAATAATCTTCATTGTTTTGATAAGTGTTGTGTGGGTGAACCTATGCTAATGCACCGCCTTCCTAGGACTAATACATACTTGTGATTATACCCTTGCAAGCATCCGCAACTACAAGAAAGTAATTAAGATAAATCTAACCACGATTGAAACTCCGAGATCCTGCGATCCCTCTTGCATCGATATACTAACGGGGGCTCAGGTTTCTGTCACCCCGCAACCCCGCAATTAGCAACCGAATACAAGATGCACTCCCCTAGGCCCATAAATGGTGAAGTGTCGTGTAGTCGTTCACACGACACCACTAGAAGAATGACACCACAACTTAAATATCATACCATTGAATATTACTCAACCATAATTCACTACTAGCATTTAGACTTCACCCATGTCCTCAAGAACTAAACGAACTACTCACGAGACATCATATGGAATACAATCAGAGGTGATATGATGATGAATAACAATCTGAACATAAACCTTGGTTCAATGGTTTCACTCAATAGCATCTATAACAAGTAGAGAATAATGCCGGGAGAGTTTCCCCTATCATACAATCAAGATTTAACCCAAATTGTTACAGCGGTGACGAGGTGCAGCGGTGGTGATGGCGGTGTATATGGTGGAGATGATGATGATGATGATGATGGAGATGATGTCCCGCCGATGACGATGGCGATGGCTCGATTTCTCCCTCCGGGGAGGGAATTTCCCGGTTCACCTTGCCGGAGAGCTCTTTCTCTCTGGTATTCCTGCCCCTTGCGGTGTAACTCTTCGGAGGTCCTCCCTCGGCTTAGGTTTTCGGACGAAGGAGTACGCGAAGAAAAGGCGGCGAAAGAGGCTGTGGGGCCCCCACACCACAGGGTAGCGCGCTGTGCCATGGGCCGCGCCCGCCTGTGGGGTCCCCCTGGCTCCCTCTTCTTCCCTTCTGGCTCCCTCCGTCATCCGGAAAAATAGGAATTTACGTGAAATTTCCTTCCACAGTTGATCTTCCGAAATATTGCGTTCTCGACGGTGCTTTTTCCAGCAGAATCCTGGCTCCCGTGCTTGATCCTCCAATGATGATGAAACATGCAAAATAGATGAAATAACATAAGTATTGTGTCCCAATATGAAATATATCAATGAATAACGCAAATTATGATACAAAATAGTGATGCAAATTGGACGTATCAACCCCCCTTAGACCTCGCTTGTCCCCAAGCGAAACTGAGCTCGATAAACAAGACCACATGTTTATGGAGTGAAGAGTCGATAAATAAAATACGGACAAGAAGCATCATATTCATTCACACAAGACATTCTAGTAAACAACTTCTCATATAACTCATCTTGAAATAGGTAAAGATAAATCACAAGTAGAGGTGCATAAGAAATCATAATTGATGATGGCAAACTTTGTTCTTGGTCAGAGAACTACTAACGGATTGTACTTCTAAGCAAAACTTTCATATTAGAATTTATGTTTGGGCTTTCATATTCAATCATAACAATCTCCTCATAATCATTGATAACTTCAAAGTCATATTCATTCAGATAAAATTGGCACTAAACAAGAAAGTATAAAAGACATGATTAACTGAATCATAGCATAAATGATTGGTTCACAACAACTCAATTGCTTGCTTAAGATAGAGGGAAATAGGTTCACTGACTCAACATAAAAGTAAAAGATAGGCCCTTCGCAGAGGGAAGCGGGATTAAATCATGTGCTAGAGCTTTTCAAGTTTTGAAATCATATAAAGAGCATAAAAGTAAGTTTTTGAGTGTTTGTTGTTGTCAAGCGGGCACTCTAACCCCCTTGCCAAACGAACCTTCCAAGAGCGGCTCCCATGAGGGACGGCATCTCTACCAACAAGGTAGATCATCCCCTTCTCTTTTGTTTACACATGTATTTTAGTTTTATTAAGGATGACACTTGGCTTTCTCAATCCATGGCTAAAATCTCGGGTGCCTTCCAACATTCACATACCATGGAGGAGTGTCTATTGCAAAATTAAGTTGCTGATAAATCAGAGCAAAACATGTGAAGAGAATTATTAATGCAAGTTAATTAATTGAGGCTGGGAACCTCATTGCCAGCTCTTTTTGCAAAATTATTGGATAGGCGGATGAAGTAGTCCAAGTGAAAGTCCGCCCAACAAGATTGAAAGATAAAACACCACATACTTCCTCATGAGCTATAGAACATTGACACAAATAAGGAGTAGTAGTTTGAATAATTTAAAGGTAGCACATGAAGTATTTACTTGGAATGGCAAAAATACCATGTAATAGGTAGGTATGGTGGACACAAATGGCATAGGTTTGGTCTAAGGTTATGGATGTATGAGAAGCATCTCCTCTCGATACAGGTCTTTGGCTAGCAAGGTTTGATAGCAAGCATAAAGGTTGAGGGAAACAAACAAATATACAAATGATAGAACAATCATGCATCTTTCCCATAAGCACAAGCAAATTTAACTTCAGAATACTAAACTCATTAGCATAGAGATAATAGAGTAGTATATCTAAGTGTATTTCTCTCTTTTATTTAAACATCGGGGTGTTGTTGCTATTGACCAATGCTAAGTTTGCAAAACCAAATAGATTTACTTGATGCCCACAGTGATATCAATACTCATGTCAAGAATAATCATATAATGGAGATTGCAAACTAAAATAAGGTGTGCAAAAAGTAAATGATAAGACTTCTCATTAATATTCCATAACGATAACTCACACCAACGGATACATAGATAACCAACTAAGAGAGATACTTCCACATTGCATACTATTCCATATGATAACTTCCCTACTCATGATATGACACTACTTGATAGTAAAAGATAAAGGTAATGATGATGTGATACCGCGGCACTCCCCCAAGCTTGGAACAACCAAGGGGATGCCAATACCGATGATGAATTACTCCTTCGGTGATGATGGTGATGGATTCCTCTCGACAAGCTTCTTAACCAGCTCCTTTAAATCTTCAATCTCATAGGTGAGGTTGCGAATCGGCTCCGAGTTGTGCTCAACGCGGCTCATAATCATGTCAGGTGATTCCAACCCCTAGAGTTGTTTCCCCATCCTTCAGCTTCAGATTTCATCTCTCCTGCAATGTTAGAACGATCTATATCCCAATTACTTGGCAACACTACCTTGGGGGTTGATGACCCAGTATGAGGTTGTATCGTAGTATCTTGATAAGTAAGAATGTCGATCCCAACGAGGAGCAGAAGGTGTTGGCAGCGCGATGGAGGATTCACCGAAATGCTCTGCCAAGTATTCATGGGGTTTTGATATTGGAGATAAATAAAGTACAAGTAAATAAAAATGCGAGAGAAATAATTGCAGCGAGTGGCCCAATCCTTTTTAGCACAAAGGACAAGCCGGTTTGTTTACTTATAATGACCAAATGTTCTCGAGGACACACGGGATTTTAGTCTAGTACTTTCGCTTCATGTGGTTTAATAATCTTCATTGTTTTGATAAGTGTTGTGTGGTGAACCTATGCTAATGCACGCCCTTCCTAGGACTAATACATACTTGTGATTATACCCCTTTCAAGCATCCGCAACTACAAGAAAGTAATTAAGATAAATCTAACCACAGCCTTAAACTCGAGATCCTGCGATCCCTCCCGCATCGATATACTAACGGGGCTTAGGTTTCTGTCACACCGGCAACCCCGCAATTAGCAACCGAATACAGATGCACTCCCCGGCCCATAAATGGTGAAGTGTCGTGTAGTCGCGTTCACACGACACCACTAGAAGAATGACACCACAACTTAAATATCATAACATTGAATATTACTCAACCATAATTCACTACTAGCATTTAGACTTCACCCATGTCCTCAAGAACTAAACGAACTACTCACGAGACATCATATGGAATACAATCGAGGTGATATGATGATGAATAACAATCTGAACATAAACCTTGGTTCAATGGTTTCACTCAATAGCATCTACAACAAGTATAGAATAACACCGGGAGTTTCCCTATCAAACAATCAAGATTTAACCCGCTACAGCGATGACGAGGTGCAGCGGTGGTGATGGCGGTGTAGATGGTGGAGATGATGATGATGATGATGGAGATGATGTCCCGCTTGATGACGATGGCGATGGCGTGATTTCTCCGGGAGGGAATTCGCGGATTCCTGCCCGCCGGAGAGCTCTTTCTCTCCGGTGTTCTCCGCTCGCAGAGGCTGCTGTAACCCTTCGTGAGGTCCTCTCTGTGGCTTAGGTTTTCGGGACGAAGGAGTACCGAAAAGGAGCGAAAGGGCATGGGGCCCCCCAGCACGGGAGGTGGCGCGGCCAGGCACTTGGGCCGCCCGTGTGTGCAGGCCCACATGGCTCTTCTCTTCTCCCCCTTCCGGCTCCCTCCGTCATCTGGAAATAAATTTACGTGAAATTCCCTTCCACGCTTGATCTTCAAATATTGCGTTTACGGTGCTTTTTCCAGCGAATCTGGCTCAGTGCTTGATCCTCCAATAATGATGAAACATGCAAAATAGATGAAATAACATAAGTATTGTGCCCCAATATAAATATATCAATGAATAACAACAAATTATGATACAAAATAGTGATGCAATTGGACGTATCAACTCCCCCAAGCTTAGACCTCGCTTGTCCCCAAGCGAACCGAGCTCGATAAACAAGACCACATGTTTATGGAGTGAAGAGTCGATAAATAAAATACGGACAAGAAGCATCATATTCATTCACACAAGACATTCTAGTAAACAACTTCCTCATATAACTCATCTTGAAATAAGTAAAGAGAAATCACAAGTAAAGGTGCATAAGAAATCATAATTGGTGATGGCAAACTTTGTTCTTGGTCAAAGAACTACTAACGGATTGTACTTCTAAGCAAAGCTTTCATATTAGAATTTATAGCCGAGCCTTCATATTTAAGCATGACAATCTCTTCATAATCATTGATAACTTCAAAGTTATATTCATTCAGATAAAATTGGTACTAACAAGAAAGTATAAAAGACATGATTAACTGAATCATAGCATAAATGATTGATTCACAACAACTCAATTGCTTGCTTGAGATAGAGGGAAATAGGTTTACTGACTCAACATAAAAGTAAAAGATAGGCCCTTCACAGAGGGAAGCAGGGATTAAATCATGTGCTAGAGCTTTTCAAGTTTTGAAATCATATAAAGAGCATAAAAGTAAGATTTTGAGCGGTGTTTGTTGTTGTCAACGAATGGTAGCGGGCACTCTAACTCCCTTGCCAAACGACCTTTCAAAGAGCGGTTCCCATGAGGGCCGGCATCTCTACCAGCAAGGTAGATCATCCCCTTCTCTTTTGTTTACACATGTGTTTTAGTTTTATTAAGGATGACCACTCCCCAACCTTGGCTTTTTTCTCCATTCCATAATAACCCGAATCTCGGGTGCCTTCCAACATTCACATACCATGGAGGAGTGTCTATTGCAAAAATTAAGTTGCTTGCGATAGAGAGTCGAGCAAAACATGTGAAGGGAATTATTAATGAAGGTTATTAATTGAGGCTGGGAAACCCCGTTGCAGCTCTTATTGCAAAATTATGGGATAAGCGGATGTGCCGCTAGTCCATTAGTGAAAAATCCGCCCAACAAGATTGAAGATAAAACACCACATACTTCCTCATGAGCTATAGAACATTGACACAAATAAAGGGTAGTATAGTTTGAAAATAATTTAAAAAAGGTAGCACATGAAGTATTTACTTGGAATGGTGAAGAAAATACCATGTAGTAGGTAGAGTATGGTGGACACAAATGGCATAGGTTTGGTCTAAGGATATGGATGTATGAGAAGCATTCCCTCTCGATACAGGTCTTTGGCTAGCAAGGTTTGATAGCAAGCATAAAGGTTGAGGAAACAAACAAATATACATATGATAGAAACAATCATGCATCTTTCTCATAAGCACAAGCAATTTTAAATTCAGAATACTAAACTCACAGAGATAATAGTAATATATCTAAGTGTATTTCTCTCTTCTATTTAAACATCAAGATGTTGTTGCTACTTGACCAATGCTAAGTTTGCCAAAACCAAATAGATTTACTTAATGCTCCCAAAATATCAATACTCATGTCAAGAGTAATCATATAATAGAGATTGCAAACTAAAATAAGATGTGCAAAAAGTAAATGATAAGACTTCTCATTAATATTCCATAACGATAACTCACACCAACGGATACATAGATAATTAACTAAGAGAGATACTTCCACATTGCATACTATTCATATGATAACTTCCCTACTCATGATATGACACTACTTGATAGTAAAGATAAAGGTAGTGATGATGTGATACCGCGAAGCTTGGAACAAACCAAGGGGATACCAATACCGATGATGAATTACTCCTTCGGTGATGATGGGGATGGATTCTTCTGGACAAGCTTCCTGACAAGCTCCTGTAAACCTTCAATCTCATAGGTGAGGTTCTGCGAATCATCTCCGAGTTGTGCTCAGCGCGGCTCATAATCATGTCGGTGGTGAATCCAACTCTTAGAATTGTTTCCCCGTCTTCAGCTTCAGATTTCATCTCTCCTGCGATTCCGAACGATTTATATCCCAATTACTCGGCAACACTACCTTGGTCCTTTCAGTTTGGTGATCGTAGATTAGATTGCGGTAAGGGTTGTAATGGCTCGGGAGAAGATGTCCTTGGAGCAAAGTAATGACGTGGAACCGCTCTCCAGTAGTGATTCGTGCACTCCTCTTGACGTCGGATGGATTTGATATCACGCCAATGCACCGCACGCGGTGAGTGGCTTGTTGGTGTTCCTGTGGAGCTTCCTCCACTTCTTATGTCATCTCTGCATCTTTCTTCAGCTACGGGTCTTGAATATTTTCCTTCAAAGGTTCCTTATCCTTGTTGTTGGAGGCCATGATGCTTCTAGATCAAAACAAACCTGTGAGAAAAACAACAAGAAACAAAACACGACGAAACGATATTACGGACCTCCCGGGGTTCCGGGGGATTATATGGCAAATATTTTTACGACAAAGGAAGGTTCCGGGCGAAAACGAGTGGAAACGGGACGCCGAGTGGCTGTCCCCATAGGTCGGCGCGGCGAGGGTGGGGCCCGCGCCGGCTTATGGTGGCACGCCCGTGCGTCTTTTCCACCCCGTTTCGATTCCGTAATTTCATATTTTCTAAAAACAGCGAAATAATGTTCGGAAAGGTAAGCAGACTTTTTTATTTTTATCTTGTTACCTATTCAAAAGTCGGGATTACCGGCGGACTGTCAATTTGTCCTTTGATGAAAGCCTCCGGTGTTTCCACTTGAATAATATCAATATCAACATTATAAGAATCACCGAGATATAATGCTTAAGTCTTTGTCCATTCACCACTTGTATGGCATTGCCTTGGATCTTTATTGCTCCCGAACGATACACCTCCTCAACAACATATGGTCCTTCCCACTTCGAGTAATTTTCACAAAAGAATGCGAGACGAG